>CP141134.1:44677682-45302682 GCA_035236585.1 Warburgia ugandensis
GAAATGAAAATGAGAAAAGAAAAGATAGCCAATGAAAAAGGAGATGTTCAAACTTAAGGATATAAAAGAAAACCAAGAATACAATAAAAGACCTTTACATATTTTTCAAAACACCTTTATTTAACCTAATACCATATCATTGATAATCATGTCCTAAGCCCATGTTTTGTCTTATTAAAAGTCCTAACTTGATCTTAGGAAAAGTATGGCTTGGATACAATTATAAACGAGTAAGGATTATGGTAGGGTGTAACACATTCTTAAATAGTTATATCCTTTCATGAGACTACATTCTTTTTAAGTTATCATTCTTTGGTATAAAATATGTGGGAATTTAGCCTTGAGGAATATTATTCCACTCATATTGAAGAGAGATTTAACCTTTTCTGAGTCACCTCTTTCTAAGTGTCAAGAATATCCTATGAGATTTGAAGTTAAAACATACTTTTGGATGGTAATTTAGGCTATAAATTACTTGGAAAATGATAATTGGATATTGATTGGATATATATATATATATATTCACACACTCACTTTTCAAAGCTTAATGAAATAATTGAATATCATTATCATATGGGTAAGATTTTGAACTATTAATCATTTCTATTAACATATTAAAGTTACAAATTCAATAAATGTTGAATACAAGATAATTCTCTGAGATACATGAAGCTCTTTCATAAGGTTTTCTAAAATGTTTATGGTAACATAAGGATTTAAAGGCTTTCTGCATATACTAAATGTAGACAAAAGTACTTGTGAAAGGGGTTAAGATTTATTTTTTAGATTTTTATATTATATAGTGTTTATTAAGTACTAGCAAGAAATAAGTCTATGGGTATTTGATATATATAAAAATATTATACACACGCCTCTATATTTAGCATGTTTTAGCCCTTAAACATCTCATAAATAGTCTAATTTGGGTTAATTCTACTTTTTGTAGGTTTAGGGTAAAAAAACAAACACAAGTTTGATAATTTCTCCCATGAAAGAGAAAGTTTACCTTCCAAGCTACATTGTGCACCCACACATGCCAAATATAAATTCAGAGAATTTAGACCTAAAATTGGATGTCAAATACAAAGTCAAGTAGTCAAAAATCCTACACAAAACATCAAGCCTTATCTAGTCAAAATAGGGTGCTCATGTCAAAAGTAAGGTAATAGAATTTGTCATGCATGCATGCAAGCTAGCCACCACCTTGGGAATCTTCTAAGGGAAGTGTAATTCATATACAACAAGTGCTTTTTGAAACAAAACAAGTCAGAAGACAAGGGCCTACAAAAGACTTCTTCCTTACACTCCCTCTCCTACTCAACCTAAGGAAGGGACCACTTAAGGGAGTGCACAAAATTTCCATGCAAATTTGGTATTTACCACTCAATTTCACATGACTTATAAGAAGTAATAAGTATGATTGGTGGAGAAATAAAAGGAGAAGAAGAGAGAGACAATTTACTTTCCAACACTTAAAGGAAGAAACTAATGAATACACACTAAATCAAGGATAGACCAGTGAGAAGCTAGATTACAATGAAGGCCAAACTAAGAGCTCGTTAGTGGAGATTTTTTCAATGAGTTGCCCATCTATTTTTAAGGAAAAAGATATCTCACCTTAGTTGTTTGCTATTGGTTTGCAAAAAGTATGATGGGCTAGGAGAAAAAGAAGGGAAAACCTAAAGTAGATACAAAATCCTCAATAAAATCTAAGTCATCCACTCTAGGGCAGTCCAATCAAACAGTGGAGAGTAAAAAAGCCTTAAGGAAGATCTTTTTGAATAAAAACACTCCAACCAAATCTCAGCCACTCAAGCTAGGATAATGACAACTTAAGAGTTAGGGATGAAGCATTGGAAAGTCACAAGCCCTAGCCACCTTGCCCTTGTTGAAAAGTCAAATTAAAACCCTAAGGAAAGATCTCAACCATTTATTACAATCCAATGGTTAACATCCATCTCATATTTTTAGAACTCCACACAACCAAAGTGAATTCCATGGCTCCCACCTCTTCTCCATTCCTTTTCCACTAATTTTTCTAAATTTTCTCCCTTCCTTCTTATCCTCTTTCCTCCCTTAGCCTATCCTCATTCCTAATCTTCCATATCTTCTTTCCTTTCCACCTTATCACCTTATTACCCATCTCCATTCATATCCCCATGGATTCGATGCCCACCTCCCCCTTTCTAACCTTTTTTTTGGCTTAAATCCCCACTATCTATCCTTTCCTAAAATCATATGATCTCCACCCTTCATTCCTTAGGGCTTCTACTCTATATGTGTGGGAAGAAATATATGGAGTCCCATCTTTTAAATTTCCCTAGGCCTTATAGTACAGCCTTGGGAGGAAGATCACCCTCCCAATCTCCTATAAGTATCACATGTCCAAAGCCTTGGAGTAAAGGTGAGGGTTCTTAATCAAACCCATTTCCCTTCTTTCTTTTCATACTTATTCCCATTTCCCCCATCTTCATTGCATGAACTTAGCTTTGCATGCATCACCTTGAGGCTACACATAGACTCATTTTTTGATCCCTTTTGCATTACATTCCTTACACTTTTATGCATCCATAACTCTTGTATACAAGCATCTTTCATGCCTTCTTTTGTTTCTCTTTTTGCACGCATAACCAATCACTTGCATGCATCTTTGATTTTCATGTGTAGTTTAGTCTTGCATGCCCTAGGTTTGCACGCATCATAGGCTCTTCTTTCATTCAAGCTTGCAAGCACCACCTTGCATATCTTTCATGTTAGCAGCCGCTGTATCTGTTTTCTTTGCATGCAATTATTCTTTAGTGTTTCTTTCTTTCAAGCATTTCCACACATAGCATTACTTTCATGTTTCTTTTTCTCCTCTAGAGAAAATGCATTCATAACTCTATACCTCCCCACTACATGCATTAGCACTATTACATAGAATGCATACTTCACTCCTTCCACTCGCATCACTCATCTTGCCCTTCATGCATTCTACATTCATTCATAGGTCTAAATGCAAGCCACCCTTGTCATCTTTATCTCTCACTCCCCTTCCTTAAATTGCATGCACAAATCTTCCTCCATCTTACATCCTAGCCTTCCACACACTCACTTTTGTTGTTTGATTTACACACACACACACACCACATCCACTCTTACATTCCACATTCTCTTTTATCTCTCACTCTCACTCCTTTACATTACACATAGAATTCGTCTTCTTTTCTCTATTTCTTTTCATGGGATTTGGGATTAATAGGGGAAGGAAAGAAGCTTTGTGCCCTTCCATGGCAGCAAGGAGTCTTTTCACTCCTAGATTTATAGTTCAAAGGAACAATCAAATCCTTTCATAAAGCCACCTAAATTCTTAGCTAAGGGCATCATGTTGAAGAGTAGGACTACTTCCATGATAAAGTACCTGTTTCCTTTACCATCTCCTAAAGCTAGAATTTGGTGAGTCCTAAGCCAAGGACCACTATCTCTCCTTTATTTTTCTTTTTGTCTAGTTCAATCTTAAGGTAGGATGCCTTCTTTATGGCTATCCCTAACTTAAGAATGAATGACCTCTTATCCTCTCTTGCCTCTCTCCTTAAAAGTTACGCTCTTCTCTAAGAGTATTTAGCTAAGGAGATGCAAAATTTTATTTTCTCTCTTCTGTTCCTTCTTCCTTTATTTTTCTTTTATGGGTGGTTATCTTTTAGGAAAGCTGTTAGGTGCCTATTTTCTTGGCTGCCCTAGTATTTTGTTACTAAGGATCTTTGGAAAGGATTTGACTTTCAAGTTGTGGCATGTCGGGTTAAGGGGATGAGAACATCTTGGTGGTGAGGTAGTGTAATATGGGTTGAAGAGAAGCCTACAAGCTCTTGTTGAGTAACATAACAAGAGGGCACTATAATAGAATTTAAGCCCAAGTTGAAGAATTTTCCTTTACTTTCTTGTTTTTATTTGTTCGCATAATTCTTTTCTTGTTTATGTATCAACCCAATGTAATCATATAAGTAATGAAATTAGTTGTCTTTTCCTATCATTAGTTAGTTATTTCCTTGCTTTAGTTAAGTAGTTTCCTCACTTTCTTGATTTAGTTTGCTTTATTTCCTTAGTTCCTTGTTTGATGTCCTTTATTTCTTTGTTGCTTTCCTTTCTTAAGTTATTTTCCTAATTAGAATCTTTATTTTCCTTTGGTTGGCTAAGTTAAAGTAAAATAACCTAACTTTTAGTTAACTCCTTAAAAAAATCCTCATGGGTTTGACCCGTATTTACTAGTTTATACTTCAATAGAACCATGGACTTGTGGTAACAATTATTAAAGCACATCAACCTTAACCACTCTTCTCCTTCAATATCTCATTTTTTATATGCAAATAACATTATTGTTTTTTGTGACAATTCTTCCAATCAAATTGACATTTTTAAGAAAGTCATTTATATCTTTTAAAAGACTTATGGTCAAGTTTTCAACCTTCAAAATTCTCAATTTTTGCATCCACATTTACAACTCACTTACCCATCTAACCACTATTTTAGATTGTGAAACTGCATCTTTCCTTGCAACATACCTCAGGATTCTTCTTTGTACCTCTAAACCATCTTTGAGTACTTAAAGACCCCATCATTGACCCAATCAAAAACTAATTTTCTGGTTGCAAAATGAGGTGCCTCTTTTGGTGATAGACTTACCCTCATTAAGTTAGCCAACATTTTTAACTTCATGCTATCTTTTTCTTTTCTTGACTTGTCTATGTGTGCAATAAAATTGAGCAAATTCAAAGAAATTTTCTTTGGAATGAGTTCATAGATAAAAGGAAAATCTACCTTGTCAGTTGCACTTACCCTCATTAAGTTAGGCAACATTGTTAACTTCATGCTTTCTTCTTTTTTCTTGCCTGTCTCTATGTGCAATAAGATTGAGGAAATTCAAAGAAATTTTCTTTGGAATGAGTTCATAGATAAAAGAAAAATCTACCTTGTCAGTTGAAATTAAGTGTATCTTTCTAAGGAAAAAGGTAGAAGGGGTACTAGAATCATCAAAGAAATTAACACAACCATGTTAGAAAAATTGCACTAGAGTTTTTATAACGAACATAATTCAATTTAGAGAAGTCTTGTTGCTTGTAAGTATGGTATTTGAAAAGGAGACTAGAAACTTGCCAGAAATGGAACTAGATTTGGATTTTGGCATCATCTTTGGTCTAAAGATTCTCCATTCTGTGGCAAGTATGTTGGACACTTTCTTCTTATTGTAAATAAAATTGCTTTCTATTTCTTACTACTTCTCCATAGTCAATAAAGTTACACTTTGGAATGTTCTTTTTAGAAGATCTTTGATGTTTGACCATGAGAAGGGAACCTATGATAATTTACTCAAGAATTTTCTAAGATTCCTCTTTGGTCTTTGAGGAAAGATAACATTGTAGGAGTTCTTTCTCCTTCTAGAAAGTTTTTCACTAAATTCTTCTTTCTTGACCTTCCTAGGAATGATCTTCCAATACACACTATGGCCAAATATTTGGAATTATAAGGCCCCATCTAGAACAATGTGTTTTACTTGGACTCTCTAGAGAAAAGGTTCTTTCTTGTGATCATCTCAAAAGAGGTTGGCAATTCCCATCTAAATGCCTTCTTTGTTCTTCTAATGAAGAAACTATTCATCACTTGTTTATCCACTATAATTTGTTTCAACTATGATGTTTCTCTCTTGGATTGTTTGAAACTAATTGAGCTATGCATGTCACCATTTCTCATCTTATGCTTTAATGGGATACTATTAGAATACCTAAACGCAAGAAACATCTTTAGCAAATGACTATGCTTACCACTGTTTGGTTTCTTAGAAAAGAAAAAGTGAGTATTTAACAACTCCTACCCTTTGCCTCTAGAAAATGTCAAACCATCAAGGTAAGCATCATTACTTGGCCAATTGCTTTGAATCTTTACACAAGCTACTTTGTCTCCATACTTTTTAAGAACTGGGGAACAAGCATCAATATCAATGAGAAGCCTCAAAAATTGACTCCTCAATGGCTGCCACTGATCCATAGTTTTCTCAAACTAAACACTGATGGTTCCAATCTTGGAAATCCAAGGTCTTCTAGCATTGGTGGACCTCTCAGAAATGAAGGTGGATTGTTCTCAGTGGTATATTCCATCCCCATAAGCAAAAACCAACCTAAAGAAACCTGCCAACAAAGGAAACCATCAGATAAAGGATCATCTAAAAAAGAATTGACCAATAAGGATTATTAGATAAAGGATCATCTAAATAAGGATCATGATCAAATTAATGTAGAGAAAAACAAGTTTTTTCTTTGAACTCTTATAAATTGGAGCCAAAGACATTGTTGAATGCATCCCTTGTACTTGCCTCCTCATTATGAAAATTATATTCCCCCTCTTCTTGTGGATGTAGGCCAAACTAGCCGAACCATGTAAATTTTTTTTTGTGTGTGATCATGATGTTTGTTTTAATTTAGTTTCTACATAACAAGTGGTATTAGAGCTGGAGGAGTATCAGAGTTATGCCAGAATAAGAAGCCAAAGACTAGAATCTAGAACAAGATCTTGGCTTCTCCCTTTCCATAAGTTCAAACCAGACATAGGCCTAGTTTTGGGCCTACCAAGTAAAGGTTCAGCATAGACCAAATCTAGATCTAGGCCTATGAGCAGCCCAGATCAAGATCTAGATTGAGGCCGAGGAGTGGCCCAAATCCAAGACCAAGAATGGCCTAGACCCAGACCAGGTTAGGAGAGGCCCAAGTTGATACACTGCTTAGGCCAACCAACCCAGACAGGAGGACACCCTTTTTCAATAAGCATCTTTGTAGGAGAAAAAAAGGGGGCGAGGAAAGAAGAACTAGGTTTTTTTTCCAGCTGACCAATGAAATCCAACCAAAATTTCTAGTCCCTCTTGTAGATCTGATATGAAAACAAACAAAAGGGAAGGGAAAGAAGATAGGATTTTGGCCAACCAATGAAACAACTATTTTTGACAGATTTGAAAAAAAATAAAATAACAACAACAGTAACCGACGTAATCACTGGCCTTTGGGGGAGAATAGCAATAGCCGGTGGAGGATCACAACTGGCATTGAGCCAAAAAAAAGCAAAGGAATGCTATACTTATCTACTCACTGACACCAAGAATAAGGAACGGTGATTGCCGGTAGAACAACTCACAAGCAACGGAAAATTGTTGCACTATTTACCAGAGGAAGACCCCCCATTGCACTATTTGGGCATCCCTCACTTGTCAAAAACTTCTTCCTAAGGTTTTTTACTACTCTAAACTCAATCATGCACTCCATTTTTCATGGTTTGACTTAGAAAAGATAGAAACAAACTTCAAGAAGGCATAGAGGACTCCAATTTAGAAAAAATTGTTATTGGAGGTATGATAAAACTAAATGCCACTAATTATACCATGTGAAGACTCAAGATAGAGGATCTTTTATGCTATTAAGATCTCCATGACCCTTTGGATGATCAAGGAAAAAGATTTGACCAGATAGTGGATCGACCATAGCATATTTCACCATGTAGCCCAAGAATAAAATGCCTATGTTCTCTGAAAAAAGTTAGAAAATATGTATCAGGCTAAGACCTCTTGAAATGAGGCATTTTTAATGAAAAGGCTAATACACCTCAAACTAAGGAGAAGAATGACTGCAGCTGAACACACTAGTGAATTTCAAAATCTAGTAAATCAACTAGGATTAGTTGTGCTACAACTCGGGTATGAAGGGTAGGCCTTACTACTACTAAGTTCACTACTTGAAAGCTGGGAGACTCTGGTAATCTCACTCAGCAACTCAACTCCAAAAGGCAAACTGACCATGGCTATGGTCAAGGATACCCTCCTCAATGAGGAGGCCAAGAGAAAAGAAGCCAACACAAATCAGGCACATGCCCTGGTAACAGAAAATAAACATAGCGAAAGAAATAGGGACAGTGAGAGGAGTAAAAGTAGAAACAGAGGGAGATTGTAGACTCGTGATAAATCATAAAGTCAACACAAGGGGCAATATAAGTGCTTCCACTTCGGCATTCTAGGCCATATGAAGAAGGATTGTCGAAACTTCAAGAAAGAGATGAGACAAGGTAAATCAAAGGAAGACAATAGAGAAACACTGGTCACCATTGCTCAAGAAATAGCAGTGCTCACTACTGATGAGGAATTGTGCCTACACATGGTTCAAAGCGAAGCAGAGCGGGTGCTAGCCACAGCAGCTTCATACCAAGCCACCCCACACAAGGACCTTTTTACCTCTTACAAAGAAGGAGACTTTGGCACCATGAAGGTGGAAAATGATAGTTCCTCCAAGATAATTAGATCGGTGATGTGTAGATAAAGATAAACATTGGCTATATAGTGATGCTAAAGGAGGTGCAGCACATACAGGAACTCAGGCTAAACCTGATCTCAGTCCCAGCTCTTGATAAATATGGCTACTCTAACTACTTAGGCAACAGTGCCTGGAAATTGATGAAAGGCATGATGAGCGTAGAAAAAGGGCATAATTGCAACACATTGTACAAGACCCAACTAGGATATGTAGAGATAGTCTTAATGTAGTGGAAGATGATGCATTGTGAAACCTTTAACATAAAAGACTCGATCACATGGGAGAGAAAGGGCCATTCACACTCACAAAGAAGCAACTTATCAAAATATCCAAAGGTATAACTCTTAATCTTTGTAATCACTATTTGTTTGGCAAGCAACATAGAGTTTCTTTCTCTTCTTCTTGTGATAAAAGAAAAGAACTATTGAGTTTGGTGTACTCAAATGTGTGTGGTCCCATGGATGTAGAGTCATTGGGCAAAAACAAATATTTTGTAACCTTAACAGATGATGCATCTAGGAGAGTATGGGTATACTTTATAAAAAAGTAAGGACCAAGTATTCAAACACTTCAAGAGACTCCACGTGATGGTGGAATGGCGCACATGAAAGAAGTTGAAGTGTCTTCGAATAAACAATAGAGGAGAATATACCTCAAAGGAGTTTAGGGCATACTATGCAGTATAAGGTATTTGACATGAGAAAACAATCCCACATACCCCACAACACAATGGAGTAGTAGAAAGAATGAACCAAACCATTGTGGAGAGAGTAAGATGCATGCTCAGTATGGCTAAACTACCTAAGTCATTCTGGGGTGAAGCTATAAGAACCACTTGTTATCTGATTAATAGATCACTATCAGCACCACTAGACTTTATTTGGGTGTAAAGCTTTTAAATATACATCCAATGAGATGAGACAAAAACTAGATTTGAAGTTTATTCCTTGTATCTTCATTGTATGGAGATGAAGAATTTGGATACAACTTATGAGACCTTAAAGCAAAAAGGATCATCCGAAGTAGATATGTGGTGTTTCAAGAGAATCAATTCTATGAAGAATCTAGAAAGGCTAATAAAGAAGGTATCAGTGCTCCAGATCTAGTACCTGATTCTGCACCCAAACAGGTTGACTTAGAAGCTGTGCCTAAAGTTAAAGAAGAGGTAAAGGAACTTGAGCAAGGGGAACATCAACCCCCTGCACCAGAGGATGTAGGAACATCTAATGGTGGATCAACTTCTTAGCCAAAAGTGGAGCCTCAACCAAAGATGTCAACAAGACTTCATATTCTAACTCCATCACAAAATTATTCGAAATTAGAATATATTATTCTCATTGATGAGGGGGGGCAAGAGAGTTATCAGCAAGCCCTGACGCATGCAGATAATGGCAAATGGGTGCAAGCAATGTAAGAGAAAATTAACTAACTAAAGAAAAATTAAACATATGAGCTAGTGAAACTTCCCAAGGGAAAAAGAGCACTAAAGAACAAATGGGTATTCAAGCTAAAAAGAGATAGCAACAGAGAACCAATGAAGTACAAAGTGGGATCGGTTGTCAAAGGCTTTGAACAGATGAAAAGAATTGACTTTGACTAGAACTTCTCACCAATAGTGAAGATGACATCAATCCAGACTTGGACTAGTGGTGAGACAAAACCTAGAGCTTGAGCATATGGACATAAAAACAACCTTTCTACATGAAGATTTAGAACAACCAGAGGGTTTCGAAGTTGAAAGGAAGAAACAATTGGTGTGCAAGTTGAAGAAAAGCCTCTATGGTCTCAAACAAGCACCAAGGCAGTGGTATAAAAAGTTTGACTCATTTATGACAAGTCAAGGCTTCAAAAGGACAACTACAAATTAGTGTGTGTACTATAAAGACTACCTGAGAGTAAATTCATTATCCTCCTACTTTATGTAGATGATATGCTGATAGTTGGACATGATACAACTATGATTAGCAAGTTCAAGAGGGAGTTATCTAAGTCCTTTGACATAAAGAACTTAGGACCATCTCAGTAGATCTTGAGCATGAAGATCAAATGTGATAGGAAAACGAGAAAGTTGTGGATATCACAGGAAAAGTACGTTGTATGAGTAATTAAAAGGTTCAATATGGACAGTGCCAAGTCAGTTAAATACTCCACTTGACGATCATTTCAAATTGAGTAAACAAACATGTCCCTTAACAACATAGCAGATAGACAAAATGGCCATGCTTCCTTACTCATCAGCAATTGGGAGTCTAATGTATGTGATGGTGCACACAAGGCTAGATATCGCTCATGCAGTTGGTGTCGTGTGTATGTTTTTATCCAACCCAAGCAAAGAACATTGGGAAGCCATAAAATGGATACTAAGATACATGAAGGGTACATCTAAGTTGTCCTTGTGTTTCAGAAGTACAGAGACAACCTTGGAAGGATACACAGCTGCTGATATGGCAAGAGATCTTGATGGAAGAAAGTCAACATTAGAATTTCTTTTCACTCTTATAGGGGGATTTATCTTGGTAGTCCAAGTTGCAAAAGTATGTATCTTTGTTGACAACAAAATTAGAGTGTATTATCGGAGTTGAAGTTGTCAAAGAAATGTTGTGGATAAAGTAGTTTCTCCAAGAACTTGACATCATGCAAGAAGAGTATAAGATATATTGTGATAGTCAAAGTACTCTGAACTTGAGGAAGAACTCAATGTATCATACCCACACAAAGCACATTGATATTTAGTATCATTGCATATGGGAGGTGATAGAAGAACAAATGTTAAAACTAAAAAAGATTCATACTAATGAAAATCCTGTAAACATGTTAACAAAGGTAATATAATATGAGAAACTAGTACTATGCAGAAACATATCAGGCATGCACTCAAACTAGAGAAGTATGACATGGGGATGGAGGGAGAGAATTGATATAGTCCATCCCCATAAGCAAAAACTGACCTGAAGAAACCTGCTAACAAAGGAAACTATCACATAAAGGATCATCAAGATAAGGATTATCCAGATAAGAATTTATCAGATAAAGGATCATTAAGATAAGGATCATCTAGATAAGCATTTATCAGATAAGGATCAGGATCAAATTGAAGCCAAAGACAGTGTTGAATGCATCCCCTGTACTTACCTCCTCATAATGAAAATTCTATTCCCCCTCTTCCCGTGTGTGATTGTGAATGGTTTGTTTAAATTTAGTTTCTTCATAATACTCAGGACTTTTTCTGAGCATAGGATTTCTACTCCCTTAATCATTGAAAGAAACTGTTCCTTCACTATTCAATGGATGAATCACTCTTCCCACATTCCAAGGAGTTTGGTTGATTTGGCATTTGAACTATTTGAGTAAACTGAATACTTACAGATCAGGTATGTTCACACTTACATATCTGCAGATTCTTTAGTAGGTGGTTTAACTAAGAGAGGAGCTCAAGTCAACCCACTTGACATTGTATCATCCCCCTTTTCCTAATTTTAAAGAGTTTTCATATGTAAGCCCAATTCTAAGCATTGATTCAGGATAGTCTTGGCTTCTCAACTCACATTTTCTAGTGATTCAATAACCCTCTTCCATCATTTGGTAGCTATCTTCATTTTACTTTATCACTATTTTTGTTGTACTAATGTGTATTCACTATTGCTCCTCTTAGATACCTTGCTCTGTATATCCTATTTTTGCTATTTGTAATGGGCTGCGTTTGTATCATTTCTCTTTAAATAAGAAAAAAAAAAAGATTTAGACTCGAAACCATTCCTTTTTCTTTTGTTTTTCTTTTAATTGTTCATGCTGAATATTGACTTTAAGTCTCATAATCAGAAGCCTCTGATATTCAGATGGGTACAAATTTCCATCATCAAGATAAATGAACTAGATCATCCAAAGAAGTGAGCCCCATGTCACAGGGTCACACTTTCACCTTTGCTAAACCCGTGCGGCACTTGTGCACAACTCTCTTTCTTGGCACAAGTTGGCTTTCAATCCCCCAAACTCTCACTTGTTAGGGCTACACTCACTCACCTACTCAAGTAATGAGAGGAACTCAAGAGAACTCAGAAAGGAAACCTCCCAATGTATTAACCTTAGCTGAGTTGAACTATCATAAGCTGATTACAAGAGGAGCTTACACCTATTTATACTGCTCTCCCTCATCAATCTCCTCAATAGATGGTCCGGATTATTACAAATGTCTACAATCCAATGGTTGAGGAGTAATCTAGAACTCACTCTAGAAAACTCTACACAATTCTCTAACCTTCTACCTTTCTAGATATTTACAAAGAATACACTAGAAACCGGCCCTTCTAGATTCAGGCCAAGTTCCATGGACCTTCTCAGGCAAGCCTAAGTCCCTAAGGTCAGGTCCACATCCCAAGTGAGCCTTCCTTAGAGGCTGCAAGCCTTGGTCACGTGCCTTGTAATGCAAGTCCGTGACAGACTCCCCCACCTGATAATGTCGACACCCTCGTCGACACGCCTTTGCTGTAGTCGCACCCTTTTCTCTTGGGCAAGTCTCATGTTGCCTTGTCCTCTGCATGAGATGCCATGCTGTGTCCCTCCCTTTGCACCTTGCCCTCAGGCCCCTCTTGTGCACTTCTGGGACTTTCTTTGGCTCATTCATGTTGTGTGCATCCTTGCACACTTGGGCCCCTTTGAAGTTGTTGCCCCTTTGGCGCTCAACCCTTGCTGCTATCCATTGCTATGCCTCTTGCACATTGTAGCAGCGACCAGCTCCCGTGGTCCTTGTACGTTTCGGCTTGGTCTTGTCCCTCCTAGAGTTTCCTGGTTGAGACACACCCTTGTCCTCAACTGGTCTCTCCTTGGACCCTCCAGACCTCAGCACCCTAATGGCACCTAGACGTTGTGGTGCTTCCACACTCATTGTGGATCCCTCTATCAGTTGTAAGGCAGATAGCAACTTTCCTTGCCCCCTTTCATTCTTCAACACTGAGACTGTGCAAGGGTTCTCCTCATCAAAGAAGTTCAACATTCTAAGGTGTGGCATAGGGACTGCTCTAGCCTTGGTTAGGAAATTCATCCCTAGGATAACCTCATAATCCTCCAAAGGTATTACAGTCAAAGTGATGGTGCCTTGCCATTCCCCCACCTTGACTGGTACATCTCTGGCAACTCCTAATACGAACTTCGCTTTGGAGTTGACTACCTTGATCCTACTCTCATCCCCCTTCATCTTGAGGCCTAATCTCTTAGCCTCCCCTTCTAAGATGAAGTTGTGAGTAGCTCCCGTGTCCACCATAACTCTTATGCCTTTGCCATTGAGGCACACGTCTACATACATTAGACTTTTCCCTCCATTGGCAAGTTTGGTCCCTGATGCCTACCCCGTCACAACATTGAGGAGTCTAAGGGTCCCCATCTTAGGCTCCTCCTCATCCTCGTCCACCACCTTGTGGTTCTCCCTTTCAACCACTAAGGCATTAAGGGCCTTCTTCTTTGGGCATTCCATTACCTTGTGATCTTCATCACATATGAAGCAACAAATTTGTTGAGGAAGGAACTTGCCTTTGCTCTTTGGGTCATTCCAGCCTCCCTTGCCTTCTTCCTTATGACCCTTAAGTTGGTCCTCCTCATTGTTACCTTCATTAGCCTTGGCATTTTCCTCCTTTCTAGTGCCTTCGGCCCTCTTGTCAAACTCCACTAACTTTTCAACAGTTGAGAGTGTAGTGGCCAAGTCTTGCACTCCCCTCCTTTGTAACTCTTGTTCCACCCAAGGTTGCAACCCGTCCATGAAGAATAATAACTTGTCCTTCTCATTCATATCTAAAATGTTCAGGAGCAAAGCCGTGAATTGATTCACATACTCCCGAATAGATCCCATATGCTTTAGACACTTCAAACTCTTCCTAGCCAAGTACTCCACATTCTCTGGGAAGAATTGGGCTTTGATCTCTCTCTTAAAGTCTTCCCACAAGGCTATGGTGCAATGACCATCAACTAGGTCGCCATACCTTCGTCTCCACCATAGCATCGCAACATGGCAAAGATACATCGTTGCCACATCCACCTTCATGGCATCCTTTGAAATCTTGGCAGCTTTGAAGTATTGCTCCATTTGCCATAGAAAATTCTCTAAGTCATTAGCATTAGGGGCCCCCTTGTAGCTTGTAGGTTCAAGGATCTTGACCTTTGGAGCAGACTCCTTTGGTCCAAGCCCTCCACCACTAGCCACAGCCTTCTCTAATAGGGCCAAACGAATCTTAACATCATCTAGCTCAGCCACTTCCTCATGCAGGCTGGCTACTTCACCCTCTATGGTCTCAAGACGATCTGGCATGCCCTCCACCTTCTTTCTGGTCTTGGAATTCATAACCTTGGCCACATCAAAGGTGCATCGCATGTCCTCTTGAAGACCATGTAAAGCATCCACATAGGCACTAGACTTGTTCAAGCAATCAATAAGAGTTTGCTCGAACTTACTGAATCTTTCCTCTAACAGGGTGAGGCGAGCATCCAAAGCCAAATCCATTGATGGCTCTTTGGACTTCTCCCTCCTAGACTTCTTCTGAACCTCTACTGGCATGGTGGTCTCCCCTGACTCACTTGCCATGACGTTGCCACGAGCTTTTCCCACTACTCGCTAAGCAACTCCCACGTCGACTGGTTCTGATACCAACTCCTGGTACCAACCTACTCTGATACCAACTGTCATGGGGTCGCACTTTCACCTTTGCTAAACCTGTGCGACACTTATGCACAACTCCCTTTCTTGGCACAAGTCAGCCTTCAATCCCCCAAACTCTCACTTGCTAGGGCTACACTCACTCACCCACTCAAGCAATGAGAGGAACTCAAGAGAACTCAAAAAGGAAACCTCCCAATTTATTAACCTTAGCTGAGTTGAACTAGCCTGAGCTGATTACAAGTGAGGAGCTTACACCTATTTATACTTGCTCTCCCTCATCCACCTTCTCAATGGATGGTCTAGATTATTACAAATGTCTACAATCCAACAGTTGAGGACTAATCTAGATCTCACTCTAGAAAACTCTACACAATTCTCTAACCTTCTACCATTCTAGATATTTACAAAGAATACACTAGAAACCGAGCCTTCTAGATTTAGGCCAAGTTCCATGGACCTTCCTAGGTAGGCCTGAGTCCCTAAGGTCAGGTCCATGTCCCAAGTGAGCCTTCCTTAGAGGCTGCAAGCCTTGCAGTGCAAGTCCGTGACACCCAGCTCAGTTCTTGCACGAGCTCATGTATTCCAAAGTAATAGTGTCAGTCGAAAACGTGTTTGATTGTTACTTCAGCGTTTGCCTGATTTTCCTAGGATCTGATTTGAGTCTGAAGTCATGACTTTGCTTGATATTGTGAGATGAGTTTTAGCCAAGATTTTGCGAGCTTGAAAAGGAATGAATCATTAAGTTAGTATAATATTTTAATTGTGGATAGTCTATATGTTGCTCAATTCATGGGCCCATTCTTACAACCTATAACGTGAAATGTTTCTGTGGAACTACCTCGTGTGATCTCAATCTAACAGCCAAAAATACAATTAAGGCCACTTTCTGATGATCTAAACATTTATATCATAGGCTGATTGGTAGATGAGTTGTACACACACACACACACACAAAAAAAGCCTCCATATCTGAACCCATGTTTTCCTTGGCTTAAATTGACGGCTCCAAATGGGCAAAATGAACGCTGTTCATTCCTTCATAAACCAAATCAATGTGCGTCCATCACAGAATGGCCCGCTAGTTGTTATATACTAAATGGGCCACAACATCAAACCGTTTCATTAATTTCTCTATTAGTCAAATCATAAGAAAATGGAAGGAAGTTGTTTCATTGGCTGTCAATCGTAGAAGTTAAAGCGAACGTAGTGTCCTCCTCCTCAAGGCTTATTTAAATTGAATGATGAAGATCTTGATATGGTAATCCCGGATTATTGAGTGCTGGTGATAGTTTAGGTAACTCAAGTGGGGCGCCGTTACATAATTTCGCTTGTCCTCTTGGATGGTGCGACTCAAATGTATCCAAACATAACTCAATCATCGCCGACACAACATTTTGGATAGAACTTAGAGTCCATCCTTTAATCATTGAGGGAGGTTCAGCTTGAGTTATTGGGTGGCAAAAATCTGATAAGGCCCTTCCTTGGCAGTTCTGGAAGCTTAACGACAAAAATCAAGGCCGAGATTGGTACTGAAGGGATTACCTTTTATCATGTGCTTCGATTTGCAAATGCTTCTACCTATGATCTTGGAAGAGAAGGCATTCTTCTTGATGATTTGCGAATAAGGTATTTTGATAATGGTTAGTGGTTCCTATGGTCATGGTTAAGTTCTTTGAATGCTCAAGAAACTTAAGGATTTCCAGTTTTGTATCTTTGGCTCCCTCTGTCGTCTAGCCGTCTGTTTTAAGTTTTCTCTAGCGGTTAGTAGTTGCGATGAGGCCTCTTCGTGGTTCTGATATTTTCCATTCAGCTTCGGCTCTTTGTTTGTGGGAGGTTGGTACTTACGGATCGCCAATTTAATAAAATTTTCATACTATTAAAAAATTGTTATGTACTAAACACAATTGATCATTAGTTTCTATGTTAACTTTGCTATGGAGACTAAAAACCAGACACCGATCAAAAGGAGTGAATCGATCCAAGTAGAAGTTTCTAAACCCAAAAGAATATAAATAAAAGTGGCAAAAAAAGTTTTTAAAACTTTTTGACTAAATGAGGCCACGACCCTTGATATAGGGGAAGAAACAAATAAGATTCACATAGCTGACCCTTAATTGGAATAAGGCTTTGATGATGCTATATTAACTTTGCTAACTTAAAGGCTAGTATATAGTTTAGGATATTTAGTAACTATAAGCCAATGAAAAATAATTGTTGGTTGTGGGAGACCATCTTTAATAGCTATGCTTCAAAAGCCTTCTTCGTTTAATTATCCTAACTACAACTATTCTAGATGTAAGATGAATGGTTTTTAAACGTCAAAATTACATGGACTTATGAGATTTTTGGGCCTAATGGATTCCTAGTCTTGAGCAATTTCAACCATCTAATTCTAGGCCCACCATGCCTATACCTTCTTATGAAAGATTTACAACTGAATAGTTTACATCATTTTATTATTGGCTTTAACATATAAATATTAGCTTCTTATTTTACAACGGGCACAGATAGCTTTTAGAGCCATGTAGATAGATAGCTACTTATTTAAGAATATGTTTGGGATAGTTTCTAAGCCTTCCATGTAATGGCTTCTGAATATAACTGAGCCCAAGCCCAGACATTATTACCTAAGAGGTGGTATGAGAGGGCATTTGCGTTGATCTCCACAAAAATTTCTTGTGCCTAAGCCCAATTTCTCAAATTTAGGCAAAAAACCGCCTCTCTTACATCTTGTTGGAAGAAGAAACGTTGTTCATTTTACACTACTGATGATCGCTTCAGCATAAAATGGCCTCAAATTGCATCTCTTGGCGATGAGTTGGGAAGATGTTCCTAAAAAGAAAAATTTTGCGGAAAACCGTTTACTTTTTTATTTTTTCAAACATACCCCGAACTTCAAATTGCAGGAATTCTGTCCTGGACTCAACAGCCGTTCCCGATCGTACCCAAATCTCACCCCCGCCCAAGCCGTGGTAACAGAAGCTCACCATGGACAACTGAGTTAGTCTTTGACCTGCCAGCAAGGCTTTGAATGACCTGGTAAGTGGTGTAATTTCCACTCGGCTTAAGGGTATGGAAACAAGTGAAAATGTAAAGGAAAATTTTTAGTCCGAAAATTCGAAATTCAAGGAGAAATCATTCTACGAAAAAGAAAACTCCCATGAGAAGTTCTTGATTGATTTGGACAGTAAAATCGACGGTGGAGAGAGTGAGTATCTGAAATTGGTCAGAAAGTCCACTCCTACCAAGAAGCCGTTGACTAAATTGTCAGGAAATCCATGATGGACAGGTGGGTCTTGGAAATGTTGAGAAAATCCATTCCTACCGAAATATCGTTGACTGAATCGGAGGAAATGGTGAGAAAATCCATTCCTACACAGAAATCGTTTGACTAAATCGGGAGGAAATAGAAGGTGGAGAGTGGTGTGGCTGTTTTGGAACGGAAACCGAAGGTGAAGAGTGGTGGGTCGGGAAATTTATGAGAAAAAGGCTGGGAACTTCATATTTCCCGTGGTAATCGTAGTAGGGTTGGGTAGGGGAAGATCGAAGGTGAAATATCAAACTGTTTTGGGTATTCTTTTGTGCGAGCAGGAAACCCTTTGTAAACTAATATAAACTCGGGATGCAGAATTTCATGGAAATCAAATACCCTCGTGATGCAAGATAATAAAGAAATTGGACAAATGCCGGGGGAGCTGTACGTGTGGATGTCGAAAGCGAAACGCAATCATGTGTGGAAATACCAATTTGCCATTAACATGCAAAAAGTAAGGTGGGAGACGTGACATGAAGATAACGGTAACGGGGTTCTTATCATCGTTAAGGATTGAACGTGAGAGAGAAAGATGCTACGGGCTTTATTTTAGCATATATGATTGGTTTTAGGTGCTCACATTTAATTTGATATTGGCACTCCTTTCCTCTTGTCCCTACAAATATTACTAGTTTACATCGTCCGAATGATGACTTTTGTAAAGAGGAGGATTTCTCTAATCCAAAATTGTAAATTCCTTTTGATAGCTGTTCCATTTTTCTATCAATTAGAACCTTCCGGTGTTCCAGCAATTCCAGTGTTCTAGAGAACAGGCTAAAAGGCTTTAGAATTTAAACAACTTTTATTTTTCTTTGATCTCTATATTGGTACTTAAACTTAAGTTTAGCCCCTCTAGCACAGGATGCAAAAAGAGCCTCTCCTGTGCATGGTCGCTGGTACGAGTTGCGATCATGGGTGTGCGTTCTATTTGGGAAAACCCTTGCTTATGGGTGTGTGTTCTGCTTGGAGTTAGCTATTGAAACATCTCTTGCTCACCACAAACAAGTAAACAAATTGGGAGTTAATCAATTTAACCCCCTCAATCTATAGGAAAGGTTTTAATTTACATTGAAACGGT
Organism: Warburgia ugandensis; assembly: GCA_035236585.1. Lineage (NCBI taxonomy): Eukaryota > Viridiplantae > Streptophyta > Magnoliopsida > Canellales > Canellaceae > Warburgia > Warburgia ugandensis. The sequence goes on from CP141134.1 coordinate 44,697,038, forward strand.
TCATATTTTTTTGTTTTTTTTTTCTGAAAGAAACTACTATCTTTTACCTCTTCGGAATATGGTGCTTCCCTGTACCAAGGAAGGTGTTTCTGGCTACCAATTCAAGTAGCATAGATAGTGTACAAATGGACTATATTAGCTATGTGACTTTTGTTGTATCTGTATATATAACTTAAACCACTTAAATCACATCCATAGACAGTTTAAAGGAAGAGCTCCAGTTTCTATTGATTTCTTTTTCATAGTCAAACTTTGTCAACGTTTTCCACAATACCATCATTGAGTATATAATGTGCATAGTAAAAGTCATTTTTGTAAACAATCAACTAAAAAGTTCATCAAATCCATTCCTACCTTTAGTGTCTAGGACATATCCCCAAACAAAATCAATGGAATGAGGATAATATGTTTCTATGTCTATGAATTATTATTTTTGTGGATAAGAAACAAAAGTTGTGCAAGCTCTTCATAATAATCATGATTTGAAATACTTAGGGGATTAGCGCGTTGAGATAAATTGAGTTTTTGATAAATAAAGTGGATATTGAAATATTCTAAAAAATGGTCAAATATTATTGTTAGTGCATTGAGATAAATGAGGATTTTCAAATTTTATAACAACTTAGATTATTAATGGTGAATATCAAGGATTTTTTAGATATCTGGATATTAGATGTTTGAGTGAGTTGGGTGAGTTTAAACTGAAGGATTTTTATAATAATAATAATAATAATAACTATGGTTTTTTGAATATCTAGTTTGTGTGTTTGAACTCAAAATTTCCTTGGCTAAAATTGTCAAACCACTTGGACTATGCCAAATTAACTTGAACCAAAGAGATCGTAGAGATTTCACATTATCTTTTACAAAAGAAAATTATTTTTTATGGCCATCAATTTGACACATGTGCATCCATATATTTTATGTGTTCATATTATATGTATACTAGCATAGGCTTCCTAGGAGAGATTATTCAAATCTTTATACATTTGGGGTGAGGCCCAAGTCCATGTATGTGAATTCACTGGTTTTCATTCATAACCACCAAATAAGAGTGGGCCCATAATGGTTCACATCCTGTGGGTTGTTAAAATGGGCACAAATTGAAGTTCATACATTATGAGCTCATTCACGTTTGAATGTGTTCTTATCTTGTGCTCAGTGGGGCCACAAAATTTTTGACACAAATTGGGCTTACATGTAGTTTACATACTACGATTGCATTTAGATTGACCCATCATACATGAAAGGATCAAGGCTTTCTGATTGTAATTTCATGTGGGCCTTCATATTATGCCTTATTGTACATTGGCCCTCATATATTAAACCAATTAATAATATTTACTACCAAAAAATAAAACATCAATATATTCACATCTTCAAAAAGCATTCTCAAAACTCAATAATGTGAAGTCATAAATATTCAAAAACCTTGTAAAACTTCATGCCAAATTGTGAACACATTCAACTAAAATTTCAAAAATCCCTATTTATCTCAATGCACTAACCCCTTAGAGTTCAAGGGAGATTCAACAAATTTAGTCACTTGGTTAGAACATAGATCTCACTACATGGAGATTAGAGGATTTAGATTGTAGATTTTGAACTAGATTGAGGGCACAAGTCATAATTCAAAATGCAAAAAGATCAGCTAACAATAAGCTGACAATTTGGCTCATAGTTACTTAAACTTGAAACATATTCAAGAAATAGTATGTGAAATAAGATTGTGAAACATTTGCCAAAATTTTACATGAAACGAGAAACATGGAGACATTTAAAAAACTTAAAGAAATGGAAATGGATATGAGAGAGAGAGAGAGAGAGAGAGAGAGAGAGAGAGAGAGAGAGAGAGAGAGAGAGAGAGAGAAGATGAAAGTTAAATAAGAGAAAAAGAGGAAAGGGAGAAAGGGGTCGTACAAAGTAAATAATTGAAATATTTAGACTTAATTGCATACAAAAGCATATATGTAATTGAGGAAGTTATTTTTGAAAACACACGAAGATTCATTAACATAAATAGAAAAATAAAAATTTGTTAAAGTTTACACTTCCTCTCATACCTAATTATTCTCAAACCATTCAAAATGATCATACTAAGACCAATAGGGTAAGAGCTACTCCATCTCTCCAATGACTCAGATGTTGAGGCTCTTTTTCTAAATAATTTGTCTCCTTGTTTGCCTCGTTGTATATGTGGTTGAGTATGATATTCATCCTTTAGAGGATTCTTTAATAGTCCTCATGCAGTTGCTTGGCTCTCCATGTTGGTTTTGAACCTTGTTTCATAGCATTCACGACAACTATAGAATCTCCTCATATCTGAAAACATGTGATCCCCATATTAGTACCTATTTTCATTTGATGCCACAAGGCAAGTCATTTCGCATCATTGTTGGTCCTTCTACCAAGATAGATGCTATATGTTGCAATGCATATTCCTCAATTGTCCTTGAATATTCCTCCTACTCTTGTAGCTGCCAAATTTCGAAGGGCTATGCCATCAAAGTGTAGCTGCACCTCTCTTCGATCTAAAGGTTCCAAATGTACCTTAAAGAGACTTCTTTTTTCCTATACAATGTTAGTTTAGTGCCACTTCTTGAGGCAATATGTTGTTCAAAAAAATAGAGGTGTCAAATTTACTAAATTAGTAAATTCTATTTTTCTTGCTTTCTAGTTCAAAAATTCTCTTTGTCAATCTATAGTTCAACCATGTAGGATGCTCTTTCTTAGATTTCATATGGTTTCAATGGACATTGTACATGTAACAACAATTAGTGTGCTAAGTCTGAACAAGCCATTCCATATGCTCAAATACTTAATAAGTACCTCTTTTGTGCTACTACATGATTCAATGTCCAAAAGAAATTCCTATTTGATACAATTCTAGTAGATCACCATCTGTTTACGTTTAAAGAAAAGATGATTTACACTTTCATGTTGTTCATAACATAAGCCACACCTTCTATTTTCATAGTTAAGCCACTTTAGATTCTTCTGGACTAAAAGTTTCTTCAAAGCAAGTTGTTGACTTACAATCTTTACCCTTTGGTGTGTTTTGAAAATCCAAATCAATTTTCAAATGTAGGAATCACAAAAATTAGGTTGACAAAGTTTATTGTAAGCAGATTTAATAGAGAAATTACCATCATAAGTAGGAACCTAGATAATTTTATCTTGAAGATATTTGAATGTTTGTTGATTTAATATGGCCTCTTACATCATATACAAAAGATATTTTATCAAGTGACCAATTCCTATTCTCATCCATGATATATGACACAATTCATGAAGGGAAGCATTCACTCCAATTGGACAATGGAACGAAGTCAATGAGATGTCCACATCCAATCCAAAGGAACAAAGTCAATGGGATGTAGACTTCTCATCTCCAACAATCTTTTCAATTCTAGATTTGAAGAGATCTTTGCATTTGAGTAAACATGTACATAATGGAGAAGCTAAGGAGTAGAACTCAACAGAGAATATGTTATCTTTGTTGAGGTGTTTGGCCCTTATGAATTTGGTCCAAAGTGAAAGAGGTTTTGAGATAACACACCAAGCAAGTTTCATTTGTAAGCCAAGTCAAGCCTTTTCAAATCTCTGACACCTAATGCCCATGAAATTTACACGTACAAATATGTTCCCCCCTGTCCCATTTAACTCTATCCTACCAATCCTCTTATGTCCCGAAAAGAAGTTCCTTTATTTGTTTTTGAAGAACTTCACTTATTTTTTCAAAATGCTAGAAGTAGTCATTGAAAATTTTCATAAGGAGCTAGAAATTGAGTTTAGAAGAATTATGTTTCTATCCTGAGAAAGTAGATGACTTTTCCAAGATGCTAGCCTGTTCTTAAGCTTCAACTTTGGTGAAAAAGGATATGAATCTCCACTCCCACCTAAGTAAAGAGGGAGCCCTCCATAATTTCCTTTGAACTATCTCTTTATGCCAAGCACTCTCTTCAAAGCCTTAACCAAGAACCAATGGAATTTTTTTGAGAAAAGAACAAAGGATTTTTTAGCAGTGATTCCAAAACCAAACTTAAAGTCAAATTTGTCAAGGTTAAATCTATTAGCACTAGACGTAAATTCTTCTTTAATGAAAATCAACACATCATCATTATAAAAAAGGTGCGGTACCTATGGATATTTTTGCATATAATAAATGGATACATTTTACCTCTACTAATTGCATCCTTCAACACATCAGACAAATTTCATGTAAAGTACCAAATTGTAAGATGATAGAGGGGAACCTTGTATAATCTCACATTATGATTTAAAACGCTCAGTTCTCTCTCCATTAACAATAATTGAGAAGCTAGGTGTAGAAATAATAAACACAATAAGTTCCACAATCTTAGCAAGAAAACAATAGTGAAAAAGTACCTTTTCAATAAACTTTCAATTGGAGTCATAGGCCTTGAAAATGTTATGCTTAGTGGCAACATTTTCCTCAACTCCTTTTATTTTTATGAATGGTTCTATTTGGAACAAAATCATTCTGCTTATAAAAAATTAGATCCTCTAAAAGTGGTTTGATTATGTTAACCAAAACCTTGGTTATGATTTTATAAAGAGAATTAGAGGCATTGATTGATTGAAATCTATCCACAAGAGAATCATTTTCACCATGCTAAAGACATCATGCCTTGCTTCATGCCAAGTTTTTTTATAAAAGGCTATAGGGATTCCAACAGGCCCATAAGCATTTGTAAAGGTTGAGTGAGAAAATTGCTACCGTACATTCTTCCATGATGATTGGAGTTTCTAAGAGAAGTAATCTAGAGGAGAAGATTCTCTTATTAATAAGAGATATAGACTAAAAAGGGCCTTCAGTTGAGCTACTTGAAAAGAGATTTTTAAAGTATTCAACAAGTTTTGCAGAAATGATCTCCTAATTAGTGATCAAAGATCCATTACAATTAGTTAAGGAGTTAATTCTTGAACTGTTTGTTCATATCACTATCTTTGAGCCAGTTAATTCTAGATTTGGTTTTCCATTGAATTTCTTGAGATCTCAAAGTAGTATGAGTCTCACACAATGTGGATAATTGTTAATGTTTAATCGCAAGTGCACAAGCTATTGCAGTATAGCTATACAAATACGGGTCGATCCCACAGGGACTAGCTTGAAAAGATGGAGTTTTAAATAAAATTTAATTAAAAAAAAAAAGAATATAACATAAATAAACTAACAATAAAATAAAATTTTATATTTATTTAATTGCTGCAATTTACAGAATTTTTAATTAAAAAGATAGAAAATGAAACTAAACAAGTAGTCTTGGATAACATTGTCCCTGGATAGGCATAATGCAAATAAAGTAAAACATGAATAGTCAAGGACACAAATGTAATTACTGAAAAAGGACAAAAATGAGATTCTTATTAAGTGCTAAAGGGAAAATTTAGAATTGATAAAAATTTTGGTTTTTAACAAAAACTCGATGAAAACTCAGCGAAGAAGAAGACGCTGGAGGAGGCAAGAGGGAGCCGGAGGAGAAGGGAGAGGAGGAGAGGGGAAAGGAAAGAGGAAGAGGAGAAAGGGAAGGAGGAAGGAAAGTGTGACGACCCGGGTTTTCTCATGCATTTTTAAATACAATATCTAATTCGTAAGGCGGGATGCATCCCTATTTGAAAACCATTTTATGAAAACCATGCAATGCAGCAGAAAATCTTTAGTTTTAAACTCATTTTGAAAACCCCGAGTGTCATTTGCTTTCACATTGATCAAAGTAGTTTTTGGAAAACTTCAGAAATCATAAATGTTTTTCCCCCAGGTCTATCCAGTCACAGCAGACAACCCAACTGTAAATAAATACAAATACATGTCCAAAGGGTAGAGAGTTTACTCACATGTATAGTTGTCTCCTTTGTTTATTCACTTGCTCGTAGCACTAATATCTCCTGAGACGTCTTCTATTTGTGAGTGGAACTATCCTGAAAAATGTTAAGGATAGGGTGAGTATATACTATACTCAGTAGGAGTCTATCACTGCTAGTTTTGCAATGCATGCTATGTTTAAAATCATGTGCCCTTAAAAACATGTGCATCTTCGAACAATCATGTTCAATATCGATATTAAAAACCACCGTCAAACCGGAATACTGACGACTTAAAGAAATATCATAATCCAAGTCGAAAGTACCATATATCATAAACATAATGATATGCATCAAATGCTCACCTGAATCCAACTCATGGATATCTGGTATGGTATGGTCGACCAACCTCATGTCATGCCATATGCAATGCAAGTAAATCCACGAAACCATAGGGCCCAAACTATGCCCACAACCTCGCCGCTGTGTGGTCCCCGGGTAGCTAAGGACATAGTGTCATAGCCTCCACAGGGCATATGATACATCGACCCAGTGCCGTGACACCAGTGGTAGCCCCCTGTACCACATGCATTCGACGTAGGGACATGCCCTTTTTGGGCGTGGTACCCATTCCACCTAGTAGTGGTAGAGGCTGGGTGGCCAACCCAGACCCCTCGGCATAGTGCCCACGAGCTTACTAGCCCAAATCATATAAGATCAAACAAGCGAAAAACCTCTTTTTCAAAACCTGTCCTCTTTGGGTCCCTCACAACTGCCTACCCAGCGTCTTTTGGGCACTCCAGCGTCTTTTGGTAACCCTCAAGGACATGCAATTTTTCAAGAACTCAATGCTCACAAATCATGCGATATATGCAATTGTTTGCAAAATATGTCTATGCATAATGTATTTGTCATATGCATACTGAATTCGTTTATAAGCTAATCAAGTCATAAAATAAGTCATGCTAAACAAATCATATAACTTATACTTTAAAACATGCAGTCTCAACAATCATGGCTCTTTTTAAAAGTCTAGTAGCGATAGAGCACCTACCTCAAAGTCTCTTGGAGTCACGTCCTTTATCACTCAACCCGTCCCTGGGTCTCTTTTATAAACTCCTGGGTATGAATGGATACAAGGAGTCCTTATTAATTTCAATCCATTTAGACATTAGATCATTAGCTCTGCCTTTAGGGTCCATGGTCCTTGCCTAATTCATTTGTTAGGTTAGATCCTATGATATGGATCTATTTTTCCATGGTTAACTCCGTAAATTGTACTCTAATCCTAACTTTAAAGTCTCATTAGGTCCGCGTGCCCCAGTTCCCAGGACACCCGTGTATCTTGGTTGAATCGCGACAACCTTACGTGCGTGCGCGCCCAAAGGTCGTGACAAGGACTACGTTTTGCACACGCACATGCATGCTCAAGTGACGTGCTATGACGCGCATCATCGCATCGACGCACCTTGTAGCATGGCGCGTCTCAGCTCCCAGGGCACCCCGTGCACCCTGGTCGAGCCAGGACCTGTGCCCCATGTCGGCGCGCACCTGAAGGCCATACCTAGGACAGTGTACGTACTATCGTACACCTGGAACCCGTCCCAGGGACCCAGTCCCAAGTGCACGTACAGCATGGCGTCCCTGGGACGCCTGGTTCGTGCAGGGCCAGCCCAAGTCGGCTTGGAACATTTTTCGGCCAGGAGCTCGGCTGGAAAACAATTGGAAAAGACCAGATCCGGCATGGATCTGGCCCTGGGGAAGAAAAACGGAGAGGAAAGGGTAAGAACAGCTTACTTGTAGCTTGAAAACGCCTTTTTTTTCCCGGTGGTGTGCCTGCTCGCCGGAAAACTCAAACAAGGGGGGGAAGACCCTACTTTCGATGATGCCAGAGGGATAAGAGGGGAGGTGGGGAGATGGGTAAAGGGATGGCCGGCCAGACTTGGGCCTGGCCATTGCCAAAAAATGCAGAGGATGGGATTGAGATGGGTTTCCGATTTTTTCGGAAACCCTAGTCTCAAAACGACCGGAAAATCATGTTTTTGGAGAGGGGAGATGGGGCTTTTTATAGCCCTGCTATGGTGGTGCTGCCAATGGTGGTGTCGCCCTTGGCGGTGGCAAAATCCTCTAGAAACAGGGTTTCTGGAGGGGTCTAGAGGTTGAAGATGACAGGGGGTGCCATTATCAAAACGGCGCCTTGCGTTTTTCATTTTTTCATTTTTCTGTTTAAATTCCAAAAATACCCCTATCTTTAAACGGCTGTAACTTCTTCATACGAACTCTGTTTTGGGTGATTTTTGGGGCGTTGGATTCCATTTTTCTAGAATCTAATGGTGCCAAGTTTCCTTACAAATTCCTTCACTTACTAGTTTAAATAAAATGAAACATTTAACTCAGTTTATTTCCTATAGAATGTCCAATTTCCGTTAAAAATAGTGTAAATTGCTCGGGCATTACAGAAAACCTTCAGGGAAACTCGATCTGGGTTTTCTCCTCTGGGCTGGCCAAAGACAAGGAATTCGACTGGTAAAGGTTAAGAGATTGGGGAGAACAAGGGAGAGAGATGATGCAAGTAGTGAGAAGCCTGGTTCGGTGAGGGCGATGCAGTGCCTGGGGTTGCCATGCCAGAGGAGCATGATGGAGAAGGGAGAATGCTGGATGGTGAAGTAGAGATGCTAGGCAAAGAGATGAGGATGGGTGTCGTCTGGTGCTAACGTGGAGAAAAGAGGGGAAGTTGTGAGTGAGACTGGAGCAGAGAAGAGCGATCTGGTCCATCCTAGGCAGAGAGGAATATCTGTGCTAGGCTGCCGGTGATTTGGGAAGAATGGAGAATGAGAGGGAGAGGGAGAGTGGAGAAAGTGGGGAAATAAGGAGAAGGAAAGGGGGCAATTGTGTGCTCGAGAGAGAAAGAAGAGTGTGGAGTCTTTGTTGGGTGCGGTGAATAGGGAAGGAAAGAGAGTCGGAGATGTAGGGCTATGCTGAGAAGACAAGAGGAGCTGGGTAGTGCGGCAAAGGAGAAGACACGAGAGGGAGAGAAAGTGAGTCGTTAGAGAGATGGGCCGATAGAAGGGAGCAGAGGACGAGGGAGATTTAATGGCTTTGCCTCCTATGGCTAAGTTCAGGGGAGATAAGAAAGCAAGATAGAGATAGAGTTTAGGTGTAGAGATGGAAGAAAATGAATGAGAGAGAGGGAGGAGAAAGATAAAAGTTTGCTATGGAGAAGGTGTAGCTGATGTTGCCAGCATAGGTTGATCAGAGAGTGGATGGGAGTGGAGGTAGAGATGCCTGTGCTAGTGCATGGAAGAGCTAGGGCAGATTAGTTGGAGCAGAGGAGAGAAAGAAGGGGAGAATAAATATGAGAGCGTGGAGATGAGAGGGAAGAAGAAAGAGTGGGGATGGTGGGTCTGCTTGCCTTTACGTCCCGCTAAAAGAGAGTTAGGAGAAGAGGGAATGGAGAGAAAGGGAAGGAGAGGAGGAAGGAGGATGATCGGCCAGGCCAATCGAAGAAGAAGATGAAAAGAGACGTGGAGTTGAGAAAGGGAATGAAGAGAGAGCAAAGGTGGAGAGATGAGGGAGAATAAAAACGAGAGAGAGAGAGAGAGAGAGAGAGAGAGAGAGAGAGAGAGAGAGAGAGAGAGAGAGAGAGAGAGAGAGAGAGAGAGAGAGAGAGAGAGAGAGAGAGAGAGAGAGAGAGAGAGAGAGAGACGAGAGAGAGAGAGAGAGACGAGAGAGAGAAAGAGAGGTGATAAGAGATGGAGAGATAAAGAGGGGTGGGGCCCACTAGAAGTCCAGTTTTTCCAAAACACAGCAAGTCTTCAAATTTCTTCTGTCCTAGGAGTCTTCAAAGTCTTTTCTTTCCAGGAAACTTCATCATCCTCATCTGATCTCCTTGATTTGATCTAGATCATCCAAGCTTGAGTTGATTAATCTGCAATACACAAGAGCCAATTAAAATAATCTAAACCATTCATTACTCTTCTGAGTAGCTTCTATGATCATCTGACCATTAAATCTTGCAATTCAATGGTTGGATGGCCAATTAAAGATAAATGAAATATTTTATGTAAAAGCTTAAAATTAATAGCCTAGATGCTCTAATTGAGCACTAAATTATGGGTATTTTGACAAAAAAATGAACACTTAACAATAATTTTGCACTTTCATCAAATGGAAAAGAAGCCTGAATGTTGTTCAATTGGACATAGAGATCTACAACCTTTTTACCTATGCTACCAAATTCATTTTTCCTCCTAGATTTTAAGTTCTAAATCTTATTGCAAATGGAATAACTAGCTGAGCCACAAAATAAGTATATCATGCCTCATTGACAGCTCTTTTAAAACTACTATGTTCATGTCAGGCAACATTGTATCAAAACATCTACCCCTATCTATCTCTCTAGTCTCTAGACAAGGAGATTTGGGTAATGGTTTGATGAAACCCATGGCAAGTGTTTAATTGAACTATTTGGAGAATGGTCCATCCATATAACATTCACCAAGTCTCTGTTTAGTTTCTTTAATGTTTTAGATTACTCATGTTGATAGTTAGTCCAAGAGAATGGGCTCTTAGAAAATCCCATATCAATTAGGATAAGGTTATCCAATAGAAAATTTAAATCGCCATTTTGTGAGATTGCATTCTTAAATGATTCGGTTGGGTCTAGGATCACCATGTCACCTATAATGCAAAGTGGCTAGGAGAAGTTGAAGACTCTAAGATTTCTTCTAATAACTGGATTTTGGTTTCTTAATCTAAACTAGCATATAGAAATTAATGTAACTCTCACATCAACAATAGGTGGTATCTTAATAAGAATATCAACAACAAATTAAAAGTGATGAAGCTAAACCACTATTAGATTAATTTCCAAATCATGACATGGTAAAAGTAAGCCTTCAAATTGTCTTGTTGATGGGACCACAAATCTAAAAGGGTTTTGATCCTTTTCATTGCAAATTCCTGTCTCTACAAAATACAATACATTAGTTTATTCGGAATACAAAATAGGATTAACCATTTCCCTCTTTTAGTCCCTCTAGAATTCTAAGTAATAATTCTTATGAGTGGGGCATAAGAGAAAGAAACCAGATGGGATTGCATTTCCCATTGAACCATCAATAGGGGAATTCCATTTAAGGCTTTCTAGAAACTCATTCATTGAGACTTTCTTTGCTCCATTTCCTAGCATGCAAACCTTTCTCCAATAAAGAGCCTCATGACTTTAGATTTCCTCTGAACAGACCTTTTGTCCCTTAGCTTTCATCACAACACCTTTTGTAACACCTTCCTCTTCCTATAATATTTCTTTCTTTTTTTTCACCTTAACACTAATCTTAAACCTTCTTTTATCATGCCTTCTCTTGTTCAGGGACAATTCCATCTTTGGAATTATGCAATTTGAATTTTCTTATCTTCAATGAGGGGTCAAATCAATAGTACCGGTGGAGCAGGCCACATTTTCTGCTTCTAGTTTCATTGACCCAGAGCCTCGATGGTGCACCTTCTTCACATCTTTATTATCTGTCTTCATAACAAAAGATTATGCTGGTGAACATAACCTCTAACTTTGTGACGACCTGGGTTTTATATGATGCAAATTTGATAAAAAGACAAGATCTCTTGTTTTATAAATATGAAATGCATGAAAATCTTTTTTGTTTTAGAAAACAAGCTTTTGTATAAAACCCCGAGTGTCAAAACACATTTTCCAATTATCTAGCCATGGCAAAGTTTTAAATCAACATTATTCCCAAGAAAGTGTTAGTCACAGCCTCAGCTATAGAGAGTAACTACAATCAAGTAACATTGAAAGATAAGGTAGGGGTTTACTTACTTGCACTTAGTCTGGGTGTCTTCTATAACAAGCGTTCCTTGCTCTTAAGTGTTTACTTTGTGTCTGAAAAATGTTGAGGATTGGGTGAGTATATACTATACTCAGTAGGAGTCCATCCCTACTAGTTTTACAATGCATGTTATATTTAAAATCATATGCTCTTTCAAGACATGTGCATGTTTGAACACTCATGCTTAATATCGATATCAGAAACCATTGTCAAATTGAAATACTAATGACTTAAAGAATCGCACAAACCAAGTCGAAAGTATCATATATATCATAACATAATGATATGCATAAGATGCTTAATTGAATCCAACTCATGGATATCTAGTATGGTATGGTTGACCAACCTCATATCATGCCATATGAAATGCAAATAAGTCCACGAAACCATAGGGTCCAACTATGCCCATGACCTCGCCGCCGTGTGGTCCCCGGGTACCTGAGGACACTCAGTCATAGCCTCAACGGGGCCTATGACACGTCGATCCAGTGCCGTGACACCAGTGGTAGCCCCCTGTACCACATCTAGTCGACGTAGGGACATTGCCCTTTTTGGGCCTGGTACCCATCCACCTAATAGTGGTAGAGGCTAGAGGCCAACCCAAACCTCTCGGCATAGTGCCCACGATCTTATCAGCCCAAATCATATCAGATCCAACAAGCGAAAACCTCTTTTCAAAACCTGTCATCTTTGGGTCCCTCACAACTGCCTGGCCCTCACAACTGCTTTCCCAGTGTCTTTTGGGCACTCCAGTGTCTTTTGCTAACCCTCAAGGACATGCAATCTTTCAAAAACTCAATGCTCACAAATCATACAATGTATGCAATTGTTTGGAAAACATATCTATGCATAATGTATATGCAATTATTTGCAAAACATATCTATGCATAAAGCATTTATCATATTTACATTGAACTCGCTTATAAGATTAAGTTATGCTTATCAAATCATATAACTTATACTTAAAACATGCATTCAAAACAATCATGGCTCTATTTAAAAGTCTAGTAGCGATAGAGCACCTACCTGGCTAGGTCGCGCTAACCCCTTTGTCCTCGTACGCTCCTGAACATGGTTTGGGGAATCAAGGTTAGTTTGCCCTATCTTTTATAGGTTTTAGAGTGGTTGGTCTTATTACTTAGGCATTAAGGGTTCATCCCCATGCCTATGGGTGTCCTAAGGTCCAAATTGGGCCTTGGTATCATCAGTTTTCCAAAGGTCTAGTGGCCACGTGCCACCATCCTATTCTAAGGGTTGTGACCACCTTATATTGGGCCTTGATTACGGATTTTATAGTTTGTGTCTGTCCATGTCGTCAACATGGACACAACACCTTTCGCGACGCCTCAATCAGAGTTCTAGATCTCAAGTTATAAGCTTTTTAGTATCACGTATACATAAAGGCCTTTAAGAGGTGGAATCCCAGAATGCTAGCGTGTTGCGTGTCAACGGCATGCGCCCCAACGGGCGCGTGTGTAGACGCACCGACATGTTTCATCCAGTGGAGAGCGTCCTGTTCGTTGGGGGACCGGGGCATCCTTGGGACGCCCTGGTTTGACCCTGTCGAACCAGTGCAGCCCAGGGATCGTCCCTGAGTCCTTTGTGACTCTCCGGGGCCCGTTTTTGCATGATTTTTTATGCAAAAACTTAGGGAAACTGAGCCTAGGACTAATGTGAAGACTGTTTTTGAGGGATATTGGGCATACCTGGCTCGTTGTTGGATTTTTCTCAACGTTTCTCCTATTGGTTGCTTCTCCAAAATGGGTTTTACCCAAGCTGTTGGGCTGCCATTAGAGGCGCCCAAGAGCTCTATTTATAGAGTTATAAGATGGTTCTGGAGCGGGCTCTCACCGCCCTTGAATAGCGGTGGAGAAACCTTGAGAATGGTGGTGATTTCACCTTCAATCACCACCGTTCTAAAACCCTCTAGGAGGTTGAAGATGAGGGGTGCCTGTATCAAAACGGGCCCCTGTTTTTGCAGGCTAAATCCGTTTCTTAATGAAAATTATATTTTTGCCCCTGAACTTCAAAGGGTCATAACTTGCTCATTTTAACTCCATTTTGGGTGATTTTGGTCTTGTTAGATTCCTTTTTCCAAGACGCACCTAATGATATCATTTTTAGGACCAAATTTCTAGGGTGGTCAGTCAAGGTGAATAGTAAAATGACGAAAATACCCTTATCTTCAAAAACTGAACTTTTCATTGCTAACATGGGATTTCAATGTTACAAAATTGGAGTCATTACATTCTTATCCCCTTAGGGGAATTTTTCCCCCAAAATTCTACAATATATACGGTCAAAAGATCTCGGGGTACTTTTCTCGCATTTCTGACTCTGGTTCCCAAGTCTCTTCTTCCATGTGCGCATTTCTCCACAAAACTTTGACTAAGTGTATGTCCTTGTTCCGCAGCTTCTTACTCTTACGATCCCAAATCTCAACTGATCTCGTCTCTAGCTTGAGACCTCCATCAACTCTATGGGTACCTGGTTGATGACATGAGCAAGATCAGGCACGTACCTCCTTAGCATAGATATATGGAATACGTTATGGACTTCAGATAGCTGAGGGGGTAGTGTGATCCTGTAGGCCACTTTTCCCACTTTCTCCAGGATTTCGAAAGGTCCTATGTAACGGGGACTAAGCTTACCTTTGATACCGAACTGCATAACTCCTTTAGTGGGAGATATCTTCAGGAAAACGTGCTCTCCTATGTCGAATTCCAATGGTCTCCTCCTTCGACGAGCATAGCTCTTTTGGCTGCTTTCAGCTGTGAGGAGGCATCTTGTTATGAGTTTGACCTTCTCGGCACATTGCTCTACAAGCTCGAACTGGAGTACCCCGGACTCTCCAACTTCATTCCAACTGGTGGGTGATCGACAGGGTCTCCCATAGAGCGCCTCGTACGGAGCTATGCCAATGCTCGACTGAAAGCTATTGTTGTATGCAAACTCGACTAGCGGTAGGTTTTCATCCCAGCTCTGCTTCCAATCGAGGGCACCAGTTCGCAACATATCTTCGACTATCTGGATCGTGCGTTCGACTATCCATCGGTCTGTGGATGGAAGGATGTGCTATACTTCAAGGAAGATCCTAAGGATTTTTGGATGGACTTCCAGAGTTGTGAAGTGAAGCGGCTATCCCTATCTGAAGTGATACTAAGGGGTATGCCATGTAAACTCACTATCTCTTTGATGTATAGCTGAGATAGGCTGTCAGTGGATTGGGTATGGCATATAGGAAGGAAATGGGCTGTCTTAGTCAATCTATCAACAATTACCCAGATCATGTCATGACCCTTAGAGGTCTTAGGTAGTCCTACGATGAAGTCCATGGTAATATGGTCCCATTTCCATTCGGGTAACTCAAGGGGTTGAAACAATCCCACAGGTCTTTGATGTTCAGCCTTTACTTGTTGACATGTTAGACACTTTGCCACAAATTCCCCTATGTCTCTTTTCATACCATCCCACCAATATTGTCTCTTTAAGTTTTTATACATCTTATTTCCTCCTGGGTGTATAGTATACTTAGACTGATGAGCCTCTTTTAAGATTTTTTGTCTTAACTCTTCATTAGCTGGTACCACTAATCTTCCTTGCATGTAAACGCTACCATCTTCCCTTCTTGTAAACCCTGGTTTTCCTATGAAAGCTTGTATATCTGGATCTCCTTTCTGTTCTTGCTTAACCTTTTCATTAATAGCTGACTTTATTGTTAGACCTGCCATAATGATCTTGTGCTTACTTATATCTGGTTTCCATGTGATTACTTCTTATAATAGCTTCCATCTCTTAGTTAATAAACTTGCACACATCCCTTGGGTTTTTCTACTTAATGCATCAGCTACCACATTAGCTTTTTCAGGGTGATAATGAATGGAGAAGTCATAGTCTTTTAAGTATTCCATCCATCTTCTTTGTCGCATGTTTAAGTCTTATTAGGTAAAGATATATTTAAGACTCTTATGATCTGTAAAAACTTCAAACTTTTTTCCATATAAATAATGTCTCCAAATTCACAAGGCAAAGACTATGGCCGCTAATTCCAAGTCATGGGTCAGGTAATTGACTTCATGCTTCTTGAGTTGTCGAGAAGCATAAGCAATTACCTTCCCATGTTGCATAAGTACGCAGCCTAATCCCTGTTGTGAGGCATCGTTGTATATCTCAAATCTGCCACTTCCAGAAGGTAAGGTAAGGACTGGTGCTGTAGTTAACCTTCTTTTTAGTTCCTGGAAGCTTTCCTCACATTTATTAGTCCATTCAAATCTTGTGTCTTTTCTGGTCAGCCTAGTTAAAGGTAAAGCAATTTGTGAAAAACCCTCGATGAATCTCCTGTAGTATCCGGCAAGTCCTAAGAAGCATCTTATTTCTGTGACTGTCTTAGGTCTTTCCCATTTCTGTACTGATTCAACCTTAGTGGGGTCGACTGCTATGCCATCTTGAGGAATAATGTGTCCTAAGAAATTAACCTTTTCCAGCCAAAACTCACACTTACTGAATTTTGCATATAACTTATGTGCTCGTAGGGTGCTTAATGTTATCCTTAGATGTTCCTTATGGTCTTTAGGAGTTTCGGAATATATTAAGATATCATCCACAAACACTATGATGAATTTATCTAAGTACTCCTTAAACACCCTATTCATGAGGTCCATAAACGCGGCTGGAGCATTAGTTAAACCAAAGGACATCACTCTGAATTCATAATGGCCGTATCGAGTCCTAAAGACTGTCTTGGGAATATCTTCTTCTCTAACTCGAAGTTGATGGTATCCGGATCGTAGATGAATCTTAGAGAAGACTCTGGCTGATTGAAGTTGATCAAAAAGATCATCAATTCAGGGAAGGGGGTACTTATTCTTAATGGTGACCCTATTTAACATCCGATAGTCTACGCATAATCTCATGGAGCCATCCTTTTTCTTAACAAAATGGACTGGAGCTCCCCACGGAGATACACTAGGTCATATGAACCCTTTGTCAGGTAATTCCTGTAACTGGGTCTTCAGTTCTTTTAGTTCTGCAGGAACCATTCGGTAAGGAGCTTTGGAAATGGGGGAAGTACCGGGTATAAGGTCAATGATAAACTCAATTTCCCTTGGTGGAGGTAGACTTGGTAAGTCCTTAGGGAATACGTCAAGAAATTCTCGAACTATCTCGACATCCTCTAGCTTTGGTTGGGGACTCTCGACAGATTCAATCTTGGCTAAGAAGAAGGGGCATCCCTGAGCAATGTGCTTAACTGCTTTCATGGCAGAAATAACACACGCTCCAAAATAATCCTTTCTTCCTTGGAGGGTGAAAGTGTCTCCATTAGGTAGGGTAAAAGTGACACGTTTCTAGCGGGAATCAACAAAGGCTTGATGAAAGGCTAGCTAGACCATACCTAGGATGATGTCGAAGTCATTCATATATAAGTGAATAAGATTGGCATGTAACAAATGGTCCTTAATCAAAATGGGGACATCCTAGAGATAAGAATAGGTGGGAAGTGCCTGGCCTACAGGAGTCATGACTTCTAGAGTGAAGTCCACGTCCTGTGGTATAATGTCCAAGGATGATGCAAACTCCCGGGATTTGAAAGAATGAGTGGAGCCTGCATCGAATAGAACTTTAGTAGGTATATCATAGATAGAAAGAATACCTTCAACTACTGCATTTGAAGCCTAGGCTTGACTGGAAGTGAGGGCAAAGACACATCCTTGGCGTTTTGGAACTTGATCTTCTTTACGCTCTTGTACTTTCCTTTTTGGACAATTACTAGCAAAATGTCCTAATTCTCCACAACTATAGCAAGTGATGTTGAAAGTGGGACATGTTTGCCTGGATGATTCCTGTTACACCTAGGGCATGCCTTCCAGTCTGGTCTTCTTCCTCTGTTTTCAAATGGTTTCTTGAAAGGTGGCCTGGGTCCAGATGACTGAAATGGTCTCTTTCCTTTATTTCTAATGGTGTTGATGTTCTTAGTTTCCTTTATTGCCTAGTTCCTTTGATAATCTTTTTCATATAAGGAGGTCATCTCTACTGCCTTGGCTACGGTGGAAGGTTGGAAACCTAGAACTCTGTTCTTGAGTCTTGGGTTGAGTCCATGTACAAATCTTTCTACCGCAACTTCCTCATTAGCACAAGCCCGTGGTGCTTTTCTTTGGAGGCTGATGAATCTACTTTCATACTATTGGACAGTCATATTTCCTTATTCTAAGTCCATAAATTCGTTTTCCTTCTGTTTTCTTATGTGTTTAGGATAATATTTGTCATTAAAGACCTTTTTAAACTCTTCCCATCCTATTGTTTCTTGCTGGTCGAAATAAGTTCTTTCTACTGTTTCCCACCAAAAGGTAGTCTCTCCCCTAAACACAAATGTGGCCATGGGTACTTTTCTTTCTTCAGCTATGTTCATGGCTTTAAATATCTTTTCAATATCAATTAACCATTTTTCAGCTGTAGATGCTTCATCTTCTCCTATGAATGAGGGAGCTAGTTTCTAAAACCTTTTTAACTAAACCTCAGTCCTATCTATCACTTTATCAAGGGAAGGATCTCAGGTGGTAGGAGTTTGTCTTTGACTATTCATGTATTGTCCCATATTCTATAGGAATTGCTAGAACAATTCAGCCATCCCATTGCCCAACCAATGGAGTCCACTGGTGGGGCTTCAGGTCTTGGAACATTGCTTCCTTTCTTCTTAGTCATCTGTAATCACAAGGTAATTTACCAAACCTTAGTATGTGTTATCCTATTACCCCTTACTCTTTCAAGGATGAAACTTGATTATAAGTTATTCTCCTCATAATTGGGCTGTGAGTAACGTCAAACTGCGCTCTGATACCAACTGTGATGACCCGAGTTTTATATTATGCAAATTTGATAAAAAGGCGAGATCTCTTGTTTTATAAATATGAAATTAATGAAAATATTTTTCGTTTTGGAAAACAACCTTTTGTATAAAACCCCGAGTGTCAAAAGACATTTTCCAATTATCTAGCCATAGAAAAGTTTTAACTCAACATTATTCCCAAGAAAGTGTTAGTCACAACCTCAGCTATAAAGAGTAACTACAATCAAGTAACATTGAAAGATAAGGTAGGGGTTTACTTACTTGCACTTAGTCTGGGTGTCTTCTATCACAAGCGTTCCTTGCTCTTAAGTGTTTACTTTGTGTCTGAAAAATGTTGAGGATTGGGTGAGTATATATTATACTCAATAGGAGTCCATCCCTACTAGTTTTACAATGTATGCTATATTTAAAATCATGTGCTCTTTCAAGACATGTGCATGTTTGAACACTCATGCTTAATATCGATATCAAAAACCATTGTCAAATTGAAATACTAACGACTTAAAGAATCGCACAAACCAAGTCGAAAGTATCATATATATCATAACATAATGATATGCATAAGATGCTTCATTGAATCCAACTCATGGATATCTAATACGGTATGGTCGACCAACCTCATATCATGCCATATGAAATGCAAATAAGTCCATGAAACCATAGAGTCCAACTATGCCCACGACCTCGCCGCCATGTGGTCCCCAGGTACCTGAGGACACTCGGTCATAACCTCAACGGGGCCTATGACACGCCGATCCAGTGCCGTGACACCAGTGGTAGCCCCCTGTACCACATGCAGTTGATGTAGGGATGTTGCCCTTTTTGGGCCTGGTACCCATCCACCTAATAGTGGTAGAGGCTAGAGGCCAACCCAAACCTCTCGGCATAGTGCCCAGGATCTTATCAGCCCAAATCATATCAGATCCAACAAGCGAAAACCTCTTTTCAAAACCTGTCATCTTTGGGTCCCTCACAACTGCCTGGCCCTCACAACTGCTTTCCCAGTGTCTTTTGGGCACTCCAGTGTCTTTTGGTAACCCTCAAGGACATGCAATCTTTCAAAAACTCAATGCTCACAAATCATACAATGTATGCAATTGTTTGAAAAACATATCTATGCATAATGTATATGCAATTATTTGCAAAACATATCTATGCATAAAGCATTAATCATATTTACGCTGAACTCGCTTATAAGATTAAGTTGCGCTAATCAAATCGTATAACTTATACTTAAAACATGCATTTAAAACAATCATGGTTCTATTTAAAAGTCTAGTAGCGATAGAGCACCTACCTAGCTAGGTCGCGCTAACCCCTTTGTCTTCGTATGCTCCTGAACATGGTTTGGGGAATCAAGGTTAGTTTGGCCTATCTTTTATAGGTTTTAGAGTGGTTGGTATTATTACTTAGGCATTAAGGGTTCATCTCCATGCATATGGGTGTCCTAAGGTTCTAATTGGGCCTTGGTATCATCAGTTTTCCAAAGGTCTAGTGGCCACGCGCCACCATCCTATTCTAAGGGTCATGACCAACTTAGATTGGGCCTTGATTAGGGATTTTATAGTTTGGGTGTGTCTGCATCATCGACATGGACACAACGCCTTTCGCGGCACCTCAATCAAAGCTCTAGATCTCATGTTATAAGCTTTTTAGTATCACCTATACATAAAGGCCTTTAAGAGGTGGAATCCCAGAATGCTAGCGCGTCAGCGGCATGCGCTCTAGCAGGCGCGTCTGCAAACGCGCTGGATTCCCACCCGACTTTTTCATTTGCGGATGCGCCCGCTGGTTTCTCTTGAACATGGACGACGTGTTTCGTCCAGTGGAGACCGTCCTATTCGTTGGGGGACCGGGGTGTCCTTGGGATGCCCTGGTTTGACCCTGTTGAACTAGTGCGGTCCAGGGATCGTCTCTGCGTCCTTTGTGACTTTCCAGGGCCCATTTTTGCATGATTTTTCATGCAAAAACTTTAGGAAACTGAGCTTGGGACTAATGTGAAGACGAGTTTTGAGGGATCTTGGGCATACCTGGCTCGTTGCTAGGTTTTTCTCCACGTTTCTCCTCTTAGTTGCTTCTCCAAAACGGGTTTTTCCCAAGCCTTTGGGCTGCCATTAGAGGTGCCCAAGAGCTCTATTTATAGAGCTATAAGATGGTTCTGGAGGGGGCTCTCACCGCCCTTGAATGGCAGTGGAGAAACCTTCAGAATGGTGGTGATTTCTCCTCCAATCACCGCCGTTCTAAAATCCTCTAGGAGGTTGAAGATGAGGGGTGCCCGTATCAAAACGGGCCCCTATGTTTTGCAGGCTAAATCCGTTTTTTAGTAAAAATTACATTTTTGCCCCTGAACTTCAAAGGACCATAACATGCTCATTTTAACTCCGTTTTGGGTGATTTTGGTCTTGTTGGATTCCTTTCTCCGAGACGCACCTAATGGTACCATTTTCAGGACCAAATTTTTGGGCTCAATCAAGGTGAATAGTGAAATGACCAAAATACCCTTATCTTCAAAAACTGAACTTTTCATTGCTAACTTGGGATTTCAATGTTATAAAATTGGAGTCATTACAAACTTACATAGTTGATAGAACAAAATTATTTAGACATCACATCCATTTCCTCCTACTTCTTCTTGTCCTCCATTTCAAATAATTCAAAAAAAAGCTTCATGATCAAAATTTCCCTCCACAACCATTCTAAATGAATCTTTAGAGGAGTTTTTGAGGCTTAGGCTTGAAGAGAAGGAACCGCCTCTCCAATCATATCTCATTTCCTTTTTAATTATTCACCACACAATTAGTGTCTTTAGAAGGGAGCTCCTAGCTTGTACTCTATTTCTCCTAGCTTATTCACTTGTAATGCTCTTGACAATAGTAAGATCACATATTTTAATTCTTCAAAAATGCCCACCTCACATTTTGAGATCGAATCTTTGCTTTCTCCCTCTAAAGTATTATTTCTATAGTTTGCAATCCCTTGTTGAGAAGGGGCAGCCTCCATTGTAATTGATTTTTTGTCATTTCTCCCCATTACATGTTAACACAAAGGAACAAAAGATCTTACTAACTTGTCTTTCTCAAGATTTCTCTACTGAGAAAATCCTCATAAGTATTTTCATTCTTTTCATACTATGCATCTCTCTCTCTCTCTCTCTCTCTCTCTCTCTCTCTCTCTCTCTCTCTCTCTCTCTCTCTCTCTCTCTCTCTCTCTCTCTCTCTCTCTCTCTCTCTCTCTCTAAATAAAACCACATTCCAAATAACCTTTCCTTTGAGTCAATCCATGCATTGCTTATCCATGTTTCCTTTCTCCTCCGTTTGTAAATCATTCTTCTTCCTTTTTTTACTCTTCTTTTTCGTCATATCTAAATAAACCAACTCAACATCTTCAATAGAATTAGTGGTTGTTGAGTGATAAGTCAAATTTACTTTGATATCTTCTTCTTTAAGTGCATTAGTTCTATTAACTACAAAAGCCCTAATGTATAAAACAACAAACTTGAAGTGCATTCAATGCAAGAAAAGGTTTTCATCTCAAATGTTATAGGCTATAGTATTTTCTTCCCCATGTAACTCAGCCATAATCCCTTACAAAGCCTTTTCTCAAGGCTAAGTTCCACATGTGACTAAGCATAACAATATCTTGGAATTTCCACATTTGACCTCTTAGATGCTTCTTTTGTTTTGATGACTGATAATATTGGCTTACCAATCAATTTTCCAATAGTGAATAAAAATGCTTCTCCTACTAGAATTCCAATGGAAGACCTGGGAGATTAACCCCCATTGGTAATGAGTAAAAAATACTATGTTGGGGAGTTAGTTTGTTTCAAACCATTTAAGCATAAGTATGCCTCCCCATTTACCATGGCTCATTAATCCAAGTCTCAAATGATTATATAAGCTCCTCAAAACAAGCACATCATTATGGTTGCCCAATATCTAGCAACTTGAACTCAGTACTATACTTCCAAGCCCTTCTGTAAATCCTGTAAATGACTTTTGTAGGAATGTTCTTTTTAACGATCCTACCCATCATAATCTTTTTAGAGTACCACCATTCTTCTAAAACCTCCACTTCCTCCCATTCATATTGTGAGGACTCATTAGCATCATTCGGTAAAGGAGGATCAGCATAATACTCAACAATGTTGGGACCATATCTTGTTCTATCCTTACTTGAAAACCAATCCCATCCGAACTTAATTGTTTGACACAACATTGCACCCATCTTTATAATTTTTTGCATTCTATAAACCAAAGTTCAACTCAACTAATAAAAAACTTTACACAATTGAGTCCAAGCTAAAGAGATTACATACAAGTGATATGCTCCCTTTTGCTTCTGACCTTATGGGAATTTCTCTTGCCAGTTTTTTACATGTAATGTGAAAATGCCTAATTGAAGAAGTATTTCCCATGTGTTTTAGCAAGTTTTACATGAATTTTTCATAAATTTTATGTGAGTTTTTTATTGGTATTTTAGGAGTTACCCAAACATATTAGATGAGTTTCACATTATTTTAGAGATGATTTTGCATTGGTAAGTGAAACTAGTTTTTGGAGAAGATGCACTATTACGGTATTTGGTAACTATGGTTTGGCTAAACAAGGGTTGGATAAAGAGAATGATTTAGCAACAACAACTCCTACTTAGTTTTTCTTATTTGGATTTTACTGTGAGTAAACATATCTTCATTTGAAGGGTTCTCAATGTAATAGGCCATCTTGGTCTATCTGTATGTAAGTATTCCCTCCTTAACCTGAAAGGATACAAGTTTTTTCCAATTTTTTATTATTAACATGAAAATAATAAAGAGCATAACACATTCTTGCTCATGGAAGAAGTATACATTTGTCCACCAATGTGCTAGGAGGCCATGATCCTATCCATTAATCTAGAAGATGATGACTAACACATTCCCATGAATGCTAATTTTATCTTGATTGGATACTTGGGCTCCTTAGGGTTTTACCAAGAGTATGTGAATCATTGGTTTTTGGTGAATTATAGGGTGCTGATGAAATGTTCTCACATGAGACCATATCCATGCGGATTAACTTTTAATGATGTACAAATTTATTCATAGGGATCTACACATAGATGTTTCCCATGTGGGGCTAGCATACTTCTTTCTTGATGGAGTTGTACCTCTCATATTGTGTCTTCATTGCAACTAAAGTACAAGTTAGTGATCAAATTACTTATCTTCTATGCTATATCTTTAAAAACGCCATGCATCAAAAATGGAAAGGAACAATTTTGTCACTTCAAAAACAATGCTTATAAATCTTATATGAATTGGAGAGTTAAGGGCATCCATTGCTTCCCCACAATGTAGGTTAGGAAGATGAATGATTGGATTACTAGAAGTTGGGGCCACTAAGGTTTAGCTATCGGTATACATATGCTACACACATAGACATCGTATAACTTTTCATTTTATTTTACATATTTTTGCAAAAATGCCATTACATTTTGCCATTTTTAGAAAAAAAAAGTGCAATGCTTTTTGAGTTTTGCAGATTTGCTATTAATTTTTCATGAGATTTGCAAAATTGTCATTTTATTAGTTTTCCATCCTCCTTTCCTATTATTTTTTTTGAAGTAGATATTACCCTTTCAGCAAACGAATAATGGTAAATAAGAGGACTTTGTGCATGATTTTTTGCTTCATTAATACAAAAAAATCTCTGAAATTGATCATGCTAGATATAAGATGTTGAAAATAAAAAGACTCAAGTCCTAGATTTCCAATTTTCATTCAAAAGGCATCGAACAAAGAGCTTAAACTCTACAATGCGTCACCATTCACGTGAACAACAATACTATTTTGCTTATGATTTAAACTTGAATTTTTCTGTAATTTATTGTATTTTTTTATTGATGTAAAGCATTAATTATGTTCTAATTTAAGTCAGGAAGAGTTTTATATAAGTTTTTTGTGGTAAATTGAAGTTTAAATTGCTGAATTCCATTCAAGAAACTGAATAGTTATTGTTGCTCAGTTGGTGAAAATGGTATGTTTGAGATTGAATATCTCACTTTTGGTTGGTTTTTGTTGAAATCTAACCATACCAGTATATTTCTTGTCATTGAATTGTATTAGATACCAAGTTTTACTAAAAATTTTCATTAAAAAGTCATTGAAATTAGTGGGCAAAGTCGGTAACTTAATCATGGGTTACGGTTCTAAAGTATAAAAATTGAATTTGAAATAAAGAAGGGTAATATTGAAAATATGAAGAAAAAAAAAAAAAAACTAACAGGTAAGGAGGATGAAAAACTAATAAAATGACAATTTTGAAAAGTTGATGAAAACTTAATGATAAATTTACAAAACTAAAAAAATATTAGACTTTTTTGCAAACATGCCAAAATGTAATAGCATTAAAAAGCCCTTTATTTTACCTGATTACAATAGAAAATATCCAAGAGATGGGTGGTTTCTACTTCAGTGTATTTAGTATTTACTTGAGACACCTTAATCAGCAGAGAAAATTAACGGATAAATGGATGGAAATGGACACGAAACGGACAGCTCTGGAAGGCCAGGTGTCAATTTCTTGCAGACTCTTGGCTCCACATTTCCACATTATCTTATATTGTGTATCATCTTTTATAAATATCTGCGGAGAGAAACCAGATCTCATTGCCATAAACAGTCTACAAGTCGAATTGAGTTGGACAATTTTATCTTAGTGGTAGGAAGGTGCGCTGAATCAAGGATAACAGGCACACATGACACGACAAAATTAAGGTTGAAATTCAGTGGACATGGATAGTCATATAACCGATGTCCAATAAACAAAGAGCACACAAATCATTATCATGAAAGGTTCAGATGCATTGATCATTCTCCATAAAATCATGAAAGAATCGTTTCCTTTGGTCGTAGTGGTTCAGATGGGATTAGACAGGTGACGACCGGATCGTCATAGTAATGTGGCTCGACCGCAAGGGCAATCGGGACTTTTAACCGTGGTTTTGATTGAGATTGGAACCCTTGTTACCACTCCCTGTTCAAATGGACAAAGCAAAAGCTTTTGAAAAAGATGGATCGGAGGAACAAATGATTAATACAAACATAGAATGAAAGCTTATCTCTTATGAAAATATGTCTTCCAAGCCATATAAAGTAAGATCTTTTAATTTTTGCTTTTTAATTCATGTGATCTTGAGTGATATGTCAACAGCTAGCCTGGAGGAGGGCCCTTCATGTCTCCAAGGTGGGAAACACATATGACAAGTAGTGCAAGCACTTGCACACACATAGCCACGCCCACCATTATTATCAACACCAACAAATTTGATCTTCTCCTCAACAAAGCGAAGAGAGAGAGAGAGAGAGAGAGAGAGAGAGAGAGCCCTACCTGCACTTGTGGTTCACAAATCTCCCAAAACTGCCTAACATTGTGAGGAAAGGAAAAGAAAACCCCAAACAAAAGATCTAACGCAATTCCCTCAGTTTAATTTGTAAGGTAGAAAGGGACCACAATAATCATATCAACTTGGAATTTGAATTTTGATAATCACATCAATTGGCAACGGGCCTAGCAAATCCCCTGGAGTGGCGTGAAAATGATAAAACTCGAGAGACCACTCCCAACCATCACATGATTTTGCACTTACATGACATGCAAAATGATAGCCATCCCAATGAACATAACAAATAATCATGCATGTTAGATAAGCACCAAAGTTTGCTGTACCGCCAAATCGATGCACATGCCAATCGATTGGGATAGTCCAGTTTAACGTTGGTCCCTAAAACTTGAAATCTAAGTTCCTAATAGTTTGTAATAAACACTGTGACCCATGGACCACTGCCGGCAAAATGGATAAAGTAGATTGAATCTGATCTGATCCAAACAAATATGGATACAGATCGGATATGGACTAGGGTTTCTAATTTGTGTACTGCTCATAAAAATAAAAATAAAACTCAATCTATATTCAATTCTGGTGTGTGGATCAGGGATTTGGAGATTATCCATCCATCCTACAGAGATTGTATAGAATTATAGATATGTCTTCTTTTGAAAGATCTAAACCCTTAATCTTGTTTAGAATGCCTTAGATTAGATACCAAATTTCAAGAGTAGTAAATTCTTATAGCTTAAGTTAAATAGTTTAAGAATTAGTGTCACTGATTTTTTCTTTTTAAGGGATATCAAACAAGTGGTAAGGTTTATCTAAATGCGACAATTTTTTGTAGATCATCTATTTAGATATGCCAATAAAATTAATGGTTTAGATCTTCAAAAGAAGTCAGCATCCATGGCTTATATCATTTTATAATCTAGTTTTACAAAATACCCTTCAAACAGATTTCCGTGGACATAGACGGCTATATCTATGTGGATCGAGGATTTAACAGAATTGATTGATTCAATCTATTATTGTTCAGAGAATGACTTTATTGATTTGTTATCTGTGAATTTTAAATGGACAAACGGATATTCCGAGATTTTTATCCGCTTTGCCGTCTCCGTGTAAACCAATGTGGATTCAGTTAAAAAATATGATGAATCATTATTTTCGCTGTGCCACGTTGAGTGGACGATCCAGACTAATTCGGACAAGGTAGATGGTACATTCACCTGAATTTGGTATATTTCCAGAAACAAATCATAGCCTAACAATAGAAGCACAAAGAATTACTTTCCAAATTCACTTGAATTTGGTTGTCCTTGTCATGAGAGAAGAGTAGGGATACCATGTCATTTTCGTGAGATTGTTCATGGTAGCCATTGAAAGATAGGGATTTTTTTTTTTACAGGGGTACATTTAATTAGCTTTCCTGAACATAAGATAAAGTAAGCATAAGGTGGGGGATCTCTCTAGATGATCCTCTCTCTAACTTCCAGGATCAGTTTCACAGCGTCTTCAGAACTCATCTCTGATGCTGAAATGCAGCTTTGTGCCATTAAAATAGAAAGGAAACAGAAAAACTGCAGACCACTATAGGAGGCTCATGAACTGTCAGAAAACTGCTCCAATCAGAAAAGAAAAACTATAAAAGGCTTTCCCCCTTTCCCACCTTGTTGTAACTGCTACACCCTTCGCAGTGGTTGCTGATTCCATTACTTTTTCCCCATTTTTAGAGCATGGGTCTGAAGTGGTGCAGAAGCAAGGGCTGGAAAAAACCATTTATAGCTCGCCCGGTGGACCTCCATGTGTACATTTGAGTCCCTTACAAGAGATGCATACAATACATTGCTGTTGCAATAATAGCATGCAGAGGGAGGGCGAGAAATAATGAGGGAATCCATGGAATGTGGAAAAGGTTTTTATGTGTCTACCAAGTTGGTGAAATTGGCAGTTAAAGTTGGTATCATATCAATAAAAACAAAGTTCCAGAACAGTCAAAAGGAAAACAAAAGATAGGGAAAGAAATGGAGAGAGAGAGTAGTAGACAGTTAAAACAGACAGTAAAATTTGAAAAATGAGTATGTGTTGGTTTTTCCTTTTCCTCTCTCTCTTTTCAATAACAAGCTCATAGCTTGCTGAAAACAGTGAAAACCCATGAAAGTCTAGGCCTTTTCGGGTCACCTTATTCAATCAAAGCGGCTCCTTTCGTCTGTTTTCATGGATCCCAAGGGCTCAAAGTTGCCTCAGGAGGTACCCAGTTTTCACCAAGCACTGGGTCTCCAACAACCAGAGATGAGAGAGGACAAAGCGACACCACAACCAGAAGCAGAAAACAGGGAATTGCAGATTGTAATGGCCGAAAAAGATGAAGGAAAAAAGCAGCTTGCACCCAAGAGAAGTTCCAACAAAGATAGGCACACAAAAGTTGATGGAAGAGGAAGAAGAATAAGGATGCCGGCTCTTTGTGCTGCAAGGATTTTTCAGCTAACAAGAGAGCTTGGTCACAAATCAGATGGAGAAACTATACAATGGTTGTTGCAGCAAGCTGAACCATCAATCATAGCCGCAACAGGAACGGGAACGATTCCTGCATCTGCTTTAGCAGCTGCTGGAGCTGCTGGAGGCTTTGTTTCACAACAGGGGACCTCGGTTTCAGCAGGTATTCATCCAAAAATGGACGAATTGGGGTCAAGCAGTAGGACTAACTGGACCATGTTAGGTGGAAACTTTGGCAGATCTCACGTGGCTACAGGCCTATGGCCCCCTGTCAGTGGTTTTGGTTCTGG
The DNA here is from genome assembly GCA_035236585.1 of Warburgia ugandensis. Taxonomy (NCBI): domain Eukaryota; kingdom Viridiplantae; phylum Streptophyta; class Magnoliopsida; order Canellales; family Canellaceae; genus Warburgia; species Warburgia ugandensis. The sequence goes on from CP141134.1 coordinate 44,725,711, forward strand.
GTTACTTCATTCTTCTACCCCATCAACATCAAACTTAGGCAGTGAAAGCTCAAGCTTTTTGCCCAGACTTGGTTTTCATGGTTTTGAATTGCCTGGTTCTAATCTGGGTTCAATGAATTTTAGCTCTATTTTGGGCAGACACAACCAGCAGCTTCCAGGTTTGGAGCTTGGTCTATCTCAAGACGGTCATATTGGTGTCTTGAATCCTCAGGCCTTGAACCAGTTTTATCAGCAGATGGGTCAAGGGAGAGGGTCTGGTAACGCCAATCAGCAACTTCAGCTTCCCCCTCCTAAGGATGATTCTCAAGGGTCAAGACATTAGAGGGGGATTAGAAGAGTTGTAAAGAGAATTCTAGGAGAAACAGGAAGAAATGGCATGCTGAAAGGATGGTTTTTTCAGGTGCTTTTCGTTTCGGCTTAATTGCAAAAGTTGGGCAGAGAGATTTGGAAATTTAGTCTGATATTGGGTCATTGGATTGCCCCTTCTCTGCACAGCTTCATCTTAGTCTCCAAAGTATCAGGTACTTTCCGGTTTCCGGTTTCCTGTAATAGTATTCCATACACATTTCCTTCGGCGGGAATAATGTGTCTCTGGTTTGTAATGAACAGGTGGAACTATTCAAAGCTGAATAGCATTCGATTGGAGTTACTTTCTTGTTTATTTCGAGGTTTGTCGATATCAGTGTAAGCAAATCTTTGATTATATATGTTGGTAGGTCTGGTGATGGTGATTGGCTTGTTTGTGCAAATTAAACCTAGAATTTTCTAATTATTTGATTTTGTGGCTTTCCTTGATCCTAGCGAGGGGTATTTGCTCATCTTAGAAGTTTAAATCTGAAAAAAGGGCAGACAGAAACCTTGTTTCTATGCGCAAATGATTATAAATTGATAAATGGGAGTGCAAGCTTTTGATTCTAGGGTAAGAAAGGCCTGATCTTAGTAGATTATAGCTTCCAAATCTGTAGTTTTCTGCCATACTTAAGGTTAACCGTAAAAATTGATGTATCAAAAGAAGGCTTTAATTTTATCTTATTAATCAAACATGGTCCACATTGATGAGGTACCATTTCTGTCTTCTCCATCAACATTTTTCATGAGAACTGAAACATACCAGTGTTCTGTTAAAATATACTCAGAGCACAAAATCATGATAGCTTCTGCACAACATGGAATTAATACAGTTGTTGGTTCCACATCTTCAAGCTCTTGCATTCACCATAGTCATGGCTGGAGCTATCCTGGCCTCTAATCTATTGTCACAAACTATAATCACCAAATTGGTAATAAATTAGATGGTTATAATATCACTGGAGAAAATCAAGGGAGACTGGGACAAGTAACTCAAGAATGGCAAATGTGATATTAGTTCATGCTGTTTCCTCGCCCAATGTGAACCTCTGGGTTCAGTGCTACCTGTTTTCGGAGGCCAATGGAAACAACTGCTGCTACTAACTTTTCTTGTCTGTAGATGCCCATGAGTTCAATTTGCTCATAGTTAACGGTGTCATTTCTAATGTACAAGCTTTATGTATTTGACCGTTGAATGTCATTTTTCATTAAGTAATTTGTCAGTTCACGTTGGACAATCACATGGTTTCTTGAACAAATTGCTGAATTTCATGCCTGATAAAGACCAGAATTTTCGCTGCTATTATTGCTTGATTTCTTCTTTTTCTCTTTGAGGGAATTCATGTCTACCTCGTCTCTGTAGAAGCTACTTCAGTTACTCTCCTTGTAACTTCTGAAAAGATAAAAATATAAACCTTTCTCAAGTGTTGATCATCTTTAATAGAACTTACTGTGCTTTTAGCACAGTGATTCAGGTGGCACAGGCTTGACGGGGTCATAACAGAATTTTCATCCAGTTGACAAAATTTCCATCTAATCCATTCTAACTAGTAACTGTTGTTGTCTTGACACAAGGATAATTTGAGGAGCCAGTTGATTCTCTTGCAAGGATTTGATGGTTACATACCCATCTATATTTCGTGTTTAAAAATAATTGATGACTGTGTTCTGATTGTACTGCTAGAAATTACTCTAGCACGAGTCAGGACGTCCAAATTTACCATTCATTGACACTCAATTGAGTGGATACCTGTGGGTTTATGGCAAGATTAGTGCTAGGTACATATGCTGTCTGGATGATTCCATTACGTTAAAAGTGTCTCTAGAGGTTGAATCCTTGACTTGCATACTTCCATGGAAGTCTACATATGATGATCCAGAATTCCAGGAATTCATTATAGAAAATTAGTTTCTGTTTGGTGAGGCCGATAATTATATGAGTTAAAAAAACTTATCTAATAACCTCACAACTAAGACATTTTCAAGGTGGATGTTATAGAAACCAGTCTCCATTATTTTCAGACAATAAAGTGTTGTAATTTTTCTTTTTCCATATAAAACCGAATTCTTCTTCATCATCTTCAGATGACCTGGCCTTAAGGTTGTCCTTTGGTCACAGTTTTCCACAAGCAGAAAACAGGAACAGATAATTATAATCGTCAGCTATTTCAGCATCAGAACAAGTTATGCTGATATATAATACATTCCTTCACGACAAAAATAATATATTTTCTGAAATTCAACAAAGGAGAGATGTTGCACCTACTTAAAACTTTCATGGAGCATGGCTAAATCCTTGCAAATTTACCACCTTCCTATCCAAATTAAGTCTCCAGAACTCTTTAGAATATTGTGGCTTATCTTTCTGTCCTGCACCCTATAGCTAATTAGATATCACAAGATCAACTGGAAACAGAAATTCAAATCTTTCTTCTATAATTGAAGAAAGTCCTCTTATAAAAAAGCCATTCACATGAATTGAGAAATAAACTCATATATTCATACTCACACCTGCAAGGACTGCACGTGCTGGTATATCATTCGTTTGGCGTGATTAATGAACCGTAACTAACCCCTCTCCCACCCCCTCAAACACCGCCTTCCCTATTAGTCCTATGAATCTTCTGCTCGATCTGCATGGTCAGGTTTGACATCTCACAAAAGCCTAGGGCTATCTAGATAAAGTGAAGCAGCATCCTCTTATGATAGATAATAAGATTCCAACAGAGCTCCCTGCAAATGTCAGACCCTTCTCCATCAATAAACAGTTTCACTTAGCCAACAAGTGAGTAATCCCAAAATGGAGTAGAATGCTCATTGCGTCTGTGTAATCTTTGTCTCGACCTTAGATACGACATCAGAAATGAAAGCTCCAAACTTTGGCCCTAAAAGTTGCAGAAGTGTATCCAAACAGAAAACTCCAAAGAAAAAAGGGGCTCCTGGAAAAGATTAAGGCGGTCAAGTTTCACGTCACATTTGGCTGTTTAGTAAGGGGGAAAGTGTTGCAGAGGTTCAGCATATCGTCGTTCCTTGAACCGTCAGGACTTATGTTAGAAAGGAGGTGAAGAAATTATGTCCAGAATTGATTCTGCTCTTGATGCCATCACCCAGCCAGCTAGATCGAGCTGAAATTATCCACCCTTGTCCTTTCCCTAAGAAGACAAAGAAAGGCACTTGAGTGGACTCTGGAAGAGCCTTATTTGGAATAGAAGTGCAACCTGCACAAACAGAAAATGGAAGTCCTATTTCAAAGGTGGAGTTTAACAGCCGCTTCTAATATCTCTTGTTTAGAAACTTGATTTATGTGCTTGTAGAAGTTTCATAGCATCTTAGGAGTTACCATTTCCTTTTTCCTTTTTTTTCTTTTTTGGAAGTTTTCTAAATACTACTTTACCACAAGTCTAATGGTACTAGTAGTCTACGAAAAGGTTCAATTCAGGAGTATTAACTCAGAAACAGTCAAAATTCTTTAGTACCCAAACGATGTCGTTTGGAGTTGATAGTAAACCGGAAAGAGAAGCCTATAAATAAATGTAAGGGATAAAGCCTCTAGAAGATTTTTTGAAACTGTTTTCTATTCTTTCCTGCAGTTTTTATTTGGCCTAGTTTTCTTAAATTTGAGTTTCATGCTCGACCCTTATATTCTTTAGTACCCAAACGATGTGGTTTGGAGTTTATAGTTAGCCGGAAAGAGAAGCCTATAAATAAATGTAAGGGGTAAAACCTCTAGAAGATTTTCTGAAACTGTTTTCTATTCTTTCCTGCAGTTTTTATTTGGCCTAGTTTTCTTAAATTTGAGTTTCATGCTCGATACTTATATTGTTGCTTGTTCCATACAAATCAAATGTGTTCTTACACCTTACCTCTTTGCTTTCCAATATATTTCTGGCTTGCATGTGGACTTAAACTTCTTCTCTATATTTTTTTGTTTATATATTTTTAATCTTTTCTACTGTAACCACTTAACTAACATGCAAGCAGCTCTCTAGCATTTGACCTTCCTTTAAGAAAATGTTGGCCGCAATCTATTGCTATAGGTAGTAGCTGTAATTTCCTTAGTAGTCCTACTTGCATCAGATAAAGACTAAGCAAAACCTACCTACTGTAACGTCTACATCAACAGTCTACTTCGACGTAGAGGATATATGTACTGACAAGTTTCTTAAAAACACCAGAACATGGCACTTGTCAAGAAATGCCAAGCATGCCTTCAAGCTGTTCTTTCTTCGTGTTTGACATATTGAATGTCATAGTTGGGGCAATTTAACCTTGGATGCTGCATCTGTAGATAAATGTATGGTAATTAACTTGTCAAAACCATCTTATAGGTACAAGAACTGAACCATTTTCTTTAAATTCTTCAACCATGTAATGTCATATGAGGATATGTGTCATGACCATCTAGTCAACATCAACAGTCAGTCTAGCAAGATCTGCATTTTACTCATATCATAAGGATCATCTCCCATGAAAGTCATGTATTGACTCAGTGAACCAGCTGAAAGCTCCTCGAATAAGCATGAATAATTGGAGGAATTCTCTTTAAGGTGACGGACCGGGACGGAGCTAAGATTCAATTTGGTGGTCGAAGTGGTGTATGTGTATATGAATGCTTATAATTGTAGCCGCTGAAAGGGTCTCTTCCAGTAAACGCCCTTTTTTTAAGATCAAAGCCATATATCTTGTTTGGCTCCTCATGTTTAGCCTACATGTAGAAAATCACGGTCTGATGATATTTCTAACCTCCTTATTTTTTGTTTTTAGTGATAAATGATGTTGATTTAAAGTAGAAAAAAATAGGCTACAAATATGCAATAGTCTTATTATTATTATTATTATTTTACATAGATAATGTAAGATCCAAACAAATTGTTTAGGATAAATCTTCCAAAAGTTTTATTTAAATTTATGAAAATATAGGTATGAGCTAATCACTCTGTGGGGCTCTAGTGGGGGGGGCCAGCTACGCCAAAAGTGAGAGAAAGCTGGTCCCTCTCTTTCCTTTTTATGTCCCATGTCGCCACATGGAAGGGGCATGGGGGAGCAAAAAGGGGATCCTATCAACTTGTTTTGACCTAGGATAATAAGCTCATGAGCTTGATCTATATATATATATATATATATATATATATATATATATATATATATATATATATATATATATATATATATATAGACACACACACACACACACACAATGACGTAGGGTCAGGCAAAAGTATATATATTTTTTTCCCAAAATTTTGGAGTTGGGGTGGTGCGCAGCAGGGCCCCACCTTGGCTTCAATATAACCATCCGTGGTTATAGAAAGTAAGCAAATGAAACGAGAAGGAACCCTCAAAACGATTAGGGTTCTTCTTTGTTGAAAGGTATTTTTATGTCAGCTATTATACATCAATCACCCTCATATGTCCTAATTGTAAAACCATTTGAAAGAAAGCACCTTTCAATTATATCCAATTATATTACTAAACTCTATGTTGTAAGATGACCATAGTGTGTGGATAGCTTATGTCTTACATTTTTGCCTTCCTGGTCATTTGTTGACCAGAACATTCTTTCGGTGAAAACTGATTATTCATCATACGAGTCTTCTTTCTAATTGTTTTTTATCTTTAATATTCTTTAGAACAAAGTGGCGATCCACTTAAATGTCTCAGTTGAATATGAACAGGTGTAGTGTGCTTTTCTTGGAACAATATGGACCATGCATCATCATGATCGTGAACACTCATGAGACCTAGATCTCACTATAGTTTTTTATTTCCAGTTTCTCTATAATGCTGTCTTCCAACAGAGGCAATATCTAATAGTTGATCTTGTGAATTGATTACCTCACCAATCCACCTTGAGACTTTTGGTTGCTACAACTGCTATTTCCCTGTTTTGTATATCACAACTATTGTTTGCAAGTTTTCAATTTCTGGTCACTCCAGAACATTTCTTCAAGTAGATACACAATATTCAGTAGTTGACCAGATTGTGGATAGATTATTTGGCCAACTTGCATTTGAAAGGCAGTTATAAGAACTGGTTTAGTGATGCTCCCCTTCTATATATCAGGCCATCACTGATGGTTCCCTCACTAAACAAGAGGATCTATTATACTGATTCCATACGTTCAATACGCAAAGTTATGCATTAATGCATCTACTAACAGCATAGAGATTACTGATGGTCAATCTATGATTTTGTAGTGCACCTGCATTTTGAGGGATGGGTTCAATCTGCTTTGTCTCTCCTATGAACTAGATCACATGTGCCCAAATTCATAGGGGCAGGAGCTGGAGGGGAAACGCTATCTAAACATGATAATTGATACTAACAAACATTTTATAAGGAGATAATATGTCCGGACATATTAAACGGGAAGGATATGGATCATAGGACCAATAGCGCTTCTGACAAGTACTTTACAAAAAGAAGCTCTAGGTTTTGGCCTTTCTTTTGACCCATGCTTTAATTCACTTGTGTGTGTGTGTGTGAGAGAGAGAGAGAGAGAGAGAGAGAGAGAGAGAGAGAGAGCGGGAGGAATTAGTAGATAGGAAAAAGATTTTGACCCTTTTTTTATCTGGATCCCGTTGATGGTGAGAGATTTATCTTGGTTACTCTTTTTCAGGTGCTCGTATTCTCTTGTATCTCCCGTTGGTATTTCTTCGTTGATTAGTGAAGAAGAACGCTGCTACCCCCGTATATGTGGGCACTCTTGCTGAACCACGTAGATCACTTGTCCTTTAGTGTGTTTGTAATATTTGATTATCTTGGTACTTTAGCGTGTGTGCCGCTGTGTTTACCACAGCCTCCTGCCAAAAATCATGAAGAATAAGCCAATATGAAAGAACAGTTTGAACAGTCCAAAACGTGTCCACAACGAACTGGTTGTTAGTGCAAACAGATGCATCTTTGGATTTGTTTGATGAAACCATGGGCGTGGCAAAAATATCTACCGAAAAAGACCTAACAGAAAACTTTACTGGCAATTTGAAAACATGAAGAGGTTCCCACTTCCCTTTTTCTGCAAAATGCTTACTTTGTGCAAAGGTCCTTCAGCAACACAGTTATTCTCAAAACAGTAACAATTTTAACTATTAGCAAGCGCAGAACAGAAACAATATGTTTTCTTTTGGACTTTAGATAAGAAGCTTAATGGAAAATTTTGATAAAGTCAAGACAAGCATGATACTATAGAATCAACAATGTGGGTGATGAGGTCTGCAGAATTGTCAATTATGATATTGTCATTACCATAATCGGAACTAGATATCAAAGTTAACTACTTCCAGAATTACATGATTACTGGAAGAACAAATATAATCCACGAAGCACATGAAAATATTGGAGGTGATCGTGATAATGTTTCCTAATTACAGTTGAGTATGTAAACCAATCTACCACATGTTTACAGTAAATCAAATAATAATTAGAGCAAGCAAAATGAATAAGAACTTACCTCCAGCCATAGCAGTGATTTCAAGACAGTTCTTTTAAGGGATTTTCTGATTCTAAGTAGTGTAGATGATGGCAATCACATTGTGTTCCGATCTACTTGAATCAGGGACATGATGGTTAATGGCAGTTATCCTTCCTTTAAGGATAACTGACAGGGGTAGTTACCGCATACAAATACGTTAGATTTTGAATAAAAATGTTATGGACCACTAAAATTCCAACATAGTGATAGGACAATGGTTGCCAAAAGCAGCTTTTTCTGGACCTGATAGACAGCATCAAATTGGCGGTAACATTGCCACCAAGTGTTTCCTTGTCATGGTTGGAATATTCTAGGTCAAATAGGCCGAGATCAATGGAATGTTAGCGGGATTGCATCGTAGTACCCCAGGTGCATTGTGCTGGGCATTTCTATATTATTAACCATTTGATTGGGAATTTTTTTTGGGATCCTGGTAATAGGAAGAGACATTCGACACATCAATTTTACTATGGTCTTTCTTGGTTGTCTTCGGTTTCTGGAACATCTTCTAGTACCTGAGGAGAGGCAAGTTGTAAGAAGAATGCATTAGGTGGTTCTGCCATGAAGGTAAGAAAGTTCCCCATCTGCATCGAGCTGCAATTCAATTCAATTCAATAATATATTGCGTATCAGCCCATGGGTTCTGGTCTGGCCCCAGCTCATGTAAGGAATGTCAAAGGAAGACAATACTTGATCTATAAAGTTGTAACACAGTTCTGGGTTCAAACTCAAAAGTCTTTTAAGATGGGGACCCTTAACAGTTCAACAAAGGATATCCTGCTGCTTCACTCAAATTATCATAATTCTTGCTGGCAAAGTTGGAAGATGGATAGGTTACCAGTCAAATTCCACCAAAATGTACCAGATGCAGTCCTCTGCTGATTAGTAAACTTGGCCCAACCTGATTTTGGGCCTTTTTGACCCACTTCTCTGGTTTAAATCCGATCAATTCCTACATCAAGTTCTTTCTTGGTTGTCCTCTTTCTACTTTGAAACTCGTTCCCATAAAATTTGTTTTCTTCATCCTCTTCTGTTGATTCTTTCTCCGTTTCCTTTTTATGTACCTTTCACAAAGCTTCTAAGCTAAGGATCTTTGATGATAGCTTTTTCCTCATCTTAACCTTCAAAGATAAAGGTTCCTAAATTGAATGTAAAAAAGTAAGCCATGACACTTACATATGAATAATTTGAGAAGTTTCATCAGGCATGCTTATGGTCTTAAGGCTTACACATATTTTCACATATCATATTGATCTTAGAGCAGATCTGAACAATTACTCCTGATGCTAGGTTAGCGTTTTACTATTATCAACTTGAGAAGGAAATGCACCATTTGTTTTAGGCGGACAAACGTCTTGTAATTCTATTATCAACTGTTCAGGGTTTGATCCACACCATCTCAAGAGCTCTCATATAATTTATACACATTGTGGTCGTCTGACCTGTTGTCTCAAATCGTGCCTCTGGTTCTTACTTTGAGACCTTGGAATTTCTTAATTTATATCACTGGTCTTTTTAATTGTTGCGCTAAGAGTTTATTATTAAAGCGATTCATTTGTTTTGTCGACTCCCTAGGCTGGCTTATAATACTAATACTTGGTTAGCTTTATAATTTCTTCTGAAAACACGTTTGTCGTGGCAAATTAGTTGAAATTATGTTAGAACATGTTACAAGCATCAGAAATAACTGATCCATGACCCTTCTCTTAAATTGTCTATGACTGACATTGTAGTAACTGTTCTTCTTGTTAGTCACTTCAGTTGTTATCTTTCGTGCATATATTGGGATAGGCTACCTCTCCTATTATTACGTGGCAATAAGATCCAAGTATAAGGGAGCCACCTCTCCAATTATTACAAGAGGTTGTAGAGAAGCTTAGGCCATCTAGAGTTGGACGTACAAAAATTAGATAACCCTTGATAAATCAATCCATTTGGACGATTCCAACTAAATGTTTAGGGTCTTTGAAATTTTCTTTCTAAAAATTGACTGTCATGAAAGTTAAACGTAGCTTGAAATCATACAATGTGCATGAATTTTGGTTGTAGCCCATTAAACCATTGTGAGCATGATGAATGGCTCCACATGTACAAAAATTACATGGAAGGCATGTCAACTATGTATAAAAAATGTTTTATTTCTAATAGTATTTGAACTCAAGATCTTCCACACAACAATAGCAATTCTTAACCAATCCACCTAAAAGTTAATGTGCACTAAAAGTGAAAATTTTAAATATAATCAAAAGTAAATAAAATATTGTAAAAAATTCACTCAAGTAGTTTCTAGTCACCCAAAAGTCACTTTGAGTTAACTCAAATTGTCTTGCTTTTGAGTCAAGTTGACTTTTTGAACTATGCTTGGAAAGGCCCAAATTCCACAGGCCTCATCATGAAAAATTCAATCAAAGCTACAGATGGGAACTAACTAATTGGCTTTCCTATTACCTTTCTGTACTCTATTAATGTAAAGTGGCCTATATTTGATAATCACCATCATTGTCATCTTTAAGAGAATCAAAAAACCAGACTGACACACCCTCCTAAGGTATTTGCTTATGTTGGCACCAATGAGCTATAAAGACTTTTCTTCTTTGATTTCTCCACTTTGAAGGTCATCTTCATTGGATATTGCAAATACTTGTACCTTCTTGAACACATCACCCTACTCATATAGAAGTTGGTTTTTTCTTGATAGTGCATATTGTTGGATTCATTGTTGATCAACAAGATTTGTTTGGTACATCCAGTAATAAACAATCAGTGTTTTCCTTCATCCTCCCTAAGTTTAGGTACAAATGTCATTTAATTTTTTATTTTTTTTTACATTTTAATTTTAACTGTCATTTTCTATTGAAATAATTTCTATCTTCCCCAAAATCTTTCATTAGCAACTATGACTCTCTCTCTCTCTCTCTCTCTCTCTCTCTCTCTCTCTCTCTCTCTCTCTCTCTCTCTCTCTCTCTCTCTCTCTCTCTCTCACACACACACACACACACACACACATGCACATACATATTAAGATTAAGCATTTACTCAATTTTAGGTCCATGTGCATTTTTTTCAAATGTTTTTATTATTACAATTTCAATTTATATTAACAGTTTTGTTCCTCTTTCTCTCTCTTAATGTCTCTTTGTAAACCATTATACAACTCTATAGCCTTGTTGGAGGGGTAAATTGGATAATTTATCCCTCCCTAATAAACCTTGTAGGGTTCACTTTAATTTAAAATAAGAAATAACATAGGACTCTCCCATAGTCCTTTTTTTTTTTATCTCCTAAGATGTTCTCTCTAAAGAGAGTTGTAGAAGAAAACTTTTAAAAAGGTTTGGACTCCTCTAAAACAACTTAGAATAGGGCCCACTTGATCCAAAAAAGTAGGGGCCCATTAAATTAAACAATGCCTTGGTAGAAACTCTGTAAACTAGGAAATTGCTAGGACTCTCTCGGAAGAATCATCTAAAAGTTTGCAACATCTAAGTTTCCTTTGTAACTAGCTATTTTGTTAGAACATTCAAAATAGGGCATGATCTATCTAAAACACGTGAGGCCCATTGAAGAGAAAAATATAAAAATAAATAATAAAAAATCCCATGTGATGCCTCTTAGTTTGGAAAATATTAGGATACTCCTGAAGAGAATCCTTAATGTTTTTTGCTCCTAAATTTTGTCCATCTTGGGCTTCTATGAGTCAATTTAAAAACTCAAAAGGAACCCACTTTATTTGCAAGTGGGACTCATTATCATCAAAAGAAAAATGCCCTTACGAGGGCTTTCCTAATTTAAACTCTTTAGAGCTCTTTTGAGAAGAATCCTATTCAAAATGTTTCTAAGACTTCATTTTAAGATTTCTTGAGAATAGGATCCACTTTGTTTACCAGTGTGGTCCCCATTACCATAACCTTTAAAAGTGAAAACACCCACAAGGGGCTTTCTTAGTTGAAAACATTTAGGACTCAACCAAATTAAAGGGAGTCCTACGTTTACAAGTTAAAACCTACCCTAGAGATTACTTCAAATGGGTCCACTTTATCTGGAAGTGTTAGAGGTTTCTTGAAGGGTTTCTAGAAATTTAAGTATCCACAAATGGGACACACTCTAGTTAGCTTTTGGGACCCATTTATTCATAAAAAAGCCCCCAAGGGCTTCTAATAAGTTTAAAAAAAAAAAGAATTTCTAGGACTCTTCTTGGGAGAGTCTTACATGTTTAAAAATTTCCAATGTGTTTCTAATTGAGAGACCTTTTTGTAGTCAACTATGAGTCTTCTAAGAAAGCTACAAATTTGTCTCATTGGTTGCTATGGTTCCCATTTTATTTAAAAGGCAAAACTAAAAATGGGGCCCAAGCTAATTAGGTTTCCTAGGTTTCTTTTCTAAAAGTCAAGAGGGTCCCACACAAAACTAGGTGACCATTCCCTCTTCTAAAAGTCTTAGAAAAGTGGATAAATAGACCCCACTTAGGAGCCCTATCTTTATTAACTATTATTTAATCTAGAGTTACACAGACTCTATTTTACAGAAATTATAAATAAGAGGCCCACCTAACAGAGTCCAAACTTTTCAAATTTATTAAGTCTTTAAGAGGGAGGGCCTTACCTTTATGAAAATAAGAGTTGCCTAGTCCAACCAATAAGCAAACTTGGAACCTAGTTTCCTTACTAGTTATTCACCACCAAAGAGTCCTAACAGGGACCCCTTCCATTCTCTCTCTCCCCTTCATCTGCATTAGGACCAATCTCTCTCTCTCTCTCTCTCTCTCTCTCTCTCTCTCTCTCTCTCTCTCTCTCTCTCTCTCTCTCTCTCTCTCTCCATGATTTCTAGCCCAACCATCACCCTTTTTTGCCCATGTTTCCTCTTCTTTTCTATCTTCTCCATATTTTCTTCCATTATCCCACTCCTCCACTATCACACTCTCTTGAAACTCTCAAAACTCGCATAATTGCCTACTCCCCAAAACCTATAAGTAACCCCTCTTGCACCCAAATCAAACATTGTGAAAAGCGAGAGCAAAAAGTACAAATAAAAATATAAAGTACATGGAAGAGAGTGTTTTCTAAGAGAAGAGTTTCTTTTAAGGTAATTCTCTTCTTTTGAGCTTTATATGTAGGATCTCTCTCTCCATTGGGTAGTGCTTCAATGCCTAAGGGAGAGACCTGTTCTTTCTTTCCTTGAGCTTTTGCACGCTCTTAGTTTCCCAGTTGCCCTCGCCATGTCCCTGATAGTTTGTCCAATTTGATTCCTTAGAAAGATGCCAAAGTGGGCCCTATTGATAGTCAAGACCATAAGCTCATTTTATCTTTGCTAGGTGGGCCCCCTTTACAAACTGAATTGGACTCCATCCTTTACTTTTTAAAATCGAAGACTTCTGAAAGAGTCAAGACTCTCAAACTTGTAAATGATTTGGACTTACTTGAATTGAATTAGAATTAAAACAAGTGTGTAAAAGGGACACACCAACCTTAGTTGACATCTAAGATGGGCCTCCCACTTTCCTTTCATAAAATCAATGGGCCCATTAGACAAGTAAAACTGGGGGGCCTACTCTTCCTCAAACAAAGAGTCTTCTAAATTGATTAAGTGTCCTAAAGTTCAAAGACAGTCCAAACTTCTCAGACTTGAGAGAAATGAATGAAGGAACTAAGCTTTGGCCCCAATCAACATCCAAGACCATGTGCCCACTTTCTTTACTAACTAAGTTTAGGACCCGAGAAAACCTTAAAATTAGCTAGCCCCAATTTACAACTAAAATTTGGAAGCCACTCTTCCTAAAATATAGAGTCCTAAACCAACTCAAACTTCAAAAATCCAGAGACACTTGGAGATAATGACTTGAAAGATTCCTAAAAGGTAAAAAGCTAAGGTGGGCCCTAGTTCATATCCACTACATGTGCCACTTTTCTCCTATTACATTCCTAAGACAATTCAGAAGGTAAAATATAATATATTAGAATTTTGTACTATTATTACAATCAATAAATCTAGATTTAGTCTAGAGTTCAAAAGCGAGAATCTTTTTAAACTTACTAATCCTACAGTTAGACCTCTACTGATGGATATGACTTAAAGAGAGCTATTCAATGATTATAAGCACACTAAAATCCAGGAGTTGAGATAAGGGTTATGAGTAAAATAGAGTTTTACATTGATAAGGACACCCTTTACTTTTTTATAATAAAAAATGCTTGAAAGTGGGATCCACGTGATTGCCAATTTTGGATAGTCTAGTTAGCAAAACATATAGATATGTTGAACCTTATAGATAGATGTTTTAATTGGATTTGATTTCTGGGAGAATGAGAATAAATGTGGAACTAGAAAATGCATACAAGATAAAACAAATGTGGATTATGGAGAGTAATGGAGTTATCAAAGTGTATATAGGGTAAAATAAAATTAGAATCTAGTATATTTTAGTTAGGGGAAGGAGGGTTTCTAGAGAATATGAAGTAATGAAAGTTAGAAACAAATATCCACCTAAGTGAGAAACTACCCTACGCATCCCATTAACTTGGACTTCTTGGCTAGAGAGGAGAGAAAAAGAGAAAGGAAGAAAAAAAGATAGAAAGAGAGAGGAAGAACAGAAAAGTGGAGGAGATCCCCTACCCATCTGTCCATTCGATAAGCAATCAGAGTAATTGAAACTGGGCTTGATGGACCAAGGAAAAGATAGCAAGAAAAGCACATTGGATTCATCAATCAGGTAGGTGATCTAGATCACTAGGTTTTCAAAATGTTTTGGAAAAAATTAGCATGCATTCTCCACTAATTTTAGAGATTGTGGGTTTTAAATAGTTTAAGAAACCTTGATGAACCACGTTTCATCATCAATGCGCCTATGATTCTATTTATCAATAGAACAACACTGATCTACATGCATGAATGGTTGCAATTATAGTACATTTGAATATTCGCTAACAGTGTAGATGTTAAAATGTTTAATAGTAAAGAAAACCAAAAAGTTTTGGGACAACAAATCAACTAATTTTAAACATGGTTATTAGCTTTGATGTACAGTCACTTTCTAGATTAAAATGAGGCACATGTTGTTTGTTGCATTAGTTTTGAAAGATGCCTTTCTTATTAGTTGAGCAATCTCAAGTCATGAATATGCACATAGGCACCATTCCTTGTTATGAAAACCATGGTTAAATTTTTTAGAGACACTTAGGATAAAAGGGTAGAGTAATAACATGTTTTTGACATGAGAAATCCCATGAAGTAGTGTCCATGACTGAACCATGCACAATATTAATGGATCTTAGTATTTTGATTTATCCATGAATTGTCAATCTTATAAGATATGTTACATGTAATCCTTGGATAGTACTACTTGAATTATTCACCATGTGTACTAGAGTATTTCTAGGCCTTTGTTGTAAAATAACGATCTAGCACAATTCTATACTATGTGCCAATCATGAAGTTACGCTTTTGGAACTTGATTTAATATGCACGTAATATACATTGATCAAAGAAAAAAAAAAATTGGTACCTTACATAATTGACATTGATAGGTATAGAAATATTACATACATATTCCTATATTTAGAAGGTTTTAGCCCAGAAATAACTTAATTATCACTAATTATGGTTAATTCTACCATTTTGTAGGTTTGGGGTACAAATGTAAAAAATGCACAAAGTCACCAATTTTATCCTAGAAAGAGCAATTTCATATTCCAAACAATATGATGGGTCATGTCCTGTAGGGTCAAGATGATCATTGGCATACTAGTGAAGTTAAAGGGGTCAAAAACCCTTCATATAGCTTATACTCAAATGAGGGTAAAAAGATGGAAAATTTTCAATTCAAGCACAAATGCATACATTCCACCACCTTAAGAGGCCTATGAAAAATGTTTAATTTACATACAGTGGGATCATGTACAATTAAAATTTCGTATAAGAAGAAGAATAATGAGACCACATGAAGACTTTTTCCCCATTTTCTCTCTTTTACTCTACCAAAAGAACGAAGAATCAACCAATGAGTGGATGACTTATGCATACAAGATATTGAATCAACCAATGAGTGGATGACTTATCCATACATGAGCATATGAAGAAATATAAGAATCAAGACCATTTATCCTAAGGCAATCCAATTCAATCCAATCCAATGATGGAGAAGAAATGAAGTTTAAATAAGGATTACATGTCATGAATGAATCCCATCCATTCAAGTAAAGGTAAGTATGATCTCAGGACTAAGATTCAATTAAATCAAATAGGGAAACCCTAGTCACCTTTCCTATGTTGAAAGGTCAAACCAAAACCCTAAAGGAAGGAAGATCTCAACTATAAATTCTCACCCAAGGGTCCATACTTATTAGGGTTTCCAAAACAACTCAACTTTTGTCCATGTGCATTCCATGCCCCCTCCTTAGGACTTTCTAATTATGAAAAATCCAAGATTTCCCCACCAAATTTCCATCTCTTACTTTACTCCCCACCAATTTCCTTTCCTACTTATTCCTTACCATTTTCTTCCTTGTTCTTTTGCCCCATTTTTCCACCTTACTTTCTCATAATGAAAATGATGCCTCTACCACTCCAACAACAACTTTCCTAATTATATTCACTTCCTCCCTTCACCTCTAAGCTATCTCCTTAGTCTTCCTTTCTAAATCTTTCCCTTCGTCATTTATTCCCTTCATTTCTTCATGGTTCCTCTTTGTTTTCTCCTTCCTTTCCTATCCTATTTCTTCCATTCTCTTTTCCCACTTCCACAATCAAATTATATGCCCCCAATCTATCCATTAAATTATAATAAACTTAAGTGGCTTGATCTCAACCCTTGAACTCCCTCAACCCTTAAGCTAGAAATCTACCAAATAGAGGTGTTTTGCATTGCTTAAGGATCTTTCAACATTCCCTACTCAATGTCAAAGCTAGGAGACATAGAGGTAGGAAGATCACCCTCACCCAAGATCCCTTTAAGCTTCCATGTTCAAATCTTTTTGAGATATAGGATGGTTCTTAACCTAAGTTTCAATTCCTTTCTTTATTATTTTCTTTTTCTTTCTCTACCATATTTTGTCTCTTCCATTCACCTTCTTCTAAGCATGCATTCACTTATACTTTTGTTTTGGCTAGATAGTTCATGCATTTCCTTCATCCTTCCTTAAATTACATGCATACTTACTTTATGGTTTCCTTTAGTCTTGCATGGTAATTTCTCATCTTTACTAGCTTTGTAATTCATGTAGAGTATAATAATTCTCGTCATCTTAGGGTAGGATAGATGGATATTATATTTTCTTTCCATTCAATTAGGTTTTGCACGCATATAGGTGTAGGGTTTTCAACGTATTCCACTAATTTTTAGTTGATGCTTCTTTTTTTAGGTTACATGGCTGGCATTTTAGCATCATGTTTAGGTTGTATTCATGTTAATTTTAGAAGTAAAACTTATTTCCTTAGGTTGTATTTTACTTGGAAGATCTAATTTGTAGTATAGATTTCGAAGTATCATGTTTAGTATCCTTATTTTAAGCACATTCCTAATTTAGAAGTAAGGTAGTTTCTAACTTTTGATTTCATGTTAGATCTTAGATTTCCTTGATTTTTTGTTTTAGACTTTCTAATTTTATTTTCATTCATCCTAAGAATGTTTTAGGATTAGTTTAGAACTATTTTAGAAAGTAGTTGGATGGTATATTCTAAGATTTGGCACTTTCCGAGCTTAGAAGTAGCATTTTCCTAATTTAGAAACTCATTGAATTTCTATTTTCCTTTTGCTTGCTTTCTATGATTAGTTTAGAAACATCACACATATTAGCTTATGAGATTTAGAAGCATTCTTAAGTTCGAATTCCATGCATAGCACCATAATATCTTGTATTTAATTGTAATGCCCGAGCAATTTACACTATTTTTAACGAAAATTGAACATTCTATAGGAAATAAACTGAGTTAAATGTTTCACTTTATTTAAAATATTAAACTAAGGAATTTGTGAGGGAACTTAGTACCATTAGATTCTACTTGAAAAATGGAATCCAACGCCTCAAAAATCACCCAAAACGGAGTTCGTATGAAGAAGTTACATCCATTTAAAGATAGGGGTATTTATGGAAATTAAATAGAAAAACGAAAAAAATGAAAAAGGACGAAAAACGCAGGGGGCCGTTTTGATAACGGCACCCCCTGTCGTCTTCAACCTCTAGAGCCCTCCAGAAACCCGGTTTCTTCCTAATTTCTCTAGAATACACTAGGGGAAATGGCGGCACCGCCATTGAGGGGCACCGCCTTCTCCCCTCTATAAAAACCCCATCTCCCCCCTCTTCAAAATTGCGTTTTTTCCAACCGTTTGAGACTGGGGTTTCTGCAAAATCGGAAACCCGTCTCAACCCATCTCCCTACATTTTTCCGGCAATGGCCAGGACCTATTCAGGCCGGCAATTCCATTCCCGTCTCCCCATTTCCTCTCTCTTCTTTGTTCCGATCTGGGCAATGGGGTTTTTCCCCTTCTTCACGGTTTCCGGCGAGTAGGAGCTTCAGGGTGAAGAATAGGCCCACCCATCGACGATGGGTACTCTCCTAGACCACCCAGGTAAGCCTCCCACCCCTTCCTATTTGGTTTTGCTTCTTCCCTGCCCAGATCCACGCTAGATCTGGGTGTTTTCCGGTTGGGGAGATGCTGTGGAAACCGAAGAAGATGGGTTTCCTCTGAAACCCGTCCAAAACCAGTTGTCACGGGATGCACCCCATGACGCACACAAGTGATGCGTCCCCTGGGGGCCAGCATCGCATGCACACAAGTGTGCCGTAGGCTTTTGACTCATCCAAGATGCGCAGGGCGTCCTAGGCACCAAGACGCGGCCCGCCTATGTCGAAGACGCATTTGCAGGACGTTGATTGGGATGCGTGTTGTAGTGCTACTTGGGCATGCATGTACGATAGTGCGTACACTGTCCCAGGTGCGGCCTTCAGGTACGCACGCAACATGGGGCACGGGTCCGGCTAGACCAGGGTGCACGGGGTGCCTTGGGAGCTATGATGCACCATGCTACAAGGTGCATCCGTGCGATGATGCACGTCATAGCGCGTCACTTGAGCTTGCATGTACGAGTGCAAAATGCGGTCCTTGGCTGTGACGACCCGGGTTTTTATATGATGCAAATTTGATAAAAAGGCGAGATCTCCTGTTTTATAAGTATGAAATGCATGAAAATCTTTTTCGTTTTCGAAAACAATCTTTCATAAAAACCCCGAGTGTCAAAACAACATTATTCCCAAGAAAGTGTTAGTCACAGCCTCAGCTATAGAGAGTAACTACAATCAAGTAACATTGAAAGATAACGTAGGGGTTTACTTACCTGCACTTAGTCTGGGTGTCTTTTGTCACAAGCGTTCCTTGCCCTTAAGTGTTTACTTTGTGTCTGAAAAATGTTGAGGATTGGGTGAGTATATACTATAGTCCATCACTACTAGTTTTACAATGCATGCTATATTTAAAATCATATGCTCTTTCAAGACATGTGCATGTTTGAACACTCATGCTCAATATCGATATCAAATGTTAAGGATAGGGTGAGTATATACTATACTCAGTAGGAGTCTATCACTACTAGTTTTGCAATGCATGCTATGTTTAAAATCATATGCTCTTTAAAACATGTGCATGTTCGAACAATCATGGTCAATGTCGATACTAAAAACCATTGTCAAATTGGAATACTGACGACTTCAAGAATAGCATAATCCAAGCCGAAAGTATCATATATCATAAACATAATGATATGCATAAGATGCTCCACTGAATCCAACTCATGGATATCTGGTATGGTCGACCAACCACATGTCATACCATATGCAATACAAATAAATCCTCAAATCATAGGGTCCAACTATGCCCACGACCTCACCGCCGTGTGGTCCTCGGGTACTTGAGACACAGGGTCATATGCCTCCACAGGACATATGACACTTCGACCTAGTGTCGTGACACCAGTTGTAGCCCCCTGTACCACATGCAGTCAAAGCAGGGACGTTGCCCTTTTTGGGCATGGTACCCATCCACCTAATAGTGGTAGAGGCTGGAGGCCAACCCAAACCTCTCGGCATAGCGCCCATGAGCTTATCAGCCCAAATCATATAAGATCAAACAAGCGAAAACCTCCTTTTCAAAACCTATCCTCTTTGGGTCCCTCACAACTGCTTGGCCCTCACAACTGCCTACCTAGTGTCTTTTTGGCACTCTAGCATCTTTTGGTAACCCTCAAGGACATGCAATCTTTCAAAAACTCAATGCTCACAAATCATACAATGTATGCAATTGTTTGCAAAACATATCTATGCATAATGTATATGCAATTATTTGCAAAACATATCTATGCATAAAGCATTTATCATATGTATGCTGAAGTAAGTCATGCTAAACAAGTCATATACTTAAAACATGTATTCTCAAAACAATCATGGCTCTTCTAAAAAGTGTAGTAGGGATAGAGCACCTACTTGGCTAGGTCGCGCTAACCCCTTTGTCCTCGTACGCTCTTGAACATAGTTTGGGGAATCAAGGTTAGTTTGGCCTATATTTTATAGGTTTTAGAGTGTTTGGTCTTATTACTTAGGCATTAAGGGTTCATCCCCATGCCTATGGGTGTCCTAAGGTCCTAATTGGGCCTTGGTATCATCAATTTTCCAAAGGTCTAGTGGCCACGCACCACCATCCTATTCTAAGGGTCGTGCCCACCTTATATTGGGCCTTGATTAGGGATTTTATAGTTTAGGTGTGTCCGCGTCGTCGACACGGACACAATGCCTTTTGCGGTGTCTCAATCAGAGCTCTAGATCTCAAGTTATAAGCTTTTTAGTACCACGTGTACATAAAAGCTTTTACGAGGTGGTATCCCAGAATGCTAGCGTGTTGCGCGTTAGCGGCATGCGCCCTAGCGGGCACGTCTGTAGTCACGCTGGATTTCTCTCCTGACTTTTTCATTTGCGAGTGCGTCCATCGACATGCTCATCTGGTTTTCTTGACGCACAACGTGTGTTTCGTTCGTTGGGGGATCGGGGCGTCCTCGAGGACCTTGTCGAACCAGTGCGGCCCAGGGATCGTCCCTGGGTCCTTTGTGACTCTCCAAGGCCCGTTTTTGCATGAATTTTCATGCAAAAACTTAGGGAAACTTAGCCTAGGACTAATGGGAAGACAGGTTTGGAGGGATTTTGGGCATACCTGGCTCGTTGCTAGGTTTTTCTCCACATTTCTCCTCTTGGTTGCTTCTCCAAAACGGGTTTTTCTCAAGCTTTTGGGCTGCCATTAGAGGCGCCCAAGAGCTCTATTTATAGAGCTATAAGAGGGTTCTGGAGGGAGCTCTCACCGCCCTTGAATGGCGGTGGAGAAACCTCCAGAATGGTGGTGATTTCTCCTCCAAAACCGCCGTTTTAGAACCCTCTCAGGGGTTGAAGAAAGGGGTGCCTGTATCAAAATGGGCCCCTATGTTTTTCAGGCTAAATTCATTTTTTAGTGTAAAGTACAATTTTGCTCCTGAACTTCAAAGCGCCATAACTTGCTCATTTTAACTCCGTTTTGGGTGATTTTGGTCTTGTTGGATTCCTTTTTCCAAGACGCACCTAATGGTACCATTTTCAGGACCAAATTTCTGGGTTCAGTCAGGGTGAATAGTAAAATGACCAAAATACCCTTATCTTCAAAAAGTGTACTTTTCATTGCTAACTTGGGATTTCAATGTTACAAAAGTGGAGTCATTACATTCTTACATCTTAGGGGATTTTTGCCCCCGAAATTCTACAATATATACAGTCAAAAGATCTCGGGGTACTTTTCTCACATTTTTGACTCCAGTTCCCAAGTCTCTTCTTCCATGTGCGCATTTCTCCACAAAACTTTGACTAAGTGTATGTCCTTGTTCTGCAGCTTCTTACTCTTACGATCCCGGATCTCAACTGGTCTCATCTCTAGCTTGAGATCCTCCGTCAACTCTATGGGTACTTGGTTGATGACATGAGTAGGGTCAGGCACGTACCTCCTTAGCA
This sequence comes from Warburgia ugandensis, assembly GCA_035236585.1. Lineage (NCBI taxonomy): Eukaryota > Viridiplantae > Streptophyta > Magnoliopsida > Canellales > Canellaceae > Warburgia > Warburgia ugandensis. The sequence goes on from CP141134.1 coordinate 44,747,538, forward strand.
TAGATACATGGAATACGTTATGCACCTCAGATAGCTGAGGGGGTAGTGCGATCCTGTAGGCCACTTTTCCCACTTTCTCCAGGATTTCGAAAGGTCCTATGTAACGCGGACTAAGCTTGCCTTTGATACCGAACCGCATAACTCCTTTAGTGGGAGATATCTTCAGGAAAATGTGCTCTCCTATGTCGGATTCCAATGGTCTCCTCCTTCGATCAGCATAGCTCTTTTGGCGGCTTTGAGCTGTGAGGAGGCGTCTTCTTATGAGTTTGACCTTCTCGGCTCATTGCTCTACCAGCTCGGACTGGAGTACCCTGGACTCTCCAACTTCACTCCAACTGGTGGGTGAGCGACAGGGTCTCCCATAAAGCACCTCGTACGGAGCCATGCCAATGCTCGACTAAAAGCTGTTGTTGTACGCAAACTCGACTAGCAGTAGGTTTTCATCCCAGCTCTGCTTCCAATCGAGGGCACAGGTTCACAACATATCTTTGACTGTCTGGATCGTACGCTTTGATTGTCCATCGGTCTGGGGATGGATGGCTGTGCTATAGTTCAAGGAAGATCCTAAGGATTTTTGGACGGACTTCCAGAGTTGCGAAGTGAAATGGCTATCCCTATCTGAAGTGATACTAAGGGGTATGCCATGTAAACTTACTATCTCTTTGATGTATAGCTGAGATAGGCTGTCGGTGGATTGGGTATGGCGTATAGGAAGGAAATGGGCTGTCCTAGTCAATCTATCAACAATTACCCAGATCATGTCATGACCCTTAGAGGTCCTGGGTAACCCTACGATGAAGTCCATTGTAATATGGTCCCATTTCCATTCGGGTAACTCAAGGGGTTGTAACAATCCCACAGGTCTTTGATGTTCATCCTTTACTTGTTGACATGTTAGACATTTTGCCACAAATTCCCCTATGTCTCTTTTCATACCATCCCACCAATATTGTCTCTTTAAGTCTTGGTACATCTTAGTTCCTCTCGGGTGTATAGTATACTTAGACCGATGAGCCTCTTTTAAGATTTCCTGTCTTAACTCTTCATTAGTCGGTGCCACTAATCTTCCTTACATGTAGACGCTACCATCTTCCCCTTTAGTAAACCCTGGTTTTCCTATGAAAGCTTGTATATCTGGATCTCCTTTCTGTTCTTGCTTAACCTTTTCATTAACAGCTGACTTTATTGTTAGACCTGCCATAACAATCTTGTGCTTACTTATGTCCGGTTTTCACGTTATTACTTCTTGTAATAGCTTCCATCTCTTAGTTAATAAACTTGCACACATCCCTTAGGTTTTTCTACTTAATGCATCAACTACCACATTAGCTTTTCCAGGGTGATAATGAATGGAGAAGTCATAGTCTTTTAAGTATTCCATCCATCTTCTTTGTCATGTTTAAGTCTTGTTGGGAAAAGATATATTTAAGACTCTTATGATCTGTAAAAACTTCAAACTTTTCCCCATATAAATAATGTCTCCAGATTCGCAAGGCAAAGACTATGGCCGCTAATTCCAGGTCATGGGTCGGATAATTGACTTCATGCTTCTTGAGTTGCCGAGAAGCATAAGCAATTACCTTCCCATGTTGCATAAGTACACAGCCTAGTCCTTGTTGTGAGGCATTGCTGTATATCTCAAATCCGCCACTTCCTGAAGGTAAGGTAAGGACAGGTGCTGTAGTTAACCTTCTCTTTAGTTCTTAGAAGCTTTCCTCACATTTATCAGTCCATTCAAATCTTGTGTCTTTACTGGTTAGTTTAGTTAGAGGTAAAGCAATTTGTGAAAAACCCTCGATGAATCTCCTGTAATATTCCACAATTCCTAAGAAGCTTCTTATTTCTGTGACTGTCTTAGGTCTTTCCCAGTTCTGTATTGATTCAACCTTAGCGGGGTCAACTGCTATGCCATCTTGAGAAATAATGTGTCCTAGGAAATTAACCTCTTCCAGCCAAAACTCACACTTACTGAATTTTGCATATAACTTGTGTGCTCGTAGGGTGCTTAATGTTATCCTTAGATGTTCCTTATGGTCTTCAGGAGTTTTAGAATATATTAAGATATCATCCACAAACACTATGATGAATTTATCTAAGTACTCCTTGAACACCCTATTCATGAGGTCCATAAACGCGGCTGGAGCATTAGTTAAACCAAAGGACATCACTCTGAATTCATAATGGCCGTATCGAGTCCTGAAGGCTGTCTTGGGAATATCTTCTTCTCTAACTCAAAGTTGATGGTATCCAGATCGTAGATGAATCTTAGAGAAGACTCTGGCTAACTGAAGTTGATCAAAAAGATCATCAATTCGGGGAAGGGGGTACTTATTCTTAATGGTGACCCTATTTAGCATCCGATAGTCTACGCACAATCTCATGGAGCCATCCTTTTTCTTAACAAAAAGGACTGGAGCTCCCGACGGAGAGATGCTAGGTTGTATGAACCCTTTATCCAGTAGTTCTTGTAACTGGGTCTTTAGTTCTTTTAGTTCTGCAGGAGCCATTTGGTAAGGAGCTTTGGAAATGGGTGAAGTACCAGGTACAAGGTCAATGATAAACTCAATTTCTCTTGGTGGAGGTAGACCTGGTAATTCCTCTGGGAATATGTCAGGAAATTCTCGGACTACCTCAACATCTTCTAGCTTTGGTTGGGGACTCTCGATAGATTCAATCTTGGCTAAGAACAAGGGGCATCCCTGAGCAATGTGCTTAATTGCTTTCATGGCAAAAATAACACACGCTCTAGAATAATCCTTTCTTCCTTGGAGGGTGAAAGTGTCTCCATTAGGTAGGGTAAAAGTGACATGTTTCTTGCGGCAATCAACAAAGGCTTGATGAAAGGCTAGCCAGTCCATACCTAGGATGATGTCGAAGTCATTCATATCTAAGTGAATAAGATTGGCATGTAGCAAATGGTCCTTAATCAAAATGGGGACATCCTGGAGATATGAATAGGTGGGAAGTGCCTGGCCTACAGGAGTCATGACTTCTAGAGTGAAGTCTAGGTCCTGTGGTATAATGTCCAAGGATGATGCAAACTCCCGGGATATGAAAGAATGAGTGGAGCCTGTATCAAATACAACTTTAGCAGGTGTATCATAGATAGAAAGAATACCTTCAACTACTGCATTTGAAGCCTAGGCTTGACTGGAAGTGAGGGCAAAGACACGTCCTTGGCTTTTTGGAACTTGATCTTCTTTACGCTCTTGTACTTTCCTTTTTGGACAATTACTAGCAAAATATGCTAATTCTCCACAACTATAGCAAGTGATGTTGAAAGTGGGACATGGTTTGCCTGAATGATTTCTGTTACACCTAGGGCATGCCTTCTAGTCTGGTCTTCTTCCTTTGTTTTCAAACGGCTTCTTGAAAGGTGGCTTGGGTCTAGATGACTGAAATGGTCTCTTTCCTTTATTTCTCATGGTGTTGATGTTCTTAGTTTCCTTTATTGCCTGGTTCCTTTGATAATCTTTTTTGTATAGTGAGGCCATCCCTACGGCTTTGGCTACTGTGGAAGTTTGGAAACCTAGAACTCTGTGCCTGAGTCTTGGGTTGAGTGCATGTACAAATCTTTCTACCGCATCTTCCTCATCAGCACAAGCCTGTGGTGTAAATCTTTGGAGGCTGATGAATCTACTTTCATACTGTTGGACAGTCATATTTCCTTATTCTAAGTCCATAAATTCCTTTTCCTTCTGTTTTCTTATGTGTTTAGGATAATATTTTTCATTAAAGACCTTTTAAAACTCTTCCCATCCTATTGTTTCTTGCTGGTCGAAATAAGTTCTTTCTACTATTTCCCACCAAAAGGTAGTCTCTCCCCTAAACAAAAATGTGGCCATGGGTACTTTTCTTTCTTCAGCTATGTTCATGGCTTTAAATATCTTTTCAATATCAATTAACCATTTTTTAGCTGTAGATGCTTCATCTTCTCCTGTGAATGAGGGAGCTAGTTTCTGAAACCTTTCTAACTGAACCTCAGTCCTATCTATTACTTTATCAGGGAAAGGATCTCGGGTGGTAGGGGTTTGACTTTGACTATTCATGTATTGTCCCATATTCTGTAGGAATTGCTGGAACAATTCAGCCATCCCATTGCCCGACCTAGTGGAGTCCACTGGTGGGGCTTCAGGTCTTGGAACATTGCTTCCTTTCTTCTTAGGCATCTATAATCACAAGGTAATTCACCAAACCTTAGTTTGTGTTATCCTATTACCCCTTACTCTTTCATGGATGAAACTTGATAATAAGTTATTCTCCTCATAACTGGGTTGTGAGTAAAATTAAACCGCGCTCTGATAACAACTATGACGACCCGGGTTTTTATATGATGCAAATTTGATAAAAAGGTGAGATCTCTTGTTTTATAAGTATAAAATGCATGAAAATCTTTTTCGTTTTGGAAAACAATCTTTCATAAAAACCCTAAGTGTTAAAACACATTTTCAAATTATCTAGCCATGGCATAATTTTAAATCAACATTATTCCCAAGAAATTGTTAGTCACAGCCTCAGCTATAGAGAGTAACTACAATCAAGTAGCATTGAAAGATAAAGTAGGGGTTTCTTACTTGCACTTAGTCTGGGTGTCTTTTGTCACAAGCGTTCCTTGCCCTTAAGTGTTTACTTTGTGTCTGAAAAATGTTGAGGATTGGGTGAGTATATACTATACTCAGTAGGAATCCATCACTACTAGTTTTACAATGCATGCTATATTTAAAATCATATGCTCTTTCAAGACATGTGCATGTTTGAACACTCATGCTCAATATCGATATCAAAAACCATTGTCAAAGTGAAATACTAACGACTTAAAGAATCGCACAAACCAAGTCGAAAGTATCATATATATCATAACATAATGATATGCATAAGATGCTTCATTGAATCCAACTCATGGATATCTAGTCTGGTATGGTCGACCAACCTCATATCATGCCATATGAAATGCAAATAAGTCCACGAAACCATAGTGTCCAACTATGCCCACGACCTCGCTGTCGTGTGGTCTTTGGGTACATGAGGACACTCGGTCATAGCCTCAACGGGGCCTATGACATGTTGACCTAGTGCCGTGACACCAGTGGTAGCCCCCTGTACCACATGCAGTCGACGTAGGGACGTTACCCTTTTTGGGCATGGTACCCATCCACCTAATAGTGGTAGAGGCTGGAGGCCAACCCAAACCTCTCGGCATAGTGCCTACGAGCTTATCAGCCCAAATCATATCAGATCAAACAAGCGAAAACCTCCTTTTCAAAACGTATCCTCTTTGGGTCCCTCACAACTGCTTGGCCCTCACAACTTCCTACCCAGCATCTTTTAGGCACTCTAGCATCTTTTGGTAACCCTCAAGGATATGCAATCTTTCAAAAACTCAATGCTCACAAATCATACAATGTATGCAATTGTTTGCAAAACATATCTATGCATAATGTATATGCAATTATTTGCAAAACATATCTATGCATAAAGCATTTATCATATGTATGCTAAATTAAGTCATGCTAAACAAGTCATATACTTAAAACATGTATTCTCAAAACAATCATGGCTCTTTTAAAAAGTCTAGTAGCGATAGAGCACCTACCTGGCTAGGTTGCGATAACCCCTTTGTCCTCGTATGCTCCTGAACATGGTTTGGGCAATCAAGGTTAGTTTGGCCTATATTTTATTGGTTTTAGAGTGGTTGTTCTTATTACTTAGGCATTAAGGGTTCATCCCCATGCCTATGGGTGTCCTAAGGTCCTAATTGGGCCTTGGTATCATCAGTTTTCCAAAGGTCTAGTGGCCACGTGCCACCATCCTATTTTAAGGGTCGTGCCCACCTTATATTGGGCCTTGATTAGGGATTTTATAGTTTGGGTGTGTTCGCATCGTCGACACGGACACAACACCTTTCGCGGTGCCTCAATCGGAGCTCTAGATCTCAAGTTATAAGCTTTTTAGTATCACATGTACATAAAAGCCTTTAAGAGGTGGAATCCCAGAATGCTAGCGTGTTGTGCATCAGTGGCATGCGCCCTAGTGGGCGCATCTGTAGATGTGTTGGATTTCTCTCCCGACTTTTTCATTTGCAGGCGCATCCATGGACGCGCTCATCTGGTTTTCTCGACGCACAATGGGCGTTTCGTTCGTTGGGGGACCGGGGCGTCCTCGGGACGCCCTGGTTTGACCCTGTATTACCAGTGGGGCCCAGGGATCGTCCCTGGGTCCTTTGTGACTCTCCAGGGCCCATTTTTGCATGAATTTTTATGCAAAAACTTATGGAAACTTAGCCTAGGACTAATGGGAAGACGGGTTTGGAGGGATTTTGGGCATACTTGGCTCGTTGCTAGGTTTTTCTCCACGTTTCTCCTCTTGGTTGCTTCTCCAAAAGGGGTTTTTCTCAAGCTTTTGGGCTGCCATTAGAGGCGCCCAAGAGCTCTATTTATAGAGCTATAAGAGGGTTCTAGAGGGGGCTCTCACTGCCCTTGAATGGCGGTGGAGAAACCTCCAGAATGACGATGATTTCTCCTGCAAATACCGCCGTTCTAGAACCCTCTAGGAGGTTGAAGAAAGGGGGTGCCCGTATCAAAACGAGCCCCTGTGTTTTTCAGGCTAAATCTGTTTTTTATTGTAAATTACATTTTTGCCCCTGAACTTCAAAGGGCCATAATTTGCTCGTTTTAACTCCGTTTTAGGTGATTTTGGTCTTGTTGGATTCCTTTTTCTGAGACACACCTAATGGTACCATTTTTAGGACCAAATTTCTGGGTTCAGTTAGGGTGAATAGTGAAATGACCAAAATACCCTTATCTTCAAAAAGTGTACTTTTCATTGCTAACTTGGGATTTCAATGTTACAAAATTGGAGTCATTACACTGGCACGGCCTTTGGGCATGCACGCACGTAAGGCGGTTGTAGTTCAACCAAGATACACGGGTGTCCTGGGAACTGGGACACGCAGACCTAATGAGACTTTAAAATTAGGATCATAGGACCATTTATAGAATTTAACTATTGAATAAGTAGGTCCATTTTATAGGATCTAGCCTGACAATGAATTAGGCAGTTTAACTATTGAATAGTAGATCCACACCATAGGATTTAGCCTGACGAATGAATTAGGCAAGGACCTTGGACCCAATAGGCAGAGCCAGCAATCTAACATCTAAATAAAGTGAAATTAATGAGGACTCATTGTATCCATTCATATCCAGGAGTTTATAAATGAGACCGAGGGACGGGTTAAAGTGATAAAGGACGTGACTCCAGAAGACTTTGAGGTAGGTGCTCTATCGCTACTAGACTTTTTAACAGAGCCATGATTGTTTTATGCATGTTTCAAGTATAGGTTATATAACTTGTTTAGCATGACTTAATTACATATGATAAATGCTTTATGCATAGATATGTTTTGCAAATAATTGCATATACATTATGCATAGATATGTTTTGGAAATAATTGCATATACATTATGCATAGATATGTTTTGCAAACAAATACATATATTGCATGATTTGTGAGCATTGAGTTTTTGAAAGATTGCATGTCCTTGAGGGTTACCAAAAGGCACTGGAGTGCCCAAAAGACGCTGGGTAGGCAGTTGTGAGGGACCCAAAGAGGATAGGTTTTGAAAAGGAGGTTTTGGCTTGTTTGATCTGATATGATTTGGGCTGATAAGCTCGTGGGCGCTATGCCGAGAGGTTTGGGTTGGCCTCCAGACTCTACCACTATTAGGTGGATGGGTACCACGCCCAAAAAGGCAACGTCCCTGCTTCGACTGCATGTGGTACAGGGGGCTACCACTGGTGTCACGGCACTAGGTCGAAGTGTCATATGTCCCGTGGAGGCATATGACCCTGTGTCCTCAAGTACTCGGGGACCACACGGCGGCGAGGTCATGGGCATAGTTGGACCCTATGGTTTGAGGATTTATTTGCATTGCATATGGCATGACATGAGGTTGGTCGACCATACCAGATATCCATGAGTTGGATTCAGTGGAGCATCTTATGCATATCATTATGTTTATGATATATGATACTTTCGACTTGGATTATGCTATTCTTGAAGTCTTCAATATTCCGATTTGACAGTGGTTTTTAGTATCGACATTGACCATGATTGTTCGAACATGCACATGTTTTAAAGAGCATATGATTTTAAACATAGCATGCATTGCAAAACTAGTAGTGATAGACTCCTACTGAGTATAGTATATACTCACCCTATCCTTAACATTTTTTAGGATAGTTCCACTCACAAATAGAAGATGCCTCAGGAGATATTAGTGCTACGAGCAAGTGAATTAAAAAGGAGACAATTATACATGTAGGTAAACTCTCAACCCTTTGGACATGTATTTATTTACAGTTGGGCTGTGTGTTGTGACTGGATAGACCTGGGGAAAAATTTATGATTTCTGAAGTTTTTCAAAAACTACTCTGAGTATTGTGAAAGCAAATGACACTCTGAGTTTTCAAAATAAGTTTAAAACAAAATTTTTTTTGCTGCATTGCATGGTTTTTATAAAATGGTTTTAGGGATGCATCCTGCCTTAGGAAATTAGATATTGCATTTAAAAATGCATGAGAAAATCCGGGTCGTCACATTAATGTCAGAATCATCACCTTCTGATTTAGAGACACACCCACACTTTTTAAGTTGCAAACATGGATTCTTCCATGCTAGGTTTTGCATTCCTCATTCATTCCCATCACATAATCTATCATAGTCTCACTTCCCTTTACTCCCACATTTTCTTATCATGTTTCTAGTTCATCCACTTTCTAATTTCATCCACTTTCTATTTTCATGTTCCACACACCTAATTTCTAATCTTAGACTCATGCATACTTCCATTTATTTAGTTCATGCATCATTGTTCCTCTTCATTCTGATTTATTTTTTATGGAGTTTGACTAAGGAAAAGGAAATGATTCTTAGAAATAAAGAAACTTTCTAATTTCTTAAGTTGAGGAAACATGCAAATCTATCCATAAGCCACCTAGGTTGCTAGCTAAGGGCTTCGTGTTGAAGTGTAGGGATACACAATGTACTTGTTTCTCACTTCATCTCTTAAGGCTAGGAATGGGTGAGTCCTAAAAGAAGGGCCACTACCTCCAATTTGTTTTCTTTTATTCTATTTCATGTTTATGGTAGGAAGCCTCCTCTATGGTTCAACTTCCTTAAAAATGAATAACCTCTAACCTCCTCTTTCTCTAAATTCTTTGAAGATGCCCTCTTTATTTTAATAGTCTCTGGCTTGGGGAAAATGCAGTAATCTTGTCTAATTTCTTTTCCATAATTCTTCTTTCTTTCTTGGGTGGTAATTGTTTACAAAAAGGTGTCAAGGCTCCTCTTTTCTTGGTTGAATTTAATAGTTTAATCTTAAGGATCATTGGATGGGATTTGCCATTTTGTGCCATGTTGATTTAAGAAGAAGAGAAAAGTTTGGTGTTAACTTTAGTGTATTTTGGGTTGAAGAGAAGGGTTCAAGCTCCTATTGAGTGACATAACAAGAGGGCCCTACAGTGGAATTTAAGCCCAAATTTGAAGGATCTTTTATTTACTTGCTTTCTTTTCTTTGTTTATGTAACAATTCCATTAATGAAATAGTTATTTTTGTTTTCTTTGTTTATATAACAATTCCATTTTATTCTCTTAAACTTGGAATTGAGCGTACTTAGTGGGCATTGGATTCGTATTTCTAAGTACTTAGTAAATACCATTTTACCCTTTTATTCATAAAATGAAGAAAATTAGAAAATTTCATTTTAACTCGGAATTGAACGTACTTAGTGTCATTTCGATGGGTTTTTCGAGTACATTCATAATTTATAAGTTTTAAATTACGTTTTAATCTCTATAAGAAGAGAATTTACAATAACCTAATATTCCAGCCTAGAATTTCTAAAAAATCAAACTAAATTAATTTTCTCAATCAATTTACAAAAATTGGGGTTATTACACTCTCTCCCCTTGATCTTCAATTGGACCAATCTCTCTCTCTCTCTCTTCCCCATCTCCATGCTTTCTAACCTACCTATCAACCTTTTCTCCCCATGTTTCCCCTTCTTTTCTATCTTTTCCATATGTTCTTCCATTCTCCCACTCCTCCACTATCACACACTCTTACAACTCCCATAATTGCCTACTCCCAGAAACTTATAAATAACCCCCCTACACCCAAATCAAACATGGTGAAAAGAGAGAGAAAAAAGTACAAAGATAAATATAAAGCACATGGAAGAGATTGTTTTCTAAGAGAAGAGTTTTGTTTAAGATAATTCTCTTCTCTTGAGCTTTCTATGTAGGATCTCTCTCTCCATTGTGTGGCACTTCAATGCCTAAGGGAGAGATTTGTACTTTCTTTCCTTGAGCTTTTGCATGCTCTTTGTTTCCTAGTTACCCTCACCATGTCCCTGATAGTTTGTCCAATTTGATTCCCTAGAAAGATGCCAAAGTGGGCCCCATTGATCGTCAAGACCAGATGCTCATTTTATCTCTGCTAGATGGGTCCCCGTTACAAGCTGAATTGGACTCCATGCTCTACTTTTTAAAATAGAAGACTTCTGAAAGAGTTAAGACTCTTGGACTTGTAAATGACTTGGACTTACTTGAATTGAATTAGAATTAAAACAAGTGTGCAAAAGGGACACACCAACCTTAGTTGACATCTAAGATTGGCCACCCATTTTCCTTTCCAAAAATCAATGGGCCCATTAGACAATCAAAACTAGGGGGCCTACTCCTCCTCAATAAAAGAGTCTTCTAAATTGATAAGAGTCCTAAAGTTCAAAGACAGTTCAAACTCCTTAGACTCAAGAGAAATGAATGATGTCCTAAGCTTTGGCCCCAATCAACATCCAAGACCATGTGCCCACTTTCTTTACTAACTAAGTTTAGGACCCGAGAAAATCTTAAAATTAGCGAGCCCTAATTTACATCTAAAATTTGGGAGACATTCTTCCTAAAATATAGAGTCCTAAACCAACCCAAACTTAAAAAATCCAGAGACACTTGGAGATCATGACTTGAAAGATTCCTAAAAGGTAAAAAAAGCTAAAGTGGGCCCTAGTTCATATCCACTACTAGTGCCACTTTTCTCCTATTAGATTTTGAAAACAATTCAGAAGGTAAAATATAATATCTTAGATTTTTGTACTATTATTACAATCAATCGAGGTAGACTTATTCTAGTGTTCAAAAGCTAGAATCTTTTTAAACTTACTAATTCTACATTCAACCCTTTACTGATGGATAAGGCTTAAAGAGAGTTATTCAATGCTTATAAACACACTAAAATCTAGGAGTTGAGATCAAGGTTATGAGTAAACTAGAGTTTTACATTGATAAGGACACCCCTTACGATGTTATAATAAAAAATGCTTGAAAGTGGGATCCACTTGATTGCCAAATTTGGATAGTCTAGTTAGCAAAACATATAGATATGTTGAACCTTGTACATAGATGTTTTAATTGGATTGGATTTCTGGGAGAATGAGAATAAGTGTGGAACTAGAAAGTGCTTACAAGATAAAAAAAAAAGTGTATTATGGAGAGTAATGGAGTTATCAAAGTGTATATAGGGTAAAATAAAATTAGAATCTAGTAGATTTTAGTTTGGGAAAGGAGGATTTATAGAGAATATGATGTAATGAAAGTTGGAAACAAATCTCCACCTAAGTGGGAAACTACCCTATGCATCCCATTAACTTGGACTTCTTGGCTAGAGCGGAGAGAAGAAGAGAAAGGAAGAAAAAAAGAAAGAAAGAGAGAGGAAGAAAAGAAAAGTGGAGGAGATCCCCTACCCCATTTGTCCATTCGATAAGCAATCAAAGTAATTGAAACTGGCTTGGTGGACCGAGGAAAAGCTAGCAAGAAAAGCACATTAGATTTATCAATCAGGTAGGTGGATCTTGATCTAATCATGTTTCATCACCTATGCACCAATGATCCTATTAATCAAAAGAGCAACATAGATCTACATGCATGAATGTTGCAATTATAGTAGATTTGAATATCTGTTAATGATATAGATGTTATAATGTTTAATAGTAAAGAAAACCAAAAAATGTGGTTATTATCTTTGACGTACAATCACTTGCTAGATTAAAATGAGGCACATCTTGCCTGTTGCACTAGCTGTGAAAGATGCTTTTCTTATTGATTGCCCAATCTCAAGTCATGAATATATATATAGGCACCATCCCTTATTATAAAAATCATGGTTAAATATTTGAGAGACACTTGGACAAAAGGGTAGAGTAATAACATGTTTTTGACATGAGAAATCCCATGAAGTAGTGTGCATGACTGAACCATGCACAATATTAATGGATCTTTGTATTTTGATTTATCCATGAATTGTCAATCTTATAAGATATGTTACATGTAATCCTTGGATAGCACTACTTGAATTATTCACCATGTGTACTAGAGTATGTTTAGGCCTTTGTAGAAAAATAACAATCTAGCTCAATTCTATACTATATGCTAATCATGAAGTTATGCCTTTGGAACTTGATTTAATATGCACTTGATATACATTGAGCAAAGAACAAAGATAAAATTGGTAGCTTACATAATTGACATTTATAGGTATAGATATATTACATACATATCCCTATATTTAGAAGGTTTTAGCCCCAAAAATAACTTAATTATCACTAATTAGGGTTAATTCTACTATTTTGTAGGTTCAGAGTACAAATGTGAAAAATGCACAAAATCACATTACCTTAGAAAGAGTAATTTCATACTCCAAATAATATGATGGGTCATGTGCTGTAGGTTCAAAGCGATCATTGGTACACTAGTGAAGTTAAATCTTCAAAAACCCTTTGTATAGCTCATACTCAAATGATGATAAAAAGATGGAAAAATTTCAATTTAGGCACAAATCCATGCTTTCCACCACCTTAAGAGGCATATGAAAGTGTAATGATCGAGCAATTTACGGTATTTTTAACAAAAATTGGACATTTTATAGGACATGAACTGTGTTAAATGTTTCACTTTATTTAAAATAGTAAACGAAGGAATTTTTAAGAAAACTTGTACAATTAGATTCTACTCGAGAAATGGAATCCAACGCCTCAAAAATCGCCCAAAATGGAGTTCGTATGAAGAAGTTACGGCCGTTTAAAGATAGGGGTATTTCTGGAATTTAAACAGAAAAAAGAAAAAGATGAAAAACGCAGGGGGCCGTTTTGATAACTGCACCCCTTGTCGTCTTCCTCCCCAGATTTTTCCAGAAACCCTCAAATCTCGATTTTTCTAGAGGGATCTGCCACCGCCAAGGGCGGCACCGCCATTGGCAGCACCACCATAGCAGGGCTATAAAAAGCCCCATCTCCCCCTCTCAAAAAAATGATTTTTCGGCAACTTTTGGACTGGGGTTTTCGGCAAAAACCGAAAACCCATCTCTCTGTGTTTTTCGGCAACGACTAGGCCCAAGTCAGGCTGGCCATTGCCATTTCCCATGCCCCCTTTCTCCTTTCCAGTCTTGGCAATCAGGTTTCCCCCTTTCTTTGAGTTTTCCAGCGAGCAGGAAGTTTTAGACAGAAAGAGGGTTCCACCACCGGGAAAAAGGGTGTCCCCAAGCTGCTCAGGTAAGCCTATTCTTCCCTCTCTCTTGGTTCTTCCCCTTTCTGGCTAGATCCATGCTGGATCTAGCGTTCTCAGACATTTTCCAACTGGATTTCTTGGCCGAAAAACATCCCCAAACCGGCTCAGATGACCTTGCACAAACCAGGCGTCCCAAGGATGCCATGCTATACCTGTGCCTAGGATTGGGTCCCTAGGGTGGGTTCCGAGCATACGACAGTGCGTACATTGTCCCAGGTGCAGCCTTTGGGTGCGCGCGTGACATAGGGCACGGGTCCTAGCTCGACCAGGATGCACGGAGTGCCCTGGGAGCTGAGACGCACCATGCTGCAAGATGCAACCGTATGATGATGCGCGTCATAGCACGTCACTTGAGCATGCATGTGCACATGCAAAACGTGGTCCCTAGCACAACCTTTGGGCGCGCACGCACATAAGGCGGTCACGGTTCAACGAGGATGCACGGGTGTCTTGGGAACTGGGACACGCGGACCTAATAAGACTATAAAGTTAGGATTAGAGGATAAATTACAGAGTCTAACTATTGGAAAGTAGATCCACACCATAGGATCTAGCCTGACGAATGAATTAGGCAAGGACCTTGGACCCAATAGGCAGAGCTAGCGATCTAATGACTAAATGGATTGAAATTAATAAGGACTCCTTGTATCCATTCATACCCAGGAGTTTATAAATAAGACCCAGGGATGGGTTGAAGTGATAAAGGATGCGACTCCAAAAGACTTTGAGGTAGGTGCTCTATCGCTACTAGATGTTTTAAAAGAGCCATGATTGTTTTGAGAATGCATGTTTTAATTATAATTATATGACTTGTTTAGCATGACTTAATTTAGCATACATATGATAAATACATTATGCATAGACATGTTTTGCAAACAATTGCATATATTGCATGATTTGTGAGCATTGAGTTCTTGAAAAATTGCATGTCCTTGAGGGTTACCCCAAAAGATGCTAGGTAGGCAGTTGTGAGGGCCAGGCAGTTGTGAGGGACCCAAAGAGGACAAGTTTTGAAAAACAGGTTTCTGCTTGTTTGATCTTATATGATTTGGGCTAATAAGCTCCTGGGTGCTATGTCGAGAGGTTTGGGTTGGCCTCCAGCCTCTACCACTACTAGGTGGAATGGGTACCGCGCCCAAAAAGGGCAACGTCCCTACGTCGACTGCATGTGGTACAGGGGGCTACCACTGGTGTCATGCCACTAGGTCGAAGTGTCATATGTCCCATGGAGGCATATGACCCTGTGTCCTCAAGTACCCGGGGACCACACGGCGGCGAGGATGTGGGCATAGTTGGACCCTATGGTTTGAGGATTTATTTACATTGCATATGGCATGACATGAGGTTGGTCGACCATACCAGATATCCATGAGTTGGATTCAGTGGAGCATCTTATGCATATCATTATGTTTATGATATATGATACTTTCGACTTGGATTATGCTATTCTTGAAGTCTTCAGTATTCCGATTTGACAGTGGTTTTTAGTATCAACATTGACCATGATTGTTCGAACATGCACATATTTTAAAGAGCATATGATTTTAAACATAGCAAGCATTGCAAAACTAGTAGTGATAGACTCCTACTGAGTATAGTATATACTCACCCTATCCTTAACATTTTTTAGGATAGTTCCACTCACAAATAGAAGATGCCTCAGGAGATATTAGTGCTACGAGCAAGTGAATCAAATAGGAGACAATTATACATGTAAGTAAACTCTTTACCCTTTGGACATGTATTTGTATTTATTTACAGTTGGACTGTGTGCTGTGATTAGATAGACCTGGGGAAAAACATTTATGATTTCTGATGTTTTTCAAGAACTATTTTGGTTGTTGTGAAAGCAAATGACACTCGGGGTTTTCAAAATGAGTTTAAAACTAAAGATTTTTCACTGCGTTGTATGGTTTTTATAAAATGGTTTTCAAATAGGGATGCATCTTGCCTTAGGAATTAGATATTGCATTTAAAAA
Organism: Warburgia ugandensis; assembly: GCA_035236585.1. Taxonomy (NCBI): domain Eukaryota; kingdom Viridiplantae; phylum Streptophyta; class Magnoliopsida; order Canellales; family Canellaceae; genus Warburgia; species Warburgia ugandensis. The sequence continues at coordinate 44,763,138 of CP141134.1, forward strand.
TGCATGGGAAAACTCGGGTCGTCACAGAAAGAAGCTTAATTCACATACAATGGAATCATATATAATTAAAATTTCTTATAAGAAGAAGAATGAGACCACATGAAGACTTTTTCCTTATTCTCTCTCTTTTACTCAACCAAAAGGATGATGAATCAACCAATGAGTGGATCTCTTATCCATACAAGATATTAAAGCATAATTGGTCCACGTGAGCATATGAAGAAATATAAGAATCAAGGCCATTCATCCTAGGGCAATCCAATCCAATGATGGAGAAGAAATGAAGTTTAAGGAAGGATTTCATGTCATAAATGAATCCCATCCATGCAAGTAAAGGTAAGTATGATCTAAGGGCTAAGATTGAACTAAAACAAATAGGGAAACCCTAGTCACCTTTCCTACATTGAAAAGTCAAATAAAAACCCTAAACGAAGGAAGATCTCAACTATACATTCTTAGGATTTCCAAAACAACTCAACTTTCCTCCATATGCATTCCATGCCCCATCCTTAGGCCTTTCTATTTATGAAAAATCCATGATTTCCCCACCAAATTTTCATTTCTCTTACTTTACTCCCCACCAATTTCCTTTCCTACTTATTCATTACCATTTCCTTCCTTTTCCCTTTTTATTTTCTCCCATTTTCCCACCTGTCATTCTCATAATGAAAATCATGTCTCCACTTTCCCTTTTTATTTTCTCCCATTTTTCCACCTGACATTCTCATAATGAAAATCATGCCTCCACTAGTCCAACAACAACTTTCCTAATTATATTCACTTCCTCCCTTCACCCCTAACCTATCTCCTTAGTCCTCCTTTCTAATTTTTTCCCTTTGTCATTCATTCGCTCCATTTCTTCACAATTTCTCTTTATTTTCTCCTTCAATTCCTATCCTATTTCTTCCATTCTCATCTCCCACTTCCATAATCAAATTCCATGTCCCCAATCTGGCCATTAAATAAAAATAAACTTAAGTGGCTCAATCTCAACCCATGAATTCCCTTAACCCATAGGCTAGAAATATATAAAATACATGTGTTTTGCATAGCTTAAGGATCTTTCAAATTTCCCTACTCAATGTCAAAGCTAGGAGAAATAGAGGTAGGAAGATCACCCTCACCCAAGCTCCCTTTAAGCTTTCATGTTCAAATAATTTAGAGATAAAGGTTGGTTTCCAACCTAAGTTTCAATTCCTTTCTTTATTATTTTCTTTTTCTTTATCTAGCATATTCTGTCTCGTTCATTCACCTTCTTCTAAGCAGGCATTCACTTAGAATTTTTGTTTTGGCTAGATAGTTCATGCTTCCTTAAATTACATGCATACTTACTTTATAGTTTCCTTTAGCTTTGCATGGTAATTTCTCAGCTTTACTAGCTTTGTAATTCATGTAGAGCATAATAATTCCCATCATCTTAGAGTAGTATAGATGCATACTACATTTTCTTTCTGTGTAATTTGGTTTTGCATTCATATAGGTGTATGATTTTCAGTGTATTCCACCAATTTTTAGTTGATGCGTATTTTTTTAGGTTGCGTGGATTGCATTTTAGCATCATGTTTAGGTTGTATTCATGTTAGTTTTAGGAGTAAAACTTGTTTCCTTAGGTTGCCTTTTACTTTGTAGATCTAGGTTGTATTATAGATTTCAAATTATCATGTTTAGCTTCCTTATTTTAAGCACTTTCCTATTTTAGAAGTAAGATAGTTTCTAATTTTAGAGTCCATGTTAGATCTTAGATTTCATGATCTTTATTTTTAAACTTTCTAATTTTCTTTCCATTCATCCGAGGAATTTTTTAGGATTAGTTTGGAACTATTTTAGAAAGTAGTTGGATGGTAGATTCTTAGATTTGGCACTTTCCCAGCCTAGAAGTAGCATTTTCGTAATTTAGAAACACATGTTTGAATTTCCATTTTCCTTTTCTTGCTTTCTAGGATTAGTTTAGAAACATCACGCATATTAGCTTATGAGATTAAAAAGCATTCTTAACTTAGAATTCCATGCATCACATCATAATATCATGCATTTAATGTATGAATCAACACCTTCTAATTTAGAAACACACTTGCACACTTTCTTAGTTGCACACATGGATTCTTCCATGTAAGGTTTCACATTCCTCACTCATTCCCATCACATAATCTATCATAATTTCACTTTCCATTACTCACACATTTTCTTATCATGTTTCTAATTCATCCACTTTCTAAAACACCTAATTTCTAATCTTAGACTCATGCATATTTCCATTTATTTAGTTCATGCATCATTCTTCCTCTTATTTATAATTGTTTTTATATGGAGTTGGACTAGGGAAAAGGAAATGATTTGTAGAAATAAAGAAACATTCTAATTTCTTAAGTAAGTTGAGGAAACATGCAAATCTATCCATAAGCTGCCTAGGTTTCTAGCTAAGGGCTTCATGTTGGAGCCTAGGGATACATAATGTACCTATTTCTCACTTCATCTCTTAAGGCTAGGAATGGGTAAGTCCTAAAACAAGGGCCACTATCACCAATTTGCTTTATTTTATTCGATTTCATGTTTAATGTAGGAAGCCACCTCTATAGTTCAACTTAAAAATGAATGACCTCTAACCTCCTCTTTACCTAAACTCTTTGAAGATGCCCTCTTTATTTTAGGAGTCTCTGGCTTAGAGAAAATGTAGTAACCTTTTCTAATTTCTTTTCCGTCATTCTTCTATTTTTCTTGGGTGGTATTGTTTACAAAAAGGTGTTAAATCTCCTCTTTTCTTGGTTGAATTTAATAGTTCAATCTTAAGGATCATTGGATGGGATTTGCTAGTTAGTAGCATGCTTATTTAAGAAAAGGAGAAAATTTTGGTGTTAACTTTAGTGTATTTTGGGGTGAAGAGAAGTGACAAGCTCCTGTTGAGTGACACAACATGATGACCCTACAATGGAATTTAAGCCTAAATTTGAAGGACCTTTTATTTACTTGCTTTCTTTTCTTTGCTTATGTTACAATTCTGTTAATGAAATAGTCCTTTTTGTTTTCTTGGTTACTTTGCTCATACTTCAATTTATAGTTAATAGTAGTTTAAATAGTTTCCTTAATTCCTAATTAGTCATAATTTTAGATAGTTTCCTAACTTGTACTTTTGGAAAGTTTCTTTTTCTAGTTAGTTGTAGTTTCGGAAACTTTCTAGTTTATTTCCTTGCTTAGTTAGATAGTTTCCTAGTTTCCTTAATTGCTTGGTTTCTAATTTAGTGTTTACTTTCTAATTACTTATTTAGTTTAGTTGCCAATTTTTGTTAGAGGTTTCTTGTAGGGTTTCTTAGAAATTTAAGCATCCATAGATGAGACCCACTCTAGTTAGCTTTCGAGACCCATTTATTCATAAAAAAGGTCCAAAGGGCTTCTCATAAGTTAGAAAAAAAAAAGGTTGTAGGACTCTTCCCCAGAGAGTCATGCATGTTCAAAACTTTCCAATGTTTTTCTAACTGAGAGATCTTTTTGCAATCAATTATGAGTCTTGTAAGAAAGCTAGAACATTGTTTCATTGGTTGGAAAATTTACTGTGGTTCCCATTTTATTTAAAAAGAAAAACCAAAAATGGGGCCATGCTGACTAGGTTTCCTAGGTTTCTTTTCTAAAAGTGAAGAAAGGCCCACATAATACTCGGTGATCCATTTCCTCTTATAAAAGTCATAGAAAAGTTCATAAATGGACCCCACATAGGAGCCCTGTCTTTATTAACTATTATTTCATTCAGAGTTAGAAGGACTCTATTTTATAGAAATTAGAAATAAGAGGACCACCTAAGAGAGTCCAATCTTATCAAATTTATTAAGTCTCTAAAAGAGAGGGCCTTACCTTTTTGAAAATAAGAGCCATCCAGTCTAACCAATAAGCAAACTCAGCACCTAGTTTCCTTACTGGTTACCCACCACCAAAGAGTCTCTCTCTCTCTCTCTCTCTCTCTCTCTCTCTCTCTCTCTCTCTCTCTCTCTCTCTCTCTCTTTCTCTCTCTCTCTCTCTCTCTCTCTCTCTCTCTCTCTCTCTCTCTCTCCATGCTTTCTAACCCACCTATCAACCTTTTCTTCCCATGTTTCCTCTTCTTTTCTATCTTTTCCATTTTTCTTCCGTTCTCCCACTCCTTCACTATCACACTCTCTTGAAACTCTTGTAATTGCCTGCTCCCAAAAACCTATAAATAACCCCTCTTGCACCCAAATCAACACATGATGAAAATGAGAGCAAAATGTACAAAGAAAAATATAAAGCACATGAGGGAGAGATTTTTCTAAGGGAAGAATTTCTTTGAAGGTGATTCTCTTCTCTTGACCTTTCTATGTAGGATCTCTCTCTCCATTGTGTAGTGCTTCTATGCCTAAGGGAGAGACCTATACTTTCTTTCCTTGAGATTTTGCACACTTTTAGTTTCCCAGTTGCCCTCACCATGTCCTTGATAGTTTGTCCAATTTGATTCCCTCAAAAGATGCCAAAGTGGGCTCCATTGATAGTCAAGACCAGGTGGTCCCCCATTACAAAGTAAATTGGACTCCATCGTCTACTTTTTGAAATCAAAGACTTTTGAAAGAGTTAAGACACTCAGAGTTGTAAATGACTTGGATTTACTTCAATTGAATTAGAATTAAAACAAGTGTGTAAAAGGGACAAACCAACCTTAGTAGACATCCAAGATGTGCCACCCACTTTCCTATCCAAAAATCAGCCTGTCCATTAGACAATCAAAACTGGGGGGCCTACTCTTCATCAACCAAAGAGTCCTCTAAACTGATTAAGAGTCCTAAAGTTCAAAGACAATTCAAACTCCTTAGACTCGAGAGAAATGAATGAAGGTCCTAAGCTTTAGCCCCAATCAACATCCAAGATCATGTGCCCACTTTCTTTACTAACTAAGCTTAGGATATGAGAAAACCTTAAAATTAGTGAGCCCCAATTTACAACTAAAATTTGGAAGCCACTCTTCCTAAAATAAAGAGTCCTAAACCAACTCAAACTCCAAAAATCCAAAGGCACTTTGAGACCATGACTTGAAAGATTCCTAAAAGTAAAAAAGCTAAAGTGGGCTGTAGTTTATATCCAATACTGGTGCCACTTTTCTCTTATTAGATTCCTAAAACAATTCAGAAGGTAAAATATAATAACTTAGATTTTTGTACTATTATCATAATCCATAAATCTAGAGTTATTCTAGAGTTCAAAAGTTGGTATCTTTAAAAACTTACTAATCCTACACTTAGACCTCTACTAATGGATATGGATCAAAGAGAGCTATTCAACGATTATAAGCACACTAAAATCCAGGAGTTGAGATCAGAGTTATGAGTAAAAATAGAATTCTATATATATATAAGGAACACCCCTTACTATTTTATAATAAAAATTGTCTAAAAGAGGGACCCACATGATTGCTAAATTTGGATAGGCCAGTCAGCAAAACATATATATATGTTGAACTTTATAAATAGTTTTTTTTAACTGGATTGGATTTCTAGGAGAATGAGAATAAATGTGGAATTAGAAAGTGTGTACAAGATAAAAAAAAGTGGATTATGGAGAATAATGGAGTTATCAAAGAGTATATAGGGTAAAATAAATTTAGAATCTAGTGGATTTTAGTTTAAGAAAGGAGGATTTCTAGAAAATATGAAGTAATGAAACTTAGAAAGAGATACTACACCTAAGTGGGAAACTACCCTACACATGCCATTAACTTGGACTTCTTGGATTGGAGAGGAGAGAAAAAGAGAAAGGAAGAAAAAAAGAGAGAACGAGAGAGAAAGAATAGAAAAGTGGGGGAGAACCCCCACCCCATCTATCCATTAGATAAGCAATCAGAGTAATTGAAACTGTGCTTGACGGAGCAAGGAAAAGCTAGCAGGAAAAGCACATTGGATTCATTAATCAAGTAGGTGGATCTAGATCACTTGGTTTTCAAAATGTTTTGCAAAAACTTAACATGCATTCTACATGAATTTTTGAGATGGTGGGTGTTACATAGTTTACGAAACCTCGATGAATCATGTTTCATCATCCATGCACCTCTGATCCTCTATATTAATAGAACAACATAGATCTACATGCATTAATGGTTGCATTTATAGTACATTTGAATATCCATTAACAATGTTGATGTTATAATGTTTAATAGTAATGCAAACAAAAAAGTTTTGGGACAATGAATCAACTAATTTTTAATGTGGTTATTATCTTCAATGCATGGTCACTTGCTAGATAAAAATGAGGCACATCTTGTCCATTGCACAAGTTGTGAAAGATGATTTTCTTATTAATTGTGCAATCTCAAGTCATGAGTGTGTACATAGGCACCATCCCTTATTATAAAAATTGTGGTTAAATTTTTGAGATACACTTAGGATAAAAGGGTAGAGTAATAACATGTTTCTGACATGAGAAATCCCATGAAGTAGTGTGCATGACTGAGACCACATGAAGACTTTTTCCTTATTTTCTCTCTTTTACTCAACCAAAAGGAAGAAGAATCAACCAATGAGTGGATGTCTTATCCATACAAGATATTGAAGCATAATTGGTCCACATGAGCATATGAAGAAATATAAGGATCAAGGCCATTCATCCTAGAGCAATCCAATCCAATGATGGAGAAGAAATGAAGTTTAAAGAAGGGTTACATGTCATAAATGAATCCCATCCACACAAGTAAAGGTAAGTGTGATCTAAGGGCTAAGATTGAACTAAAGCAAATAGGGAAACCCTAGTCACCTTTCCTACATTGAAAAGTCAAATAAAAATCCTAAAGGAAGGAAGATCTCAACTATACATTCTCATCCAAGGGTCCATACATCTCAGGGTTTCCAAAACAACTTAACTTTCCTCCATGTTCATTCCATGCCCCATCCTTAGGACTTTCTATTTATGAAAAATCCATGATTACCCCACCAAATTTCCATTTCTCTTACTTTACACCCCACCAATTTCCTTTCCTATTTATTCATTACCATTTCCTTCCTTTTTCCTTTTTATTTTCTCCATTTTTCCACTTGACATTCTCATAATGAAAATCATGCCTCCACTAGTCCAACAATAACTTTCCTAATTATATTCACTCCCTCCCTTCACCCCTAACCTACCTCCTTAGTCTTCCTTTCTAAATTTTTCCGTTCGACATTCATTCGCTTCATTTCTTCACAATTTCTCTTTGTTTTCTCCTTTAGTTCCTATCCTATTTCTTCCATTCTCATATCCCACTTCCATAATCAAATTCCATGCCCCCAATCTTGCCATTAAATAAAAATAAATGTAAGTAGCTCAATCTCAACCCATGAATTCCCTTAACCCATAAGCTAGAAATATATAAAATAGATGTGTTTTGCATAGCTTAAGGATATTTCAACTTTCCCTACTCAATGTCAAAGCTAGGAGAAATAGAGGTAGGAAGATCACCCTCATCCAAGCTCCCTTTAAGCTTCCATGTTCAAATCATTTAGAGATACAGGTTGGTTTCCAACCTAAGTTTCAATTCTTTTCTTTATTCTTTTCCTTTTCTTTCTCTAGCATATTCTATCTCTTCCATTCACCTTCTTCTAAGCATGCATTCGCTTAGAAATTTTCTTTTGGCTAGACCATTCATGCATATCCTTCATGCTTTCTTAAACTACATGGATACTTACTTTATAGTTTCCTTTAGTTTTGCATGGTAATTTCTCATCTTTACCAGCTTTGTAATTCATGTAGAGCATAATAATTCCCATCATCTTAGATTAGTATAAATGCATATTATATTTTCTTTCCATTCAATTGGGTTTTGCATGCATATTGGTGTAGGGTTTTCAACGTATTCCACCAATTTTTTGTTGATGTGTCTTTTTTTAAGGTTACATGGCTGGCATTTTAGCATCATGTTTAGGTTGTATTCATGTTAGTTTTAGAAGTAAAACTTGTTACTTAGGTTGTCTTTTACTTTGTAGATCTAGTTTGTAGTATAGATTTCAAAGTATCATGCTTAGTTTCCTTATTTTAAGCACTTTCCTATTTTATAAGTAAGGTAGTTTCTAATTTTAAATTCCATGTTAGATCTTAGATTTCCTTGATTTTTAGTTTTAGAATTTCTAATTTTCTTGTCATTTTTTTTAGGAATGTTTTTGGTTTAGTTTAGAACTATTTTAGAAAGTATTTGGATGGTAGATTCTAAGATTTGGCACTTTCCTAGCTTAGAAGCAGTATTTTCCTAATTTAGAAACACATTGAATTTCTATTTTCCTTTGCTTGCTTTCTATGATTAGTTTAGAAACATCATGCATATTAGTTTATAAGATTCAGAAGCATTCTTAAGTTGGAATTCTATTTATAACATCATAATATCATTTATTTATTGTTAGAATCATCACCTTCTAATTTGTAAACACACCCACACTTTCTTAGTGGCACACATGGATTCTTCCCTGCTAGGTTTTGCATTCCTCATTGATTCCCATCACATAATTTAACATAATCTCACTTTCCTTTACTCACACATTTTCTTATCATGTTTCTAATTTATCGACTTTATTTTTCCATGTTTCACACACCTAATTTGAAATCTTAGAAACATGCATATTTCCATTTATTTGGTTCATGCATCATTCTTCCTCTTCTTTCTAAATCTTTTTTGATGGAGTTGGACTAAGGAAAAGGAAATGACTCTTGGAAATGAAGAAACTTTCTAATTTTTTAAGTAAGTTAAGGAAACATGCAAATCTATCCATAAGCCACCTAGGTTACTAGCTAAGGGTTTCATGTTGGAGCGTAGGGATACACAATGTACTTGTTTCTCACTTCAACTCTTAAGGCTAGGAATGGGTGAATCCTAAATCAAGGGCCACTATCACCAATTTTTTTCCATTTATTCTATTTCATGTTTAAGGTGCGAAGCCTCCTCTATGGTTCAATTTCCTTAAAAATGAATGATCTCTAACCTCCTCTTTATCTAAACTCTTTGAAGATGCCCTCTTTATTTTAAGAGTTTCTAGCTTGGGGAAATGCAGTAATCTTGTCTAATTTATTTTCCATTATACTTCTGTCCTTCTTGGGTGGTAATTGTTTACAAAATGGTGTTAAGGCTCCTCTTTTCTTGGTTGAATTTAATAGTTCAATCTTAAGGATCATTGGATGGGATTTACCATTTTGTAGCATGTTGATTTAAGAATATGAGAAAAGTTTGGTGGTAATTTTAGTATTTTGGGTTGAAGAGAAGTGTACAAGTTTCTATTGAGTAACACAGCATGAGGGCCCTACAGTGGAATTTGAGTCCGAATTTGAAGGACCTTTTATTTACTTGCTTTCTTTTCTTTGCTCATGTAACAATTCCATTAATGAAATAGTTCTTTCTGTTTTCTTAGTTACTTTGCTCATTACTTTAATATGTAGTTAATAGTAGTTTAATAGTTTCCTTAATTCCTAATTAGTTATAATTTTAGATAGTTTCCTTACTTGTACTTTTAGATAGTTTGATTTTCTAGTTAGTTGTGGCTTTAGAAACTTTTGTAGTTTATTTCCTTGCTTTGTTAGATAGTTTCCTAGTTTCCTTAAATGCTTGCTTTCTAATTTAGTGTTTACTTTCTAATTTCTTAGTTAGTTTAGTTGCTCCTTTTTGTTAGAGGTTTCTTGTAGGATTTCCTAGAAATTTAAGCATCCACAAATGGAACCCTAAGGGCTTCTTATAAGTTAAAAAAAAAGTTCTAGGACTCTTCTCGTAAGAGTCTTGCATGCTTAAACCTTTCCAATGTGTTTCTAACTGAGAGACCTTTTTGTAATCAACTATGAGTCTTCCAAAAAAGCTAGAACTTTGTTTCATTGGCTGGAAAATTTACTGTGTTTCCCATTTTATTTCAAAGGCAAAACCAAAAATGGGGCCCAAGCTGACTAGGTTTCCTTGGTTTCTTTTCCAAAAGTCAAGAGGGGCCCACACGAAACTGGGTGACCCATTTCCTCTTCAAAAAGTGCATAAATAGACCCCACTTAGGAGCCCTCTCTTTATTAACTAGTATTTAATCTAGACTTACATGGACTCTATTTTATAGGAATTAGAAATAAGAGGCCCATCTAAGAGAGTCCAATCTTCTCAAATTTATTAAGTCTTTGAGAGAGAGGGCCTTACCTTTCTAAAAATAAGAGCCATCTAGTCTAACCAATAAGAAAACTCGGCACTTGCTTTCCTTACTGGTTACTAACCACCAAAGAGTCCCAACTAGGACCCCTTCCACTTTGTTTCCCCTTCATCTTCATTAGGACCAATCTCTCTCTCTCTCTCTCTCTCTCTCTCTCTCTCTCTCTCTCTCTCTCTCTCTCTCTCTCTCTCTCTCTCTCTCTCTCTCCACATGATTCTAGCCCAACTATCACCCTTTTCTCACCATGTTTCCTATTATTTTCCATCTTTTCATCCATTCTCCCACTCCTCCACTATCACACTATCTTGAAACTCTCGTAATTGCCTACTCCCAGAAACCTATAAATAACCCCTCCTGCATGCAAATTAAACATGGCGAAAAGTGAGAGCAAAAAGTACAAAGAAAAATATAAAGCACATGAGAGAGAGAGAGAGAGAGAGTTTTCTAGGAAGAGTTTCTTTTAAGGTGATTCTCTTCTCTTGAGCTTTCTATGTAGGATCTCTTTCTCCATTGTGTAGCACTTCAATGGCTAAGGGGGAGACCTATTCTTTCTTTCCTTGAGATTTTGCACACTCTTAGTTTCCCAGTTGCCCTCGCCATGTCCCTAATAATTTGTCCAATTTGATTCCCTAGAAACATTCCAAAGTGGGCCCCATTAATAGTCAAGATAAGGTGCTCATTTTATCTCTACTAGGTGGGCTCCATTACAAATTGAATTGGACTCCAAGCTCTACTTTTTGAAATAGAAAACTTCTGAAAGAGTTAAGAATCTCAAACTTGTAAATGGCTTGGACTTACTTGAACTGAATTAGAATTAAAACAAGTGTATAAAAGGGACACACCACCCTTAGTTGACATCCAAGATGGGCCTCCCACTTTCCTTTCCTAAAATCAACGGGCCCATTAGAAAATCAAAACTAGGGGGTCTACTCTTCCTCAACCAAAGAGTCTTCTAAACTAATTAAGAGTCCTAAAGTTCAAAGACAGTTCAAACTCCGTAGACTCAAGAGAAATGAATGAAGGTCCTAAGCTTTGGTCCCAATCAACATCCAAGACCATGTACTCACTTTTTTTACTAACTAAGTTTAGGACTCGAGAAAACCTTAAAATTAGTGAGCCCCAATTTGCAACTAAAATTTGAGAGCCACTCTTCCTAAAATAAAGAGTCCTAAACCAACCCATACTTCAAAAATCCAGAGAAACTTGGAGACCATGACTTGAAAGATTCCTAAAAGGAAAAAAGCTAAGGTGGGGCCTAGTTCATATCCAATATTGGTGCCACTTGTCTCAAATTAGATTCCTTAATAGTTCAGAAGGTAAAATATAATATCTTAGATTTTTGTACTATTATTACAATCAATAAATCCATAATAATTCTGGAGTTCAAAAGTTGAAATCTTTTAAAACTTACTAATCCTACACTCAGACCTCTACTAATGGATAAGGCTCAAGGAGAGCTATTCAATGATTATAAGCACACTACAATCTAGGAGTTGAGATCAAGGTTATGAGTAAAATAGAGTTTTTGATTGATAAGGACACCCCTTACTATTTTATTTTAAAAAATGTTTGAATTAGGACCCTCTTGATTGCCAAATTGGGACAGGCCAGTTAGCAAAACATATAGATATGTTGAACCTTATAAATATATGTTTTTTACTAGACTGGATTTCTAGGAGAATGAGAATAAATGTGGAATTAGAAAGTGCATACAATATAAAAAAAAGTGGATTATGGAGAATCATGGATTCATCAAAGTGTATATAGGGTAGTAAGAAATTAGAATCTAGTAGATTTTAGTTCGAGAAAGGAGAATTTCTAGAAAATATGAAGTAATGAAAGTTAGAAAGAGATCTCCACCTAAGTGGGAAACCAACCTACACATCCCATTAACTTGGACTTCTTGTGCTGGAAAGGAGAGAAAAAGAGAAAGGAAGAAAAAAAAAGAGCAAAGAGAGAGGAAGAAGACAAAAGTGGAGGAGACCCCCTACCCCATCTATCCATTAGATAAGCAATCAGTAGTAGGAAAGGCACACTGGATACATCAATCAAGTAGGTGAATCTAGATCACCAGTTTTTAAAAATGCTTTGGCAAAACTTAGCATGCATTCTCCACAAATTTTTGAGAATGTGGGTGTTGATAGCTTAAGAAACTTCGATGCATCATGTTTCATCATCTATGCACCTATGATCCCATTTATCAATAGAACAACATAGATCTACATACATTAATAGTAAAGGAAACCAAAAAATTTTGGGATGATGAATCGACCAATTTTTAACATGGTTATTATCTTTGATGGACAATCACTTGCTAGAATAAAATGAGGCACATCTTGTCTATTGCACAAGTTGTGAAAGATGCTTTTCTCATTAATTGAGCAATCTCAAGTCACGAATACGTTCATAGGCACCATCCCTTGTTATAAAATTGTGGTTAAATTTTTGAGAGACACTTAGGATAAAAGGGTAGAGTAATAACATGTTTCTGACATGAGAAATCCCATGAAGTAGTGTGCATGACTAAACCATGCACAATACTAATGGATCTTAGTATTTTGATTTATCCATGAATTGTCAATCTTATAAGATATGTTACATGTAATATTTTGATAGTACTACTTGAATTATTCACCATGTGTACTAGAGTGTTTCTAGGCCTTTGTAGAAAAATAATGATCTAGCTAAATTCTATAATATGTGCTAATCATGAAGTACTGCCTTTGGAACTTGATTTTGTGACAACCCGGGTTTTCTCATGCAATTTTAAATGAAAAATCTAAATTCCTAAGGCGGGATCCCTAATTGAAAAAAAATGCAATGCAGCGGAAAAATCTTTTATTTGAAATTCAATTTAAAAACCCCGAGTGTCATTTGCTTTCACAACAATTAAAGTAGTTTTTGAAAAACTTCAGAAATCATAAATGTTTTCCCCAGGTCTATCCAGTCACAACACACAGCCCAACTATAAATAAATATAAATACATGTCCAAAGGGTTGGGAGTTTACTTACATGTATAATTGTCTCCTATTTGATTCACTTGCTCGTAGTACTAATATCTCCTGAGACGTCTTCTATTTGTGAGTGGAACTATCCTGAAAAATGTTAAGGATAGGGTGAGTATATGCTATACTCAGTAGGAGTCTATTACTACTAGTTTTGTAATGCATGCTATGTTTAAAATCATATGCTCTTTAAAACATGTGCATGTTCAAACAACCATGTTCAATACCGATATTACAAACCACTGTTGAATTGAAATACTGACGACTAAAGAATTGCATAATCCAAGTCGAAAGTATCATATATATATCATAAACGTAATGATATGCATAATATGCTCAACTAAATCCAACTCATGGATATCTGGTATGGTCGACCAACCTCATGTCATGCCATATGCAATGCAAATAAATCCTCAAACCATAGGGTCAAACTATGCCCACGACCTCGCCGCCGTGTGGTCCCTGGGTAGCTGAGGACACAGGGTCATATGCCTCCACAGGACATATGACACTTCGACCCAGTGCCATGACACCAGTGGTAGCCCCCTGTACCACATGCGGTTGAAGCAGGGACGTTGCCCTTTTTGGGTGTGGTATCCATCCACCTAATAGTGGTAGAGGCTGGAGGCCAACCCAAACCTCTCAGCATAGCGCCCACGAGCTTATCAGCCCAAATCATATCAGATCAAACAAGTGAAAACCTCTTTTTCAAAACCTGTCCTCTTTGGGTCCCTCACAACTGCCTACCCAGCGTCTTTTGGGCACTCCAGCATCTTTTGGTAACCCTCAACGACATGTAATCTTTCAAAAACTCAATGCTCACAAATCATGCAATATATGCATTTGTTTGCGAAACATATCTATGCATAATGTATATGAAATTATTTGCAAAACATATCTCTACAAAAACATATATATGCATAAAGCATTTATCATATGTATGCTGAATTAAGTCATACTAAACAAGTTATATAACTTATACTTAAAACATGCATAAAATAATCATGGCTCTTTTAAAAAGTGTAGTAGCAATAGAGCACCTACCTCAACGTCTGCTGGAGTCACGTCCTTTATCACTTTAACCCGTCCCTGGGTCTCATTTATAAACTCCTGGGTATGAATGGATACAAGGAGTCCTTATTAATTTCATTCTATTTAGACATTAGATCACTAGATCTGCCTATTGGGTCCGTGGTCCTTGCCTAATTCATTCGTCAGGCTAGATCCTATGGTGTGGATCTACTTTTCCATAGTTAAACTCTATAATTTATCCTCTAATCCTAACTTTAAAGTCTCATTAGGCCCACGTGCCTCAGTTCCCAGGACACCCGTGTATCCTAGTTGAACCGCGACCGCCTTACGTGCATGCGCACCCAAAGGCTGTGCCAGGGACCGCGTTTTGCACGCGCACATGCATGCTCAAGTGACGTGCTATGACGTGCATCAATACACGGACGCACCTTGTAGCATGGTGCGTCTCATCTCCCAGGGCACCCCGTGCACCCTGGTCGAGCCAGGACTCGTGCCCCATGTTGCGCGCACACCTGAAGGCTGCACCTGGGATAGTGTACGCACGCGCACATGCATGCCCAAGTAGCGCGCTTTAGCATGCATCCTAGTCAACGTCCTGCAAATGCATCTTCGACGCAGGCGGGCTGCGTCTTGGTGCCCAGGATGCCCCGCGCATCTTGACGAGTCAAAAGCTTGCCGCACGCTTGCGTGCGTACGATGCTGGACCCTAGGGGACGCGTCACTCGTGTGCGTCACGGGGTGCGTCCCGTGACAACTGGTTTTCGACGGGTTTCAGAGGAAACTTGTCTTCTCCGGTTTCCATAGCGTCTCCCCAGCCAGAAAACACCCAGATCTGGTGTGGATCTGGGCAGGGAAGAAGCAAAACCAAATAGGAAGGGGTGGGGGGCTTACCTAGGTGGTTTGGGAGAGTACCCATCGCTGATGTGTGTGCCTATTCTTCACCCTGAAGCTCCTGCTCACCGAAAACCGTGAAGAAGGGCAAAAACCCCAATGCCCAGATCGGAACAGAGAAGAGAGGGGAAATGGGGAGATGGGAAAGGAATGGCCGGCTTGACTAGGGCTTGGCCGTTGCCGAAAAAATACAGGGAGATGGGTTAAGACGGGTTTTCGATTTTTCCAGAAACCCCAGTCTCAAACGGCTAGAAAAAACGCAATTTTGACGAGTGGGGAGATGGGGTTTTTATAGAGGGGAGAAGGCGGTGCCCCTCAATGGCGGTGCCGCCATTTCCCTTAGTGTATTCTAGAGAAATCAGGAAAAACGGGTTTCTGGAGGGGTCTAAAGGTTGAAGACGATAGGGGGTGCCGTTATCAAAACGGCCTCCTGCATTTTTCGTCCTTTTTCGTTTTTTTTCGTTTTTCTGTTTAATTTTCAGAAATACCCCTATCTTTAAATGGCTGTAACTTCTTCATACAAACTCCGTTTTGGGTGATTTTTGAAGCGTTGGATTCCATTTTTTGAGTAAAATCTAATGGTACTAAGTTCCCTCACAAATTCCTTCGTTTACTATTTTAAATGAGGTGAAACATTTAACTCAGTTTATTTCCTATAGAATGTTCAATTTTCGATAAAAATAGTGTAAATTGCTCGGGCATTACATTATTACCCCTTTAAATGAATTTCATCTTCGAAATTCCATAAATTATCATTTTCAAGGTATTTTGTCTCTTAGATAACTTCTTGCGAATGCATTTCCCTCTTAGGAATCAAACCTAGGCTCAACCTTAATGTATCATTTTTATTGTTCCTTCTACAAGGCCTTACCTATAAGGGCTGTTTTCCCTGCGTACTTTGATGCACACTCTTATACGTGCCAGTTTAACCATAGCGGTTTGTAGCTGTAATTCATCTATCTCGAAATCCTTAGATGCCCATACTTTTCTCATCGTGTATAGGATAGTCTCCTCGTAGGATCATGCTTCTATATTCATGTATAAATTACTCCATACTTCTTTGAGATCATATGATCTTATTTCTCTTATTTTGAATATCGTAGGATAATCCCTTTTTCTTTTTGTCTTTCATCTAGTGATCTCTTCATCATTCATATCTCCTTCTAATGGTTGGTTATATGTCATTAGTAAGAGTCCAAAAATTACCTTCTTTCTATTGTGTCTAACTTTGCTTCTTATCTTTTATATTTGTCCCCAAGATACTTCAATAACTGACATGGTATCATGTGCTCTACAGCCAAACCCTTGAATAACTTCGAATTTCAACTGTCTGTCATTTTCCATATGTGACTTTATTCCCCAACCAAAGTTACATAAAATCATGAAAGCCAATTAGTAGCATCTCCCATCGAAGACCTTATCATATACTGAAAGTAAAATGTCCTAACTCTATATCCAGTTTCATAATAATTGAATTCATTAAGTGCTTTCCTCTGTGAAGATTTTATCCAAACTCATGTCAAATGTTAATGGTCAATTCATCATCATGGGTCAAATGTTCTCGTCCAGAGGCCTATCTCACTATTCACATCAATTTGTCATTAGGATTTTCAATAATGTTCCCCTTTAAGTAAAGCAAAAAGTCTCTTATTTATAACCGATTATCCTTACTAGGTCATGGTTGAATTCCTTGGTCATCATCCTCTTTGTCCTTTCTTTTCTTGAGGGTTTTCTTTGTAACCTTTCAGTCCAAAAGTTCTATACTTAATCTAGTAGGGTTAGTCCTTAAGAAATTCCTTCAATTGATTTTTCGTACTTGGTATATGCTCATAACAACTAACTTTTTGTCTAAAGGCACATAACATCACATCTTCACCTTATAGTGTGCTAGCCACCTCAACTTTTCTCCTTCCATTCCCTATATCAATATATTGTTCAATCTTTTATTAAAGCTTTATTGTCAACCATGTAGTCTGTATTGTCAGGAGGTATCCTCATAAGTAGTGATTTTCTCAATTTCTCAAATTTTATCCTTCAAGTGCCTCCTCATACTTAGCTTATAATAGCAGTTCTCATTCCATAACTACTACATCAAGTTATCTTTGAAGTCAATTAAATCATCAAATTTTGAAAAACACTCAGGTAAGCATGGAAGATTTTTGTAGACATATAGAAAGACTTTATTCGATTACCTATTGATCTCTTTCCAGATATCTCTTTGTCATAAGCTCAGGGGTCTCCAAATTGATCAGTACTTATCTACCTTTCTTTTCAATCCAAGTCAGTAGTAATTTCTTCACCTTGTCATGGTAGCCATTAAGGTTTGGAAAATCTTTCATATTAGTTTAGATCACTTCTTATTTTTGCTCCTATCTCAGTTGCAATTGTCCTCATCAACTGACCTCATACCCTCAAATGACTTAGTTTAACAAGTACTTCTTTCAAGGAAAACTGAAGTCTAAATACTTATAATATCCCTCTGAGTATATAACTTCGACTACTAACTCATAAATACTAACATACTTGATTAATCAGGGTGGGATACCTTTATTTAGTCAACAGTACTCTAAAGGTAATGACTAAATAATGTTCTTAAGATTTTTGGTGTCCCAATCTATGATAGTAAAACCTCAATTTGATCCTTGATGGTACCCTATTGCTAAATGGACAAGTTACTATCCCAGCTTAATTCCTTTATTTACTCATGTAGTGGCAAGGTATGATATCACCAAAATTTTCTTTTTGTGGACTATATCCATTGGTGTTCCTCATAAGCTAATGGATCTGATAAGAATCTAATTGATATCAAACCATTTGTGGAATTTTAATTTCTAGTTGGTCACCATTCCTCTTCAAAAATTTCTTGTCGCATAATCTCCTGAAATTCGATACTCTACTCAAAGTCTTAAACCCCATATGCTTTCTCTCTTTTATACTCTTTTACAATAAGATCACCAACTCATCTAGTATTATTCCTTTGCATTTGTTTGATCTACCTTCCTATGGAATTCAAGATGATAGAATTCTATGTATCTCTATAAAGTCATGATCTTCTTCTTTTGAATATTCAATATTTCATTGAATACTTATCGTTACATTTCTATCTCTTTCTCTCTTTTCTTCAAAATCCTCACTTTTGTCTACCTAGATCAATGTCTTCATGTGCTTTGTTGCATATAATCGATACTGCATCTACTCCTTTACTTAACAGATATGATTAAATTGAATGCTTTTCAGAAATTCTAAACTGCCTTAAGATCATTGAAATCCTCAGTTGCCTGTAGCCTCAATAAAATTCATACAATGTCTTAATAATGACATTGACGTTTTGATCATGCTATACTTTTCTTACAAGTTCATGTTAGGATCAATCTATTATCACAGATCTATCATCCCCATTATTATCGTCAAAAATCTTTTGACAACTCGGTCGAATTCATTTCCCTATCATATTCGTGTCATGTTTCTCTTAATCACATACTAAGTCGCTTGATTTGCTCCATAATACTCAAGTAGTTATTAGTCGATAGCACTTCACTCTTCATAAGACTCCAATTAAGATATCCAAAATTGAACCAAGTCCTTCAAGATCCATACCTTTGTGACCTAGTTTGGGTCACAGTCATCTCCTAATATTATCTTGCATTCTCATCCCTCTTAGATTATCATCAAAATTCTTCTCAAAGTCTGTCTTTTACATCCCCTATCATACTCATATCATATCCTTGTGATAGTGTACTCATATTCTGATATTCTTTATGATGGTAAGATAGCCATCTAGGTTTCTCGATGTTCTCATCTTTAGTGAGATTAGTCTATTATAGGTCAGAACTATCTACTAACAGGTCCACCAACATCCTCATTCCTCATTCTCATAATAATATGATCCTTATATGAGATTTCATCTTTGCACCACTGCACAACAATTCTTAATCCTTAAGTCGTCTTAGACTAGATTTTTGGATAAGGGTTGCACTATCCTCTGCCTAATTATTTGTTAAACCAAGCTGTGTTTCACCTATTTATTCATGGTGAATTGCCTTGAGCATTAATAGTGTAATCCTCAAATAGAAGTAGTCATCTCTACTACTCCTATTTATCTTACTTCTTCTTGATTTTCTCTATTGTCTATGACCCTTGGACTTGCTGGACTGGCTGTGAAGGGATAAAACCTTGGCTCTGATACCAACTGTGACGACCCGGGTTTTCTCATGCATTTTTAAATCAAAAATCTAAATTCCTAAGGCGGGATCCCTATTTGAAAAACAATGCAATACAGCGGAAAAATCTTTTATCTGAAATTCAATTTAAAAACCCCGAGTGTCATTTGCTTTCACAACAATCAAAGTAGTTTTTGAAAAACTTCAGAAATCATAAATGCTTTCCCCAGGTCTATCCAGTCACAACACACAGTCCAACTGTAAATAAATACAAATACATGTCCAAAGGGTTGGGAGTTTACTTACATGTATAATTGTCTCCTATTTGATTCACTTGCTCGCAGCACTAATATCTCCTGATACGTCTTCTATTTGTGAGTGGAACTATCCTGAAAAATGTTAAGGATAGGGTGAGTATATACTATACTTAGTAGGAGTCTATCACTACTAGTTTTGCAATGCATGCTATGTTTAAAATCATATGCTCTTTAAAACATGTGCATGTTCGAAGAACCATGTTCAATACCGATATTACAAACCACTATTGAATTGAAATACTGATGACTAAAGAATCGCATAATCTAAGTCGAAAGTATCATATATATATATATATCATAAACGTAATGATATGCATAATATGCTCAACTGAATCCAAGTCATGGATATCTGGTATGGTCGACCAACCTCATGTCATGCCATATGCAATGCAAGTAAATCCTCAAACCATAGGGCTCAACTATGCCCACGACCTCGCCGCCATGTGGTCCCTGGGTACCTAGGGACACAGCGACATAGCCTCCACGGGGCATATGATACATCGACCCAGTGCCGTGACACCAGTGGTAGCCCCCTGTACCACATGTAGTCGACGTAGGGACATTGCCCTTTTTGGGCATGGTACCCATTCCACCTAATAGTGGTAGAGGCTGGAGGCCAACCCAGACCTCTCGGCATAGCGCCCACGAGCCTATTAGCCCAAATCATATAACATTAAAGAAGCGAAAACCACTTTTTCAAAACCTGTCCTCTTTGGGTCCCTCACAACTGCCTGGCCCTCACAACTGCCTACCCAGCGTCTTTTGGGCACTCCAGCGTCTTTTGGTAACCCTCAAGGACATGCAATATTTTAAGAACTCAATGCTCACAAATCATGCAATATATGCAATTGTTTGCAAAACATGTCGATGCATAATGTATTTGTCATATGCATGCTGAATTCGTTTATAAGATTAAACAAGTCATATAACTTATACTTAAAACATGCAGTCTCAAAACAATCATGGCTCTTTTTGAAAGTCTAGTAGCGATAGAGCACCTACCTGGTTTGGTCACGCAAGCACCTTTGTCGTCGTACGCTCCCGAACATGGTTTAGGGAAACAAGGTTAGTTTGGCCTATTTCTATAGGTTTTAGAGTGGTTGATCTCACTACTTAGGCATTAAGGGTTCATCCCCATGCCTATGGGTGTCCTCAGGTCCTAACTGGGCCTTGGTATCATCAGGTTTACAAAGGTTTAGTGGCCCCGCGCCACTATCATTGTCTAAGGGTCGTACCCACCTTAGATTGGGCCTTGATCATGTATTTTATGGTGTGTGTTAGCGTCATCGACATGGACACAACGCCTTTCATGGCGCCTCAATCGGAGCCCTAGATCCCAAGTTATAGCCTTTTTAGTGCTGAGTGTACATAGAGGGTCAAACGAAACGAGGTGGAAGCCTGGGACGCTAACGCGTCCTGCATCAGTGGGCGTGTCTGTAGACACTCCTGGCTTTCGCCTGTCATTCTCAGTTGCAGGCGCGTCCACGGACGCGCCCTGTCCGGTTTTCTCAACGCACAAGGTGCGTTTCGGTTTGATGGAGACCCAGGAGTCCTAGGGACGCCTTGGTTCAACCCTGTTGAACCAATGCGCCCCAGGGACCGTCCCTGGGTCCTTTGTGGGTCTCTAGGGCCTGGTTTTGCATGATTTTTCATGCAAAAACTTGGGGAAGCTTAGCCTAGGACTAAGGGGGAGACGGGTTTGGAGGGGTTTTGGGCATAATTGGTTCGTGGCCGGGTTTTTCTCCACATTTTCTCCTCTTGGTTGCTTCTCCACGACGGGTTTTTTCCCAAGCTTTTGGGCTGCCATTAGAGGTGCCCAAGAGCTTTATTTATAGAGCTATAAGTGGGTTCTGGAAGGGGCTCTCACCGCCATTCAGTGGCGGTGGAGAAACCTCCAGAATGGCGGTGGTTTCTCCTCCAAACACCGCCGTTCTAGAGCCCTCTAGGAGGTTGAAGAAGAGGGGTGCCCGTATCAAAACAGGCCCTTGTATTTCTCAGGCCAAATCCGCTTTTTAATGAAAATTACATTTTTGCCCCTGAACTTCAAAGGGCCATAACTTGTTCATTTTAACTCCGTTTTGGGTGATTTTAGTCTTGTTGGATTCCTTTTTCTGAGACTCACCTAATGGTACCATTCTTAGGACCAAATTTCTGGTTTCAGTCAGGGTAAATAGTAAAATGACCAAAATACCCTTATCTCCAAAAAGTGAACTGTTCATTGCTAACTTGGGATTTCAATGTTACAAAATTGAAGTCATTACATTTACATATAATAAATGCATCCCATCCATTCAAGTAATAGTAAGTATGATCTAAGGGCTAAGATTGAAGTAAGCAAATAAGGAAATCCTAGCCATGTTTCCTGTGTAGAAAGGTCGAACTAAAACCCTAAAGAAATGAAGATCTCAATCATACATTCTCATCCAAAGGTCTGGAAATCTTAGGATTTCCACAAATACTCCACTTCCGTCCATGTGCATTCCATGTTGCTCATCTTTAGGACTTTCTAAATGTGAAAGACCTTAGATTCACCCACAAACTTTTCATTTCTTTCACTTTTCTCCCTACAAATTTTCTTTCCTACTTATTACTTGCCATTTCCTTCCTTTTCCTTTCTTCTTTCTTTTTATTTTCTCCCATTTTAACACCTGACTTTCTCATAATGAACATCACATTTCTCCTCTCCCTTTAATAGCCACTTTCCTAATTGAAATTCACTTCCTCCCTTCACCCATAAGCTATCTCCTTCGTCTTCCTTTTCAATTCTTTCTTTTCCTCATTCTTTTCTTCACCTTTCCTCATTCTTTTATCCTTCCATTCCTATCATATTAGTCTCATCTCTCATTTCATAATTGAATTTCATAAGCCCCCATCTATCCATTCATCTAAAATCGACTTGAGTGGGTTGATCTCAACCCTTAAATTTCCTTAACCCTTAAGCTAAAAATCTATAAATAAAGGTATTTTGTATAGCTTAAGAATCTTTCACATTTCCCTAGAGCTTAAGGACAAAGCTAGGAGACACAGTGGGAGGAAAATCACCCTCAACGAAACTCCCTTCAAGCTTCCATGCTCAAATCCTTTGGAGATAAAAGTAGGTTCTCAACCCAGGTATCAAATCCTTTCTTTCTTATTTTTGTTTTCTTTCTATAGCATATTCTATCTCTTCCGTTCAACTTATTCTAAGCATGCATTCACTTATGATTTTGTTTTGCAGATAGTTCATGCATATCCTTCATGCTTCCTTAGAGTACATGCTTACTTACTTTGTAGTTTCCTTTAAATTTGCATGTTAATTTCTCATCTTTACTAGCTTTGTAGTTCATATAGAGCATAATAAATCCCTTTGTCTTAGTTTTGTGTGCTAATTAGGCTTTTCTTGCCATATATGTGTAGGGTTTTCAATGCGTTCCACCAATTTTTGGTGGACGCATCATTTTCTAGGTTACGAGCATGGCATTTTATCATCATGTTTAGGTTGCATTTATGTTAGTTTTAGGAGTAAAACTTATTTCCTTGGGTTGTCTTTTACTTTGTAGATCTAGTTTGTAGTTTATGTTACAAAGTAGAATATTTTGTTTTCTTGTTTTAAGCACTTTCCTATATTAGAAGTAGGATAGTTTCTAATTGTAGATTCCATGCTAGATATTAGATTTCCTTGGCTTTTAATTTTAGTAAATTTCTAATTTTCTTTCCATTCATCTTAGGAATGTTTTAGGATTAGTTTAGAATCATTTTAGGAAGTAATTGCATGGTAGATTCTTAGATCTTTCACTTTCCTAATTTAGAAACCTATGTTTGACCATGTTTGAATTTCTATTTTCCTATGCTTAATTTCTAGGATTAGTTTCAAAACATCAAGAATATTAGCTTATTTACATTTAGAATGCCTTCGTAAATTAGAATTCAATGTATGTCAAAATATGCATTTAGTATAAGCATTATCACTTTCTAATTTTGAAACACACCCACACACTTTTTAGTTGCACTCATGGATTCGTCCATGCTACGTCTTGCATTCCTCATTCATTCGCATCTCCTAATCTATTATTAGCTCACTTTTCTACACTCACACACCTTCTTACCATATTTCTAATTCATGCACTTTCTAATTTCATACACTTTCTATTGCCATGTTCCACACACCTACTATCTAATCTTAGATTCATGCATATTTCCATTTCATTAGTTCATGTATCATTCTTCCTCTTCTTTATAATTTTTTTATGGACTAGGACTAAGGAAAAGGAAAGGATTCTTAGAAATTAGAAAAATTTCGAATTTCTCAGATAAGGCTGAGGAACATGAAAATCTAGCCATAAGCCACCTAGGTTCCTAACTAAGGGCTATGCATTGGAGGTTAAAGATACACTAGGTCCTTGAGAGGTTAACTCCGGGTGCAGGGTAGTGCTTAGGGGTGGTGAGCCATAGGAGATCTTGTATTTCATTATTTCACCAGAGGATTTTATATCCATTTCTTCAACTTTGAGATTTGATGACTTTGTGGAGGAGACTTGTAGGTTGTTAGGGTTCCCCACACTATAAGTTCTCTGTGCATGATTTTTTATTGGTGTTTTGGTTCTATGGATGCTATGCAAGGAGGGATGATAGGGTTGTCCATCGCCCTCTAACTTTATGAGATGGTAGACACTAGCCCCATTGAGACGCAAATTTTGTAGGGAGTGGTAACATGGTTAGCCCACACTGTAAGTCCAATCCTTCCCTGTGTTGGATGGATGTTTAGTTTTCCATTCTGGTCTAGATGGAGAGCAACAGTTCATATACCCAAGAGTGGTGATTATTGCAGCGTAGTGGTCTATGCAGTTTTGGATGATTGATTTTATCTTATCGGGTTGTGTGTGTTCCAAGATGAATATGTCCTTGTGTACCCTTGTTGAAGATGTGCATATTCATTTGAGATATACTTTGAGCTTTTGATACTCTATACTAATGATATTCATTTGAGATATTCCTTGAGATTTTAATGCTCTACACTGATGTTATTCATTTGAGATATTCTTCGAGCTTTTGACACTCTATATTGATGTGGTTTTGGCATACCTATGAGCTTAAGAAGCTCAGTTGACTTGGCACATTTTTTAGATATGTAGTTAGCGTGAGTTGCATTGATTTGATATTGTCATTTTCATGAGCCTTAGAAGATCAGTTTATTCAGCCAGTTTTTGAAAACATGTAAATAGCATGGTTGCATTGCCTCAGTTTTGGTAGTTCTATGAACTATGATGCTTTGGTTTATTGCATGTTGAACTAGTTGGTTTCACATTCTATTCATGATGTACTTCATCACTATTTACCCTTGTTATTGAGACCATGTTAGAGTTGTTTTCCATGAGAAAGTTATTTATTCCATGTCCTGAGGTTTGATACTTAAATTGTTCATTATATGTTAAATGTTGGTGAATCATCATCATCATCATCATCATCATCATCATCACCTACACAAGCATAGCTTGTTGAGGCATTGCAATTTTTTTCAATGCCTCATATGTTGAGAATGAAAAGTAAATAGTTCAAGAGCAAGTGGGGGTGCTAGCGGCTTTCAATATTGCACAAAGGAGACTAGTGATGTATGTGGTTCATTAGAACTTTTTGTTTGGATATTGTAAATTGATTGTATGTATATGGTTTATACTTTTATGACTAGGATGTATGGATATGTTTATATTTTATGTTATGGCTGTGGATGGATAGACCTCGGGCTATGTCATTTTCTTGATTTATCTTTCATTAATGATGTATGTACTTTATTCAAAAAGTGTAAATGATCAGGATGGATGGTTATGGAAACTGAGTCTCCCAGTTATGTATTTATGTGTTATTAGGTACTTGTCACATCACATGTGTTAAATATGTTGGTCTGAAATATAGAGGAAACTATGCAAAATTTTTGGTAGAAATGGGGAAATCATTTCATTGTTAAATCTATGCTTTCGTAAGTCGTATGACTTCTGATTTTTTGCAACAAGTGTTTTTCATTTGAATTTTTTTTTATAATTTGATTTTAAAAATGAAAAGTTTTAACCAAGGATCTTGACTTTTGAAATTTTTTGTTTATGTGTATGTCCTAGGTTCCATAGTTTAGTATCATAGCCTAGTTTACTCCATCACAGCCACGCCAAGTCCAAAAGTCATATACAATCCATAAATTTATTATTGCAAGTGAGTTTTAAATGTAAGACTCACACTAAATTGGATTGGGGTTCTAATAGATGGCTCCTCAAAGGAGGACGAGGGCCCCACCCCTCTAGCTGCCTCCTCTACTGAGTCTTCAAGGTAGGAGAGCATGTAGTAGACTAGTACCACACACTACTACACACGAGGCTTTTAAAGTTAGTATAAAGAAGTTATTATATTGACTACCAACTTTGTAAATATTTTACATGTCATTTAGAAAAAACTGTCTTTAAAAGTATAGACTTAAGAAGTTGTTTAATAAAAATTGACTTCTTTGGTCTGACGCGAAGAGGATTTTTTTTGTGGGAAAGGACTTTTGAAGTTGTTTGTCGTTTAACTCAAAAAACTTCAAAAGTGCTCTTTTTTAAAGTCATTTATATCTAAACAACTTCTAAATGACTTTAAAAGTCAATCACTTTTAAAGTTGTTTAAAGGACTTTAAAAGTCCTTTCTCCTATAATATTTCTCTTCTTGCCAAATTTATGTATATACTTTTGAAGTCATTCGACTCAAACGACTTCAAAAGGTTACACTTTTAAAGTCATTTAGGACTATATGACTTCAAAAGTCCCTTTTCATCTATAAAAATACTTAAGTCATATCATTTTTTTATGTATCTCCTGTTCATGTTCTTCTTCTCACAGGTAGCATGACAACTTTCTCCTTTGGTCCTTGTGCCTCTCTCTATTTCCCTTCTTGCTTTCCATTTTAGATATTTTGATTGTTTGTGGCATGAAAACCACTATAATTAAACGATAACCTCTTTTTATCACGCATTTCTTTCTTGTTACCAACTCTCTCTATTTTCATTTTGTAGATCAAGTGGGTTTTCTCACTTCAAATGATGGGGTTAGGAAATGTATTAGATCATCTTGATTTTGCAAAGCTCGTATAATTTCATTGCAAGTGACAAGTACTTCTCTGCCTAACCCTCACTATTGGAGAAAGGGAGAACATTATGATTTGTGGTTCTCATCCAAAATTAGTGTTTAATGAAAAGTGGTGGTTATACCATCAGGTTTTGGTTGAGGAAATTGCAACTTAAAGCTTTACTCACTCTCTCTCCCCATAGAGTGGTGTCAACTAAATACTAGGAGGCCATATTTTGATGAAAACAGAGTGGACTCACTCTTTGATCTTATATTGTATTAATATGATCTAATAATATCTAACATTTGATCTATTAACATTGGATGTAATAAAAAAACAATTTGATTTCCTTGTTCACGTACTTTTTTATATATGTTTGTGTGTGTAAAGAATGAATGAATCACACTGAGCATCATAAAAAATCGGTTTCATTGTGTATTTATGTAAGATATTGTAAATTATTAAAATCAAATATATACATTTTTTAAAAAAATATATTATTTTTAAAATTCATTTGTCTTAAATGACCTTAAGAGTCTGGACTTTTGAAGTTGTTTAATTCAAATAACTTTAAAAGTCTGGTCTTTTAAAGTCATTTTCCTTAAACGATTTTAAAAGTATGGACTTTTGAAGTCATTTAATTTAAACAACTTTAAAAGTCTGGTCTTTTACTTTTAAAGTCATTTAGGGCAAACAACTTCAAAAGTCTGGTATTTTAAAGTCATTTGACATAAATGACTTTAAAGTCTAGTCTTTTAAAGTTGTCATTTAAGTCAAACAACTTTAAAAGACAAAACTTTTAAAGCCATTGACAACAAATGATTTTAAATTTACACGCCTATGTTAAGAGTTATTTTGTTAACTTTGTTCGTGCTTTTTTTGACTGTGTTCATCTATATACAAAAAACTAAGCTGAATTTTGTTATGACTATCCTCAACCAAATCCCAACTATGAATTGGAACTACATTCATAAATTTGGAGTCAACATTAATTTTTGAGTGGTGGTTAGTATCTCTTTGTTTGTCTCATATGTATTATGTATATTTGAAGAATTCGTACAAGGTTATGGTTAGAAACTTTTCTTTTTAAAGTTAATTTTCTTTTTGAATGTATCTATCATATTTTGATTTCTTTTTTTTCTTTTTTCATTTCTAATTAAAAATTTCCACATGTGGTGTGCATGTAATGTAGTTAATTCAAATACTTCTAAATCTTGTATACCTAGTGTTTGGTAAAATGCCTAATCTATGTTTTCATGTCTAACATCTCCACACACAGATTTGCTTCAATTTCTTATGATAATGGACAAATATACTTAGATGACTGTGATAACAAGATCAAAAGAATATGATGAGGGAACAATTTTTTTTTATAAAGTTCACACTTAGGGTAGGTGTTGATCATAATTGCAAGCGTTGTCTATGCTTAAAATGTAGAAACTAGAAAAAAGTAATTGTAGGGGTGTTGAGAAAACACTTGTGCTTCAATGGAATTGATGAAAGCTATCACCCATGGATTTGGCATTGAGAAGTACTTTTGCATTGGCCCCCAACAAGTCTTGGAAGATATGATCAAGACATTGCAGAAAGTATTGGAGGCAGTACAACTGACGAGATGCATATGATGACTTCTAAGATGACCCTAAACAATTTCATACTACATTAGAGGAAGTCGATGAATCATTGTACCCTGAGTGTAAAGATTATATCAAGTTGTCATAGTGGTAGAACTTTACAACATGAAATCAATATTTGGTTTTTCAAATCAAGGTTTTATAGAAGTCTTGAAAGTAGTGGGTAAGACGTTATCGAAGGATAATAAATTGGTGAGGTCCACATGGGAGGCAAAGAAAACCTTGTTTGCACTAGGTTTGAAGTATGAGAAGATACATGCATATCCCAATGATTGCATCTTGTAAAGGAAGGAGCACAAGGATAAACTACATGCCCAACTTATGGATAGTAGAGATGGAAGTTAAAGAAGAATTCAATTAAGACAGTTACAAATGTTCTTGTAAAGGTTCTATAATACTTCTCCCCTATTCCAAGGTTCAAAGGAATGCTCTGTATAACTGAAATAGTAAAGAAATTAGTATGGCATGCCAAAGATAGAGTAGTTGATAGCTTTTCATGCCATCCAGTAGATAGCTCAGCATGGAAGCTCGTAGACTTCACGTGGCCTAATTTTGGTGAAGAACCTAGAAACCTACGACTTGCATTATCTACATATGGGATTTATCCTCATGGTTCTATGAGTAGCAAGTATAGTTATTGGCCCGTTATATTAGTTCATTACAAACTCCCATCATTTCTATGCATGAAGAGGAAGTTCATGATATTGACTATGCTGATAGCAAGTCCAAAGTAGCCAGGGAATGAGTTTATGTGTACTTGTCTGCCTTGATCAATGATCTTGAGACATTATTGGATGTAGGCATTGAAGCATACGATGCATATAGGAAAGAGTCGTTCACCCTAAAGGTTATACTATTGTGGATAATAAGCAATTTCCCTAAGTATGGTAATTTGTCTAGATGCACTGTGAAGGGATACAATACTTGTCCTATCTATAGTGATCAAACATGTGCTATACAACTTAAACATGGTTGTAAAATGGCATTCCCTTGCCACAAAAGATGTTTGCGCAAAGATCATCCATATCATTTTAAGAAGGGAGAATTTAACAATAGTGTAGAGACAAGGACACCTTCAAAGATGTTGATAGGATGACATGTATTGGAGTAGGTTGAAAACATCAATGTCTTATAAGGAAAGAAGAAATCAAGTAAATGTGTAAGTAAAAGTAATTGTAGAAGTTGTTGGGTGAAGAAATCAATATTCTTTTGTCTTGCATACTGAAAATCACTACATCTATGTTGTGTAATTTTAAGTTAAAACTCACAAGCGCATGAATCAGTTGCAGTGTATGCATGCAAGTGAGGTCTATCCCATGAGGAATTGAATGGGTTGTGTGATTAGTGGATACTTACATAAAATTTTAACCTAGACAAAGATAGTGATTTTTATCTTATGCTAAGAATGGGAACTTAACATAAATGTAAACATGGAATATGGAAATATGCATATGGATCTAACAATTAAAATGCATGAGTGAAACATAAAAGGTGCATAGACTTAAACTAATGCATGGAATCTAAGAAACACAAGAAACCTTCTTATTAGACATACTTCAAGATCATGCAAATGAACCATGAGATATGAGCATGGATCTTGAGTGATGCATGTGAACTAATGTAAAATTAAATCTATAATGGTATACTTTGAAGAGTGAAAGAAATATGTCTAGATCTAAGCATGAACATGGAACTAAACCAATCAACACAAAAAAGATTCAAGACATTTAAACATCACCCCAACATAAGGTCACAATCCACTTTTATTCATTGGAAAAAGTTCAAACAAGTGTGGTGCACATCACTCATGGAGTGTGTGTGCCATTCAATGAGTTTAAACAACATAAAAGAAATAAATTAACTTATAATCATAATTCCAAAATAACATATTTAAATTCAAGGAAATAACCAAGGGGAAGAGAGTGAAACAACTTAAGGAGAACATGAAATTCTAATGATATAAGGCATCCTACTCCCTCGATTTAAAGATCACCCTCTCTTGGTTGTCATGCTCGAGGATTATGACCTTTAGGAACAAGGATCTAAGGCTAAAAGTAGATGCAAATAAGCATTCAAGATTAAGCAACAAGGCTAGGAAAATAAACTTGTAATCAAAGCATAAAATAAGGGAATGAAACCAAGACAAGCAATAAAGGAAAAACAAGAGAAGAACTAACCTTACTTCAAGGACATATCAAGCATGAAAGATTGATCAAAAACCCAACAAAAGAGGCATGAAAAGCTAGAGGAAGATGGCAAGATCCAAGGATGATTGCATTGAAGGAATAAGGAGGGCGAAGAACCAACCCCCACCCCCACCCCTCTCTACCCCCACCATGTTCCAAATTCATGGAAGCCCTTAAGGTCCTATTTATAGATGTTTTTAACTTCTTAAAAGGTGACCTAAGGTCAAAAGAATTGTGGGATGAGGTACGAAAAAGAATGGATGGGTAGGATGAGGTGTGTGGTTGTTTAGGGTTATCATAAAGAGGGAACATGGTGGGAAAAGAGGTAGGAAATGTTTAAATTCTCCCATGCATGGAAAATCCTATGAGATAAATGGTGTGGTATGTGGGATGGGAGAGAAAAGAGGGGACAAATAAGGATGGAAAGAGAGAAAAATGATGGGTCATAATTCTTCCTCTAATTATGGCACTCCATGAGCCTTAAATCATGGCTTTCCATAAAGCTTGGCTCAAATGGCTTGACAACTTGCTTTGAAGTCTCATTGGGCTTGGATTGATGGCTCACCCCTTTGGCTTTGATGGCTTGTCTGGGGTTCATGGCTCTCTCATCTTATCACTTTCTTCATGGCTTACATGGCTTGAGTGAATCCCATGCAAATGTGGTGGACTTTGCATGGCTTATGCATGGGCCTACTTTAGCTGCCAATGACTTCTCCAATGCTTCACTTGAGGTGATCTTGATCCTTGATCTAACTTTGGGTAATCATATTTAGGCTTTGACTCGATCTTTTGATCTTGAACTTTAGTGTTCTTCTGGATTGATCTCGAGCATCAGATCATCATCTCTCTTCCTATAAAAATGAAAAACTCTAATGAAATCCTACAAAAATATGATCAATCACATATTTACCTTGAATTAGCTTTTAAACATATAAATTATCAAATATTTTGTTTATTAGGTCAGGAATGCATGTGTTATAATTTTTGGCCAAAATACCTAATTTAACCCTATAAGTTATAACACATGGGCAAATAATTGTATGATTTTTATACAAAATTAGATACTTATCACACCCCTCAACTAGTATTTTGCTACTTCTAAGAAAAACATGTAAAAAATCAGAATACAAAATGATTGCCATTTTCGTAGGTACTCATGATTGCATTTAGCATATATAGTAAGGTCTTAAGCCCCTAGGTTACCCCTAGTAGACGAGTTATGGTTTAGGAGGGTTTGTAGTGAATATACCCACAAAATTCCAAAAAATCCTTTATTCATCTGAGAAAATTTTCTCCTATTTAGCTTATATTAAATACTTCACTTTAGCTGACTAATAAAGATGAACAAAAAGGATCAAAATCCTACCCTTATGCTAAAGATATCCCATTATTTCATTAAACTTCGAAAGGTGAGTATGTGCTATAGCTGATATATAGTAATAGTTTTTGAGTCAAATATAACCTAAACTACCTTCCAAATGTATGCTTTGACTTCAATTCCATAGGATATACATGTCACTTAGAAAGGTGTACTCTCATTAATATGGAAGTGGAATATTATTTATCAAGTATAAATGTCTCACACATTTTAATATAGAAGAATGATAACTTAGAAAGAATGGTAATGGTCTCAAGAAAGGATATCAGCTATTAAAAATGTTACACTCTACACAACTCCCTATCATTCATAACATATCCTAGCCATATTTCTCCTAAGATTAAGTTAGGACTTCCATTAGGACGAAACCTAGGATTGGGTAAGGGTCACCAAAAGAAGGGATATAAAAGGTAAACAAAGGTTGTTTGGAAAACATGTGAAGGTCTTCTAGCAATGTATTCACAACTTTACCATTTTTCCTTGCAAGAGGGAACATTCTCCTTTTTCATTGGCTTTCTCTCTCTCTTTTTTCTTTTTCACTCGACTTTGCATGTAGCCCTTTTGTACTTTTTTTTCTTTTTCATCTATTTAATTATACTATTCATACTTTTTGCAAGATATTTTTCTTTATTTTCTACATATTTACAAAACAAATGGGTAATGCATATATTATAGGGGTTTAATATCGGTAAAGGTTGTTTTGCTAACAAAGAAGTGGTTAATATTTTAAAGGTTGAATGGGCTAACAAGTAAAAAAAATATTGTAGGAAAAGCTAAAGGCTCTAGATTTACCAAGGATGGCCTCTATCATTTCCTAGGTTTCATATGACTTAAAAATGATCATAAACTTAAGAGATATATGGTATAGTCTTTTTGTGATTTCTTAATAGTCAAACAAGATGAAGAATAATGAGACCAACTAAGAACTAATGTTCACTAAAGAAAATTTTGAATTTATGTTTAACCCTCAGAAAAGGAAGAATGACTCAAAACTCACTTGGGTTATAAGTCTTTACAAATCTTCTTCAGGATCTCTACATTATAATTTCTTTCCAACTTAACTATATATGGCTATTTGTTGCAATTAATATTCTGTGTTTAACTTTTTCACGAGACACTTTGAAAGAATAAAGTAGTGAAATAATTATATACAACTTTATTAAGAAGCTAAAGTTGAAAAAAATGCATGAAAAGCATAGAAAGCTTGTGTATATCTACATCCCCCAACTTGAGCTAAACATTGCCCTCAATGTTTGGAAATATAGGACACCTAAATGATGAATGGGCAATGCAAATTAATGAGACTTACTAAAAAAATCTTAAGTTACCTCCTATTAAGTGCTAAGTTTAATGTCTTTAGTTAACATGTCCTATAACTATCCTAATCATTTAAACTTAGTTTAGCAAATTCTCCTCATCCTAATCCTAACAATGAAATGGCAAGATTTTTCATGCCATATCAGATACTCACGGTAGTCTATATATTTCCTTTGCCTTAAAATTTTTGGTGGTGGTAACATTAAGACACAATAGACCACCATGATTTTGAATTGTGGGAACCATATTGATGATTCTCCATCTTCAAAATTTCACAGTAGTCAATATAATCCCTCCACCTCAAAAATTCAGGTAGTGGTAATTCAATAACATCTTGACTCACTGTGAATTTCTTGAGATCAATTCAAGATGAATTGTCCCATTCTAGATCAAAATTTGGGATAACATTGACCATTATATTCAATTCATCTATTTCCTCCATTTTTCTTACGTTGTCCTAAAATAGGGGTATAAGCTGACACTACCCTTTCCTAAAAGGTTGTTCTTGTACTATTAGTGGTGGGGACATGGTTAGGCTTAAACTCAGAGTATCTTGAAATGTGTACCCTAGAGTAGGTTGATGCAAAGTTAGTACATCAATTAACTCTTCTTCTTCTTATTCTATGGCAGAGGTATGGTTTCAATTGGGCTTAAATCACTATTTGGTGTTTTTTCTAAAAATATTTGTAGGTCCCAATCAAGTAAATCTTTTACATTGCAAGGCTCAATTTGTATTTCAGGGTCTGTAGGGGTTTCTACTCTAGCTTGCCATTGAGAAGTGTCCATCAAAGGCACAATATCTAACAACTCATTTGTCTCCACAATGGATGTGTCTTTATCAAATTCACAAAAATAAGCATGACACAATTTTAGAGGATCTAGATTGGATGTTTCTAAGGCTTGATTCCCTTCATCAATGGATGTCTCTTTATTTATATTATTATAAGGGAAAGGACATGGCTCAATTAGAAATTAATTGGAGGTTTGCAAGTCTAACACCCCTAACTTTTGTAATGAAATTAAACAAATAATGAAATTAAGAATTTCAAGGAAAAATCAGGCTGGAATATTAGGGTTATTAAAAATGCACTTATCATAAAAGGATAATCAAAGGATAAGACATGTATAATTGAAAACATACTC
Organism: Warburgia ugandensis; assembly: GCA_035236585.1. Classification (NCBI taxonomy): domain Eukaryota; kingdom Viridiplantae; phylum Streptophyta; class Magnoliopsida; order Canellales; family Canellaceae; genus Warburgia; species Warburgia ugandensis. The sequence continues at coordinate 44,797,391 of CP141134.1, forward strand.
AACAAACCCTTCAAAATGACTGTAAGCATGTCAAATTCTGAATTTGGATGAAAAATTCTTATTTTTCTATATTTTTATGAAAAAGGGTAAAATGGAAATTTTACTCATAACCGAGACCTAAGACATAAAAAATTGGAATGTACTCAGAAATAAAAATTCAATGCCACTAAGTACGCTCAATTTCGAGTTCATGGGAATAAACACTGTTTTTCTCCATTTTTGAAATTAAAAGGGCAAAAATGGTCTTTTCACAATCGTGGGGCCCACAAGGGACCCGTAAAGGAATTCAATGGCTAGAAAACTTGTAATCATGAGTCAAACCACTACCACTTGCTAGTGGAGAAGGAGGTGGTAGTGGGAATCCAATGAACATTGAATAATGAAAAGAACATGATAATTACATATAATTATGGAAAATTCCAACAATCCCTATAAATAGCTCATAAAAATCCCAAAATTTTTTCTAATATTCTTCACAAGGTCCTCTACCATGCCCTAAAATCATAGCTCCAAAATCGTCCCCAATCTTCCCCAATCGTTTCCAAAATTTTCTTTTTTCCTTCTTTCTCTCACTTTCCCTAGGAGAGTGTCCACAGACGCACCTAACAGACAATTCATGTCCGTTATCAGGGCGCGTCCAAGGACACGTCATCCCCAATGAACTAGGGTTTCCACCTGGGAAACCCTATTTGAATTAGCCATTCATTTATAGCCAGTAGCTTTCAATCTTAATCGTTGGATCTATTAGGACTGAGGAGATCTATAAAAGCCTTAAGAAATTTTGGTGATCCTCCTCCTGGATTGTCGACAAAATCAAAACCAAAACTAGAACAGTACTGGGTACCATCTCCTATAGTAAATTCTTGTTATTCCAGCCAATTTGATCTATAAACCTTGATTTGGAATCGTTGAAACTCTTCAGGGAGGGGTGATCTACAGAAGCCCCAAGGTTTCATTTCATCTATGGCAACGGCAAGGGAGAAATCTAACTCTATATATTTTTCTGCGTCTAGGGCTTCTTATATCTTCTTTGGCATAATTTCTTCTTCTTCGGTGACCCTCTCATCACCGAACCGGCACAGGTAGGTACACCTTTCTTCCCCTTTTCAATTCCAGCATTTAGTTTGAGTTTTCTGGCATCCAAGGGATCTCCCTAGCGGTTGCTCTGTCAGAGATGATGGATTCAGGAACTGGGTTGAGACCCACCTTCTTGGATGGCTTAGATGAAATCTTTGAGCCATTGGATGGATTCCTAGGGCCCAAAAACCCTAGGAGATGAAATCTGGGCCACTCATAGTCAAGGATGGATGAGATCCTGCCATGGGTGATCTAACGGTCTAGATTTCGATTGTCTCGCCTATAGCCGGTCACCTCCGTCGACCACCTATAATAGGCGGTAATGGGTGTGAGCTGCTGGTCACCCAAATTTTAAATTAGAATCTTATTTTTATAATTAAGAGCTCAATTCAGCTCTAATTTTAGATCTGAAAGTTTTTATAGGTTCCTTGTCTCTTGTATAAGTTACTGAACTCATTCGATCTGTGTTTACAATTGTATTGAAATGTGATAGTTAGTAAAATCTGTACCAATGGTATTGGATCATGATCCAGATAACTTTAAAATGAAAATCTGAATCTATGGATGGGTTCAGAGGGTTCTAAAACCTTAAGGATCATGAACACAATAAAAATTCTAGGTTTTTGGACCAATTAAATAAACAAAAATAGTAAGATCCAATCTCATCCCTTAAAACAGGCTGAAATATTAGAATCCCAATTTTGATCTCAATTTAACTCCAAATTGAGATAAAAAAAGTTGTGTTGGATTTTCCTTGATGAGGAGAACCTACTGAACCAACAAAATTATAAATTAAATTCATGAAAATTTCTGTATTTAAGTAGATAAGAGTACTAACATCCTTGATCTACAAGATTTGGGATGATTAGACCCTCCAAACTATTTTAGATGATGATATAATAATATAATAACTTAAATAAATGGGTTAGATGTAATTGAATTGGCAGATCTTAAGAGATCTAGCCTTAAAAATAGTAAAATCCATAAAAATGAATGGAAATCTCCTTGATCAAGTTAATCAAGTTAATCAAGTATGATTGGATAGTGTGGATGTAGTTGGATGATGGTATGAAGTTAATATCATATGGATTGATGGACTTGATGATGATGATGATTTGGGATGGATTAAGATCTGTGCCCTTAAATTGGATAAAATGACTTAAAAAATCTGCTTGATCAGTTGGACCAAGAAGGATTAGATCATTCGATGAGATGCATCAATCATCTAATGATGAAATCAGATTATGAAAATGTATTAGATCGAAAGGAAAATGAAAGGTCAAGATCTAAACCCTAAAAGAGATGAAAAATGAATCAACTATGACCGTTGGATCATGATGAATAGTTATGCCATGTTATATTTTCATTTAAATTATTGAATGTTAATATAATTTTCTTTTTATTTCTTAGTCGATTTAAATTTTTAGACTTATTTATTTATGCTTTAATGCTTATGTTATGAAAATTACATTGAAAATGTAATTAAATGAAAATAGAGTTGAAGAACAATTACATGGAATGAATGACATGGACTTAATGATAGTAAGTGCCATAGTTTGTAAGATAATATAAAGAATATAAATTCCTTGGCCCAAAATAGGAGAATAATGAAACTCCATGAATGACATTTTAAATGTTCATGGATTTAATTAAAATCAATTAGAAAGAGTACTTAAGGTTAAAATGCCCATAGGAACCTTATGAAAGGTTGAGTTAAGGTTACCTTAGTGGATGATGAACATGGTGGTAAAGGGGGTTCTCTAATAGAGCCTCGCTCTTCCCCCACCTTTCGTTGACATTTGTTAGGTCTAAATGCCTCCTTACATGAGGATTGAAGTAACCACTTTGTGTTCAACATTCAACTAGTAAGCCTTAGTCAATTTGACATGAGAGGAGCTATCTAAACTTAGGATGAAATAACCTATCCTCAACCAGTAAAACATTAACTGGTTGAGTAATAATAATAAGAGCATAAAAGGTTAGTAAATCATCTAATCCTAATAAAAATTGTAAGCAAGATAAGGATGATTAGACAAGATCCAGAGGACCTTGAATGATAAAAAACAATAAGAATACTAATGTCGTATTATGTATGTATGTGTAGAAAAATATAGATAGAGAACCCAAACCCTTGATCAAACATGATTCAAGGAAAATTAGGGCATCCCTTATAGGAATACATGAAGAGAGAATACTTGTATTGAGGAATAATTTGATATGTATGGTTTGTCAGATGTATGAATCAAGACCATGATACCACTTTGAGGTAGGTGGATGTACAAGAATGTATTAAGGATTCATGTGTATACATACATGATCTTTTGTCTAAAATTATATATCTTCATGATATAAGTATATTTGGTACCTTAGCATGATAATGATCCAACCACATGATCCAACTAAGTGAACCAACCCCATGATCTAATTCAACTAATCCAATGTAATGATCTAATCAAATGAGGTGAAAGTAATGAGATGTGTAGACTAAGGAAACTGGAAGAATAGGGCATAGAAAATATTCCAGCCTTAGTTAAATAGACACATCGTCTAATATGTACAATGTATTTTACATACAAGCATGGGAGATTGTGATTTTGTTTTATATAGTACTAGGATGGGGGATGCTATGTTAGGGAAGTTATAAAGGTTTGGCCACCTGCTTCCTGAAATTTATATGATGGATACCATGCCTAAAGAGAGGCTAAATGTCAGGCGAGGTAATCATGGGAAGACTGCCACTGTGATAGCCATGGTTCCCCCCATGCATACATGGATTTGTTATTTTCATAGTTGGTATTAGTGGATTATTATGTTGTTATCCGGGTGCACTGTACGGATTTAGACTGTGGCATAGTAGTCCTGAAGTATTTTGCATTATGATGCACATATGATAGGCATAGTGTAATGCCATGGCATGATGAGATGTCACTACTTGAGTTCTTAGAAACAAAATTGCCATATGAGAATTGGCTAAATATTGATCTCCTAAGTGGGAGCCAAGGGAAGGAACAAGTTTTGAGCAATTTTCACTATTTTAATAGATTTATCCTATACTACATAAATAACGTATATACTCCATGTTGAGATAACTCATGAGTAGATAACCATGATGGAATTAAGATTGAGGTATGTATTCTTATATTAATGAAGTAGTATATTTTTGTATCCCCTACTAAGCATAGCTTGTTGAGATATTATAAATGTTTGAATGTTTACAATATATCAGATATAGGGAAGGAGACTTAAGGAAGTAAAGCTTGAAGACTTAGGAGCTGTAAGACTGATCAAAGTATTTCCCTTGAAGATTGTATAATTTGGTTATGTACTTTGTAATTTTGGATTGTATTTGGACAATGGATTGTAATTGTAATATAAGGGATATCTAAGAGTGAACTACTGGATGATTCCTAGTATTCAATAAAATTTTATTTTATACAAAAATGTCTATGTGTATTATGTACATTGAGGTGAGACTTGAGTTTGTTACAAACGAATTTAAAAGAAAAGAATTTTCACTACATTGTTTGCAAAAATAAAAAGAAGAAAAAATTTCCTTTGAAAAATGTATTATAAAATGTATTACAAAAACTAGAGTCGTCACAACAAGGATCGTTGTGGATGTTGTGGCTCAAAATAATTTTAAGCTATTTTCATCCTATCATCATCATCAATGGTCAAGGTTTGTGAAAAACTTTGAGATTTAGCAGGAATTGGTAATTCACACTTTGAAATTCTTTCAGGTATCCTTTCACTATCCTCCCTAATTTGTTCCATTTTGCCATCCCAATTTGTAGCTGCAGCAAGCCTTTTTTTATATTAATTCACTAAGTTGTCACATATTCTCTTCTAATGATGGTTTATCATGTTGTAGAGGAAATGACTCATATGGTTGATATTGCTGTGGCATTTGGGTATTGAAAATGGGTTGATCAAGTTGAATCCATCATGGTTGACCATCATATTCTTGATAATCATGGTAGTGTGGATCGAGGTGGTGCCATGATGGTTCTTCTTGATATGGTTAAAAATCCTAAGACCACGGTTGTTCATGATGTCTAGCTCATTTTTTTTTGGTAGTCCGTCTTAGGATAGTAGTTACTACTAGGGTATGTGAATGCAATGGGTGCATCCACTGGCTCCTGATAGTATTCATTATATGTGGAGCTTGAAGGCCATGAAGGAATGGGATATAGAGGTTCAGAATAGGTATAACCATTATGGTATGCAGGTTGAGGATCATCTTGCTAGAGGCTACTATCCTAAGCAATTGACTTTCCATAATATCTAACCTATCCATCAATGTATCTAACTTATGAAATCTATCCCCTTCTTAATAAGCCTTTGTATGCAATGAAACAAATCATTATATACGATGAATGAGTCTTTTTTTTTTATTATGGAAACCTTAAGTATATGATGAAACCTAAATGCTATTCCTAAGCTAAAGGATGCACAAACAATCCTAGTATTTTGCTAATCGAGTAGTGTCATGATTATCTTTCATTAATGTATAGGTGGTAGCTTCTTAGACCTAGATCTAGACATCTCCTCCTTTTTTCCTGATTTGACTCTTAATACTAGTTAGGTTTTACTCTAAAGTGGTTAGTACATTCCTTGTCTTTGGAGGTGTTTAGACCTCAACTAATGTCAAGGGAAGGCATGGAAAAATCACTTGAATTTTAAGACACCGACTATAACCACAGTGCTTAAAAGCCACTAGAGTGACAATAGATTGCATCCTTCTAAAAGGATCCTATGAGCTCAATACCTTAAGTCTCTTTCTACTTGATTTTAAATTAATGTTCAAGGGTTAGGATTGCAACATACAAGGATGTGGCGATGAAATCTAGTCCTTATCTTAAAGGTTCTTGTGGGACCCTTACTAACATTAATTCCAATCCACCATAAAGCTATAAATATGAATTGCAAAAAAAGAATCAAACTAATGTGACCTATATGCTATCCAACCAAAGTTAGATAAGTGCTTTCTAATGCAACCATCCTAAGTAAAGATGCAACAATTAAAGTGAATGATCTTAATCTATATGAATCATACTACCATCCAAATGCAAAATTATACTAAATAAAATCTATCTTAGAAATTAAAATTTGGGTGAAGATTGCTCATAGTGAGGGGTCTGATGATGATCAAGTGTGGGCCACCATACCCCACACTTGTCCTATATTAATACAACCCTGTAAATAAAATTAAAATAACAATTATAATGGGTATCACTACAATTTCTCTCCAATCCTAATCTAGAAAAGCAATAAAAAACAAAAACTAATCTAAGTTTATGGAGCTTTGGCTAAGAGGAACGTCACTGTAATAACCCCAATTTTTGTAAATTGATTGAGAAAAATCAATAAAGTTTGAGTTTTAGATATTTCGGGCTGAAATATTAGGGTTATTTAAAATATACTTTTTATAAAAGTATAATCAAATCATAAGACATGTAAAATTGAAATTAAACTTAGCAAACCCTTCAAAATGACTGTAAGCACGACAAATTTCGAATTCGGATGAGAAATCCTTAAGTTTTTCATTTTTTGGACAAAAGGGGTAAAATAGTAATTTTACCCAAAAATCAAAATATTCCAAAAATCAAAATATGAAACATAAAAATTTATAATGTACTGAGAAATACGAATCCAACGCCACTAAGTACACTCAAATCCGAGATCATGGGAATAAAACCCAAAGTTTTATGCATAAAGGGCAAAATGGACTTTTTACACCATGTGGGGCCCACATGGGGCCCACATGGGGACCACCACGTCCCCAACAACCAATTTGATCAGCAGACCATGTGAAACATGGGTCAACAAAGATCAGCTAGTCATGGGGAAGAAAAGTTAGGCATGAAAGCATTGAAGACTTTCATGCCATTTTATATTAAAAAAATAACATATTATAATCATGGAAAAAGACCCAAAATGCCTATAAATACAACCCCAAAAATCTTCCAAAAATCCTCATAAAATCCCCACGAAATTATCTTCAATCTCCTTGAAAAATTAGATCTAGAATCCCTCTCAAAACCCCAAAATTTCCAAGAGCTAGATCTCTTTCCAACTTGTTTTTCTTTTTAGATTAGAACAAGAGACCTAAATTCAATTAGGCACTCTGTTCTAGATCGAATTTGATCAATTCCACCGTCCAAAACATCCCAACACATCTATTCTACAAAACCCCAAAAGAAATTTCAAGATCCAACGGTTCAAACAACGGTATTTGCACGAAAGGTGGATTTTAGGCTATATCTTCATCAACAAGGTATTTTTTAAATTGGGCATATAAATGAGGTTTTCTCTCCAATCAAGTAAGTGGAAATCCTTTTCGTATATTTTTAGTATTGTTTTGTGTAATTTTTATTTTACTGTAATTAATTTTGGTAATAAAAAGGTAAAAATAAAGTAAACAACAGAACCCTTAATTCATGATGATGGAGTGCTCAGATGAAAAATCTGACTCCACCAATCAATCCAGAATGGTCCAAAATCCCTAGGGGAGAAGTTTCAGAAAGATCTGAGTAGTTTTGGACCCTCAATTGAGAGAGATTAATTCTGGTGGGCCTAGATCAAATCTGGACCCTAGGAACGGCTGAAAACTTCAATTTAAGATTGTGGAGTCATATGAACTCCAAATTGAGATCCGAAAGAAGCTATGGAAAGCTTGTAATGTCTAGTTTCTAATGAAGTTATAATATTTCTAAAATTTATTTCTGTATTTTTCTGTATTTTGGAAATAAGCGTCCAATTTCTAAGATCTTCAAGATCTGAGGTGATCAGATCTTGGAAATTTATTTTAGCGATGATATAATAATGTAATAAAGTAATATCTATGGTTAATTTGGACAGATCTTGGATAAAATAAGGGATCTACCCTTTATGGTAGAAAAACCCAAAAAAAAAAAAAAAAAAATACAAAGGGACCCACTTGATCAATGAGATCAAGTGTGATCAGATCTTTGGGATGGAAAGAATAAATGTTTATATGATGAAATCCAAGGAAATCATGGATGGATTATGATAAAAATAGATCAATGTGATCTTTTGACCTTAATAGAGAAAATTCTCTAAATATAACTAAAGTCCTTAATCAAAGGAAAAGATCTAAGATCAAATGGTTGGATCATAAGTAAAGGTTTCTAAAAATGTAAATATAATTAGTTTCATTTTATATTATTATGTTATAAAGCATGCTAGTATAACATTTAGAGTTTAGTATGATATGTGTTCATTCTTATCATAAGGTGCTAGATTTAATTTAAGTACCTTGCCTCATTTTCATTGAATGTTAAATTAGGTAGTTTTATGCTTTAAATTTATAATTCATTTATGGTTGAATGTTAGTAGTAGATTTACTTGTTATGAGATAAAGAGCATAAAACATCAAAAATGTATTCTAATGAGAAAGTAGAGTTTCATGACACAAATAAGAATGAAGTACTTTGGACTTAATTAGTAAGGGCTATAGTTAGTAGGACAATATAAGGATTATCAAATCCTTAGCCCAAATTAGGAAAAGAATAATAAACCCCATGAATGACATTATAAATATTCATGGACTTAATTAAAATCCATTAGAAAGAGTACTTAGGGTAAACATGCTTATAGGAACCTTATGAAAGGTTGAGCTATGGTCATTCTAGTGAATGATGAACATAGTGGTTAAGGGGGTTATCTAATAGAGCCTCGCTCTTCCCCTACCTTCTGTTGATGTTTGTGAGGTCTAAACGCCTCCTTACATGAGGATTGAAGTAACCACTTTGTGTTCACCCATTCAGCTAGTAAGCCTTAGCCAATTGGAAATAAGAGGAGCAATCTAGACTTAGGCTTGAATAAGCTACCTTCAATCAGCACATTAACTGGTTGAATAATAATAATAAGAGCATAAAAGGTTAGTAAATTACCTAACCCTAATAAAAACAGTAAGAAAGATAAGGACGATCAAACAAGATCCATTAGATCTTGGATGATCAAGAACAATAAGAATAAGAACACTATATTGTACTTAGTATGTATGTTTAGTAGTATACTTATTATAGTTCATTAGATTAGATAATCCAAACCCTTGATCAAAGGTGATTCAAGGAAGAAAACCAAGATCATCCTCCATAGGGATGATCCAAGAACTGAACTTAGATCAAAGAAGAACTAGATGATAGAAGATCTAAGACCTTGATCTTTATCAACATGAGTAGATTGTCAATCAAAGGATCTATGAAAGATCAAGATCAAGGAGATGAACATACAAAGACTTAGAGATAGAAAAATACTTAGATATGAATGATCTAAAGATCATTCTAAACATCAGATCTAGTGATCAATAGGATTGTTCATAATTTATATATTGACAATATGTATGGATGTACAGATTACATACATCGGTCAAGATCATGGAAGATTGGGAAAAAGAGATCAATCCTTAAAGGTAGGAGGATTTGATGAATGCATTTACATGAGATATTCATGATTGTACTCATGATCTTATGTTGACAAGAGTAATGATAATACTTGTAGTATATCTCTTGAAAACCTTATGATCCAACCAAACACCTATAAGATGGTTAAGGACTAAACTATAAGTGAATAGGGAACTAGAAAATATTTCAGCCCTAAGTAAACAGACGTATGGTCTGATATATATGGAATCTATTTTACATACAAGCTTGGAGGCTTGTGAGTTTGTTTTAATAGGCATGAGCCTAGGGGATGCTATTGCTTCAGAGGAGTTATGAGGGTTTGGCCACCCGCTCCTTGAAATTTGATGATATGATGATACCTTGCCCAATGAGAGGCTAAAAGTCGGGTGGTGGCAATTATGGGAAGGCCACCACCGTGAAAGTCTTGCCCCCATACGGGCGGTGACATAATATTTTCCACCGTGGTATCGGTGGTGAACAGGGCGATTATCCGAGCGCGCTAGTACGGATCGACGCAAAGATAGCTACCTTTCTGTTTATTTTGCACTATGATGCATATGGGAACAGGCATAGTGAAATGCCTTATGTTATAGCATAATGAAATGCTAGGTAATTGTATATTACCAATGTTTCCCAAGAAGGGAAATTCCTAGTATGAGATTAGTCAGTAATACTAAATTCTCAAAATGAAGAGAATTGATCAAATTAATTGGGAATGATATTTGACTATTTTCACAAATTTAATTGGTTTACCCATGAAGGGTATGTATGTATATAGATATACATAACTTACAAAGTAAAGAGTATGTTTGAGGATAATGAGATTATGAAGGATTGGAATTACATTGTCAATTATTATGTTTCTTGAATCCCCTACCAAGCATTGCTTGCCGAGATATTGTACTTGTTGCAATATCTCGGATCCGAGAAGGAGACTTAGGAGCTGAAGACTATAGAAGACTTGAAGAGAATAATCTTCAAGGTATACCCTTGAAGACATGTATTTTTATTTGTTGAGAGTTTTATTGTATGGTGAGCTTGAGTTTTGGATTATGTAATTTGGACAAGTATTGTACTAGATTTGGCTGTACTGTGAACCACTGGATGGATCCTGGAGTTTAATAAAAGTATATTCCTTCAATGGAATTTTATTTTGTACACAAATTGTACTTATGTTATGTATGAAGTGGTGACTTGGGTTTTCAAAACAAGTTCTAAAGAAAAGAATTTCCGCTGTTTTGTTTTGCGAAAAATTTTTACACTCTTAAGGGCCCTGCCTTTCAAAATACTTTACAAATCATGTTTTCAAAAAACCCGGGTCGTCACAGTTGGTATCGGAAGCGATTCATCCAGTCACAAGACAAGTACAAATATGTCCAAAAGAGTGATTATAATCCATGTCTAGATTAAGATAGAAATAGTTGTATAGAGGATTGATAGAAATTTTGAACATATGCCACCAAAGAGAATCACAAGATAGGCAACTCAAAATACTCCAGTTGACAATATGGAAAGAGTAACAATGAGCAATGTGGAAGAGATGATAACAAGAGATGATGACAAGGGTGTTGAAGAACCTTCTTCCTCACCTATAGCAAACCCAAGGTTCATCATCTTACGTAGAAATACCAAGTACGCAGGCTCATGTTCAACCTAAAGTGAGTGAATAAGAGATAAGTTATCAGTTGATGAGAAGGAGTTATGTGATAAACTCATTAGTTAAGAGATAAGTATAAAAGGAGGTAACTCATTAGTGAAGGATAAGTCTTGAAAGAGTAGCCTCATTTGTTGAAGAGGATGTAAAGAGTTGACTCATTAGTGAGGAAAGAGTTAAACTCATTATTTGAGGAATATGGAAAGAGTAGACTCATTTGTGAAGAAAGAGTAACTCATTTGTGAAGGATGAGTATAGAAAGAGTTAAACTCATTAATTAAGAATAAATATAGAAAGAGTTAGTGTAATGACGGAATAGTATAGTATAAGTCGATATTACTTAGTGAAAGGAAAGTCGATATACTTAGTGAAAGGACTAGAAATACTACTTAGCAAATAAGAATTCCAATAAAGGGAATAATAAGATATAGAAATCCATAGGAAAAACATTACAATAGATGTAAGGTATGATGTTCGTGTCTAACCTAAAGTCCCGAGTAAACATACAAAGTACGTTAATACAAGTATGTATATAACCATTATTAAGTAAAGTATGTATATAACCATTACTAAGTGAAGAAATGGAGATAAAGAGAAAAAAATGATAAATTGGAAAAGAGGATGAAAAACAAAAAGGAAAAAATTTAACCTTATAGAAAAGATGAAATGGAGATTTATGAGAAATAGGTGTTAAAGATGAAAACATTAGAAGTATTGTAAAATTCAAAGTTAACATTACATATATAAAGAAATATAAATGTAGGAATTAGAATTGCTACATGCATAGTATTATGAAAATTAGTTAAATGAAATTAATCATCAAAATAGAGAGGATATGGCTTGAAAGAAATTTAAGGAGATAGGTAAGAAAGTGCAAAATTTGTAAATGAGAATAGTTTGAAATAAATATGAGTAAGGAGTTAAGCAAGTATTTTTCTCCAAAATTAGTGAGGCAAAGGAATTAGTGGAGAAATGATAAAATTTTAGAACATGAAGAGATGATCTTTGATATTAGAATAAAATGAAAAGGAAAAAGAGAGTTAGATATGTTAAAGGGACAAAAATAAGTATTAAGAAAGACAATTAAACCATGAGAATATATGGTTAAAAAAAAAAAAATTATAGCTCTATATATGGTACAACAATTATGAAATCACCGAGTTAGAAATTATAAAGGTATGACAAATCATTGTGGAAATTAGCACTAGAGGATTTTCAAGGATTAAATAATTATTGATATAATAACTTTGGTGCTATTGAAAATAATTTTGGGACTATCATTGATTAGCATTGATTAAGTCATTGATTATCATGGTCATGGATCATGAAAACAAAGAGAAATATTGATTAGCATTGATTAAGTCATTGATTATCATGGTCATGGAACATGAAAACAAACAGAAATATTTATTAGAAAAATATAGTCATTGAATATCATGAATAGGAGTACATCTTATTGATCAAGGCAAATGAAGAGCTAACTATGAATAAAGATATTACTTCCAATTACATGATGGAGTTGGTGATATTGAAAGATTTAAGAAATATAGTAAGGGGAAATATAATTTTTTGAAGGAAAGGTGAAATAAAACATGAGAAATGAAAACAAATATTGGTTGTTAAATTTAAGTTTAAAGATGATTGTGAATGAGATATAAATCCAAATTGTTGGAGAAATAAGTGGCTAGAAATTTTAAGATAGTTTGAAGATTTTCAATCTTACATGAGATTGAATGAGAAAATATCTATAATAGTTGAGGAAAAGAACATCAAATTATATGAATGAGTTGAAAGAACAACTTTTTAAGGATATGGAGTGATTATAGCAATTTACATTATGAGAGTAACAAATTTCTTTTAGGAAAAGAAAAAGGAGGAATCAATATAAGGATGCATAAATGATGTTGAGGAAATTAAGTATCCTTTTTCTCTATAAGGATGATCATTTTCAAATTTATTATTAATTGGGAATTGGAAATGCAACATCAAAGTATAAAATCAAAAACAAATTTTAAAAGTTCTATGAGTTAGATAACAGATGTTCATGAATTTGAGGAGAATGAAATATATTGAATGAAGTGGTAATGATATATGGAAAGAGATTTCAAGAAATCAAGAGAATTCAGGGCATATATGTTAGACACTTACAAAACTTGTCTTATAAGTGTACATGTGATTAAAGAAAGCAAAGTTTAGGTTATATAAATTTTAAGGATAGCATGGAATTTGACCCAACAAAGGTGGAATATGAGATCGAAATATTAAATGACAATGACAATTAGAGAAATATATCTCTTATTGATTTTATAACATAAGGACATTCTTTTAGTGAAGATTTGCCATTGGGTACATAAATCCTAAATGAGTTGATAATAGATTGTTGAGAATTAAAGACTAGTTGATAAATTATGGTGTTTGTAAAGACATAAGAAGGGATGATTACAAAGTCAATATGGACTCTTTTAATTGAAATTATCAAGAATATCGCAAATAAAGAGTTAGTATGATATGATAAAGGCTATGAGGTACACTTGAAAGAAGCATAAGGAAATGCAAAATCTAGAAATTTTGAAGCCTATGACATACAAACATATATATATATATATGAGAGGAAAAGAGATAAATATTATCATAGATTGTGAGAATGTTCTGAATATTGTTCTAATTATGAGAAAGAAATAACAAAAGAGGATCAAGAATATATATGCAGAGTTAAATGACACTATCTTGGATGGAAAAATGTAAAAAGTCAAGTATTATGAATAAAATGGTACTCAAAGGGTGTTACAAAAATAATGGATGGAAATGAGGAAAGATATTACAAGGAAACTATTATTGAAGGACAGAATTTGATAAGAAGTTGTCAATAGAAGGAAATAGTAAAGAAGTATGAACTGTAAAGAAGAAATAAAGTATACCCTTCCAAATAATGGAAGATTAAGAAAAGAGAAAATTACTTCCAAAGATTGGAAGGTTGTTACAAAGAACAATAGTTGAAGTTATAGAATCTTACCAATATGTATTATAGGAAGTCTAAGGACTATACATAGTAGGAAAGCTATGTCCAAACTTTATATGTTAATACATAGTAGGAAAGCTATGTCAAAACTTTATAAGTTGAAAAAGAATGACGATGAGCAATAGAAGGTATAATGGAAAATTGTGAAGTATGGAAAGAATGGTGAAAATTACCAATCAAGTGAAATGGAAGGTTTTGAAACAAAAAGGGATAACTCAATAAGAGTTATTAATCATCTTTTGGGAAATTCTAGCAATAACCAGCTTTATTATATAGAGCATTATTAAGGTTAGTCATGGATGAGCATTTTAACCTTTGAGAAAAAGGTAGTATAGAAAAGGGACGAAAGGAAATAGAATTTCCATAAGTGGCAAGGCCACATGTGTAAGGCTATGCAAGAATTGTGAAAACTCCTATGTGAGTTGTATTACAAATTTCGAGGACGAAATTATTGTAAGGGGGGAAGATTGTAATAACCCCAATTTTTGTAAATTGATTGAGAAAAATCAATAAAGTTTGAGGTTTAGATATTTGGTGAAATATTAGGGTTATTTAAAATATACTTTTTATAAAAGTATAATCAAATCATAAGACATGTAAAATTGAAATTAAACTTAGCAAACCCTTCAAAATGACTGTAAGCACGACAAATTTCGAATTCGGATGAGAAATCCTTAAGTTTTTCATTTTTTGGACAAAAGGGGTAAAATAGTAATTTTACCCAAAAATCAAAATATTCCAAAAATCAAAATATGAAACATAAAAATTTATAATGTACTGAGAAATACGAATCCAACGCCACTAAGTACACTTAAATCCGAGATCATGGGAATAAAACCCAAAGTTTTATGCATAAAGGGCAAAACGGACTTTTTACACCATGTGGGGCCCACATGGGGCCCACATGGGGACCACCACGTCCCCAACAACCAATTTGATCAGCAGACCATGTGAAACATGGGTCAACAAAGATCAGCTAGTCATGGGGAAGAAAAGTTAGGCATGAAAGCATTGAAGACTTTCATGCCATTTTATATTAAAAAAATAACATATTATAATCATGGAAAAAGACCCAAAATGCCTATAAATACAACCCCAAAAATCTTCCAAAAATCCTCATAAAATCCCCACGAAATTATCTTCAATCTCCTTGAAAAATTAGATCTAGAATCCCTCTCAAAACCCCAAAATTTCCAAGAGCTAGATCTCTTTCCAACTTGTTTTTCTTTTTAGATTAGAACAAGAGACCTAAATTCAATTAGGCACTCTGTTCTAGATCGAATTTGATCAATTCCACCGTCCAAAACATCCCAACACATCTATTCTACAAAACCCCAAAAGAAATTTCAAGATCCAACGGTTCAAACAACGGTATTTGCACGAAAGGTGGATTTTAGGCTATATCTTCATCAACAAGGTATTTTTTAAATTGGGCATATAAATGAGGTTTTCTCTCCAATCAAGTAAGTGGAAATCCTTTTCGTATATTTTTAGTATTGTTTTGTGTAATTTTTATTTTACTGTAATTAATTTTGGTAATAAAAAGGTAAAAATAAAGTAAACAACAGAACCCTTAATTCATGATGATGGAGTGCTCAGATGAAAAATCTGACTCCACCAATCAATCCAGAATGGTCCAAAACCCCTAGGGGAGAAGTTTCAGAAAGATCTGAGTAGTTTTGGACCCTCAATTGAGAGAGATTAATTCTGGTGGGCCTAGATCAAATCTGGACCCTAGGAACGGCTGAAAACTTCAATTTAAGATTGTGGAGTCATATGAACTCCAAATTGAGATCCGAAAGAAGCTATGGAAAGCTTGTAATGTCTAGTTTCTAATGAAGTTATAATATTTCTAAAATTTATTTCTGTATTTTTCTGTATTTTGGAAATAAGCGTCCAATTTCTAAGATCTTCAAGATCTGAGGTGATCAGATCTTGGAAATTTATTTTAGCGATGATATAATAATGTAATAAAGTAATATCTATGGTTAATTTGGACAGATCTTGGATAAAATAAGGGATCTACCCTTTATGGTAGAAAAACCCAAAAAAAAAAAAAAAATACAAAGGGACCCACTTGATCAATGAGATCAAGTGTGATCAGATCTTTGGGATGGAAAGAATAAATGTTTATATGATGAAATCCAAGGAAATCATGGATGGATTATGATAAAAATAGATCAATGTGATCTTTTGACCTTAATAGAGAAAATTCTCTAAATATAACTAAAGTCCTTAATCAAAGGAAAAGATCTAAGATCAAATGGTTGGATCATAAGTAAAGGTTTCTAAAAATGTAAATATAATTAGTTTCATTTTATATTATTATGTTATAAAGCATGCTAGTATAACATTTAGAGTTTAGTATGATATGTGTTCATTCTTATCATAAGGTGCTAGATTTAATTTAAGTACCTTGCCTCATTTTCATTGAATGTTAAATTAGGTAGTTTTATGCTTTAAATTTATAATTCATTTATGGTTGAATGTTAGTAGTAGATTTACTTGTTATGAGATAAAGAGCATAAAACATCAAAAATGTATTCTAATGAGAAAGTAGAGTTTCATGACACAAATAAGAATGAAGTACTTTGGACTTAATTAGTAAGGGCTATAGTTAGTAGGACAATATAAGGATTATCAAATCCTTAGCCCAAATTAGGAAAAGAATAATAAACCCCATGAATGACATTATAAATATTCATGGACTTAATTAAAATCCATTAGAAAGAGTACTTAGGGTAAACATGCTTATAGGAACCTTATGAAAGGTTGAGCTATGGTCATTCTAGTGAATGATGAACATAGTGGTTAAGGGGTTATCTAATAGAGCCTCGCTCTTCCCCTACCTTCTGTTGACGTTTGTGAGGTCTAAACGCCTCCTTACATGAGGATTGAAGTAACCACTTTGTGTTCACCCATTCAGCTAGTAAGCCTTAGCCAATTGGAAATAAGAGGAGCAGTCTAGACTTAGGCTTGAATAAGCTACCTTCAATCAGCACATTAACTGGTTGAATAATAATAATAAGAGCATAAAAGGTTAGTAAATTACCTAACCCTAATAAAAACAGTAAGAAAGATAAGGACGATCAAACAAGATCCATTAGATCTTGGATGATCAAGAACAATAAGAATAAGAACACTATATTGTACTTAGTATGTATGTTTAGTAGTATACTTATTATAGTTCATTAGATTAGATAATCCAAACCCTTGATCAAAGGTGATTCAAGGAAGAAAACCAAGATCATCCTCCATAGGGATGATCCAAGAACTGAACTTAGATCAAAGAAGAACTAGATGATAGAAGATCTAAGACCTTGATCTTTATCAACATGAGTAGATTGTCAATCAAAGGATCTATGAAAGATCAAGATCAAGGAGATGAACATACAAAGACTTAGAGATAGAAAAATACTTAGATATGAATGATCTAAAGATCATTCTAAACATCAGATCTAGTGATCAATAGGATTGTTCATAATTTATATATTGACAATATGTATGGATGTACAGATTACATACATCGGTCAAGATCATGGAAGATTGGGAAAAAGAGATCAATCCTTAAAGGTAGGAGGATTTGATGAATGCATTTACATGAGATATTCATGATTGTACTCATGATCTTATGTTGACAAGAGTAATGATAATACTTGTAGTATATCTCTTGAAAACCTTATGATCCAACCAAACACCTATAAGATGGTTAAGGACTAAACTATAAGTGAATAGGGAACTAGAAAATATTTCAGCCCTAAGTAAACAGACGTATGGTCTGATATATATGGAATCTATTTTACATACAAGCTTGGAGGCTTGTGAGTTTGTTTTAATAGGCATGAGCCTAGGGGATGCTATTGCTAGAGGAGTTATGAGGGTTTGGCCACCCGCTCCTTGAAATTTGATGATATGATGATACCTTGCCCAATGAGAGGCTAAAAGTCGGGTGGTGGCAATTATGGGAAGGCCACCACTGTGAAAGTCTTGCCCCCCCATACGGGCCGTGGCAAAATATTTTCCACCGTGGTATCGGTGGTGAACAGGCGGTTATCCGAGCGCGCTAGTACGGATCGAGGCTATGACATAGCATCCTTCCTGATTATTTTGCACTATGATGCATATGGGAACAGGCATAGTGAAATGCCTTATGTTATAGCATAATGAAATGCTAGGTAATTGTATATTACCAATGTTTCCCAAGAAGGGAAATTCCTAGTATGAGATTAGCTGTAATACTAAATTCTCAAAATGAAGAGAATTGATCAGCTTAATTGGGAATGATATTTGACTATTTTCACAAATTTAATTGGTTTACCCATGAAGGGTATGTATGTATATAGATATACATAACTTACAAAGTAAAGAGTATGTTTGAGGATAATGAGATTATGAAGGATTGGAATTACATTGTCAATTATTATGTTTCTTGAATCCCCTACCAAGCATTGCTTGCCGAGATATTGTACTTGTTGCAATATCTCGGATCCAGGAAGGAGACTTAGGAGCTGAAGACTATAGAAGACTTGAAGAGAATAATCTTCAAGGTATACCCTTGAAGACATGTATTTTTATTTGTTGAGAGTTTTATTGTATGGTGAGCTTGAGTTTTGGATTATGTAATTTGGACAAGTATTGTACTAGATATGGGTCAGATCTTGTGAACCACTTTGGATGGATCACTGAGTTTAATAAAAGTATATTCCTTCAATGGAATTTTATTTTGTACACAAATTGTACTTATGTTATGTATGAAGTGGTGACTTGGGTTTTCAAAACAAGTTCTAAAGAAAAGAATTTCCGCTGTTTTGTTTTGCGAAAAATTTTTACACTCTTAAGGGCCCTGCCTTTCAAAATACTTTACAAATCATGTTTTCAAAAACCCGGGTCGTCACAGTCACTGCTGCTTTGCCATTTTCCATGCTCAAAATCAAACAAATATGGTCAATATGAGGAAAATAGCAATACATGTAAAAATTGTGAAAATTTTAAAACTAATGCATCTTAAACCTAGACTAGAGGGAAATAATTCAAGTTAAGATCCACTAAACAATCCATTGCAATTCCCTCGCAATGGAGCCAAAAACTTCTTGTGTATTTTTAAGTTAAAACTCACAAGTGGACAAATCAGTTGTAGTATAAATATGCAAGTGTGGTCGATCCCATGAGGAAACGAATGGTTTGTGCGATTAGTGGATCCTTACTTAAACTATTTAACCTAGCCAAAGATAGTGGTTTTTATCCTATATTGAAAATGAGAACTTAACATAAATGTAAAAATGGTAAGATTGGGGAAAGAAGAAATCAAGTAAATGTGTAGGTGAAAGTAATTATAGAAGTTGTTGGAAGAAGAAATCAATATTCTTTCAGCTTGCATTTTGGAAATCATTACATCTACGTTGTGTGCTTGATTTCATGCACATTGAGAAGAATGTGTGTGAAAGCTTGACTAATACCTTGCTTAATATCCCAAGAAAAACAAAGGATGGACTTGCAGCTCAAATGAATCTTATGAAAATGGGTTTAGAGAGGAGGTTGCATCCACAAGATACTAGTAGTTGAGGAACATACCTGCCTAAGGAAAATTATATGCTCTATGGTGAGGAGAGGAGAATAGTGTGTGAAGCCCTTTTCGAACTTAAAGCCCTCGATAGCTACTCTTCAAACTTTAAAAACATTGTCTCTATGAAAGAGCTAAAGTTGTTGGGGATGAAGTCCTATAATTTTCATGCATTAATGCAACAACTCCTACCTATGGCAATACATTCGGTGTTACTAGACAAAGTTAGGGTAGCTATTACAAAATTCTGCTACTTCTTTAATGCTTTGTGCAAGAAGGTGGTGGATGTTTCAAAATTACAAGAAATTCAAAGTTATCTAGTGATAACTTATGTGAGCTTGAGACAATCTTTCCACCATCCTTCTTTGACATCATGGTACACTAAACAGTGCACCTCATTGATGAGGTCAAACTTTGTGGGTTAGTTTGCTTGTGATGGATGTCCCCATTTAAGAGGTATATGAAAATTTTAAAATAGTATGTACGTAATCACAATTACTCAAAAGGGTATATAGCCAAATGTTATATTGTAGAGGAAGTAATGGAGTTTTGCATAGAGTTCTCATCAGGAGTGGATGAAGTTAGAATTCTTAGAAAGAAATAATTAGTTGCATTTCATGATCACAAGGTTGGTGAACCTTTATCGAGTGGTCGTGTATTGACCATTGACTATAAAGAATAGAACCAATCTCATCTTTATGTGTTGTGAAATGTTGATGAACTCCAACCTTTCATTGAGTAAGTTGATCATGCACTAAATTATTGATGGTTATATTTTCTTTGATGACTCTATTAATTTGTGTGCATGTGTGTGTGAGTGAGCACATGGGTGTCCTCAAGGCAAAGAATTAAAGTTACGTAAAGAAATAAAAATGGTTATAATTTGAGCATTGTCCTACTTTCAATACTTGGCTTCATCAAAAGGTGAAATGAAAGAATTCATACTTAATTAATATATTACATTATATATATATATGTATGTGTACGTGTGTGTGTGTGTGTGTGTGTGTGTGTGTGTCTATATATATATATAATCTTACTTAATTGCAACAATTATATATCCTACTTAATACATGTATACACATATTCAAGATCAGTGAGAAGTAGAAGGCAATGGTATATCCGAATTCTTGGGTTGGATGGAGATGGGATCACAACCAAGAGTAATAAAATATGCTGGATATTCCATCAATGGTTATTACTTTTACAAAAATGTCATGATAAGTCAAGAGTGGAATAGAATAGTAGGGTTAGCTTAGTTGCCAATGCTACATTCTTTTTTAGTTCAAAGAATAACAGTCCAATAATGGAAGATGATATTTATTACGGGGTTATAAGAGAGATATGGGCCTTAGATTCTTCTTTTAAAACTATGGTTGTGTTTAAGTGCAATGGGGTGGAACATAATAAAGACAACATCAAAACTGATGCCCTTGGATTGACCTTAGTTGACCTCAACAAGATCGGCTATAAAAATGATCAATTTATTTTGGCATCTCAAGCAAAACAAGTATTTTACATGCATGACTAACGTGATAAGAGATGGTCAACTATTTTATCATCTTGTCCGAGGGATTTTTATGATGAAGACAACCTAGGAGTTTCTGAATAGATTACCCTTGTATTCCCAAAACAATCACATCAATCAAAGTAGTACTTGGTGAGAATGAGGATTATGTGTGTGATAATGCTGAGGAGGGTGCTTGGTTAAGAAAACAATATAGTTGGGGGTATATGAATTGTATTAATGAGGTGCAATATAATTCTAGATTTATAATTAGCTCTTTTGTCATGAGCTATATGGATTGAGGTGAGATGAATATTACATATATATCATAAAAGGATGATAAATGAGGAGTTATTCTAAAAAATACTTTGATTTTATTGTTCATGTGTTTATATGTGTGTGTGTGTGTGTGCAAAGAATGAATGAAGCAATGTTGATTATCATAAAAATTTTCATTGTGTATTTATTTTAGATATTGTAAAGTACTGATATAAAATATATATAATTTGAATTGAAAATAGTTTATAAAGTCATTTAGTGCAAACAACTTTAAAAGTCTATTACTTTAGAAGTCGTATAGTGCTAAATGACTTTAAAAGTTGGTTGCACTAAACGACTTCAAAAGTAATAGACTTTTAAAGTCGTTTACACTAAACGACTTTAAAATTTCTATTTTGACTGTGAATTGAAACTACATACACATATTCATGGTCGCTATCAATTTTTGAGTGTTGATAATTAGTATCTCCTTGTTTATCTCGTGTGTGTGTGTATATATATATATATTATATTTGCATGTTTGAATTTTTTTTTTGAATGATTACAGTGATGCAAAAGTTGTGGAAATAGTACCGGTGATGCTTGATAAAGTTTTTTGATCTAGTAATGAAACAGATTAAACAACCTTTACGATCCCTATATCATAGTTAAAATAGTAGCGTTGGATGGTAACAAAAGTACGGATGTGACCACCAAGAACGATCAACCAAATTTACACTAATCACTTTGTAACATCTTTGATTTTTAAATAGCAATTTACAAAAATTTTGAATTTTGTAAAATCAGAGTGAGAAGAGAATAATTTTGAAATTCTTAATTTTTAGAGTTCTAGAAAGTGAAAACTTTATAGACATCAAATTAAATATTAAACTTTAATATTGGGATTGTACTCAGAAAAGTAATTCTAATGACACTAAGTTTGCTGAAATCAAAATTTAGATGAATAAGTTTTGACTTTTTTGAAAAAGGTAATTTGTTAATTTCACATAGTGGCCTCACTTGCAAAAATTTGAGATTTGAGTATCATTCATCTATTTTTTTTACTGTAATTAAATATATATAATGTACAAAATAGTATAAAAGTATTATAATTTTCAACTTAAAAATTTTCCAAAATGAAATTATTAAATAACTAAAGAAGGGGACCATTTTGATAATGGCATCCCCTCCCACTTAAGTTAGTCGATGAAAAGAATATTGTCACGACCCAGGTTTTTATATGATTCAATGTTGATAAAAAGGTGAGATCTCTTGTTTTATAAATATGAAATGCATGAAAATCTTTTTCATTTGGAAAACAACCTTTCATAAAAGCCCCGAGTGTGAAAACACATTCTCAATCTATTTAGCCAAGGCAAAGTTTTAAATCAATATTGTTCCCAAGAAAGTGTTAGTCACAGCCCCAGCTATTAGAGAGTAACTACAATCAAGTAACATTGAAAGATAAGATAGGGGTTTACTTACTTGTACTTAGTCTGTGTCTTCTAGTACAAACGTTCCATGCCCTTAAGTATTTACTTTGTATCTGAAAAATGTTGAGAATTGGGTCAGTATATAATATATTCAGTAGGAGCCTATCACTACTAGTTTTATAAATGCATGAGATGTTTCAAAATCATATGCTCATTCAAAACATGCGTATGTTTGAATACTCGAGTTCAATATCAGTATAAGAATCCATAATCAACTGAAATTCAAAATATGTGTATGTTTGAATACTCGAGTTCAATATCAGTATAAGAATCCATAATCAATTGAAATTCTCATAACTTAAAAGATCACATAATCCAAAACTGAAAGTATCATATATATATGATGACATCATGATATGCAATAGATGCTTCATGGAGTCCAACTCATGGACCTCTAGTATGGTATGGTCGACCAACCTCATATCATGCTATATGAAATGCACATAACTCATCAAACCATAGGGTCCACTATGCCCACGACCTCCTCGCTGTGTGGTCCCCGGGTACCTGACGACACTTGGTCATAGCCTCCACGGGGCCTATGACACGTCGACCTAGTGCCGTGACACCAGTGGTAGCCCCCTGTACCACATGCAGTCGACGTAGGGACTTGCCTCTTTTTGGGCGTGATACCCATCCACCTATTAGTGGTAGAGGCCGGGTGGCCAACCCAGACCCCTCGACATAGCACCCACGGGCTTACATGCCCAAATCACATAAGATAAGTCAAAACCTTTTGTTAAAACTTGTCCTCTTTTGAGTCCCTCACAACTGCCTGGCCCTCGGCACTCCAGCGACTTTTGGCAACCCTCAAGGACATGCAATCTTTGCAAGTACTTAAATCATGCAATGCATGCACTTGTTTGCAACACATATATGTGCATAATGTATATGCAGTCATTTCAAAACATGGCTATGTACAAAGCATTTAACATGCATGATGAATTAATTCATGCAAATCACATGCAAATGAAGTCATATATCTAAAACATATGTTCTCAAATAACAATAGTTCTTTTTAAAGAATCTAATATTGATAAAGCACCTACCTGACTACGTCGCATTAACCCTTTTGCCCTCGGACGCTCCTGATCATGGTTTGGGGACTCAAGGTTAGTTTAACCTATCTTTGATGGGTTTAGAGCAGTTGGTTCTGATTACTTAGGCATTAGGGGTCCATCCCTATGCCTATGGGTGTCCTAAGGTCCTACTTGGGCCTTGGTATCCTCAGTTTTCCAAAGTTCTAGTGGCCATGCACCACCAGCCTATTCTAAGGGTCATGCCCTACTTTTATTGGGCCTTGATCAGGGATTTTATGGTTTTTATGTGTCCTCGTCATTGATACGGACACAACGCCTTTTCCGGCGCCTCAATCGGAGCTCTAGATCTCAAGTTATAAGCGTTTTAGTGTTGTATGTACATAGAGTATTTAAAGACAAAAAGTTGGAATGCTAAGGCGCTGTGCGTCAGTGTCATGCGCCCTGCTTCCTTACGTAAGAAAAATTCGATGTGCGCTAGCACGCTGCACATTTGTGGCGCTCGCCTCAGCAGGCGCGTCTACAGATGCGCGCGGCATCTCCGCCCGTCTTTCCCTTTAGCGGGCGCGTCCATGGATGCGCCCGTTTGGTTTTTCAAATGGACGTTGACTCAGGTCGACGTGGGACGTTCCTATTGGATCGTCCCGCCCGTTAGAGACTTGGGTCATCCTCAGGTCACCCTGGTTTGACCCTGTCGAACCAGTACAGTCCTGGGGACGTCCCAGGGTCCTTGGTCGCTCTCCCAGGCTCCTTTTTGCATGGTTTTTCATTCAAAAACTTAGGGGAATTGAGCCTAGGACTATGGGTGAGATGGGTTTGGGGAGTTTCTGAGCATACCTGCTTCGTGGGTGGTTTTCTCTCCACATTTCCCCCTCTTGGTCACTGCCCCGCGATGGGTTTTCTCCAAGGTTTTGGGTTGCCATTAGAGGCACCCAAGAGCTCTATTTATAGAGCTTTTAAAGAGGGTTCTGGAGGGGTTCAATCGCCTTTGAATGGTGGTGGAGAAACCTCCAGAATGGCGGTGGTTTCTTCTTGAAACACCGCCGTTCTAGAAACCTCTAGGAGGTTGAAGATGACGGGGTGCCCGTATCAAAACGGGCACCTGTGTTTTTCAAGTTAAGTCGTTTTGTGAAATTTACAGTTTTGCCCCTAAACTTCAAAGGGCGATATCTTACTCATTTTAACTCAGTTTTGGGTGATTTTAGTCTTGTTGGATTCTGTTTTCCAAGACGCATCTAATGGAATGACTTTTAGGACCAAATTCCTAGGTTTAGTCAAGGTGACTAGTGAAATGACCAAAATGCCCTTTTCTTTAAAACTGAACTTTTCATTGCTAAACTTGGAATTTCAATATTACAAAATTGGAGTCATTACATTCTTACCCCCTTAGGGGAATTTTGCCCCCGAAATTCTACTATATACAGTCAAAAGATCTCGGGGTACTTTTCTCGCATTTCTGACTCTGGTTCCCAAGTTTCTTCTTCCATGTGCGCATTTCTCCACAAAACTTTGACTAAGGGTATGTCCTTATTCCGTAGCTTCTTATTCTTACGATCCCGAGTCTCAAATGGTCTTGTCTCTAGTCTGAGATCCTCCGTCATCTCTATGGGTACCTAGTCGATGACATGAGCGGGGTTAGGCACGTACCTCCTTAGCATAGACACATGGAATACGTTATGCACTTCGGATAGCTGAGGGGATAGCGCGATCCTGTAGGCCACTTTTCCCACTTTCTCTAGGATTTCGAAAGGTCCCATGTAACGCAGACTAAGCATGCCTTTGATACCGAGCCTCATAACTCCTTTAGTGGGAGATATCTTCAGGAAAACATGCTCTCCTATGTCGAATTCCAATGGTCTCCTCCTTCGGTCAGCATAGCTCTTTTGGCGGCTTTGAGCTGTGAGGAGGCGGCTTCTTATGAGTCTGACCTTCTCGGCACATTGCTCTACCAGCTCGGACTGGAGCACCCTGGATTCTCCAACTTCACTCCAACTGGTGGGTGATCGACAGGGTCTCCCATAGAGCGCCTCGTATGGAGCCATGCCAATGCTTGACTGAAAGCTATTGTTGTATGCAAACTCGACTAGCGGTAGGTTTTCATCCCAGCTCTGCTTCCAATCAAGGGCACAAGTTCACAACATATCTTCGACTATCTGGATTGTGCGCTTTGACTGTCCATCGGTCTGTGGATGGAAGGCTGTGCTATAGTTCAAGGAAGATCCTAAGGATTTTTGGACAGACTTCCAGAGTTGCGAAGTGAAGCGGCTATCCCTATCTGAAGTGATACTAAGGGGTATACCATGTAGACTTACTATCTCTTTGATGTATAGCTGAGATAGGCTGTCAGTGGATTGGGTATGACGTATGGGAAGGAAATGGGCTGTCTTAGTTAATCTATCAACAATCACCCAAATCATGTCATGACCCTCAGAGGTCTTGGCTAGCCCTACGATGAAGTCCATTGTGATATGGTCCCATTTCCATTCAGGTAACTCAAGGGGTTGTAACAATCCCACAGGTCTTTGATGTTCAGCCTTTACTTGTTGACATGTTAAACACTTTGCCACAAATTCCCCTATGTCTCTTTTCATACCATCCCACCAATATTGTTTCTTTAAGTCCTGATACATCTTAGTCCCTCCTGGGTGTATTGTATACTTGGACCGATGAGCCTCTTTTAAAATTTCTTGTCTTAACTCTTCATTAGCTGGTACCACTAATCTTCCTTGCATGTAAATGCTACCATCTTCCCTTTTTGTAAATCCTGGTTTTCCTATGGAAGCTTGTATATCTGGATCTCCTTTCTGTTCTTGCTTAACGTTTTCATTAACAGCCAATTTTATTGTTAGCCCTGCCATAATGATCTTGTGCTTACTTATGTCTGGTTTCCATGTGATTACTTCTTGTAGTAGCTTCCATCTCTTGGTTAATAAACTTGCACACATCCCTTGGGTTTTTTTGCTTAATGCATCAGCTACCACATTAGCTTTTCCAGGGTGATAATGAATGGAGAAGTCATAGTCTTTTAAGTATTCCATCCATCTTCTTTGTCGCATGTTTAAGTCTTGTTGGGAAAAGATATATTTAAGACTCTTGTGATCTGTAAAAACTTCAAACTTTTCCCCATATAAATAATGTCTCCATATTCGCAAGGCAAGGACTATGGCTGCTAATTCCAAGTCATGGGTTGCGTAATTGACTTCATACTTCTTGAGTTGTCGAGAAGCATAAGCGATCACCTTCCCATGTTGCATAAGTACGCAGCCTAGCCCTTGTTGCGAGGCATCGCTATATATCTCAAATCCGCCACTTCCTGATGGTAAGGTAAGGACAGGTGTGGTTGTCAGCCTTCTTTTTAGTTCTTGGAAGCTTTCCTCACATTTATCAGTCCATTCAAATCTTGTGTCTTTCCTGGTTAACTTAGTTAGAGGTAAAGCCATTTGTGAAAAACCTTTGATGAATCTCCTGTAATACCCGGCAAGTCCTAGGAAGCTTCTTATTTCTGTGACTGTCTTAGGTCTTTCCCAGTTCTGTACTGATTCAACCTTAGTAGGGTCAACTGCTATGCCATCTTGAGAAATAATGTGTCCTAAGAAATTAACCTTTTCCAGCCAAAACTCACACTTACTGAATTTTGCATATAGCTTGTGTGCTCGTAGGGTGCTTAATGTTATCCTTAGATATTCCATATGGTCTTCAGGAGTTTCAGAATATATTAAGATATCATCCACAAACACTGTGATGAATTTATCTAAGTACTCCTTGAACACCTTATTCATGAGATCCATAAACGCGGCTGGAGCATTAGTCAAACCAAAGGACATCACTCTGAATTCATAATGGCCGTATCGAGTCCTGAAGGCTGTCTTGGGGATATCTTCTTCTCTAACTCGAAGTTGATGCTACCCTGATCGTAGATCAATCTTAGAGAAGACTCTAGCCGACTAAAGTTGATAAAAAAGATCATCAATTCGGGGAAGAGGGTACTTATTTTTAATGGTGACCCTATTCAGCATCTGATAGTCTACGCACAATCTCATGGAGCCATCCTTTTTCTTAACAAAAAGGACTAGAGCGCTCCACGGAGACACGCTAGGTCGTATGAACCCTTTATCAAGTAGTTCCTGTAACTGGGTCTTCAGTTCTCTTAATTCTGCAGGAGCCATTCGGTAAGGAGCTTTGGAAATGGGGGAAGTACCGGGTATAAGGTCAATGATGAACTCAATTTCCCTTGGTGGAGGTAGACCTGGTAAGTCCTCAGGGAATACATCAGGGAATTCTCGGACAACCTCGACATTCTCAAGCTTTGGTTGGGGATTCTTGACGGATTCAATCTTGGCTAAGAAGAAGGGGCATCCTTGAGCAATGTGTTTATCCACTTTCATGGCAGAAATAACACACGCTCCAGAATAATCCTTTCTTCCTTGGAGGGTGAAAGCGTCTCTATTAGGTAGGGTAAAAGTGACACGCTTCTGACGACAATCAACAAAGGCTTGATGAAAGGCTAGCTAGTCCATACCTAGGATGATGTCGAAGTCATTCATATCTAAGTGGATAAGGTTGGCATGTATCAAATGGTCCTTAATCAATATGGGGACATCCTGGAGATAAGAATAAGTGGGGAGTGCCTGGCCTATAGGAGTCATGACTTCTAGAGTGAAGTCTACGTCCTGTGGTATAATGTCCAAGGATGATGCAAATTCCTGGGATATGAAAGAATGAGTGGAGCCTGTATCAAATTGAACTTTTGCCGGTGTATCATAGATAGAAAGAATACCTTCAACGACTGCATTTGATGCTTGGGCTTCACTAGAAGTCAGGGCAAAGACACGTCCTTGGCTTTTTGGAACTTGATCTTCTTTACGCTCTTGCACTTTCCTTTTTGGACAATTGTTAGAAAAATGTCCTAATTCTCCACAACTATAGCAAGTGATGTTGGAAGTGGGACATGGTTTGCCTGGATGATTTCTGTTACACCTAGGGCATGCCTTCCAGTTTGGTCTTCTTCCTTTGTTTTCAAACGGCTTCTTGAAAGGTGGCCTAGGTCCAGATGACTGAAAGGGTCTCTTTCCTT
This sequence comes from Warburgia ugandensis, assembly GCA_035236585.1. NCBI lineage: Eukaryota > Viridiplantae > Streptophyta > Magnoliopsida > Canellales > Canellaceae > Warburgia > Warburgia ugandensis. Next base: position 44,826,499 of record CP141134.1, read on the forward strand.
TGTTCTTCATAGTGTTGATGTTCTTAGTTTCTCTTATTGCCTGGTTCCTTTGATAATCTTTCTCATATAGGGAGGCCATCTCTACTGCTTTGGCTACTGTGGAAGGTTAGAAACCTAAAACTCTGTTCCTGAGTCCTGGGTTGAGTCCGTCTACAAATCTTTCAGCTGCATCTTCTTCATCAGCACAAGCACAGGGTGCAAATCTTCGGAGGCTGATGAATCTACTTTCATACTGTCGGACGGTCATATTTCCTTGTTCTACGTCCATAAATTCCTTTTCCTCCTATTTCCTTATATGTTTAGGATAATATTTGTCATTAAAGACCTTTTTAAATTCTTCCCATCCTATTGTTTCTTGTTGATCAAAATAAGTCCTTTCTGCTGTTTCCCACCAAAAGGTAGCCTCTCCTCTAAACACAAATGTGGCCATGGGTACTTTTCTTTCTTCAGCTATGTTCATGGCCTTAAATATCTTTTCAATATCAATTAACCATTTTTCAGATGTGGATGCTTCATCTTCTCCTGTGAATGAGGGAGCTAGTTTCTAAAACCTTTCTAACTGAACCTCAGTCCTATCTATTGTTTTATCAGGGGAAGGATCTCGGGGGGTAGGAGTTTGGCTATGACTATTCATGTATTGTCCCATGTTCTGTAAAAATTGCTGAAATAACTCAGCCATCCCGTTGCCCGACCCAGTGGAGTCCACTGGTGGGGCTTCAGGTCTTGGAGCATTGCTTCCCTTCTTTCTAGGCATCTATAATCACAAGGCAATTCACCAAATCTTAGTTTGTGTTATCCTATTACCCCTTTCTCTTTCATGGATGAAACTTGATTATAAGTTATTCTCCTCATAACTGGGCTGTGAGTAATGTTAAACCGTGCTCTGATACCAACTGTCACGACCCGGGTTTTTATATCATGCAATGTTGATAAAAAGGCGAGATCTCTTGTTTTATAAATATGAAATGCATGAAAATCTTTTTCATTTGGAAAACAACCTTTCATAAAAACCCCGAGTGTGAAAACACATTCTCAATCTATTTAGCCAAGGCAAAGTTTTAAATCAATATTGTTCCCAAGAAAGTGTTAGTCACAGCCCCAGCTATTAGAGAGTAACTACAATCAAGTAACATTGAAAGATAAGATAGGGGTTTACTTACTTGTACTTAGTCTGTGTCTTCTAGTACAAACATTCCTTGCCCTTAAGTATTTACTTTGTATCTGAAAAATGTTGAGAATTGGGTGAGTATATAATATACTCAGTAGGAGCCTATCACTACTAGTTTTATAAATGCATGAGATGTTTCAAAATCATATGCTCATTCAAAACATGCGTATGTTTGAATACTCGAGTTCAATATCAGTATAAGAATCCATAATCAACTGAAATTCAAAATATGTGTATGTTTGAATACTCGAGTTCAATATCAGTATAAGAATCCTTAATCAACTGAAATTCTCACAACTTAAAAGATCACATAATCCAAAACTGAAAGTATCATATATATTATGACATCATGATATGCAATAGATGCTTCATGGAGTCCAACCCATGGACCTCTAGTATGGTATGGTCGACCAACCTCATATCATGCTATATGAAATGCACATAACTCATCAAACCATAGGGTCCACTATGCCCACGACCTCCTCGCTGTGTGGTCCCCGGGTACCTGAGGACACTTGGTCATAGCCTCCACGGGGCCTATGACACGTCGACCCAGTGCCGTGACACCAGTGGTAGCCCCCTGTACCACATGCAGTCGACGTAGGGACTTGCCTCTTTTTGGGCGTGATACCCATCCACCTATTAGTGGTAGAGGCCGGGTGGCCAACCCAGACCCCTCGACATAGCACCCACGGGCTTACATGCCCAAATCACATAAGATAAGTCAAAACCTTTTGTTAAAACTTGTCCTCTTTTGAGTCCCTCACAACTGCCTGGCCCTCGGCACTCCAGCGTCTTTTGGCAACCCTCAAGGACATGCAATCTTTGCAAGTACTTAAATCATGCAATGCATGCACTTGTTTGCAACACATATATGTGCATAATGTATATGCAGTCATTTCAAAACATGGCTATGTACAAAGCATTTAACATGCATGATGAATTAATTCATGCAAATCACATGCAAATCAAGTCATATATCTAAAACATATGTTCTCAAATAACAATAGTTCTTTTTAAAGAATCTAATACTGATAAAGCACCTACCTGACTAGGTCGCGTTAACCTTTTTGTCCTCGGACGCTCCTGATCATGGTTTGGGGACTCAAGGTTAGTTTAACCTATCTTTGATGGGTTTAGAGAAGTTGGGTCTTATTACTTAGGCATTAGGGGTCCATCCCTATGCCTATGGGTGTCCTAAGGTCCTACTTGGGCCTTGGTATCCTCAGTTTTCCAAAGTTCTAGTGGCCACGCACTACCATCCTATTCTAAGGGTCGTGCCCTACTTTTATTGCCCCTTGATCAGGAATTTTATGGTTTTTATGTTTCCGCATCATCGATACGGACACAATGCCTTTTATGGCGCCTCAATCGGAGCTCTAGATCTCATGTTATAAGTGTTTTAGTGTTGTATGTACATAGAGTATTTAAAGACAAAAAGTCGGAATGCTAGGGCGCTGCGCGTCAGCGTCATGCGCCCTGCTTCCTTAAGTAAGAAAAATTTGATGTGCGCTAGCACGCTGCACGTCTGCTGCGCACGCCTCAGCGGGCGTGTCCCTGGATGCGCCCGTTTGGTTTTTCAAACGGACGTCGACTCAGGTCGACGTGGGACGTTCCTATTGGATCGTCCCGCCCGTTAGAGACTTGGGTCATCCTCAGGTCACCCTGGTTCGACCTTGTCAAACCAGTGCGGCCCTGGGGACATCGCAGCGTCCTTGGTGGCGCTCCCAGGCTCCGTTTTGCATTGTTTTTCATTAAAAAACTTAGGGGAATTGAGCCTAGGACTATGAGTGAGATGGGTTTGGGGAGTTTCTGAGCATACCTGCTTCGTGGGTGGTTTTCTCTCCACATTTCCCCCTCTTGGTCACTGCCCCGCGATGGGTTTTCTCCAAGGTTTTGGGCTGCCATTAGAGGCACCCAAGAGCTCTATTTATAGAACTTTTAAAGAGGGTTCTGAGGGGTTCTAACCGCCTTTGAATGGCGGTGGAGAAACCTCCAGAATGGCGGTGGTTTCTTCTTGAAACACAGCCATTCCAGAAACCTCTAGGAGGTTGAAGACGACGGGGTGCCCGTATCAAAACGGGCACCTGTGTTTTTCAAGTTAAGTCGTTTTGTGAAATTTACAGTTTTGCCCCTGAACTTCAAAGGGCCATATCTTGCTCATTTTAACTCCGTTTTGGGTGATTTTGGTCTTGTTGGATTCCTTTTTCTGAGACACATCTAATGGTTTCACTTTTAGGACCAAATTCTTGGGTTTATTCAAGGTGACTAGTGAAATGACCAAAATGCCCTTTTCTTTAAAACTGAACTTTTCATTGCTAAACTTAGAATTTCAATATTACAAAATTGGAGTCATTAAAAATATAGAACTTGGTCTATTATTAAAAAACTGATAGGAGGAAAACCTAGTAGAGCTAGCTTAAGACAAGAAAGGAGAGAGAAGAGAGGGGAGAGGAAAAGAAAGGAGGAAGAAGAAGTGGGAGAAGGAGAGAAAGAGAGGAGGACAAAGAGGGAGCATCCAAGCCGCTAGCGACTTTCCATGCCAATGATGCCCAAACCTGCATAGAGAAAACCTGACAATGAGAGAAGAAGGGGGGATAAGAAAGAGGAAGAAGAAGAAGGGGAGAATGAGAGGAAGAGAGGAGGAGAAAGAGGGGTGATCCAGGCCACCAATGACATTCCATGCCGATGACATCCAAACCTGCCCGATGATGATAGAAGAAGGGGGAGAAGAAAGAGGAGAAGAAGAAGAATGATGACAAGGAGAGGAGAAGGAAGAGAGGAAGAATAAGAAGAAGGGGCAGAAGGATAGGAAGTGAAAGGAGGAGAGAAAGGGGGTTATGGCTATTAAAAATTGTCAGCCATCGTAGGAGAAGATGAGAGCTTAGATCAACGATTAGAGTTGATCAAAATCTTTTGTGCACAAGCATGAACCAAAGCCCTAAGTTTGTTGGGTAATCTATGTTGTTTGTGCCATTCAATCAAAGAAGGGACAGATACTTGAAAGACTCAAAGATCATGTAATGCCAGAGCAATTTACGCTATTTTAAACAAAAATTGGACATTCTATGGGAAATAAACTATGTTAAATGTTTTACTTTATTTAAAATATTAAATAAAGGAATTTTTGAGGAAACTTGGTATCATTAGATTTTACTCGAAAAATGGAATCCAACGCCTCAAAGAACGCCGAAAACGGAGTTCGTATGAAAACGTTATGGCTGTTTAAAGATCAGGGACAGTTTTGTAATTTAAATAGAAAATGAAAAAGAACGAAAAATGCAGGGGGCTGTTTTGATAACGGCACCCCCTGTCGTCTTCCTCCTCTAGACCTCTCCAGAAACCCCGTTTCCAGAGGTTTTTGCCACCGCCATAGCAATGCTGTAAATACCCCATCTTCCTCCTCTCCAAAACACAAGTTTTCCAGTGATTTTGGGACTGGGGTTTTCGGCAAAAATTGAAAACATGTCTCAACCTAGTTTCCTCTACGTTTTTCGGCAATGGCCCGGCTCGAGTTAGGCCAACCATTCCCGTCTCCCCATTTCCCCTCTTCTCCTTTCCGGTCTAGCATTGGGGTTTTCCCCTTCTTCATGGGTTCCGACAACATAGATTTCCGGTAAAAGGAAACGCACCACTGGGAAAAAAGGGCGTCCCCAGGCTACCCAGGTAAGCCGTTCTTCTTTCCTTTTCATTTTTTTTCCTCCTTTCAGGCTAGATCCATGCTGGATCTAGCGTTTCTAGCCGTTTTCCAGCCAGATTTCTTGGCTAGAAACCACTCCAAGTTGGTTCCATATGCCCCTGCATGAACAAGGCATCTCAGGGACGTCATGCTCCACGTACGCCTGAGACAGGGTCCCTGGGATGGGTTCTGGGTGTACAACAGTGCGAACACTGTCCCAGGTGCGGCCTTCAGGTGCGCGCGCGACATGGGGCACTGGTCCTGGCTTGACCAGGATGCACGGGGTGCCCTGGGAGCTGAGACGCGCCATGCTACAAGGTGCGTCCGTGCGATGATTCGCGTCATAGCGCGTCGCTTGAGCATACATGTACGCATGCAAAACGCGGTCCCTGGCATGGCCTTTGGGTGCACACGCACGTGAGGCGGTCGCGGTTCAACCAGGATGCACGGGTGTCTGGGGAACTGGGACACGCAGACCTAACGAGACTATAAGGATAGGATTAGAGGACAATTTATAGAGTTAACCATGGAATAGTAGATTCACATCATAGGATCTAGCATGACAATGAATTAGGTAAGAACCATGGACCCTAAAAGGCAGATCTAGCGATCTAATGTTTAAATAGAATAAAATTGATAAGGACTCCTTATATCCATTTATACTCAGGAGTTTATAAATGAGACCCAGGGACGGGTTGAGTGATAAAGGACGCGACTCTGGGAGACTTTGAGGTAGGTGCTCTATCACTACTAGACTTTTTAAAAGAGCCATAATTGTTTTAAGAATGCATGTTTGATGTATAAGTATATGACTTGTTTAGCATGACTTAATTCAGCATACATATGATAAATACACTATGCATAGACATGTTTTGTAAACAATTGCATATATTGCATGATTTGTGAGCATTGAGTTCTTGAAAAATTGCATGTCCTTGAGGGTTACCAAAAGACGCAGGAGTGCCCAAAAGACGCTGGGTAGGCAGTTGTGAGGGACCCAAAGAGGACAGGTTTTGGCAAAGAGGTTTTCGCTTCTTTGATCTTATATGATTTGGGCTAATAAGCTCGTGGGCGCTATGCCGAGAGGTCTAGGTTGGCCTCCATCCTCTACCACTATTAGGTGGAATGGGTACCACACCCAAAAAGGGCAATGTCCCTACGTCGACTGCATGTGGTACAGGGGGCTACCACTAGTGTCACGGCACTGGGTCGATGTGTCATATGCCCCGTGGAGGCTATGACCGAGTGTCCTCAAGTACCCGGGACCATACGGTGGCGAGGTCGTGGGCATAGTTGGGTCCTATGGTTTCGTGGACTTGCATTGCATATGGCATGACATGAGGTTGGTCGACCATACCATACCAAATATCCATGAGTTGGATTCAGTTGAGCATCTTATGCATATCATTATGTTTATGATATATGATACTTTCGACTTGGATTATGCTATTTCTTTAAGTCGTCAGTATTCCAATTCGACGGTGGTTTTTAATATCGATATTGACCATGATTGTTCGAACATGCACATGTGTTAAAGAGCATATGACTTTAAACATAGCATGCATTGTAAAACTAGTAGTGATAGACTCCTACTGAGTATAGTATATACTCACCCTATCCTTAACATTTTTCAGGATAGTTCCATCCACGAGTAGAGGACACCTATGTTAGTGCTACGAGCAAAGTAAATCAAAAGGAGACAATTATACATGGAAGTAAACACTCTACCCATTGGACATGTATTTGTATTTATTTACAGTTGGGCTGTGAGCGGTGACTGGATAGACCTGGGAAAAATATTTATGATTTCTGAAGTTTTTTAAAAACTACTTTGGTGGTTGTGAAAGCAAATGACACTCGGGGTTTTCAAAATGAGTTTAAAACTAAAGATTTTCTGCTGCATTGCATGGTTTTCATAAAAATGGTTTTCAAATAGGGATGCATCCCGCCTTAGGAATTAGATATTGCATTTAAAAATGCATGAGAAAACCCGGGTCGTTACAGATCATCATCAGAAAATGGAGATCAATCCAACTCGTCTATTGAAGAAACTATTTGGAGATACATCATTGAGGTAGAATCCGTGGAAGCTATATGATAAGTTGATTTCTTTTATTTGATCTAGGAAGATCCAAGAGATAAAAAGAATTTGGTTCAATTGTAATGAAAATTCTAGACCTAAGCTAGGCACTTAACTTTAAATAAGTTTAATGTGATATTTAGAGTTCTTATTAGAATATAAAACTTGGTTACTAAATAATGACACTTTGTACTAATCAAATAAAATATTTGAATGATTATATGTATCCTTAAAATGTTAATGTTGCACTAGTTGTAAGACCCAAACAAGAAAGTGTGGACTGCCCTTTTTGACTGAATTTTATACATACACTTAGTTGATGTTGAAGCACTTAGATCATGATTTGTTCTTTGACTACTTATAGATGTGAAAAGAATTTGTAATTCTGACATTTGTAATATTTAGGGATTCCAAATAGTAGAGAACATCATTACTTACATTAGTAGTGAGATGAAATTTGGTAGCATAATTATAAAGGCTCCAAACTATAAGGAAGACCTAAGTAAATGGACAATTGTATTGTGCCTTTAGCATTGAATGGTAGTAGTTTGAACCCCTTTTATGTTACTTAAGAATTCTTAATGTTATCCATGAAAAGTATGCTTAATAATATGAATAACTATTGTGAGTTCCATATGATCATGGCTTAGAAAGGAAACATGTTGATTTATATCCACTGAGGACCTACTTCATGAAATTTGTGGTGAACAACTATGATTTGAATTACTATAAGCATTCTTCCTTCATGATCTTTGAATTGAGGCTTTGTTGAATGTGGCATGAAAAGGTGAGACAGTGGTTGTATTGGTTTGGTTAATGGGTGCTTGTTCAATGTGATGAAGTGCATTATAAAGACAACATAGAAGAGATACGAAGATATAGAGTCACCTTGTCGAAGTCTTTTCATACTTATAAAGTAACCTTGAAGAGAACTAGTCACCAAAATAGAGAAAGATGGAGTGTTAATGCATTTAGTAATCCATTGAAGCCAAGTATCATCAAAACCTTGTTTCTACAAAAGTTTCAAAAGAGCACCTCTATGAATACAGTTGAAATCCTTTCTTATATCAACCTAAATAAACGTACCATCCATAATATCCTTTTGGTCGAAATTGTGCAACACGTCATGAGAAAGTAGAATGTTATAAAAACTTGTAGTGCTTTCTCTCAATTGAGTAGTGCAGACTGGTTAACTAAATTTGTAAAACTAAATTAGTATACTCGTAATCTTTCAATGATGTAATGTTGTCACCTTTGATTATCTTCACTTAATATGTGTTTAAACTTTTTCTTATGAATGTATAAGAAATGTCATTAAATAACTCGAGAATGAATATCTCCATTTCACTTAATTGTGTTTAAAAATAAAACATCGATGTGTGTATGATGCTTGTATGAATGGTACATAAATGATGGCTCTTTTATGTTATTCTTTGAACTAGGGAATTACTTGAAATTCATCATTTTCTATGATACAAGTATCACATTTGAACTCTTAAGTTTTAATTGCATGTTTTAATTGTATTGTTAGTTCATATTTAGAGATTACCCTTCATTGATAAGTTTAATTGCATGCTATGTTAGGTTTAGGTTTCACTGCTTAAATTTGTTGCATCTTTAGAATAGTACTTTAGTTAGTTTCTAGGTTTAGTTTTTGAAAAGTTTAATTTTAGAAATATCTATACTAAGCAGGTTTTTATTTTCATGCATGTTTTATCTACTTTGCTTTCACCTTCTTTGTCAAATATGTCATGTCAATTTGTTTTTTTTTTTAAATGAATTACATGGCTTTCTTTTATGTCATTGTTTTAATATTATTGTGTTCTTGTTTATAGTAATGATGGAACAAGAACAACATCAAAATGAAAAATATGGCCAAAATGAAGAGCACGAACAAGAGACCAACATGAGCACTACTCAAAAGACAAAGGGCAGAGGGTGAACAACAATGGAAAAGGTTATCAAGAGAAAGTCTAAGGTAATTAAAGAAACTATCCAATTCAATAGTAGGGGGCAAGAGATATGTGAGAGTGTAACCTTTTATAATAGTTTCCTCTGCTCTATAGTATGAAGCAAGGTCCCTATCACATTTGAGGCTGGAGACATGTTCCATCCTTGACAAAAGATTCAATATGAGAAATGGTGAAGGTAGGTAAACATTAATAACATGTATTATATAATTTATAACATACCTTATTTTCAAATATAGTAATTTACTGTGTACGTACTTAATCAGAAGAAGATGCATGCTTTGCAAGGAGTTGGTGAGCAATGGAGAAAATGGAAGAACTACCTAGTTCATAATTACATACCTCCATATGTCAATGATCCGTTGAAGCTGTACACAATGCCTACCATTTACTCCAACGTCATTAACCAGGACATGTGGAATGCATTTGTGCAGAACTGCATGTCCGTTGAATTTGAGGTATGTGTGAAGATGATATTTCATTTAATTAATTACATGTAACATTCGATTATAGCACTTGATTACATATGTACAAATGTGCAGGCAAAGAGTACAATAGGAAGAAAGGTGCATGAAGCTAATATGTAGCACAACCTATCTAGGTTGGGCTACCCTCATTTAGAAGAGTGCGAAGTAAGTATCTGTTACAATTTATCCCTTTTAAATTAATGCTACTATTATATACATTTTTTTCTCTAACTATAATGTATTGCTTGACAACAACAGAAAGTTATGACAATATAGCCCATTGATCTCTCGGTCCTCTGAAAGATTGTGCATTTGGTGGGCCGTATTAGCAATAAGTTTTCAGATGGAAGTACTGCACAAATTGCTTCTCACATTGTAAGTGATTCCACCTGTCTATAAATTTTATACAATTAAGTATATGACATGATCATGTCTTTCTAATTAAATTTAACACAACATTCTTACCTTAGAAAGCACAACTACACAAACTCTAAGCAATACTACTACAAATGACGACATCCTGTATAAGGCTATGGGCAATAAGGACCACCCTAGTTGAGTTAATGGCATGGGGTGTAGTATTGTTCCATCTATATTATTTGGTAAAGAAGATTTACCTACAGTTCAAGATGAGGAGGCCTACAATGGGTTAGTTGAGAAAATAAAAAAAGATATATTTAGTCAGTTGTGTGAAGGACGTTTGATGATAGTTTCTTCATTCCCTACACATAATTCTTGTAGTTCCTCTACCTCCATCAAATGCCAGCTGCAATTCTCCAATTAAAGATCATGAAGGACATCAAGCACTCCTCGAAAAAGAAATTCCAACTGAGGAGGTATATATATATAGACAAAAGTGGAATTTTTCATTGTCCTTTTGTAATAATTCTCTATCTCAACTTCTCTATTTATATCTGATTTGCAAGTGGGTCAATTCCTATTTGCCCTGGATTCTCATAAAAAAAATTGTGCCAATTAGTTCATGCTATGAGCATGAATCAACTATTTTGCACGAAATTAGTAGACCACCACATACTAAGCAAGTGTCAATTACCCTAACTTTGAATGCTAATGCCTACATTCCTTTCCCTTTAGAAATGAAAATTTTTATAATCATTGGGGAGGTAGCTGCATATCACATCGCTTGGCTAAAGGCACTAGTCATTTCCATAGAGTCCATAGTATGTTTCTTATCATACTATCTTTCTCATCAATATTTTTTAGCTAGAGACATCAATTTAATTGTTTATTAACTTTATATAGTTAGTCACAACAATATGTGGCATTGAGGTCGGTCGTCTTTGCACTATCCTCTATTGTACCAATAAAATAGGTACTTGTATATATCTTTGTTTTTTTTTTTTTCATCAGAAATTAGGTCCTCTTCATTGATTAATATTATTTACCTAAATATTTTTACATTTTTTATAGCATCCATCTAAGGAGAGTGTGGAAGTCCCATTTAACATGCCTTGATCCCTAAGGTTAATCTACAGTTTCATCAACGAAGATATAGCAATCAACCCCATACAAATCAAGAGGGAGGGCTTGACGAGGACATTGTTCCCACTTATGATAGAGGACCGATTATGTGCTTGCCTATGGGATCAACTTGAGCACTCTCATATTGTCACCTACATGGGGTATATGTACATACTTTCTTATAAAATATTTGACATTACATATTATATTTTCAAGGTATAGGTAATAATTATTCCTTTTATGCAGTTTCCGGAATGATGCAACTAGCCTTTTGAGGGTGAGGTTACACTTTACTAATTCCTTGACCCTAGCATCATTTGTGGAGTGGTAGAGCAATGGCTAATAGGTAGGCATGTTCATGATATTTTACCAGGCTTCTTTTGCTTCTCTTAAGGATATGGCTTAATGATTGCTATAATAGCAGGTAAGTTTTAATTTTCTTGTTTTCTTGCCAACTTATTCTATACTTAGGGATTGTTAACTTTAATTATAATTTATATGACTGTCTATGTAGGGCTCATTGGATGCTGCTTGTTTTGAATATGTACGATGGACATGCTTTCTTTTTTTATTCTTGTGGAACGCATATTCATCTCGCCCTTGTAGAAATTATAAATAAGTAAGCTTTTATTCTTTTCATGTATTATGTGTAGACAAATAATTTGTTATTCATCTATAGTGCAATTGATATTTAAATTTGTTGAGTATGGTATGAATGGGCTAATCTGACCGAGACTGTACAACCACCAAAACTCACTTGAAGGAATGTCAAGGTACATCTAATTAAACTTAAAATATTACAATTGATATTTATGGATTTTTTTGTTGTCCATGTTGCATACTTTCCCAGACAACATTTTGATTGGGAATGAGGGCACTATGTCTTGAGATACATGAGGACCCTCATATTTGATAGTATTCCTATCTCCCAACTAAGAATGGTAATACACTTTTTACTTTTCATAATCTTATATTTTTCTATAGTTTTCTATGGACCTAGGTAAAAGAATGTGACCTAAATTAAATATGTTGTATTACAGGCTGCTATGCTTTCTAAGTGGGATGAGTATGTGATGAGTTTCAATTAGATAACTTGGAGTAACTACATGAATGTGAAATACATAATATAGTAGTTTTTTCATTCACTTGTATGTGTTCTTTTAGTTTTTGTTATTTTCTTTGAAATATATATATTTTTAAGAGATAAATGAGTGGGAATTTGGAGTGTGGGGATAAATATGGATGATGTAAATTTGGAGCTTGTAGATGAAGTGAATATGTGGCAATTGGTTTTCAATATATTAATTGAATTATATCTTTTATGAGATGATGAATGAGGGTTTCTTAGAGTGTGAAAGTAAATTCAAATGTTTTGGTTTCTTTTATAAAGTATTTTCAAGATAGATGTGGATGGATAATGATCAATTTGGATGTTTCGTACCTAATGTGGAAGTGAATGTATTAGGTGTTATATTGTAAGAAGTATTAGGTGTATCAAGAAAGATGTGGATGCATGTTGTAGTGGATGTTTGTTTTTCATGTGTATAAAGATTATTAGAAGTATCAGGTGTATCAAGATAGATGTGGATGTTGTAGTGGATGCTTGTTTTTCATGTGTATATGGATTGTAAGAAGTATGTTATATTCAATGTATATAGGTGGTAGTGCTCGGAATGTAAAAAATGAAAGAAAAAAGACACTTTTGAAGTCATTTAGGGATAATTGACTTCAAAAGTTTGAGACTTTCGAAGATGTTTGTTTAAACAACTTCAAAGGTCTTTGATTTTTAATTATTTACTTTCCAAGTCGGCTGGATAGAAGTTCTTTTTTAAGCTACTTCTATTATCATTTTTAATTGACTTTAAATGCTCTCTTGTGTAGTAGCGACATTTAAAGGAGCAAGTGCCAATGCTAGTTGCACCACATGCCTTGAGTTTGGCACTAGTGGTGACACCTACTATGGAGCCAACAGATAAATCTGCTCAAACATCTCATCAAGCATTAGTAGCCCTAGTGCCTAGAGTAGTGGAGGGTGGTGCCTCAAAGAGTTCTAGAATGATGGAAATGCTACTAGAATGATTTTATTGGATGGTATTGCATTTTTATGGAGATGGTGATATAGAGGTAGTTGAGAGAGCATTTACCACCATGAGAATCCCTACTTAGGATTAGGTGAGGATAACCACTTATCTATTGAAGGGCAAGGCAGGATTTTGGTGGAAATTGCTTGAGCGGATGCATTCCTCTCGTACACTTCTACTTGGGAGGCCTTTAAGAAGGCCTATGATAACCAATATTTTCCACATCATGCACAACAAGCGATATAAAGAAAGTTTGCTACTCTAGAGCAGAGAGATCAGACTGTTCATTAGTATTTGAATTGGTTTACACAGCTAAGGGTAGTTGCTCCTAACTCCTTTACCACTCATAAGGAGGTTGCAAATGGTTTTCTTAAGGGGTTGACACCTGGATTGAGGAATTGGGTGATTATAGTGTGTTCAACATCAGTGCTATAGTCAATAGACATGGCCTTTATTCTAGAGAGGGATTTCCTTAGGACTGAGGTACATCGTAGGGACTCAGACAGAGGCCCTTTCCATTGACATAGTCATAGAGGCCACCAAGCCAGGAACATTTGAGTAGGTAGAGTATAGATACGGACAGGAGAAATGCACTAAATGTAGGAGTAGGCACCTTGGACAGCCATGTCCTAGTACTAGCAAATAACAACAACACCAGACATCACAAAGACAACCCTTTAGATGCTTTGGCTGTGGAGAGTCAGGGCACTTCCTTAGAGATTGTCTCAAGCAATAGAGGGAGAGGTAGACAAACATTTGGGGTATGACAGAGATGGCCCCATGTAGCTAGGAATGAGTTCTTATCATTACTTTGGGGTAGGCATAGGCCTCAAACTAGGTTATGGAAGGTACTTTCTTAATTGTCGATAGGCATGCCAGGATCATCTTTGATCTAGAATCTAGTCTTTCTTTCATTTCATGTGCTTTTGCATCTTGCTTGGACATGCATTTATTTATGTTAGCTTTTGGGTTGGATGTTATGACGCCAATGTGAGAGTCATTTGGGGCTAGTGTGTACCTTCAAGGGCTACCTATGGAGATAGCAAGCGAGAGGATGGACGCTGGTCTCATCCCACTTAATATGGTGGATTATGATGTCATCTTAGGATGGATTGGTAAGATATTTTCTAGGATAGTTAATTGCCTTACAAAAGAGTGTTACTTTTGGTGTACCTAGACGGCCAATGACCTTGTTCCACTATAGGAAGAGCATCATTAGGGCATATTATCTCTACCACGAAGGTAGCATGACACTTTTCCAAAGGATGCCAAGTCTTCCTTGCTTGTGTGACAATAGAGATAGTGAGCGGTCATGGATTGAGGACATAGACACTATATGAGAGTTCACAAATATCTTTCATGAGGATTTTCTAGGATTACCACTATAGAGGAAGATTAATTTCATTGTGGACTTGATGGCAGGTACAACACCCATTTCCAAGGCTCCATATAAGGTGGCCCCGATGAAGTTGATAGAGCTCAAGAGCCAGCCATAGGATTTCTTGAAAGGGGTTTTATCAGACCTAGTGTGTCTCCATCGCAAGTACCAATCCTCTTCATGAAGAAAGGATCCTTATGTTTATGCATAGATTATCCCTCGTTGAATAGTGTTCTGGTGAAGAACCGATATCCTCTACCTCATATTCATGATATATTGGTCTACCTGGCCAACATGGAGGACCATAGTGAGCATTTGCATATTGTCTTAGAAGCATTGTGTCGCCACTAGAATGTTGCAAAGTTCAGCAAATGAGACTTTTGGTTGGAGCAGGTGCACTTCCTCTGTTACGTCATATCAAGGGCTGGTGTAGCAGTGGACCCAGTACAGGTAGACGTAGTGCTAGGCTAGGAACGATTTACGATAGTGACTACGATATGTAGTTTTCTCAGTTTGGTAGGTTATTAGTCTAGATGGAGCGAATATCTTAGGGATTTTGACTTCACCATCAAATAAGATCTTAGAAAGGCAAATGCAGTCGCAGATGCCTTAAGTAGGAAACAAGGGCAATGGTTATGAACTTATCTGTTAGATTGAGATTCATTGACATGATTTTGCAAGCATAGGTGGAGGATGCAGAGAAATAGGCCTTCATAGAGAAGGCATTCTTCACTAGAGGGTAGGATGGTGGCATATGATTTTAGGGTAGACTAGTGGTATTAGCTATTGATGGTTTGAGATGAGAGCTACTTCAAGAAGCTCATTAGTCATAGTTTAGTATTCATTCTAGAGGTACTAAAATGTACATGATTTAAGATTGTACTTCTAGTGGAATGGGATGAAGAGTGATATTGGGGAGTGTGTAGCACAATGTCTGACCTATCAACAAGTCAAGGGTGAGCATCAGAGGCCATCAGGGTTGTTATAGATGTTGGATCTTCTTGAGTGGAAGTGAGATCATATTACTATGGACTTCATATCTAGTCTTCCAAGGATAGTGAGCAAGCATGACATGATTTGAGTTATCAATGATATGTTGAACAAACCTAGCCACTTCCTTCCCATTAGACAGAGTCAAATAGTAGGTAGCTAAGTAAGGCTTTATGTTAAGGAGATCATGAGTTTACATGAGACTCCTTTGACTATTATATTGGACAAGGACAGTAGATTCATCTCAAAGTACTAGTAGAGTGCTCTAGATACTTTGAGGTTGACGTTGAGGTTTAGTATAGCTTTTAAACCTCAAATAGAGGATATGTTGAGGGCTTGTGCCATGTAGGATGATAAGTTATTAAATATGCATCTAGATAGTTGAAATAGCATGAGGAGAATCATCATGATAATATTATACATATGCAATACTTGGATTTGAGACATGAAGGTGATTTGAATTTTTAATGTGAGGTTATTTCCTTGCATGTAATTGAAATTTGGTTCATGATTTTACTGTGAGTAACCGATTAGGGTGACTGATGAGGGTAGGTGCATGGGGCATGGACAAACTTCTAGGTGGTAGCTTCTAGGTGACAAGTTTCTAGGTGCGCATGGTATACTTGTGATTAGTATGAGATGATTGTGAAATATTTTCACATGTATGATATGATTCGAGATTTACTTTTTGGCAAAAAATTCCCTATTGGTGAGTTGATATGATCTGATACAGATTTAGCATAGATTTTCCTATTGGTGAGTTGATTTAATCTGATATGGCATAGATTTGCCTATCGGTGATCTAAGATGCTCTAATTTTGTTTGGCATGGATTTGCCTACTTTGTCAATTAGTTTGCTCTAGGATAATTGGCATGATTAGCCTACCTTATGAGGCGAGGATGTTTTTAGAAATGTCTGAAAGATAACATGACAAGAATTTCAAGGATAGAATTCCTCTAAGGGAGGAGAATGTAATGACTCTCAATTTTAAGTTCTTTTTCCATGTATTTATATTAAATTTTAATTGAAAAAAGAACTAGGAATTGGATTTTGTAAAAGTTTAAATTCCATGGATGTGACTCCTTTGAATATTTAGAATTTGGACTTAAAAACTATAAAAAAATGGAATGTACATATAGAAATGATTCCAACAACACTAATTTTGAGTGAAATAAACATCGAGGTGGAAAAACCCCAAATTTTTGTTAATTTGGGTAGAGGGTCTAAAATTGATAACAACAACCCTCATTTTTGTCATTTTGTCGTTTGTAGCCCCCATGCCACTTTAGGAGCAGGTGCACAACTTAGATTTCCAGCTTCCATTCATTGGGCCGGCTTTCCTTGTGATGGGTGGTGGCAAAAAATGGCTGAAACACAACAAAATGGGAGGGGAATATTAGTAAGGGAAAAATCCCATCGATCCACTTCCTTTGTTCAGACCCCCATAGCTTAACCCCCACTATTGGACCCTTTTTATGTTATGGTTTTTAAGTTACACTCACAAGTGCATGAATTGGTTGTAGTAATTCATGCAATGGAGGTCGATCCCACAAGGAAGCGAATGGATTTGTGTGATTAGTGGTCTTTGCTTAGATTACTTAACCTAGCCAAGATAATGATATTTTTTACCCAAATTAAGAGTGAAAACTTAACATAAATGTAAATATGAAATATGAAAATATGTCAAAATGAAACATGCTCAACTTAGAATATTTTCTAAGAACACACTTTCTAAAGTTAAAACCTTCCAAAATTAAAACTTTCTAAATATAGAACTTTCCTAAATACTTCCTAAAGATGGAATTTAACAACTTTCTGGATCATTCAATTCTAACAAGCAGAAACTAATATAAGGAAACTAAGCAACAACTTCATTACTTTCCTAAATTGAACTTTCTAAACATGAAAATTAGAAACCTTCTAAATAATGCAAACAAACTAATGGAAACTAATATATGCAAAACTAGGTAACAAATCAATCACTTTACTATGTAATGAATTCAAGAAACATGTTTAAGCAACATGATTCAAATGTGGTTCTTAATTATGAAATCTTATAAATATGATGCAAAAGCATGTAAATAATAGTAATGAGATTTCATGGACTGAAATGAAATAACAGCTTAACTTACAAGAATAACATTTAACAACATGTGCATGATACCTAGAGTGATGTGCATGGTTCCTAAGGTGGTAAACATGTAAAAAAGCTATGTAAATCTAAGATTCAATCAATTAATTGAATTAAACCAAACCTAAGATTGGATGAATGAACTTATACTCCAAAATCTAACCTAAATCCTTCACCACACTTTCCACAAACTTCAGAAAAAAACTCCTCAAAACCATGCCATGACTCCTAGAGTGGTGTGCATCGAACCAAGGGGTTTTTGGTTGATTTTGATTCTTGGTAAAGATGAATTTAAAGTAATAACTTATCTTGAATGATAAACTATGAAAGATCACCACAAAAAACATTCACCAACAAAAGATGGAAGCATAATCATAAAAAAGAATTCATTCATGTGGAAGATTACAGGGCTAGTGTGCATTGTTGTTTTACCACAAGTGCACGAGCTATTGTAGTGTAGCATATGCAAGTACGAATCGATCCCACAGGGACTCACCTTAATAATTTGGAGTTTAAGTAAAATTTAATTTTTCAAAAATTAAAAAATAAGTGAAAAAAATTAAATGAAAGTGCAATCAAACTTTAGATATATTTAATTAATGAAAATTACAAAGGTCCAGCCCCAAAAGATAGAAATTTAACATAAAAAAGAAAAATCTACTTCCCTAGCTTGATCACATCATTTTCTTCAAATTGAATATCTTTAATCTCAATCAGCCTTCATCAATCTCTTTATGGTGCTTCTAATTAATGATCCAATGGATGATTAGGCAGATTCTCCAAAATTTCAAAGATCTGGTCTAGATAAGGATTTTGGGTTTAACGGTTTAGATCTGATTTTTGAATCTCAGATTGAAGATAAGGAATGATAAACAAGCTATAGAATTTCCTAAAAACAAGATCTAGAAGTTGATTGAAAATCAGATGTGAAACAGATGAGAAATTGAAGAAATCCTATTTATTGAAGCAAAACCATTGATTTGGTTAAACTTTACTTAAAATAAGGATTGATAAAATAGTTCCTAATTAATCATGGAATAAAGTAGAACACAGGCAAGCAAAACAGGAATAAAATTGAGCATGAACAAGAACAATAATAGGATGAAATATAATTCAATTTATTGTGCTATGGGCAAAATTGGAATTTTTACCGAAAGTTACTTCTTTTTCTTGTAAAACAAATAAAAATTGACCAGAGGAAGACAACGCTTGAGAAGAGAGTAAAACGGTGTTGGAAAGGAGAAGAATGTGGCGATGAACGACTAAGGAACTAGGGGGCTGGGTAGTGCAGTGTTGGGTTGACGAGGGTGAAGTAGAGAAGTCGATGCCAGTGTTGTGTGATGTCGACTTGGGCAGAGGGGTAGAGGATAGCAGCTGCGTTGGGGATTGGAGTTCATTGACTTCTCTGGTGGAGCATAGGGAGAGGAGAAAAGAATGAGCGCAGGAAAGGAGGCATAAAAACAAAGTGTAATAGAGGAGAAGAATAGTGAAACAAATGGGAA
The DNA here is from genome assembly GCA_035236585.1 of Warburgia ugandensis. Lineage (NCBI taxonomy): Eukaryota > Viridiplantae > Streptophyta > Magnoliopsida > Canellales > Canellaceae > Warburgia > Warburgia ugandensis. Next base: position 44,845,428 of record CP141134.1, read on the forward strand.
ATTTGATGATTGATAATGAAGTGGAGATAGGAAAAAAAAAAAAAAAAACTAACAGAAACACGGTGAGATAGAAAAGGGCTAAGAATGAAGTGGAAAGAAGGAAAATATGGTGTTGTCTGGGAATTGGCCAGACAATAGAGGGGATCTAGTGAATAGGGGAAGAAGGAGATGGAGAGGAAGAAAATGAGATAGAGAGAGGGAATGCGTTGAAGGGGAGATACCAGAGAGGTGGTGCAAGTGAGAGAAGGGAATGATAAAGAGGGAACTAGAGAGAGAGATAAGGGAAGAGGAAGGGTGGTGGGTTACCTACCTCCTATGATCTAGGCAAAGAGGGGGGGGGGGGGGGGTTGTTTGGTTAGATGTAGACATGGGAGCTAGTGTGGTGGCAAGAGAAGAAGAGATGGAGCAGAGGTGCTGGGGCAAGGTAGTGGAGACAATGATGGGAACTTGCCCAGTGGAGTAGATATGCTGGGCCGACGAAGTTGGTGTGGTGGGCTGGAGAATAGGGAGCTGACTAGTTTGGTGTTGTTGGCTCAAGCGAGTTGTGATGATATTGTGCTAGTCGGGTGAAAGAAAGAGACGGGAGTTGAGAGAGAAACAGAGAAAAGAGAGATAGTGCGATACGGGTGAGGCAGAGATAGAGGTGGTGAGGCATGGAGTGATAGATAAGAGAAGGAAACAGAGGTGGAGTGGTGAAGTGGGAACATGAGAGGAGGGAAGGTGTGGTGAGGATCTGGGAGTCGATTGGGAAAAGAGATGAGTAAAGGTGAAGCAGAGGGGGAAGAAGAAAGAAGTGGAAGATGGTAAAAGATAGGAAACAATAGAATCAATGAAAAAAAAATTGATTGGAAAGAACAGGAAAAAATGATGAAGAAAAAGGAATGGCTAACAAACGAAAATAGTCTTCCTCCCCTCCCTTCCACAGGTTCCCTCTTCTCCTCCTATATATCTTTTCCATACTTCTAATTTTATTCTCCCCACACTTTCCTTATGGTGAAGGGTTAGTTTCCCACCAGGAAACTTCTACCCCCTTTAATTATGCAACTCTTCATTCCAAAGTTGAGGTCTTGTTTAGGAAATCTTATCCATGATGTTCTTTCCTCTAATTACAACTCCTTTTCTTTTTGGAAACCATCCTATCTTGCTTTGTGATTGATCTGGTTTATTCAATGCCCTTTTGGATAATCTACACAGGTGATTTTTTATTTGACACTAATCAGCACAAATCAAGCCATATAATATCCAATCCAACTAATTTGCACCATAGAATTAGCCCTCCAAACCACAATCTGTTTGATCAGCAAAATATAAGACCAAATTAGAGTAATCTAAACCATACATTAAGTATTTGCTTAGCTTCGATGATCATTTTATCATTAAATTTGAAAAATTAACGTTGGATAATCAATTTAAGCTAAAATTCATATTTTATCTAAAAAGAATCAAAGTGATGAGTTAGATTATCTAATTAATTGCTAAACTAGAGGTATTTTAGGAAAAATTAAACACTTAGCATGCACCATTCTTACATAATATAAACTCAAAATAAATCCTTCAATACACTCTAATCCAATAAGCACAAAGATCAAGGGAAAATCTAATGGAAAGTAAACGCTAACCTTGAGGAACACTAAGGAAATCAAATAGGAGATCAATGGAATCAAAGGCTAAATGAAACTAGATGCAAAACAATGAAACTAAGCAAGGAACAAAGCCTACCTTGAAGAAAGTTGCATGGAACATATAACTAGAGATGGTTGCCAATGAAGAAACTATAGAAAACTTGCAAAGGAAAAGAGAGCTCTAAGGAAGAAACCATCCAAGACTTCAAGGAAGAGGGTTGCAATGCAAAAAATTGTGGAAAGCATTCTAAGGAGGAAGTGGGCACCACTTTTTTAGGTGTTTAATATCCTCAATTTTTAACCCTAAATTAGTAATAAAAAAAATAATTAAATTAAAAATTTTATGCATAAAATTTGGTTTTGAAACCACTAAAATTAGAAAGTACACGTCAATAAGAATTGAACGGTATAAAGAGTGTAAAAAACGAAGTTCGGATGAGGCATATATGAACCTTTTAAGATCAAAGGGCAATTCGATAATTAGGCAGTGACACGAATTAGAGGGGGTCGTTTTAATAACTGCACCCCTTTCCATTCCTAACCCTTAGCAGGAGGAGATAGGTAGTAATCTGTCTTGCCTTGTGAAGTAATTGGATCTACCACTACATAAGCTTGTTTCCCTTCCATTCTCGCGCCGAACAACCAGAGAAAAACCCTAGCTTTTTCCTTTGCATGCTGCTAAAATGAGGGGACCTTTGCACACACTAGAGGACCCCAATCTCTCATCTCTAGCTCTAATCAGGTAAGCCACACACTTTAACTTGTTTTTCCCTTTGTTTTCCAACTTTCCCCTCTCAGATGCGGGCTGGATTTGAGCTGGACGACTGTTGGATGGCCTAGGAAGTCAAAACTGTGGAGCATGGTTAGACCCACATTAAAGACATCTACAATGAGAGATCTGAGCCATTCAATGTGATCTTTGGACCCAAAAACCCTATGAATGGTGAAAACAGATAAAAAGTTGGAGCATCTGGGGCTTCGATCGAGCCAAAAGAATTAGATGGCTTGGGTTCATCATCCCCGATGGATAGTGCACCCAAGACGCCAAATGGGATGCACAGGGGCAGATGGCATGGTGAGTTCTGGCGTCTGTACATACTAGGCACACTGGTATAAATTGGTGTAAACCCCCTCTGTTGGTGCAAACCGGTGTAAAATCGAGTTTTGATCTGAAATAGTTTTTCAGAGATTCTGAGGCTACAGAAGCCTGATCTTTGATTCAAAAGGTCCATTGCAATCATCTTGATGATGCATACATGATTTTAGTAATAGACTCTTGATCTAAGCACATCTAATCAAGTCAAATTCATAAAATAGCGCCAAATCACTTAGATCAAGCCGATCAAAGGGTGATCAGGCATCAAAACTTAAACAACTAGATAATATATAGTAATAACTGAGGCTCCTCAGGATTAGATTAGGCGTATTTACTCTAGTAATTGATCCAAACCATTGAACTGACCCAGATCTTGGAAATTTGTTGAGCTAAGGATGATCTGACAGTTAGATCAAGGTATAAACTTTAGATGCACACAAAAATGAGTAGATGAACATGAAATAGATTTGATTAATAACAATTATTGTGGGGATTAAGGATCTAATCATAAATAGAGATCTTAGAGAATGATCCAACGGTTGGATCGCCATAGATTCTACTGAGATGAAATAAATAACATAAAATTTGTACCATGATACTAACATGTACATTAGAGTGTGCGAGCTAAGAAGATTACATGCTTCATTGGGGTTATCTCTCATTAAGGTAGGTGACAACATTTAATGTTATGTTTTGATTTCTAAAACCTTGCATTATCATAGCATCATGGTTATTGTGATGGATTGTCACTTGTTTATTTATTCTGAGATTTTGTGAGATTCAACATTTTATGCTATGATGGATATTAGATTTCGATAGTGTATTGAATGGGTTTTCATGATTGACTGTTTTATGAGATTGATACCATGTATCTTATATATGATTAGTAATGATCTTTCTTTATTGCATCACTGAGATTGGTGGGTTTTCATAAAATTGGTGGGGGAGGCTTGGTGGCTAGTCCTTTGAGAGGCTAACCCCAGGATGAGGGGTGTGCCTTGGGGATTGTGAGCCACGAGTGCTCTTACTCGGTGGATGTCATGCTAGGAGGGAGTAGGACCGGCCACCCACCCTTTGATTTTGTGATGTGATAGACACCTACCACAGATGGCTTTTGGTAGGGGTTTAGTAACATGGATAGTCCACACTACTGTTCTGGGCCTTTCCATGAGGATGAATGTTAAGTCTCCCATTATGGTGCCGATAAGGATTGGCTGTAATGACCCCAATTTTTGTAATATTAAAATCCCATGAAAAGTTCAGTTTTAAAGATAAGGGCATTTTGGTCATTTCACTAGTTTCCTTGACTGAATTTAGGAATTTGGTCCTAAAAATGGTTCCATTAGATGTACCTTAGAAAAAGGAATCCAACAAGACCAAAATCACTCAAAACGGAGTTAAAATGAGCAAGTTATGGCCCTTTGAAGTTCAGGGGCAAAACTGTAATTTTTACAAAAATGGGTTTAGCTACAACACACAGGGGCCCGTTTTGATACGGGCACCCTTCATCTTCCACCTCCTAGAGAGTTCTAGAACGATGGTGATTGGAGGGGAAATCACCGCCATTTTGGAGGTTTCTCCACCGCCATTCAAAGGCAGTGAGAGCCCCCTCCAGAACCCTCTCTTAGCTCTATAAATAGAGCTCTTGGGTGCCTCTAATGGCAGCCCAAAACATTGGAGAAAACCCATCGTGGAGCAGTAACCTAGAGGAGAAAACATGGAGAGAAAACCAGCCACAAAGCAGGTATGCCCAAAAACTCCCCAAACCCATCTAACCCATAGTCATAGGCTCAGTTTTCTTAGGTTTTTGCATGAAAATCTATGGGGAATAGGCCTCTAGGGAGTCACCAAGGACCCTGGGACGTCCCTAGGGCCGCACTGGTTCGACAGGGTCAAACCAGGGTGACCTGAGGACGACCCGAATCCTTAACGAGTAGGACGATCTAATAGGAACGTCCCACGTCGACCTGCGTCGACCCCCGTTTGAAAAACCAAACGGGCGCGTCTAGGGATGCACCCACAAAAGAGAGAAAAGGCGGAAAAATTTGGCGCGTCTGCATACGTACCCGCTGAGGCGCACGCCGCAGACGCGCAGCGCTCTAGCAGCACATCAGTTTTTGGTTCCTTAAGGAAGCCAGGGCGCACGTCGCAGACGCGCAACACCCTAGCATTCTGTCTTTTTATTTTTTTAGACTCCTATGTACGTATGACACTAAAATGCTTATAACATGAGATCTAGAGCTCTGATTGAGGAGCCGCAAAAGGCGTTGTGTCCGTGTCGACGACGTGGACACATCCAAACTATAAAATTCCTGATCAAGGTCCAATCAAAGGTGGGCATGACCCTTAGAATAGGATGGTGGCGCGTGGCCACTGGAACCTTGGAAAACTAAGGATACCAAGGCCCAATTAGGACCTTAGGACACCCATAGGCATAGGGATGGACCCCTAATGCCTAAGTAATAAGACCAATTACTCTAAAACCCATAAAATATAGGCCTAACTAACCTTGATTCCCCAAACCATGATCAGGAGCGTCCGAGGACAAAAGGGTTAGCGCGACCTAGCCAGGTAGGTGCTCTATCGCTATTAGATTCTTTTAAAAGATCTATTATTGTTCTGAGAACATATGTTATAAGTATATGACTTGTTTAGCATGACTTGATTCAGCATGCATATGATAAACGTTTTGTACATAGACATGTTTCGTAAAAGATTCATATACATTATGCACATATATGTTTTGTCAATAAGTGCATACATTGCATGATTTAAGTACTTGCAAAGATTGCATGTCCTTGAGGGTTGCCAAAAGACGCTAGAGTGCCGAGGGCCAGGCAGTTGTGAGGGACCCAAAGAGGACTGGTTTTGAACAGAGGTTTTTGGCTTATTTGATCGTACACGATTTGAGCTAGTAAGCTTGTGGGTGCTATGCCGAGGGGTGTGGGTTGGCCACCCAGCCTCTACCACTATTAAGTGGATAGGTACCATGCCCAAAAAGGACATGTCCCTGCTTTGACTGCATGTGGTACAGGGGGCTACCACTAGTATCACGGCACTGGGTCGAAGTGTCATATGCCCCGTGGAGGTATATGATCTTGTTTCCCTAGGTACCCGGGGACCACACGGCAGTGAGGTCGTGGGCATAGTGGGACCCTATGGTTTCGTGGATTTATGTGCATTGCATATGGCATGATATAAGGTTGGTCGACCATACCATGACAGATATCCATGAGTTGGATTAAGTTGAGCATTTGATGCATATTTTTATGATTATGATATATGATACTTTCTACTTGGATTATGATATTTCTTTAAGTTGTCAGTATTCCGGTTTGATAGTAGCTTTTAATATATTGAACGTGATTATTCGAACAACATGCATATGTTTTTATGAGCACATGATTTTAATGATCGCATGCATTATAAAACTAGTAGTGATAGACTCCTACTGAGTATAGTATATACTCACCCTATCCTTAACATTTTTCAGGATGATTCCATCCATGAGTAGAGGGCATCTATGTTAGTGCTACAAGCAAGTGAATAAAAAAGGAAACACTTATATATGTAAGTAAATTCTTAACCCTTTGGACATGTATTTGTGTTTATTTACAGTTGGGCTGTGTCTTTGTATTTGGATAGACACAGGAAAAACGTTTATGATTTCTAAAGCCTGTTCAAAAACTACCTTGGTTGTTGTGAAAGCAAATGACACTCGGGGTTTTCAAATTGAATTTCAAATAAAAGATTTCTCCGCTGCATTGCACTGTTTTTCAAATCGAGATCCCACCTTAGGAATTTAGATTTTTCATTTAAAAATGCATGAGAAAACCCGAGTCGTCACATCGGCGGTGGTTGAGACCTTGGAGGGGTTACCACCGTGGCATCATGATCCATACTCTTATTCTATATTCTTGTAATATGGGCATAGAGATGTTATTGTATGCCTGGGTGTGACGACACTCGAGGAATGATATGAGTTCTCATGATCTGTTATATGAGTGTATGGGACACTCGTGGGACCCATGTACATTTGTTATTGTATGCTCATTTACATTGGATGATATCCTATTTTACATCCATGAGATCATCTTCTTTTAAATCCATGAGGTACTTGTTTCATCACATATGATGTTTTAAGACTATATTAGCATTACTTATGATACTTATATTTTAATGGATAATTGACCTACACATCATATCCACTTTGTCATTGGATTTTGTTTTTCCTTGTTATTACATTAAATGTCTATGTACCTACACAAGCAATAGCTTGCTAAGGCATTGCTTTGTTTGCAAGGCCTCTGATATCAAGCACGACAGCAAGAAGGGTAAGGCCGTTGAGGGATAGTGATAGCAGTGGTGACCACTTTGGCTGATAGATAGCTCGACATGAGTGATTAGATGGACTACAATTTGAACCTATTTTATGGAGCGTATACCTTCATTAGATGGATTTGATTATGACATTATATATATTATAGACATGTCCTTAAGTATGGTGGAATATTATGATGGATAAACCCTGGGCCACATTATTATACTCTTTGGATATTTATTATTTTAAAAATAAAGGCACCATCGATTTTGACATTGGATTTGATATTAGTATTGTCTTAAATTTATTGCTGCGTACTTATATCTATCTTTAAATCATGGTCATTATGTATTTGGAAAAAGGAGATAACATCTAGAGGTTTTTAAGTAAATGTTCTAATACAATATTTAATAAAATCTTTTGAATTTGGGATCCTGACTATTATTATTAAAAAATATGTTATAAAAACCCGAGGTGTTATAGTTGGTATCAAAGCCCAGTCTATTCCATCATAATCCTTACAAAGGTCCACTTATATATAGATGACAGTCCATGAATTATAGTTAAAGAAGAACTAAGATAGAGGAACCTACACTTAGTGATATTTGAATCCCTAACAGATGGCTTCTCGAAGAAGGACAAGGTCTACCCTTGCTATGCTAGTTACCCCACCTACTAAGTCCTTTGATCAAGGGGATCATGATACTGGGTTGGTAAATAGGGTGATTGTAATGCCCGAGCAATTTACACAATTTTTAATGAAAATTGAACATTCTATAGGAAATAAACTGAGTTAAATTTTTCACTTTATTTAAAATACTAAACAAACGAATTTGTGAGGGAACTTCATACCATTAGATTCTACTCGAAAAATGGAATCCAACGCCTCAAAAATCACCCAAAACAGAGTTCGTATGAGGAAGTTACAGCCGTTTAAAGATAGGGGTATTTCTGGAAATAAAACAGAGAAACGAAAAAAAACGAAAAAGGACGAAAAATGCAGGAGGCGTTTTGATAACGGCACCCCCTGTCGTCTTCAACCTCTAGACCCTCCCAGAAACTTGTTTTTTCATGATTTCTCTAAAATACACCAGGGAAAATGGCGGCACCGCCATTGAGGGGCACTGCCTTTCATTCCTCTATAAAAACCCCATCTTCCCCCCTCTTCAAAACGGGTTTTTTCTAGTTGTTTGAGACTGGGGTTTTCGGAAAAACCGAAAACCCATCTCTCTGAGTTTTTCAACAATGGTCAGGCCCAAGTGAGGTTGGCCATTCCCGTCTCCCCATTCCCCTCTCTTCTCTCCAGTCTTGGCAATGGGGTTTTCCCCTTCTTCGAGTTTCCAGCAGCCAAGGGTTTTCAGGTGGAATGGAGGAGCCACACCACACGGAAAAGGGCGTCCCCAGGCTATCCAGGTAAGCCCCTCCTTCCCTTTCCTCCATTTCACTTCCCCCAGGCCAAGATCCATGCCGGATCTGACCTTTTTCCAGCCAAATTTATGGGCTGGAGGACGTTCCCAAGCTGTTCAAATGGCCTGCACGAACACAACACCCAAGCCAGGTCCAGACGACCTTGCTCCATGTACGCCTAGGACAGGGTAGGGCACGGGTCCTGGCTCAACCAAGGTGCATGGCGTGCCCTGGGAGCTGAGACCCGCCATGATACAAGGTGCGCCCATGGGATGATGCGAGTCACCCGAGCATGCATGTGCGCGTGCAAAAACGCAATCCCTGACATGGCCTTTAGGCGCGCACGCATGTGAGGGAACTGGGACACGTGGACCCAACAAGACTTTAAAGCTAAGATTAAGGGACAAATTACAGAGTTAGCTATGGAATAGTAGGTCCATACCATAGGATCTAGCCTGACAATGAATTAGGCAAGAACCAAGGACCCAATAGGCAGGACTAGCGGTCTAATGTCTAAATAGACTGAAACTAATTAGGACTCCTTGTATCCATTTATACCCACGAGTTTATAAATGAGACCCAGGGACGAGTTGAGTGCTAAAGGACGCAGCTCCAAGAGACTTTGAGGTAGGTGCTCTATCACTACTAGATTCTTTTAAAAGAACTATTATTGTTTGAGAATACATGTTTTAAGTATATGACTTGTTTAGCATGACTTAATTCAACATGCATGTGATAAATGCTTTATGCATAGACATGTTTTGTAAATAATTGCATATACATTATGCGTAGATATGTTTTGCAAACTATTGCATACATTGCATGATTTGTGAGCATTAAGTTCTTGCAAAAATTGCATGTCCTTGAGGGTTACCAAAAGACACTAGAGTGCCGAGGACCAGGCAGTTGTGAGGAACCCAAAGAGGACAGGTTTTGAAAAAGAGATTTTTTGCTTTTTTGATCTTATGTGATTTGGGCTAGTAAGCTCAAGGGTGCTATGCCGAGGGGTTTGGGTTGGCCACCCAGCCTCTACCACTATTAGGTGGATGGGTACCACACCCAAAAAGAGGCAACGTCCTTACGCCAACTGCATGTGGTACAGGGGGCTACCACTGGTGTCACGGCATTGGGTTGACGTGTCATAGGCCCCGTGGAGGCTATGACCGAGTGTCCTCAGGTACCCGGGGACCACACGGCAAGGAGGTCATGGGCATAGTTGGACCCTATGGTTTTGTGGACTTATTTGCATTTCATATGACATGATATGAGGTTGGTCGACCATACCATACTAGAGATCCATGAGTTGGATTCAATGAAGCATCTTGTGCATATCATAATGTTATGATATATATATATATATATACTATACTTTCGATTTGGATTATGTGAACCTCTAAGTCATTAGTATTTCAGTTTGACAATGGATTTTAATATTGATATATTGAACTTGAGTATTCAGACATGCACATGTTTTGAAAGAGCACATGATTTTAAACATCGCATGCATTATAAAACTAGTAGTGATAGACTCCTACTAAGTATAGTATATACTCACCCTATCCTTAACATTTTTCAGGATAGTTCCACTCACAAATAGAAGACGTCTTAGGAGATATTAGTGCTATGAGCAAGTGAATTAAAAAGGAGACAGTTATACAAGTAAGTGAACTCTCAACCCTTTGGACATGTATTTGTATTAATTTACAGTTAGGCTGTGTGCTGCGACTGGAAAGATCTGGGGAAAAACACTTATGATTTCTAAGGCTTTTCAAAAACTACCTTGGTTGTTGTGAAAGCAAATGACAGTTGGGGTTTTCAAAATGAGTTTAAAACTAAAAGGTTTTCCACTGCATTGCATGGTTTTTTATAAAATGGTTTTCAAACAGGGATGCATCCCACCTTAGGAAATTAGATATTGCATTTAAAAATGCATGAGAAAACCCAGGTCATCACAGTGATGCTAGGGTTGACACCCCTCATATAGTAGTAGATTAAGACTGTGGTTCAGGTCATGAACCCTAATCCTGCACCACCACCTCTAGTGGCACCAATCGATTCATTTGTTCATCCTACCCACTAGGTGCAAGCACCATCAGCACCTAAGACCACTGAGGGTGATGCTATGAGTGGCTCTAAGAAGACAGATAAACTATTAGAATGATTCTAGAAGATGGTGCCACCCTTCTATGGTGATGGTGCTACTGAGGAGGCTGAGTGATGGTTATTTGAGGCAGAGAGGATGTTTGATGAGATGAAGATTGCATTAGAGGATCAGGTCTGGGTAGCTGCCTACTTGCTGAAGGCTGAGGCAGGCTTTTGGTGGCAGACTTTTACATGTATGCGACCAAACCCTACAGAGAAGATGACATGGGAGGCCTTTAAGCAAGCTTTTGATACTCAGTACTTTCTACCTCATTCATTGCAATCACTGAAGAAAGAATTTTCCACCTTAGAGCAGAGAGATATGGCAGTTCAGCAGTACTTAAACTGATTTACCCGACTAAGGAGGTTTGCTCCTGATGTGCTTGCCTCGGATAAGGAGGCAATGAACAGATTTGTGGATGGGTTGACACCTTGGCTGAGAGATTGGGTGATTACTTCACGAGCCACGACTGTGCGAGATGTAGCTGACATGGCCTCCATGCTAGAGAAGAATTCTCTTAGGACTAGAGGGAGCACATACCAGCCCACTATGGCCAAGAGACCTTTTAGTGCTATGCAAGCACATAGAGCACCATGTTATTAACCACAGACCAAACCTAAGAGAGACATAGAGAAGAAGAGATGTGACAGGTGCAAGGGTTGGCACCCTGGGCAAGGGTGTAATAGATTTGACAAACCAAAGCATCAGAGGCAGCCTTAATAGTAGCGATAGCATTAGCCACCTTTCTAGAGATAGCCATATAGGTGCATTGGCTGTAGAGAAGTGGGACATTTTATTAAAGACTATCCTAAGGGATAAAGGGAGAAGTAGGTCGAGGTGGGTGCAAAGAAAGCTAGCATGCCACGTAGTCAAGGACAAGTGTTTGCCATCACATCAGGGCAGGCACAGGCCTCGAACTAGGTCATCGAAGGTACTCTTCTAGTCTCAGACTAACATGCTAGGGTCCTCTTTGACACTGGGTCCACTCATTCTTTTATTTCATGAATTTTGGATCTTGCCTTGATGTATGCGTGCACAAATTAACATTTGGATTGGATATTATGACACCTGTGGGAGAGATAGTAGAGGCTACTGAGTATCTTTGGGGGATACCCGTGGAAATATCAGGCATGAGGATGGACTCAGACTTCATTTTATTAGATATGGTCAACTATGATGTTATATTAGGAATGGATTGGTTAGCTAACTACTGGGCTATCGTAGATTACCATAAGAATTAGATTATTTTTTATATACTTGGGCAACCAAAACTTTTGTTCTAGGGCAGAAAAAGTCTGGAAGTACATGCATCATCTCTTTTGTGAGAGTGGCACAGTTTTATTCACTAGGGTGCAGAGCGTTACTTGGTTATGTGGCCATTGAGGATAGAAGGCAGCCATAGATTGAAGATATTAATGTTGTTCCTGAGTTTGTAGATGTTTTTCCTGAGGAGTTACTAGGATTGCTGCCGAGAAGAGAGATTGACTTTACTATTGACCTAGTGCCAAGTACATTGCCTATCTTTAAGGCACCATACAGAATGGCCCAACAAAGTTAAGAGAGCTTAAAGTACAGTTGTAAGAGTTACTTGATAAGGGCTTCATCAGGCCGAGCAGGTCTCCATGGGGAGCACCAGTCCTTTTTGTGAAGAAAAAGGACGGGTCACTGAGACTATGCATTGACTATCGGCTGCTGAATAGTTTCACTGTAAAGAACCGATACCCTTTGCCATGCATAGATAATTTATTTAATCAGCTTCAATCAGTATGAGTATTCTCTAAGATAGACCTGAGATTAGGATACCATCAATTGAGGGTTAGAGAAGAGGACATCCCAAAAACTACTTTTAGGAGTCACTATGGTTACTATGAGTTTTTAGTGATGCCATTTGGAATGACCAATGCACCTACAGTATTCATGGACCTAATGAACCATGTCTTTTGAGCTTACTTAGATAAGTTTGTGATTGTCTTTGTCGATGACATCTTAGTTTACTCGCCTAGTCATGAGGCACATAGGGAGCATCTCCACATGGTATTAGACACACTTTGTCCACATCATTTGTATGCCAAGTTCAATAAATGTGGTTTTGGTTAGATTAAGTGCAGTTTTGGGCCACATGGTATCTAAATATGGAGTGGTCGTAGACCCAACCAAAGTTGAGGCAATGCTACATTGGGAGAGGCCCAAGATAGTGATAGAGATATGTAGTTTTCTCAGTTTGGTAGGATATTATAGTCGGTTTATAGAGGGACTCTTGAAGATTGCATTACCTTTAATTACCCTGACCAGTAAAGACACTCAGTTTGTTTGGACTGATGTCTCCCAAGAGAGCTTCCAAGAGATCAAGAAGAGACTTGCTACTACTCTAGTGTTGACATTACCATCAAGTGTAGGCAATTATGTAGTTTATTGCGATGCCTCAAGTAAAGGATTAGGAGAAGTGTTGATGCAACATGGAAAGGTAATTGCCTATACATTGAGACAGCTTAAGAAACATGAGGTGAATTACCTAACACATGATTTGGATTTAGCAGTAGTGGTATTGACACTGAAGTCTTGGGGACATTATTTATATGGTGAGAAGTTTGAGGTATTCATTGATCATAAGAGCCTCAAGTATTTCTTTACATAGAGTGATTTGAACATGAGGCAGCATAGATGGATGGAATATCTCAAGGACTTCGATTTCACCATACAACATCACCCAGGGAAGGTTAACATCATTGCAGATGCCTTGAGTAGGAAGTCTAGAGTAATGATTGCCAATCTGTTGACTAGGTCTAAGTTCTTTGACAGGATTTTAGAAGCACAGGGCAAAGATAAAGAAACACAAGATCTAGCAGACAGAATAGATGTTATGAGAGGACTAGATGGAGTCAGATTCAAGGGTAGGTTGGTGGTACTAGCAGATGATGATTTGAAGCTTGAGTTACTTCAGGAGGCACACTAGTCCTAGTATATGATCCATCCTGGAGGTACAAAGATGTATCAGGACCTAAGGAGACATTTTTGGTGGAATGGAATGAAGAAGGATGTTGGGGAGTGCGTGGCTCGGTGTCTGACCTATAACAGGTCAAGGCAGAGCACCAACAACCATCAGGGTTACTTCAGACATTGGATCTTCCTGAGTGTTAGTGGGATCATATTACCATGGATTTCATTGTTAGTGGACATGATATGATATGGGTTGTTGTGGACAAATTGACCAAGTTTGCTCATTTTCTTCCTATCAGGTAGAATCAGATGATGGATAGTCTAGCGACATTGTATGTCAAGGAGATTGTAAGTCTACATGGAGTTCCCTTGACGATTGTATTAGATCGAGACACTCGATTTACCTCAAAGTACTGGAAGGGTGTGTAAGAGGCTTTAGGATCGAGGCTAAAATTTAGCATAGCATTCCACCTTCAGATGGATGGGAAAATTGAGAGGACCATCCAGACGATTGAGGATATGCTACGGGCATGTGTTATGGATTGGAAGGGTAGCTGGGAGGATCATTTACCAATGGTAGAGTTTGTCTATAATAATAGTTATCACACAAGTATTGGCATGGCTCCATATGTGGCACTTTATGGTAGGCCTTGTTTGTCACCCTTATGTTAGAGTGATGTAGGAGAGAGACACATAGTGAAGTCCGAGTTGGTGGAAGAGTGTGCAGAGAAAGTTTGACTTATTCGAAAGAGATTGTTGACAGCTCACAACCGCCAAAAGAGTTACGCTGATAGAGTTGGGTCAGTCGCATATCAGCTAACCTTACCACCACAGTTGGTAAATGTGCACGATGTCTTCCATGTATTGATATTGAGGAACTATATGCCAAACCCATCACACGTGCTAGAGCAGATTTCAGGAGAGTTACAGCTTGATATGATATTTGAGGAGAGACCTATGCGTATACTGGATAAGAAAGTCAATGAGTTGAGGACAAAAACTATTCCATTAGTCAAGGTCCTTTGGCAACATCATTTACTATAAGAAGCCACATGGGAGATAGAAGATGAGATGAGGAGGATCCACCTAGAGTTATTTACATAAAGGTTTGTACCGAAATTTCGAGGAAAATTTTTTTATATGGTGGGAAGGATGTAATATCCTCGAATTTTAACCCTAAATTAGTAATAAAATAAATAAATTAAATTAAAAAATTTATGCATAGAATTTGGTTTTGAAACCACTAAAATTAGAAAGTACACTTTGATAGGAATTGAACAGTATAAAGAGCGTAAAAAACGGAGTTCAAATGAGGAAGATATGAACCTTTTATGATTAGAGGGCAATTTAGTAATTAGGCAAGGACACCAATTAGAGGGGGTCGTTTTGATAACAGCACCCCCTTTCCATCCCTAACCCTTAGCAGGTGGAGACAAGTGGTGATCTGCCTTGCCTTGCAAAGTAATTGGATCTACTACTACATAAGCTTGTTTCCCTTCCATTCCTATGCCAAACAACTAGAGAAAAATCCTACATTTGCCCTTTGCACGCTGCTAAAGCGAGCAAAACTTTGCATGCACTAGAGGACCCCGATCTCCCATTTCCTGCTCTAATAAGGTAAGCCACACACTCTAACTTGTTTTTCTCATTGTTTTTCAACTTTCCCCTCTCAGATGTGGTCTGGATTTGAGCTGAACGACCGTTGGATGGCCTAGGAAGTCAAAACTGTGGAGCATGGTTAGACCCACATTAAAGACATCTCCAATGAGAGATCTGAGCTGCTCAATGTGATCTTTGGACCCAAAAACCCTAAGAATGGAAAAAATAGATAAAAAAAAAAATAGAACATCTAGGACTCTAGTCAAGCCAAAAGAAATTGGACGGCTTGAGTTCATCATTCCCAATGGATGGTAAACCCAAGATGCCAATTGGGACACATAGGGGGGACGACGCACAAGAGAGCCCCATCACATGAATGCACGCGTTGGAGGGTTAAGTGCATTGTCTTGGCTGGTCAAAAAGCACAATGCGTTCTAGCATTTGTATATACTGGGGACACCGGTATAAATTGGTGTAAACCCCCTCCACCAATGCAAACTGGTGTAAAATCAGGTTTTGATATGATTTTTTATCCGTAATGGTTTTTCTGAGATTCTAAAGGCTACAAAAGCCCGATCTTCTATCCAAAAGGTCTATTGGAATCGTCTTAATAATGCAGACATGATTTTAGCGTTAGACTCTTAATCTAATCACATCTAGTCAGGTCAAATTCATAAAATAGCATCAAATCACTTAGATCAGGACAATCAAAGGGTGAGCAGGCATTAGAACTTGAACAATTAGATAATATATAGTAATAACTAAGGGTCCTAAGGATTAGATTAGGTGTATTTACTCTAGTAATTGATCCAAACCATTGATCTGACACAGATCTTGGAAATTTCTTGAGCTAAGGATGATCTGACAGTTAGATCAAGGTATAAACTTTAGATACACACAAAAATGAGTAGATGAACATGAAATAGATTTAATTAATAACAATTATTGTGAGGATTAAGGATCTAATCTTAAATAGAGATCTTAGAGAATGATTCAACGGTTGGATCGCCGTAGATTTTACTGAGATGAAATAAATAACACAAAAAATGTATCATGATACTGACAGATACATTAGAGTGTGTTAGCTAAGAAGATTACATGCTTGATTTGGGTTATCTCTCATTGAGGTAGGTGACGACATTTAATGTTATGTTTTAATTTCTAAAACCTTGCATTATCATATCATCATGGTTGATTGTGATGGATTGTCACTTGTTTATTTATTGAATGGGTTTTCATGATTGATTCTTTTATCAGATTGATATCGTGTATCTTATGTATGATTAGTAATGATCTTTCTTTATTGCAGGTTTTCATAAAATTGGTGGGGGAGGCTTGGTGGCTAGTCCTTTGAGAGGCTAACCCCAGGATGAGGGGTGTGCCTTGGGGATTGTGAGCCATGAGTGCTCCTGGTTTTTTTATATACGTGAGTTTTGTGTTTTGCAATTTATGACGAGTGCTCTTACTCGGTGGATGTCATGCTAGGAGGGAGTAGGGTCGGGCACCCACCCTTTGAATTTGTGATGTGATAGATGCCTGCCACAAATGGCTTCCAAAAGGGGTTTGGTAGCATGGATAGTCCACACTACCGGTCTGGACCTTTCCATGGGGACGGACGTTAAGTCTCTCGTTATGGTGTCGATGGGGAGCGGTGGTAGTTGAGACCCTGGAGGGGTTGCCACTGCAGCATGATGATCCATGTTCTTGTTTTGTATGCTTGCATATGAGCATGGAGATGTTATTGTATGCCTTGGTGTGATGACACTTAGAGGATTGATATGAGTACTGATGATCTGTTATACGAGTGTATGGGACATTCGTGGGATCCACGTACCTTGGGGTGTCCTATTTGTTGTTGTATGCTCATTTACATTGGATCATATCCTATTTTACATTCATGAGATCATCATGTTTTTAATCCATGAGGTGCATGTTTCATCACATATAATGCTTTAAGACTATATTGGCATTATTTATGATATTTATATTTTCATGAATAATTGACCTACACATCATATCCACTTTGTCATTGGATTTTGTTTTCCCTTGTTATTACATTAAATGTCTATGAACCTACACAACCAATAGCTTGCTAAGGCATTGCTTTATTTTGGAATGCCTCAGATACCGAGTAAGACAACAGGAAGGGCAAGCCTATGGAGGGATAATGATAGCAATGGTGACCACTTTGATTTGGCTGATAGATAGCTCAACATAAGTGATTAGATGGACTACAATTCGAACCTATTTTATGGAGTGTATACCTTCATTAGATGGATTTGATTATGACATTATATATATTATGGACATGTCCTTAAGTTTGGTGGAATATTATGATGGATAGACCCTGAGCTACATTATTATGCTTTTTGGATATTTATTATTTTAAAAATAATGGCACTGTTATTTTTTACATTGGATTTGATATTGGCATTGTCTTAAATTTATTGATGCGTACTTATATTTATCTTTAAATGATGGTCGTAATGTTTTTGGAAAAAGGAGATAACACCTGGGGTGTTACAAGGTGCCTCCTTCTTTCCCCCAAAAGTTGCCTACGTAGTTAGCCCTAGTCCTCTTTTATATGTTGGTTGTCTTCTAAGTTGACTAGAATATGATCCTGAGGTAGGGATGATGTGGAGATTGAATGTAAGGGTTAGGATTAGATCTAATGTAGGCAAGAAGATAAGATAGCAAAGATAGGAAGAATATGTAGAGATCTTTGTGGTTAGGAGAGAGGTAGAAGTGGGGAAAGATAGAAAGAAAGGAAATGGGGTGGAGTGAGGGGATTGGGTAGATCTAGGATTGTGGGCTAGTTGAAATGGTAGTTTAAGAATGTGGGGTAGTTTTAGAAAGGTGGGACTCCTTGATGGGAAAGTATAAAATTCATAGTGGTTTTGTATGGTGAGTTGGAAAGGGACAAAAAGGTGAGAAAAAAATGCAAAAATAAGAAAAATGAAGTGGGTTCTTCCTATTGGTCCACATGCTACCTTAACCAATTAAATTTTCCCTCAAATATCTTAAAAATTAAGCTAAAATTTCCATTTATATTTTCTTTATATTTTTCTCCAATCATGGCCTTCCATGTAGCTTGGCTCATGTGGCTTGATAGCTTACTTTGATAGCTCATTTGACTTCACTTCATGGCTCACTTTAGTGGCTCTTTTGGCTTAGCTTGGTTGCTCAACTCCTTAGTTTTGATGGCTAGCTTGGTTCCTTAGCTTGTTACCTTCTTCATGGCTTCTATATGGTTAGGTGGCTTAAGTGAATCCCATGTGAAGGTGGTAGACTTTGCATGGCTTATGCATGGGCTTACTTTAGTGACCTTTGACTTCTACAATTCCATTCTTTGCATTCCTCAAAGTGATCTTAATCTTTGATCTCACTTTGGATAGATGATATTTAGGCCCTAAATAGATCCTTTGATCTTGATCTTCCATTTTCATTTTTATAGATCTCGTCCGTTGGATCACCATCTTGCTTCCTATAAAGGATGAAAACCTCTAATTAAATCCTAGAAAAATATGATCATTCATCAAAACCTATAAGTTATTAAATATTTGATTTATTAGGTCAAAACTGCATATGTAAAGAATTTTGGCCAAAACCAATAATTTAATGCTATAAGTTATAACACATGGGTAGCTAGTTAGGTGATTTTTATACAAAATTAGACACTTATCACTCCCCCCAAACATCATTTTTCTAGTCATGAGCAAAGCATGCAAAAAATCATGAAAAAAAAAATGGTTGCCATTTTCATAGGCACTCAGGATTGCATTTATCACATGCAACAAGCTCTTAAACTCCTAGGTTACCCTTAGTGGATGAGTTAAACCTCATGAAGCTTTGCTATAAATATACCCACAAAATTCCATAAAGTCGAATCCTTTATTTTATCTCAGAGAGTCCTCATCCATTAGTGCTTTACCATTTTTAACAACCCAAGAAAGATGAATGACAATTTTACAGGTTCTCCACATATTAAAGTCATTTTATTATAGTTATTTCTTGGAGTGTATGTGTGTGTACAGCTACATAAGTTAGGACTTCTAATTATGCATGCTTATGTTCCATTGGAAGTATGTTTTACCTTAATTATTACAAGTATACTCTAAAAAATGAAGCTCTCAGAGACAGGTGTTAAACATACTTCTCTCATTATGTGACTAGATCCAACAAGGCTAATGTTTCACATAAAAAATAAGCACTAAAGAGGTGATCCCTAAGAATATATGTTATTACCAAGATTAGTAAGGATAGTTTACCTTGATTCCTTCTGTATATAGCCTCCTTAAGGCTATTTTTCACCTAAGATACATAGATCAATTCGTTGGATTAAATGTATGCTTGGGACAGGTTTAGAAAAGGTCTTCTTTTGATTGTTGGACAACTTTGACTTTGACTATACTAAAGTGAATATTTTGGTACTCTTATTTTGTCTTTTAGTTTTTATTCTCTATTTTTGATAATTCTTCCTTTTATAAATTTTTCTACCAACTCTACTCATTTTTTGAAAATAGTTACTGGCTTTTTACTCGATATTTCTGGGTATGTAGGTGAGAGTAATAAAGAAAAGGTTTAATAATAGGCTCAAGGGGCTAACTAGTGGTATAATACATTTGGGTAAGTTCAATGTCTCTGGGCTGAACAAGGATGGCATATATCATTCCTTAAGCTTCTTAAAGCCTATTAGATTTAATAAATTTTTTGGAAGGAAAGCTTTTACTACTATTTATTCTTGGAAATTAATCAAAACAAAGATAACAAGATCACACAAAGTTATGTAGGATGAAGAAAATGTGGAATTATTTTATAACTCTCAGAAAGAGGATAATCTCCAAAACTCACTTGGTTATAGGTCTCCATCGGTTTTCCTCAGGATCTATAAGTCATACCTTTCTATTAGTCTAGACTATGTACTGTGTGTAAGTCTTTTTCATGAATTAACTTTCATAAGATGGTTCAACACATGAACAACATGCAAAGCTAGCCATATGGTTTCCATTAAGAAGTTAAAGTAGTAGAAAAACTAAGTTTCTAAAAATATAGTTCTCATCACAGTAAAGGAACTCTACCTCAAGTTTTTTTTTTAATAATAGAAAAAAATTAAAAAATACAAGAAAGGTCAGAATCTCTATGTACATCCACACCCCCCAACTTGAACTAAACATTGTCCTCAATGGTTGGAAACATAGGACCCTATACGGTGCGTACTATATAGGGTTTAGTCCATTGAGACCTATGTTTCCATGGGAATAGATGCAATCTAGAATTATACAATAAGACCTTTTGTCCAAGTATGAAAGACTTCCTTAATATTTTCCTACTATGGTTAACCTTCATCTAGTCCTTGTATAGGCATGCAGATTAGTATGCATCTTTTCTCACTCATCCAACCCAATTTTTTGTAGGTCATAGTAGCACCAACTCAAAATTTAGCTTTCTGATGGCCCAATATGCCATGTGTTCCAATTCTAATGGTAAGTAGCAAGAATTTCCATAGACTAGGCAGTAGGGTGACATGCCTATAGGAGTCTTATAGGTAGTGCAATATGTAATAACCTCAATTTTTGTAATTATCAATAAAGTTTGAGTTTTAGATATTTCGGGCTGAAATATTAGGGTTATTTAAAATATACTTTTTATAAAGGTATAATCAAATCATAATACATGTAAAATTGAAATTAAACTTAGCAAACTCTTCAAAATGACTGTAAGCACGACAAATTTCGAATTCAGATGAGAAATCCCTAAGTTTCTTCGTTTCTTGGACAAAAGGGGTAAAATAGTAATTTTACCCAAAAAGCAAAATCTCCCAAAAATGAAAATATGAAACATCAAAATTTATAATGTATTGATAAATATGAATCCAATGCCACTAAGTACACTCAAATCCGAGATCATAGGAATAAAATCCAAAATTTTGTGCATAAATGGCAAAACAGTCTTTTTACACCATGTGGGGCCCACATGGGGCCCACCACGTACCCAACAACCAATTTTATCAGCATCCCATGTGAAACATGGGTCAACAAATATCAGCTGGTCTTGGTGAAGAAAAATTAGGCATGAGAGCATTGAAGACTTTCATGCCATTTAATAATAAAAAAATAAAATATTATAATCATAAAAAAAGACCCAAAATGCCTATAAATACAACCCCAAAAATATTCAAAAAATCCTCATAAAATCCCATGAAATTCTCTTCACTCTCATTGAAAAATTAGATCTAGATTCCTCACCAAAAACCCAAAAATTCCAAGAGATAGATCTCTTTTCAACTTGTTTTTCTTTTTAAATTGGAACAAGAGACCTAAAATCAATTAGGTACTCTGTTATAGATCTAATTTGATCAATTTCACCATCCAAAACTTCCCAACATATCTATTCTACAAAACCCCTAAAGAAATTTCAAGATCCAACGGTTCAAACAACAGATATTTTCAAGAAAGGTGGATTTTAAGCCATATCTTCATCAACAAGGTATTTTTTTAAATTGGGCATATAACCGAGGTTTTCTCTCCAATCAAGTAGGTGGAAATCCTTTTCATAGATTTTTAGTACTGTTTTATGTAATTTTTATTTTTTTGTAATTTATTTTGATAATAAAAAGGTAAAAATAAAGTAAACAACATAACCCTTAATTCATGATGATGGAGTACTCAGATGAAAAATATAACTCCACCAATCAATCCAGAAGGGTCGAAAACCCCTAGGGTAGAATTTTTAGAAAGATTTGAGAAGTTTTAGTCCCTCAATTGAGAAGGGATTGATTGGACGGTCCAAACAGACTATCTGATCTCCAGATCGGACGAACGACGTCCCGCGCGCTTCCATGGACGCCCCGTGCGGGCGCTTCAATATTTCAGCATAGTAGACATACCTGACTCGGTCCGCCCGGCTTGGTTTTCTGCCAGAACAATCCGGGCCATCCGTTCCTAAGCCCAGATCAAATACAGGCCCTAAGAAGACTATAAACTTCCAGATTCAATTCCAGAGTCATCTGAACTCCAAATTGAGATTGGAAAGAAGCTATGGTAAGCTTGAAACCTCTATTTTCTTATGGAATGATAAAATAGACATGTTATTAATTAAAAAATTTCTGTATTAAAAAAATAAGATTCCAATTACATAGATTTTCAAGATCTGAGATGATCAGATCTTAAAAATATGTTTTAATAATAATATAATACTTAAATAAAGTGAGATCTATATTTAAATTGGATAGATATGAGATATATTAAGGGATTTACCCTTTATGGTAGAAAAACCCTAAAAATACAAAGGGACCCACTTGATCAATGAAATCAAGTGTGATCAGATCCTTGGGATGTAAAGAATAAATGTTTATATGATAAAATCCAAGAAAATCATGAATGAATTATAACAAAAATAGATCCATATGATCTTTTGACCTTAATAGGGAAAATTCCCTAAATACAACTAAAATCCTTAATCAAAGGAAAAGATCTAAGAGCAAATGGTTGGATCATAAGTAAAGGTTTCTAAAAATGTAAATGTAATTAGTTTTATTTTATATTATTATGTTATAAAGCATGCTAGTATAACATTTAGAGTTTAGTATGATATGTGTTTCATTGTTATCATAAGGTGCAAGATTTAATTTTAAGTACCTTGCCACATTTTCATTGAATGTTAAATTATGTAGTTTTATGCTTTAAATTTATAATTCATTTATGGTTGAATGTTATTAGTAGATTTACTTGTTATGAGATAAAGAGCATAAAACATCAAAAATGTATTCTAATGAGAAAGTAGAGTTTCATGACACAAATAAGAATGGAGTACTTTGGACTTAATTAGCAAGGGCTATAGTTAGTAGGACAATATAAGGATTATCAAATTCTAGGCCCAAATTAGGAAAAGAATAATAAACCCCATGAATGACATTATAAATATTCATGGACTTAATTAAAATCCATTAGAAAGAGTACTTAGGGTGAACATGCTTATAGGAACCTTATGAAAGGTTGAGCTATCGCCATTCTAGTGAATGATGAACATAGTGGTTAAAGGGGGTTATCTAATAGAGCCTTGCTCTTCCCCTACCTTCTGTTGACATTTGTGAGGTCTAAACGCCTCCTTACATGAGGATTGAAGTAACCATTTTGTGTTCACCCATTTAGCCAATAAGCCTTAGCCAATTGGAAATAAGAGGAGCAATCTAGATTTAGGCTTGAATAAGCTACCTTCAACTAGCACATTAACTGGTTGAATAATAATAATAAGAGCATAAAAGGTTAGCAAATTACCTAACCCTAATAAAAACAGTAAGTAAGATAAGGATGATCAAACAAGATCCATTAGATCTTGGATGATCAAGAACAATAAGAATAAGAACATTATTGTATATGCATGTTTATTAGTATGCTTGTTATAGTTCATTAGATTAGATAATCCAAACCCTTGATCAAAGATGATTCAAGGAAGAAAACCAAGATCATCCTCCATAGGGATGATCCAAGAACTGAACTTAGATCAGAGAAGAACTAGAGGATAGAAGATCTAAGACCTTGATCTTTATCAACATGTGTCGATTGTCAATCAAAGGATCTATGAAAGATCAAGATCAAGGAGATGGACATACAAAGACTTAGAGATAGAAAAATACTTAGATATGAATGATCTAAAGATTATTCTAAACATCAGATCTAGTGATCAATAGGATTGTTCATAATTTATATATTGACAATATGTATGGATGTACAGATTACATACATCAGTCAAGATCATGGAAGATTGGGGAAAAAAGATTAATCCTTAAAGGTAGGAGGATTTGATGAATGCATTTACACGAGATATACATGATTGTACTCATAATCTTATGTTGACAAGAGTAATGATAATACTTGTACTAAATCTCTTGAAAACCTTATGATCCAACCAAGCACATATAAGATGGTTAAGGATTAAACGATAAGTGAATAGGGAACTAGGAAATATTTCAACCCTAAGTAAACAGACATATGGTATGATATATATGAAATCTATTTTACATACAAGCTTGGAGGCTTGTGAGTTTGTTTTAATAGGCATGAGCCTAAGGGATGCATTGCTAGAGGAGTTATGAGGGTTTGGCCACCCGCTCCTTGAAATTTGATGATATGATGATACCTTGCCCAATGAGAGGCTAAAAGTCGGGTGGTGGCAATTATGGGAAGGCCACCACTGTGAAAGTCTTGCCCCCCCATACGAGCAGTGACATAATATTTTCCACCATGGTATCAGTGGTGAACAGGGCAGTTATCCAAGCGCGCTAGTACGGATCAGACTGTAGCATAGCAACCTTTCTGATTATTTTGCACTATGATGCATATGAGAATAGGCATAGTGAAATGCCTTATGTTATAGCGTAATGAAATGCTAGGTAATTGTATATTGCCAATATTTTCCAAGAAGGAAAATTCCCAGTATAAGATTAGCTGTAATACTAAATTCTCAAAATGAAGAGAATTGATCAGCTTAATTGGGAATGATATTTGACTATTTTCACGAATTTAATTGGTTTACCCATGAAGGGTATGTATGTATAAAGATATACATAACTTACAAATATGTTTAAGGATAATGGGATTATGAAGTATTGGAATTACATTGTCAATGTTATGTTTCTTGAATCCCCTACCAAGCATTGCTTGCTGAGATATTGTACTTGTTGCAATATCTCAGATCCAGGGAAGGAGAGTTAGGAGCTAAAGACTATAGAAGACTTGAAGAGAATAATCTTCTAGGTATATCCTTGAAGACATGTATTTATCTTTGTTGAGAGTTTTATTGTATGGTGAGCTTGAGTTTTGGATTATATAATTTGGACAAGTATTGTACTAGATTTGGTCAGATCATGAACCACTGGATGGATCTTGGAGTTTAATAAAAGTATATTCCTTCAATGGACTTTTATTTTGTACACAAATTGTACTTATGTTATGTATGAAGTGGTGACTTAGGTTTTCAAAAACAAGTTTTAAAGAAAAGAATTTCCGCTGTTTTGTTTTGCGAAAAAAAATTTACACTCTTAAGGGCCCTGCCTTTCAAAATACTTTACAAATCATGTTTCAAAAACCCGAGTCGTCACACAATAAACCCATAAAGCGTCGTTAAGTCTAACAGACCAATCTTTCTTACTTGGATTGCCTATTTTCTCTAGAATACATTTGACACCTCTACTTTCCCAATGGTCAAAGAGTGTTATAGGGTAGCTACTCGATGGTTGACACCATACATATTCATTAGGTTTTCAAACACTTTATTGCAAAAGTATTTGTCCCCATCGGTAATTATGGCACGTGGATTACTAAACCTTGCAAATATATTCTCCTTTAAAAATTTGACCACCACTCTGTGGTAATTGGTCTTACAAGGTTTGACTTTCATCCACTTGAACACATAATCCACTCCTACAAGGGTGTACAAATATACAAAATAATTAGGAAATGGCCCCATGAATCTATACCCCAAACATCAGAAAGTTCTACAGCAAGGATTGGTTTTAAGGGCATCATATTTTCCCTCCATATACTTAGTAGCCATTGGTTTTAAGGGCATATGTTAATCCTTAAAATCATGGGCCAATAAAAACCACACTATAAAATCTTTGCATCTGCCTCTCTAGAGATAAAGTGTCCCCCATAGGCATGGGCATAATGAAAGGAGATGACTTCATTATGCTCATTATCAGGTATGCATCTCCTTATCAGTTGATCAGGACATCACTTAAATAAGTGTAGGTCATCCCAAGTAAAGTATCTAACCTTAGTCATAAATTCTTTTCTATCTTGTTTTGTGAAATGATTTGGGATTTGCCTTGCAACAAGATAGTTAACTAAGTCTCCATACTAAGGTAGCTGCGAAATGTGCATTAACTGTTCATCTGAAAAAACTTAAGTTATAGGCACATTTATCCTAGTATGCTCCACCACTAACCTAGATAAGTGGTCTACTGTAACATTTTTGAGACCTTTCTTACCCTAAATTTTCAACTAAAATTCCTATAGTAGTAGTATCTAGTGGATCAGATTGGGTTTTGTAACCTTTTTAGAAAGGAGATATTTTAGAGCCGCGTGATCTAAGTATACTATAACTTTAGATCTAAACAAATAAGATATAAACTTATCCAATGCGAACACGACTATTAGTAAGTCATTTCGTATGGTTTAGTAGTTGAGTTGAGCATCGTTGAATGTTTTTCTAACATAGTGTATCACATGAGAAAGTTTTTCAATGCATTGCCCTAAAATAGCCCCGATTGCATAGTTTGAAGTGTCACACATTATCTCAAATGGTGCACCCCTGTCACGGAGTTGAATGATAGGTGTAGAGATCAATTCAACCTTTAAATGTTCAAAGGATTTTTTACAATCCTAATCAAAATCAAAAGAAGCCTCCCTTGTAAGTAAATTATAGAGGGGTTTGGCAATTTTGCTAAAATCCTTGATGAATCTCCTGTAGAACCTAGCATGACATAGAAATCATCAAATTTCTTTCACCGTCCTTGGTGGAAGAAGGTTGGCTATTAAATCCACTTTGGCCTTGTCTACCTCTATACCATTATGTGATATTATGTGGCTTAGAACAGTACCATTTTACAACATAAAATGACACTTTTCGTAGTTCAATACTAGACTTTTCTCCTCACACCTTGTAAGCACTAACTTTAGATGGTGCAGGCACTCATCAAAGAAAGACCCAAATACTAAGAAGTCATTAATAAACACTTTTAGAAACCTTTCTACCATGTCAGAAGATATGCACAACATACACCTTTGGAAAGTGGTCACATGAATCAGTTATAATAATTCATGTGAGGAGGTCGATCCCACGAGGAATCAAATGGATGCGTGATTAGTTGGTCCTTCCTTAAAAACAAATGCAAAACATAAATGATGGAATTATGTTAAAAGTAAACATGCTAAATTTAAAATTTTTCCTAAAAGACACTTTCTAAAATGAAAACTTTCCTAAATGAAAACTTTCTAAATTTGAAAATTAAAAAATTTCTAACTATTGTAAAACTAACTAATGGAAAATAAATATATGGAAACATCCAAATTAGCATAAGCTATGATTGACTAATATCTAAGCATAACCTAAACTAATAAATCAATGCAAGGAAACCTAACAGGATGCATGATTGAAAAATAGAATGTGCTTGAAATCAAGTAACCTAAGTGCATGAATTGAACATGGACGTCTGTCTAAACTAAGAAATAACCTAAGCTAATATGAACTATATGAAACTAATCAACTAATGCATGAAGATCTAAACTAAGAATGACATGGAATAGCAAGTGATCAAAGGAGGCAACCATCCAAAACCATGCACAGGAACCATGGGTTTTTCAATTAAAGCATGAATATTTAAGCTAAGAATGATAGGGAATAGCAAGTGATCAAATAGGGCAACCATCCAAAACCATGCACATTAACCATGGGTTTGTGCACATGGTTTGTGGATTAGGAAATGACTTGTTTACTGAATTTTGAAACCTAGCAACATGTTCTTTGATTCAAGCATTAACTATACAATCTAAAGATCTAATTGGGTTATGAAGAACGAAAGCAAATAAGATGTATATAGTGCTGGAAATTAAGCATGAACAGTCCATTGAAAAATTCCAGCACAAGCTGTCTTTGAACATTCAATCAATTAGATATGAAAAGAATTGAATAAAAAACTTTTTATGTATTAAAATATTTAAAATTCAAATCATTTAACCATTGGAAACAAGTAGCAATGATAACCTTCAAAGAACATTATTGAATGGATATCAAATTACATAAAAAAGAGAATGACTAAACATGTATACAATTATTGGACTTCATGTGCTTTCTCAAGACATGAAACTTGATTTCAATTACATATGAAACACCTTCTAACAACAGTAAATCAATTTTATCCAACATATAATTATAACCCAAAAGAAAACTAAGGAAAGAAAAGTTAGGAAGATGCAACTATTCTAAGACAAAAAGAGAATGAAACTAGAGCTAGAACTAAGCAAAAACCACATAACAGATGGAGGGAACTCAAAAGATTTAAGGTATTGTTTATCTTGGCTGCACTGTCAGAGAAACAGTAAATTAGATCTTAAGAGAATGGATCAAGAACACAAGAGTATTACAAGATAGATTCAAGGAAAGCAAAGGCATATAAGAATTGCATGAAGGTAAGGAAGACAAGAACAAGAAAGCAAGGCAATAACACATGTACCAAAGGAAGGAGTCAAACAGGAGATCGAACTTGAGATTTGAAGAATCAAACAAGGAAAGAATATCCAATGGAAGAGGCTTGGGAGATGGAGGAAGAAGGCAGCCAAGAAGGGAGGTGGTGGAAGGTTTTTGGACGATGGAAGGGTTGGAGTTGCCTCCTTCCAAGGAGGGTGCATTCTCCCCCTTCCCAAGAGTCCCTTCATGTCCTTTTCTTTCTCCTTTTATCTATTTTGGGTACGTCATAACTTATCTAATAGGTGATCCTTAGGTGAAGGAAAAAGGGATGAGATCTAAGGGTTAAGATAAAATAAGAACCTAGGGTAACCTTTATGACATATAAGAGTGAAATAATTGTCAGCAAGGTGGAAGACACCATTTTTTTAGGAGGAGGAATCTCCCCCTTTTAAAAATCATTGAATCCATTGAAAATATTAAGTGGTTTGGATGGGAATGAGATAAGAGAGAGAAAGGAAGATGGGAGGAAAGAAAGTGATAGGAAAAGATAAGAAAGAGACTTGAGGTGGGGAGAAGTGATTGGCTAGTAGGTTCCTAGAAAATGAGGATTGGTTGGGTAGTTGGAATGGGTGTTTAGGAAGGTAGGAGAGTCTTAGAAAGATTGGACTCTTGAATGGAAAGTGAAATTTGTAGTGATATTTAGTGGTGAGGTGGAAAGTGAGAAAAAAGTGGGAAAAACATGAAAAAATATAAAAATTGGATGTCTCTTCCCATTGGTCCATATGCCATCTTTTCCTAGTGGATTTTCCCTTAATTCTCTTCAAAATATCCGTATAAATCCCAAGGATAATTCTTTGGATTCTTCCCCAATCATGGCCATCCATGTAGTTGGCTCATGTGGCTTTGATGGCTAACTTTGAAAGCTCCATTGGCTTGGTTCCATGGCTGGCTTAGATGCATTTCTTGGCTTAGGTTTACAGCTCAAATCCTTGTCTTTAGTGGTTATATTGGCTCCTTAGCTTGTCACCTTGTTCATGGCTTGAATATGGCTAAGTGGCTTAAGTGAAACTCATGCAAAAAGTGGTGGAATTTGCATGTCTTATGCATGGACCCAATTTGGCCACCTTTGAATCCTCCAATTTCATCCATTGCTTGCCCTAAAGATGATCTTCATCCTTGATCTCATGATGGACTGATGACTTTTTGGCTTCGACTCAATTTTTTGTTATGGATCTTCCATTTTTATCTCGATCAATCTTAGTCGTCAAATCACCATCTTGCTTCCTACAAAAAACTCTAATTAAATACTAAAAAATATGATTAATCACATACATACCTTGAATTAGCCTTTGGACCAATAAAATATCAAAATTTTGAGTCAACAGGTCAAAAATGCATGCGTTGCAAATTTTGGTCAAAAACCCAAATTTACCCCTATAAGTTATAACACATGGGTAACTAAATGGGTGGTTTTAATGAAAAATTAGACACTTATCAAGTGGCTAGAGCATTGCATAGTCCAAAAGGCATACATTGTTAAGCAAAGGTTTCAAAAGGGCAGCTGAAGGTGGTCTTCTTTTGATCCTTGGGTGCTATAGGAATTTGGTTATAACCAGAATAACCATCTAGAAAATAGTAATAACTACTGCCAGCTAACCTCTCAAGAATTTGGTCAATAAAAGAAAGAGTAAAGTAGTCTTTCCTCATGACCACTTTCAATTTTAGGTAATCAATACAGACTCTCCCCCCTATGGTCATGCAAGTGGACACTAACTCATTGTCCTCATTCTTGACTATCATGGAACTAGATTTCATGGGCACAACTTGAAGGCATTTGACCCAAGTCCTATCAGAGATGGAGTATATCAAGCCAACATCTAAAAGCTTAAGGTCTTCATCTCTTAGCATGTCCTTCATGTGGGGATTTAGTCTTCTTTGAGTTTTGCTGGATGATTTAGCATTCTCCTCCAAGTGGATCTTGTGCATACACAAGGAGGGACTAATCCCATTGATGTCAGCTATAGTCCACCCCAGAGTAGTCTTAGGTTCCTTAAGAACATTGAGTAATTTTCCTTCATGTTCCTGGTTTAAATCTAATGCTATTATAACAGATAAGAATTCATCTATTCCTAAGAAAGAGTACTTGAGATTATTAGGTAAGGCTTTTAGAACCATAGAAGGTGGTTGCTCAATGGAGGGCAAGGGAATAAACTCTAATGAAGGGATTGGTTCCACATAAGGTCCCCATTTGGAGGTATCCATAATTGGTGTTTCAACAAAAAGATTGTTTACCTTGTTAATGGACTAGTCTAAATCAAATTACCATTAAAATGCAATAGACAAGCTGTGATGACCCGGGTTTTTGAAACACATTTTATAATATATTTTTCAAAAGCAAGGGCATCCCCTTAGTAAAATAATTTCACAAAACAAAGCAACGGAAATTCTTTTCTTTTAAAACTTGTTTTGAAAACCCAAGTCACCACTTCATACATACATAAGTACAATTTTTGTACAAAATAAAATTCCATTGAAGGAATATAATTTTATTAAACTTCCAGGATCCATCCAGTGGTTCACGGTACAGCACAGTATCAGTACAATACCTGTCCAAATTACATAATCCAAAATTTGCAAACCTCACCATACATTAAAAACTCTCAATACAGTATAATTCCCTCAAATAAAATAAATGTCTTCAAGAGAATGTATCTTGATTGATTATTCATCAACATCTTCTTAAGTCTTCTACAGTCTTGAGCTTCTAACCCTCCTGTGTATATGAGGTATTGTAAACATGGAAACATGTACAATACCTCAACAAGCTATGCTTGGTATGGGAATACAAAAACATACTACTTCATCAATATAAGAATACATACCTCAGTCCTTATTTCATCATGGTTATCCATTCATGAGTTATCTCCACATAGGGTACATACGTCATTTATGTAGTACATGACAAATTAGTTAATATAGTGAAGATTGCTCAAAACTTATTACTTCCCTTGGCTATACTCCCACTTAAGAGAGCAATACCTAGCCAAAGATTACTCAACCCTTGTTCCTTCCCCTGGCTATACTCCCACATAGGAGAGCAATACTTAGCTAATTATCATATGGGGTTTTCATTCTAAGAACTCATGTAATACCATATCATCACGCCATGGTATCATATTATGCCTATCATATGTGCATCTTAATGCAAAATACATTAGGACTACTATGCTTACAGTTTCAATCCATACAGCGCGCCCGGATAACTGTATAATCCTCCATTGACACCAAATGTGGAATAATCAATCCATGTCCTCATGGGGTGGACCATGGCTGTCATAGTGGGGCCTTCCCATTATTGCCCCACTCGACATTTAGCCTCTCTTTGGGCATGGTATCCATCATATAAGTTTCAAGAAGCGGGTGGCCAAACCCTCATAACTTCCCTAGTATAGCATCCTCAGTCTCTATCTCTGTGTAAAACAAAATCACAAGCCTCCATACTTGTATGGAAAATATATTGTACATATCAGACGATCTGTCTATTTAAGTAAGGCTGGAATATTGCACATACCCTATTCTTAGGGTTTCCTTAGTCTTCATATCTCAGTACTTTCACTTCATTAGACTTGATCATTAAATTAGATCAAGTGGATTAGATTATGAAGTTAGATCTCTTTGTTTGATCATTTGGTGAGATCCCATGTTTTGGATCACTTTGTTTGATCATTTGATTTTGGATTTGTTTGGATCAAATGTTCTAAATCCCTTAATTGGATCATATGTTTTGGATCCCCTAATTGGATCATTTGTTTTGGATCCCTTGATTGGATCATTTGTTTTGGATCCCTTAATTAGATCATTTGTTTTAGATCCCTTGATTGGATCATTTGTTTTGGATCACTTAGTTGGATCATGTGTTTTGGATCATAAGTTTTGGACCACTTGTTTGGATCATGACTATGCTAAGGTACTAAGCATACTTATACAATAAAGGTCTATAACTTTAGACAGATAATCATGTATGTATACACATAAATCTCTAATATATCTTTGTATATCCACCTACCTCAAAGTCGTATCTTGATTCATACTTCTGAAGTGTATTCTTCCACAATGTCCATCGTGGTCTGGATTCATCCATCTGTCAAACCATATGTATAAGGTTATTTCCCTATTCAAGTATGTATTCCTATAGATGATACCCTAATTTTCCTTGAATCAAATTTTATCAAGGGTTTGGGATTCTCTATCTATGTTTTTCTACATACGCATACATACTATACAGATACACATGTAATACAATACTACATTAGTATTTGTTTTTATCATCCAAGATCCTATGGATCTTGTGTTGATCATCCTTTTCTTGATTACCATTTTTATTAGGATTAGATGATTTACTACATTTTATGCTCTCATTATTATTACTCAACCAACTAATGTGTTAATGGTTGAGGGTAGCTTATTTAATTCTAAGTCTAGATTGCTCCTCTTATGTCAAATTGGCTAAGGCTTACTAGTTAAATGGTTGAACACAAAGTAGCTACTTCAATCCTCATGTAAGGAGGCATTTAAACCTCACAAATGTCAATGAAAGGTGAGGGGAGAGCGTGGCTCTATTAGATAACCCCCTTAACCACTATGTCCATCATTCACTAGCTTGACCTTAACTCAACCGTTCATAAGGTTCCTATGAGCATTTAATCCTAAGTATTCTTTCTAATTGTTTTTAATTAAATCCATGAACTAAAATGTCAATCATGGAGGTTTATTATTCTCCTAATTTGTACCAAGTAATTTATATTCCTTCTATTATCCTACTCACTATGGTCCTTACTATCATTAAGTCCATGTCATACATTCCATGTGAATGTTCCTTCCTTCTAATTTCATTTAATTACCATTTCAATGAAATTACAATTGCTTAAGCATTGAAGCATAAGTTTAAAGCATAAATAAACAAATAACTAAATACTTAAATAAACAATTCTATAATTAACTAAACTAAGAAATGAAAGACAATAATGTTCAATAATTCAAATAGCAATCTAACATGCTATCATGATCCAAGGGTCTTAATTGATCCATATTTATTTTTCATCTCTTTAGGGTTTAGATCTTGATCTTTCATTTTATTTTAGATCCAACATTTTATATTGATGTCATTTTAATTATTAAATCATTGATTTGATCTTCCTTGATCCATCTGATCAAGGAGATCTTTGGTTACTTTATACCATTTAAGGGCATAGATCTTGATCTAGCCCAAATCCTCATCAATCATTCCATAAGTATAGATGATCTTAACTCAATATCATCATCAAAATACCTCCATACTGTCCAATCATCCTAGATCATCTTGATCTAGGAGATACTATTCATTTTTAGGTATTTTAGTAACTCTTAAGGCTAGATCTCTTAAGATCTGCCTAATTAATTTCATTTAAGCCACTGATTTTATTTATTAATCACAAAATCATCATCCAACAAGGTATTAGTGGTCTGATCATACTAGATCTTGTAGATCAAGGATGTTAGTTACTTATCCACTTAATTACAAAAAATTTAATTAATTAAAATTAAAATTTTATAGGTTCATTACATTTTAATTATCACAAGAAATCCATCAAAACTTTCTAATCTCAATTTAGATCTCAATTAAGATCGGAACTAAGATTTTAAGATTTCAACCCATTTTAAGGGCTGAATTTCACCTTACTATTCTAGATCAATTTGACTGAGCTAGGGACAAAAAATTTATACTTTGAACATATTTTTTAAGGTTTTTAGATCTTCTAAACACATCCTATGGTTCATATTTTACTTTTGGGGTCATTTGGGCCATGATCTAAGATCAATGGCACGGATTTGACTAAATAGATCATGTAAATACTAATTAAAAAAATGATCTAACATTTCAGTGTATTCTTAACATAAATATGAATCTAAGAAAAGTTTCTTAAAATCATAATTGAGATTTTAAGATTTCAGCCTGTTTCAAGGGCTGAATTTCATCTTA
The DNA here is from genome assembly GCA_035236585.1 of Warburgia ugandensis. Lineage (NCBI taxonomy): Eukaryota > Viridiplantae > Streptophyta > Magnoliopsida > Canellales > Canellaceae > Warburgia > Warburgia ugandensis. The sequence continues at coordinate 44,879,760 of CP141134.1, forward strand.
ATTGTTTTTTTATCAATTCCTTCATATCTATGAATATAAATCTGACTATGAACATGATCCTATGGTTTTACTATGTCTCTAAAGACATCCATTAGTTCAGATATTTCATTTAAAGTCATCTGAGCCATGATCTAAGATCATGGGTGCTGATTTTACTAAATACATATATCATTACAATTTAAAACATAAATATGATGAATTCAGTACCTAGATAAAGTCATAAGGAATCCATAGAAGCTTTCTGATCTAAAATTAGAGATCTATCAATCTCTGAATAAAAAATAATAATATTTCAATTGACCAGATGGATGGCTCAGATCAGATCTGGATTACAGGTACTGTAATACCCGAGCAATTTACGCTATTTTGGACATTCTATAAGAAATAAACTGTGTTAAATGTTTTACTTTATTTAAAATAATAAACAAATGAATTTGTAAGGAAACTTGGTACCATTAGATTCTACTCAAAAAATGGAATCCAACGCCGAAAACGGAGTTCATATGAAGAAGTTACGGCCGTTTAAAGATCAGGGGCAGTTCTGTAATTTAAACAGAAAAAGAAAAACAATGAAAAACGCAAGGCCCATTTTGATAACAGCACCCCCATCGTCTTCCTCCTCAGATTTCTCCAGAAACCCTCATCTCCCGATTTTTCTAGAGAAATCTGCCACCGCCATCTCCAAAACACGATTTTTCTGGCTATTTTGAGACTAGGGTTTTTGGAAAAAATCAAAAACCCGTCTCTAGCATTCCCCTGCACATTCTAGCCAGGCCCGAGATAGGCCGGCCATTCCCATCTCCCCACCTCCCCTCTTGTTCCTCTGGCCTCACCGGAAGTGGGGTTTTCCCCCCTTCTTCATGGGTTCCGGTAAGCATAAGGTTTTCAGATGGGAAGAGGGAGCCACACCACCCGAAGGAGGGCATCCCCAGCTACCCAGGTAAGCCCCTCTTTCCCTATCTCTCCGTTTTGCTTCCCCCAGGCCAGATCCATGCCGGATCTGGTCCTTTCCCAGCCGGTTTGTCTAGCTGGAGAAGATGAAGACCCGTTCCAGCCGGCCTTGAACGAACCAGGTGTCTCAGGGACGCCATACTCCACGTGCACCTAGGACAGAGTCCCTGGGACGGGTTCCAGGTGTACGGCAATGCGTACGCTGTCCCTGGTGATGTCTTCAGGTCCGCGCGTGGCGTGGGGTACGGGTCCTGGCTCAACTAGGATGCACGAGGTGCCCTAGGAGCTGAGACGCGCCATGTTACACCAAAGGTGCGTCCGTGCGATGCCATCCAGGATGCGCATCATAGCGTGTCACTTGAGCATGCATGTGCATGTGCAAAACGCGGTCCTTGGATGGCCTTTGGGTGTGCACGCACGTGAGACGATCGCAGTTCAACCAGGATGCACGGTGTCCTGGGAACTGGGACACGCGAATCTAATGAGACTTTAAAGTTAGGATTAGAGAACAAATTACAAAGTTTAACTATTGAATAGTAGATCCATATCATAGGACCTAGCCTAAAAGTGAATTAGGCAAGGACCATGGACCCTAAAAGGCAAATCTAGCGATCTAATGTCTAAATATATTGAAATTGATAAGGACTCCTTGTATCCATTCATACCCAAGAGTTTATAAATGAGACCCAGGGACGGGTTGCGTGATGAAGGACGCGACTCCAGGAGACTTTGCTACTAGACTTTTTAAAAGAGCCATGATTGTTTTGAGAATGCATGTTTTAGGTATAAGTATATGACTTGTTTAGCATGACTTAATTCAGTGTACATATGATAAATAGACTATGCATAGACATGTTTTGCAAATAATTGCATATATTGCATGATTTGTGAGCATTGAGTTCTTGAAAAATTGCATGTCCTTGAGGGTTACCAAAAGACGCTGGAGTGCCCAAAAGACGCTGGGTAGGCAGTTGTGAGGGCCAGGCAGTTGTGAGGGACCCAAAGAGGACAGGTTTTGAAAAAGAGGTTTTCGCTTGTTTGATCTTATATGATTTGGGCTAATAAGCTTGTGGCCACTATACCGAGAGGTCTGGGTTGGCCTCCAGCCTCTACCACTATTAGGTGGAATGGGTACCACGCCCAAAAAGGGCAATGTCCCTATGTCAACTGCATGTGGTACAGGGGGCTACCATTGGTGTCACGGCACTGGGTCGATGTGTCATATGCCCCGTGGAGGCTATGAACGAGTGTCCTTAGGTACCCGGGGACCATACGGAGGCGAGGTCGTGAGCATAGTTGGGCCCTATGGTTTGATGATTTACTTGCATTGCATATGGCATGACATGAGGTTGGTCGACCATACCATATATCCATGAGTTGGATTCAGTTGAGCATCGTATGCATATCATTATGTTCATGATATATATGATACTTTTGACTTGGATTATGCAATTCTTTAAGTCGTCAGTATTCTGAATCGAAAATGGTTTTTAATATCGGTATTGAACATGGTTGTTCGAACATGCATATGATTTTAAACATAGCATGCATTGCAAAACTAGTAGTGATAGACTCCTACTGAGCATAGTATATACTCACCCTATCCTTAACATTTTTCAGGATAGCTCCATTGACGAGTAGAGGACGCCTATGTTAGTGCTATGAGCAAGTAAATCAAAAGGAGACAATCATACATGTAAGTAAACACTCTACCCTTTGGACATGTATTTGTATTTAATTATAGATGGGCTGTGAGCTGTGACTGGATAGACCTGGGAAAACATTTATGATTTCTAAAGTTTTTTCAAAAACTACTTTGGTTGTTGTGAAAGCAAATGACACTTGGGGTTTTCAAAATGAGTTTGAAACTAAAGATTTTCCGCTGCACTGCATGGTTTTTATAAAATGGTTTTCAAATAGGGATGCATCCCGCCTTAGGAATTAGATCTTGCATTTAAAAATGCATGGGAAAACACAGGTCGTCACAGGTACGGGGCAACCTGCATCCCATGCCTGTTATCGTCTATCCCAAGTGGTTGGGCAGAGGTAACCGCCTACAAGCGAGACGGTCCGATCTGGACCATCGGATCCCCTGTGACTGGATCTCTTCCATCTGTTAACATTAAACCCTAAAATTTCATGTCCTGGGGTTTTTGGGCCCCAGGATTCCATCCAACAACTCACAATTTGGATCTGAGCTAGAGATTGGGAGATCTCAACCCGCCATGCCTGATCCATCGTTCTAGACGAATCAACGGCTGGGGAGCTCCCATCCTTGCCGAAAAACCCAACATACCTACCCAAATTGAAAGGGGGAAGTGAAAGTGGCCTACCTGAGCCAATCTAGGGGAGAAACGTTCACCAGAGAAGAAGAAAACCAGTGGGAGAATAAGAAACCCTAGCTTTTGCCAAAAATTCCCATTCAGATGAAATTACTCTGTCTATGTTGCCAAATAATGTGGGGACCATGGGAGTTTTGAAGATCTCCCCATTCTGGAAATGCCCAATAGTGCAAGATCACAATAGGATGGCCGGATTGGCCACAATAGCCTGAAGAACATGCCGGAGACGGTAACCCTTACTGGGTTAATTTTCGTTCTGACCTTTCCAACGATCCCGAAGATGGATCATCTTGGGACCAAAGGGCTTTTGTAAAGAACCCTTTTTCGAACATATCCAATGGTTAAGATGAGGTTTCAACAGTTTTACTGGAACGTCTAATTGAAATTGGTTTCTAGGAGAAAACCCAGTCCCATTGGGGACGACATGCCCCTGGACGCTCCTGACGTCTCCACTGAGTCTGGAGAGCCTGGTGCGTCTGTGGACATGCCCACAGACTTAAGAAAGAGGGAGAAAAAGAAGGAGAAGTTGGGGAAGATGGAGGATGTTTCTGGAGCTGAGATTTCGCAGCATACTAGGGGACCTCGTGAATGATTTTATGAAGATTTTTGAGAATTTTTTGAGGTCTATTTATAGGTGTTTTGAGTGGTTTTCATAATGACATGTAATGAGTATGTTTTTTCCTTTTTATTATTTAATGTATATTAGATTCCCACTACCACCTCCTTATCCACTAGTAGGTGGTAGTGGTTTGACTAATGATGGCTGTTTTTTTCCAGATGTTGGATCCCTTTGTGGGTCCCTTGTGGGCCCCACATGTGTGTGGAAAGACCAAATTGCCCTTTTATGGAGAAAAATCCATTTTATTCTCTCAGGCTCGAAATCGAGCATACTTAATGGCGTCAGATTTGTATTTCTAAGTACATTCCATATTTTGATGTCTCAAGTCTTAGTTAGTTTTGAAATTACCATTTTGCCCTTTCATTCATTAAAATGAAGAAAAATACATATTTTTCATCTGTATTTAGAAATTGTCGTGCTTACAGTCATTTTAAAGCGTTCATCGCATATGTTTTCAATTATATAGGTATTAGACATTGATTTCACTTCTATGAGAAGTGCATATTTCATAACCCTAATATTCCAGCCTGATTTTCACTAAATTTTTTAATTTCAATATTTATTTAATTTCTTTACCAAAAATTAGGGGTGTTACACAAGCTTCAAGTGGGTCAAAGATGGATGATGGTGGATGAGTGTCTTGAATTAGACCCTCAATCAAATTCACTTAATGAGAATCATCTCTATCAAATTTTTATTGGTTGGAATTAAAAACATTGAGTTTGTCTTGCATGTTGCTAAATGATAGCTTCATCGCACCATTTCTATGATAGGGTTGGACGTCGCTAAGAATGGACATCCAAGTATAACTAGAATCTTACCACCGAGATCGGATACAGGCTAAGTGTCTAGTACAATGAATTCAAGCAGGTAGCAAAACTAGTCTACTTGCCTCAAAACACTCTCAACCAAACCATGTGGTATTTTTACTAGTCTATTAGCCAATTGCAATGCGATAGTAGTTGGTTTGAGCTCATCAAGCCTCAGTTGCTCATAGACAGAGTATGGCAACAGGTTAACACTAGCCCTTAGGTCAAGCAATGCCATATCTATGACATAGTCTCCAATAATACATGAAATCATAGGGCACCCTAGGTCTCTAAGCTTGGGTGGGGTCTTGTGTTCAATCAAAGAGCTCATCTAGTTGGTGAGGAAAGCTTTCTTCTGTACATTCAGCTTTCTTATTCTTGTGCAAAGCTCTTTCAAGAACTTGCTATAAGTGGGAACATCCTTGATGGCATTGAGTAGTGGAATGTTAATTAGTACATGTTTAAATACATCCATAAGCTCATTGAAATTTGTTCCCTTCCTAGACTTGTTTAGTAACTAAGGAAATGGGAATTTAGGCACACAGGGTGCCTTCACTATAGGTTAGACTGCTCATTTTTCTCCACAGTTTTCTTAGACTTCCCCACTTTGTTGTCAACCTAATGGCAGCTCTTAAGGGTCATTATGGACTTGTCTTGCTGTTAAGTGTTCAATTTTGGTCAAAATACCCCTAATTTAGTATTTGATTAGAGCATCTAGACCATTAATTTTAAGATTTTAAATCAAATATTTCATTTTAGCTTTAATTGGCCATCCAACCGTTGAATTATAAAATTTAGTGGTTAAATGACTATTAAAGCTAATGGACGGTTTAGATTACGCTAATTGAGTCCTGTGCATTACAGATCGGTCAACTCAGGCATGGACGCTCCAGATTGAATCATGGAAATCAGATGGAATTTGAAGAGTCATAGTACAAAACAAGATTGAAGACTTGCAGAGTTCTAGTAAGACTAGAATTTCAGTGGACCCACTCTCTTTCTTATCTCTCTTTTCTCTCTCTCTTTCTCTTATCTTCCTTATCTTTCTCCTTTCTTTTCCTCTTATCTTTCTCCTCTCTTTTCTCTTTTTCTCTCTCTTATCCCTCTCTCCTATACGTCTCTCCCTATCTCTCTTTTAAAAGACCCTTCTTTCTTCTCCAAAAAGGATGTTTTTCCCTTTTTAGGAAGGTGCAGGCTGGGCTGTCTCTCTCTCTCTCTCGCAGTGCAACCCTTTATTTCTTTTCTCTTTCTCTTTCTCAATCTCCATCACCCGCACTCTCCCTTCTCTCCGGTCCTTCATTTCCTCTCACCTCCTCCTCTCAACTCTCCCTTTATTCATCTCTCACCCAACCTCCACCGGCAACCCAACACAGGCTACTGCACCAAGCCCAACCGGACTGCATCCTCGATCTGCATCTCTCTCTCTCTCTCTCTCTCTCTCTCTCTCTCACCACGCAGCCTAGCCTAGCCCGTCTTCCATGTCTGACAACCAGCACCGGACAACACCAACCTCTTTCATCGTCATGCATGACCCATGCTTCCCTCCTCTGCTCTGATTCCCAAATCACCGCTCCACCTACTTTCTACAGCACCCATCACCAATTAGCTCCCTCTCTCTCCACCATGCGATGGTAGATGCCCAAATCTCACACAGGCATCATGCTCCACCAGTGATATTGCGTTCTACTCTCCTTCCAGCAAATACCCAGGCAGCCCTCTCTCTCTCTTTCTCCTTCTACCGCAAGCTTCTTCACTGCCCAGATCTCCCACGTTCTCCAGCTCCTTCACCCGCACTATCTCTTCTCCCCTGCTCACGGTTTGATTCAGACGAGAAAACCTAACTTGGGTTCTCTCCGTTTTCTCCCGATTCCCTTCTCCTTCCTTCCTCTTTTCTCCTCTCTTCTTCCCCCTTCTTCTCCGGCAGTCCTTCTTCTCTTCACTGGTCGGCCCAGGGCTCATCCTTCCTCTTCCTCTCCTTCCTTCTTCTCCTCCTTCCTCTATTCTTCTTCCTCTTCTCCCTCTTCCAGATTTCTCCCAAAACGTGTTTTCCTGGTTTTTTCGTGAAAAACTAGAACCCTTGAAGAAATTCCAAGTCTGCCCCTGTTAAAACCCAGAAATACCAACTGTGTCCCTTGGAAGATTTCAGAAAATTCCATCTGTGTCCCTAAAAGAATTCCATATGTGTCCCCTGGCAGATTTTAGAAAATTCCATCTGTGTCCCTAAAAGAATTCCATCTGTGTCCCCTGTTAGATTTTAGAAATTCCATCTGTGTCCTCAATAGAATTCCATCTGTGTCCCTTGTCAGATTTCAGAAATACCAATTGGGTCCCCTGTTTAATTACAACTATGTCCCTGTGCTATTCTGGTTTTAACTTATCTTCACTCTGACTATTCAGGGACAGTGCAATCCAAGGAAAAGCTTATCTAGGACGCATTTTATTTTTATTTTCTGTTTTCCTTGGAATAAATATTTGTGAACATTGGAACAATTAAATAAATCTGGATTTTATTTTTTGTTAGTTTTTATTCTTTTAGTTGAATTTTATTTAAAACTCCATAATTTTAAATCAAGTCCTCGTGGGATCGACCCGTATTTGCATAGCTATACTACAATAGCCCGTGCACTTGCGGTTAAACAATCAACAAAAGTTTTTGGCGCCGTTGTCGGGGACTTGAAATGGAGTTTTTATAAAATTTAATTAAAAATCCAAAAAATTCAAAAAAATTAGAAAAATTTCAAAAAAAATCAGAAAAATACAAAAAATTAGGAATTGCATTTTAGGCATTCTTAGGTGCATCTTTAGGCATTTTTAGTGCATAATCACTTTATTTCCTGAATTTGGTACTAATTGTTATTTTTCTTTTTCAGGAAATTGGAGTGGAGCTTCATCAGAAACCTCACTGTAAGTCTTCTCACTCATTTATTTTCTAGATTAGGGTTTGCATTTAGAATAATTTGCATTGTTTGGTACTTAATTGCATATAGAAAGCATATGTTATAACTGTTGCATCTTAGGATTTTGCATTAGTTTATTGCTTTCAATTGCATTTTAGGACACGTCTAACGCTTTAAGGTGGATTATATGTTGATCGAATTGCCATAGTGTGTGAAATTTAATTAATAAGGGCACCCTACCCCACAAGATCAAGGGTGGATTTCATCACCACTCCTTGGCCCACCTAGGATAATCATCTCAAGCGCGCAACCTCTCCTTTCACATTAATTTAAAATCAATCAGAAGAGACCTATAGGGTTATCACATGCTCGTAGGACCCTCTTAATAGGACACGAATTACTGTTACTCTGGTTGCTTTTGATCACTGTGGTTATTGGGGGTTGTCTAATAGAGTCTCGCTCTTCCCCTACCTCTTGTCGACGTTTGTTGAGGTTTAAACGCCTCCTTACACGAGGGTTGTATTAACCGCTTTGGTTAGAACCTAACTGGTAAGCAGTAGTCAACTCCTAAAGAGAGTAGGAGCGTTAGAGTAGGTTAATTAAAAGCATTGTCCCCACAAAAAATCATGAAAATCAAAATATCTATGCTTGCTAGCCTTAGGGGATTGCTTGATTGTGTCCTGTTTTGTGCATCATTTTAGGCATTTAGGTTGCATCATTTAGGATAGAAAAAATAAAAACATAAAAAAGCCAAAAAGATCTTTCATTGTATGCCCTTTTGGATACGCGACAAAACCGGTAGGTTAGTCTCGTACGACCAAAAAGATAGACCAACAATGGCTGATCAACGATCAAGGGGTAACTCACCCCATGGTAGAATTAGAGGTGATCAAGCTCCACTCATCATGAATGAGGACCCACCACCTCTAATTGATGATGAATATCAACCTCCACCAAGGAGGAATAATCATCAACAAAGAAATTGGAGAAGGAATGAAAATAGGGAATGGGACCAACAGAGTGACCATGGAGAAAATGATGTTTATCAGAATCCTCATGGACGAACCTTAAGAGACTACCTTCAACCTACACGCACCAGTACACCCTCTTGTGTCATTCTTCCTCAAAATGCTGGTGCGTTAGAATTAAAAACGGGAGTAATTCAATTACTTCCCAAATTTCATGGGCTAGATAGTGAGAGTCCTTATTTGCACCTTAAAGAATTTGATGAGGTATGTAGTACCCAAAGAACCCAAAATATAGGTCTAAACACTATCAGGCTTAAGCTATTTCCTTTCTCTTTAAAGGAAAAAGCAAAAATGTGGTTTAATGCACTGCCACCAGGTTCCGTAAGGACTTGGAATGAAATGACTAGGGAATTCTTGAAAAAGTTTTTCCCTACACATAAAACAAATACACTCCGTCGTAAGATAATGAACTTTACCCAAAAAGATAAAGAATCATTCTACCAATGCTGGGAAAGGTTCAAAGATCTATTGCTTACTTGCCCACATCATGGCTATGAACCATGGCGCATTATCAGCTTCTTTTATGAAGGACTTAATTCTGACATGCGCCAGTTTGTAGAGATGATGTGCAATGGTAACTTTTTGAATAAACAACCAGATGAGGCGGAGGAGTATTTGGAATGGCTAGCTGAAAGTGCACAGACCTGGGCTGACTCAGAAAGAGTAGAACATTCAAATAGACCTAAGCCCACTACCATATCTACTAGGGGAGGCATGTATGCCATGACTGAAAAAAATGAAATCAGTGCCAAAGTAGCAACCCTAGCTAGAAAAGTAGAAGCCATGGAAATGGTAACAAAAACCTTAACTAATGATGAACAAGTGTGTAGCATTTGTGAAAGTACATCACATCTTACTCAGGAATGTCCTACCATCCCTGCATTTCAAGATGTACTTCATGATCAGGCTAATGCACTCAATAATTATAAAAGACCTTTCTCCCCATATTCTGAGACATATAATCCCAAGCTTAGAAACCATCCAAATTTCAATTGGACAAATGGACCTAATGCAAATGTCTCACAATCAGGCCCATACCAGAGTCATCAACAACCAAACCAAGGACTACTTGCTCCACCACCATACCGAACTCATCAACCTCATTCTCTTGGACTTTACTTGCCCCCACCTAAAAGGCATGTAGAGGATAATCAAGTTAATCAAAATCAAGAAAGGAAAATTTCTCAATTAGAAAAGTCTGTGAATGAACTAAAAAACATGATGAGTCAAATGATGCAAAATATGGAAAAAGGAAAATTCCCAGCTCAACCTCAAGCAAACCCTAAGGGAGTGCATGCGGTTAGCATGAATGCATCTGATGAAACATCTAGCTCTACCATGGAACAGACTAAAGCTGTTACTATTCTTAGGAGTGGTAAAATAATTGAGAAAGATGAGCCTAAAAAGATTGAAAAGGTAGAAAAACCTAAAGAAAAATCTAAAGAAAAGGACCATGTTTCACCTGTTGAGCCATGTCCAGTCCCTGCTCCATTCCCTCAAAGGTTGCGCCAAGCCCCAAAGTCTGCATGTAATGATGAGATTTTAGAGATTTTCAAGCAAGTCAAGATCAACATACCGATCTTAGATGCTATAAAACAAATCCCATCATATGCCAAATTCTTAAAAGACTTATGCATCATCAAGAGAAAATTAAATGTCCAAAAGAAGGCATTTTTGGTGAAAATGTGTTAGTTCTATTCTTCAACATCATACACCACCAAAGTACAAGGATCCTGGTTGCCCCACTCTTACTTGCATTATTGGCAACTACAAAATTAACCAAGCTCTTCTTGATTTAGGATCTAGTGTAAACTTATTACCATACTCGGTATACGAACAGCTAGGTCTGGGTGAATTGAAACCTACATCTACTACGCTCCAGCTAGCTGATCGTTCTGTAAAAATACCAAGAGGGGTAATAGAGGATGTGTTAGTCCAAGTAGAACAATTTTGCTTCCCTGTCGATTTTCGGGCTCTAGATACACAACCGGTGGTGAATGAGAAGAATGAAATACCAGTCATCCTGGGACGACCATTTTTGGCTACGTCCAATGGCTTAATCAATTGTAGAAATGGTGTAATGAAATTGTCCTTTGGCAATATGACAATAGAGCTTAACATTTTCAATATCTGTAAGCAACCTGGTGAAACTACTGATGATTTGCACTGTGTTAACATGATCAATTCAGTTGTGCAAGATCAGTTTTAGTCATCTTCCTTGTCGGACCCACTTGAGGCCTGTTTGGCCCATTTTAATGAGTTTAATGACGATGCATTAATAGAGGAAGTTAATGCCCTCCTTGATTCTGTTCCTATCATGGAAACAGAAAAATGGAAACCTCCTTTCGAGGACCTTCCACTGAGGGAGTCCACTCCCCTTCCATCATTCATAGAACCTCCTAAGCTTGAATTGAAATCTCTACCATCAGATTTAAAATATGCCTTTTTAGGAGACAAAGAGACTTTTCCTGTAATAATTTCCTCCCAATTAGAAACATCTCAGGAGGACAAATTAATATACACTTTAAAAGAACACAAAGGTACTATAGGATGGACCATAGCTGATATAAAGGGCATTAACCCTTTAATCTGCACCCATAGGATATATCTAGAGGATGAAGCTAAACCATGTCGTCAAATGCAAAGAAGGTTAAATCCTAATATGAAAGATGTGGTTAGAGCAGAAGTCCTAAAGTTGCTTGATGTGGGAATCATCTATCCCATAAGTGATAGCAAATGGGTAAGTCCTACTCAAGTGGTTCCAAAGAAGTCTGGAGTGACAGTAATAACTAACACCAACAATGAATTAATCCCTACCAGGGTTACTACTGGTTGGCGTATGTGTATCGACTATCGAAAGTTGAATCTTTGTTACAAGGAAGGACCATTTTCCTTTGCCCTTCGTTGATCAAATGTTAGAAAGGGTTGCAGGACACCAGTACTATTGTTTCTTAGATGGTTATTCAGGGTATAACCAAATAGAAATTGCACCTGAGGATCAGGAAAAGACCACATTTACATGTCCTTTTGGCACTTTTGCTTACAAAAGAATGCCATTTGGATTATGTAATGCTCCTGCCACATTTCAACATTGCATGTTAAGCATTTTCAGTGATATGGTGGAGAGAATTTTAGAGGTTTTCATGGACGACTTTTCTGTTTTCGGTAATTCATTTGAAACATGTCTTGAAAATTTAAGAAAAGTCTTAACTCGTTGTAAAGAAAAGAACCTAGTGCTTAATTGGGAAAAATGTCATTTCATGGTTCCTAAGGGAATTGTCTTAGGTCACATTGTGTCATCTAAAGGTATAGAGGTAGATAGAGCTAAAGTTGATCTAATTTCCAATCTACCCATTCCAAAATCTATTAGGGACATTCGATCTTTCCTAGGTCATGCAGGATTCTATCGGAGGTTCATTAAGGATTTTAGTACAATATCTAGACCACTATGTCACCTCCTCACAAAGGATACTCCTTTTGAGTGGACTAAGGATTGTCAAGAAGCATTTATAAAGTTGAAAGACAAGTTGACCACTGCACCTATCATGCAGCCGCTTGATTGGAGTCTACCCTTTGAAATCATGTGTGATGCCAGTGACTATGCTGTAAGAGCTGTACTAGGACAGAGAAAACAAAAGAAGCCATACGTCATCTACTATGCCAGTAGGACCTTAAATAGCACCCAAATGAACTATTCTACTACGGAGAAAGAACTCTTAGCAGTTGTCTTCGCATTGGATAAATTCAGGTCTTACTTGGTAGGATCTAAAATAGTCATATTCACTGACCATTCGGCCCTCAAGTATCTTCTTTCTAAGAAAGATGCTAAGCCTAGACTAATTAGATGGATTCTCCTACTCCAAGAGTTTGACATTGAAATAAAAGATAAAAAGGGAGTAGAGAATGTGGTAGCTGACCATTTGTCTCGCTTAGTCCTAACAGAGCCTTTAAATGAGTTGCCAATTAAAGACACTTTCCCTGATGAGCAACTTTTTCGTATTTCCCATCCTCCCTGGTTTGCTGATATTGCAAATTATTTAGTCACGGGGAAAATTCCTGAACATTGGACTAAACAAGAAAAGAAAAAATTCTTTTCCAATGTTAAGCATTATTTCTGGGATGATCCATATCTGTTTAAATACTGCCCAGATCAAATCATTAGGAGATGTGTCCCTGACTTAGAACAACATAGTGTTATCTCCTCTTGTCATTCAGAAGCATGTGGTGGACATTTTTCTACCCAAAAAACAGCGGCAAAGATTTTGCAGTGTGGTTTTTATTGGCCGTCGTTGTTCAAAGACACACATGTGTTTTGTAAATTATGCGAGCAATGTCAAAAGTTAGGAGGAATAACCCGTAGGAATATGATGCCTCTAAACCCTATTCTTATCATAGAAATTTTTGATTGTTGGGGTATAGATTTCATGGGTCCATTTCCACCTTCTTTTGGCTACATTTATATCTTATTGGCCGTAGACTATGTTTCAAAATGGATTGAGGCTATCCCATGTAGGCATAATGATCACAAAATAGTTCTTAAATTTTTAAAAGAAAACATTTTTTCTAGATTTGGGACTCCTCGAGCCATTATAAGTGATAATGGTACACATTTTTGCAACAAACCATTTGAAGCACTAATGAAAAAATATAATATTACACATAAAGTTGCAACACCGTATCACCCACAAACAAGTGGACAAGTAGAAGTATCTAATAGGACCATCAAACAAATCCTTCAAAAGACTGTTAATCCAGATCGTAAAGATTGGTCTCTTCGACTGACTGATGCGCTCTGGGCTTACAGGACTGCACATCGCACCCCGATTGGTATGTCTACCTATCGTATTGTATACGGTAAGGTTTGTCATTTGCCTGTGGAATTGGAACATAGAGCCTATTGGGCAATAAAGACATTCAATTTCAATATGGATAAAGCAGGCTCACATCGCAAGCTCCAACTTAATGAGTTGGAAGAGATCAGGCAAGAAGCTTATGAGAGTAATAGGATATATAAAGAAAAGATGAAAGTTTTTCATGATAAGAACATAATGAGAAAATCCTTTACTCCAAGCCAAAAGGTTCTACTTTACAATTCTAAGCTCCACCTATTTCCAGGTAAGCTTAGATCTCGATGGACCGGTCCATACATAGTAAAAGAAGTTTTTCCATATGGGACTGTCGAGATTGAGAATACTAGGACTGGTCATTCTTTTAAAGTGAATGGTCAACGTTTAAAGCCTTTCCTAGATTATGAGAATCCAGAAGTTGAGTCCACAACTCTGGAGGATCTTGTTTATCAGGATTGAGTGAATTTGATCTCTTTGTACCATATTTTGTATTTTGTTGTTTTCTATATCACCCATATTCATTTTAGGTCCTACTTTTTAAACATTGAGGACAATGTTTCTGTCAGGTTGGGGGTGTAGAATTCTAGCAAATTCTAGTTTTCTTTTAGTTTTTAGGTATTTTCCTTGGTTTTTTTCAAAAAAAAAAAAAAATTTAGGTCATTTCCTATACCATGATGAGAATTGGATTTTCTGAAGTATAATCTGGATAACTTTAGCTTATTAATAGAATTGAATATGATTAATTCATCATTTTACTCATTTTCTAAGGTATTCCATAAAAGCAAAGTCTCATATCACATTTGTACACGCAGTTGCATATAGATAATCTAGATTGATAAGTGGCTATAACTTAGAAATTCTGAAGAAATTCAGTGGAGACCTATAACACAAGTGAGTTTTAGAGCCATTCATCCTTTTTGAGAGGTTATAAATGTTCAAAATTTTCTTCAGCGTGCTTAAAGAAAATTGATCCCAAACTCTTAAATTTGGCTAATTACCTGAATAATTAGAATACTACCTTTAAAATTCTGAAAGTTCATTGAATTTTATAGATTATATGAAACCTAGAAAATGATTTAGGCCATCCTTGTTATTAACCTAGAGACATAAAGCCTATCCAAAAGTATTTTTACCACTAGTTAGCCAAGTTGAGCCTTGAATATAAAGCCATTTTCTTTTGTCACCCAAATTACCATTTACCCATATTAACCCAGTATAAATTATCCATTACCCATTTTTCTTTGAAAAATAAGTTAGAGAAGAAGGAAAAAAATATCTTTTAGTTGCAACAAAAGTAGAAAAGTGGATATCAAGAAAAGAAATATTCTTCAAAGTGAGTCAAAAATATGAAAAGAAAGAAAAGTGAAAAGAAAAGAAAAAAAAAAAAAAAAAAGAGTTTGAAGAATGCAAAGAAATGGAAACAAAAATATTCACTTTAGAAAAAAGCAAAGAAAAGAAGATTTGTCAACTTTAGTAGAAGACCTCTACTTATTTTTTTTGAAGAAACTTTGAATACCTTTATACCCTTTCTTTGGTACCCTGTCCTAAGCTTATGTTTCATCCCAATTAAAGACCTATTGATTCTAGGATGAATATAGTCTTGATGAGGAAATGAATGGATAGGATTAAAAGAGTGGTATTTCTAAATATGCAAAGGTAATGGCATCTATTCCAAAGGGATCAAAAGAAATTCCTTAATAACTCCCGTTCTTCATGAGTATATGTGAGATATATTTGTTTTCATTGACTCTTCTCACATAATTAAAAGAGAGATATGATTTAAACCCTCTAGCTGAGAGACTTTATTTCTGAGCATATGCCATTAGTAAGGATTGAGGTCAAAACATATTTCAGATGGAGTTCAAAAGTTAGAAGTCTACTTAGAGATAAAGATTATTCTATGTATAGACTGCATATGCACATACTCAATCTGAGATCTAAGCTTAAGTGGAATATTTTTAGCATATGGGTAGAGTTTTGAATTATTCAGTCATCTTTATTAATTTGCTAAAGTTGATAGATTTATTGAAGATAATTCTCTAAAAAATAAAATGGAGATGGCCTGAAAAATAAAAAAATAAAAATTGAGTTGATTTCTTCGCATCTTTTGCTAGGGACTAGCAAAATCTTTGGTTGAAATTTGTGTTAAGTGTTCAATTTTGGTCAAAATACCCCTAATTTAGTATTTGATTAGAGCATCTAGACCATTAATTTTAAGATTTTAAATCAAATATTTCATTTTAGCTTTAATTGGCCATCCAACCATTGAATTGTAAAATTTAGTGGTTAAATGACTATTAAAGCTAATGGACGGTTTAGATTTCGCTAATTGAGTCCTGTGCATTGCAGATCGGTCAACTCAGGCATGGACGCTCCAGATTGAATCATGAAAATCAGATGGAATTTGAAGAGTCATAGTACAAAACAAGATTGAAGACTTGCAGAGTTCTAGTAAGACTAGAATTTCAGTGGACCCACTCTCTTTCTTATCTCTCTTTTCTCTCTCTCTTTCTCTTATCTTCCTTATCTTTCTCCTTTCTTTTTCTCTTATCTTTCTCCTCTCTTTTCTCTTTTTCTCTCTCTTATCCCTCTCTCCTATACATCTCTCCCTATCTCTCTTTTAAAAGACCCTTCTTTCTTCTCCAAAAATGATGTTTTTCCCTTTTTAGGAAGGTGCAGGCTGGGCTGTCTCTCTCTCTCTCTCTCGCAGTGCAACCCTTTATTTCTTTTCTCTTTCTCTTTCTCAGTCTCCATCACCCGCACTCTCCCTTCTCTCCAGTCCTTCATTTCCTCTCACCTCCTCCTCTCAACTCTCCCTTTATTCATCTCTCACCCAACCTCCACCTAAGCAACCCAGACAGAGCCTCTTGCACCAAGCCCAACCGGACTGCATCCTCGGTCTGCATCTCTCTCTCTCTCTCTCTCTCTCTCTCTCTCTCTCTCTCACCATGCAGCCTAGCCTAGCCCGTCTTCCATGTCTAACAACCAGCACCGGACAACACCAACCTCTTTCATCGTCATGCATGACCCATGCTTCCCTCCTCTGCTCTGATTCCCAAATCACCGCTCCACCTACTTTCTACAGCACCCATCACCAATTAGCTCCCTCTCTCTCCACCACGCGACGGTAGATGCCCAAATCTCACGTAGGCATCATGCTCCATCGGTGATATTGCGTTCTACTCTCCTCCAGCAAATACCCAGGCAGCCCTCTCTCTCTCTCTCTTTCTCCTTCTATCGCAAGCTTCTTCACTGCCCAGATCTCCCACGTTCTCCAGCTCCTTCACCCGCACTATCTCTTCTCCCGTGCTCACGGTTTGATTCAGAGGAGAAAACCTAACTTGGGTTCTCTCCATTTTCTCCCGATTCCCTTCTCCTTCCTTCCTCTTTTCTCCTCTCTTCTTCCCCCTTCTTCTTCGGCGGTCCTTCTTCTCTTCACTGGTCGGCCCAGGGCCCATCCTTCCTCTTCCTCTCCTTCCTTCTTCTCCTCCTTCCTCTATTCTTCTTCCTCTTCTCCCTCTTCCAGATTTCTCCCAAAACGTGTTTTCCTGGTTTTTTCGTGAAAAACCAGAACCCCTGAAGAAATTCCAAGTCTACCCCTGTTAAAACCCAGAAATACCAACTGTGTCCCCTGGCAGATTTCAGAAAATTCCATCTGTGTCCCTAAAAGAATTCCATCTGTGTCCCCTGGCAGATTTCAGGAAATTCCATTTGTGTCCCTAAAAGAATTCCATCTGTGTCCCCTGTCAGATTTTGGAAATTCCATCTGTGTCCCCAATAGAATTCCATCTGTGTCCCTTGGCAGATTTCAGAAATACCAATTGGGTCCCCTGTTTAATTACAACTGTGTCCCTGTGCTATTCTGGTTTTAACTTATCTTCATTCTGACTATTCAGGGACTGTGCAATCCAAGGACAAGCTTATCCAGGACGCATTTTATTTTTATTTTCTGTTTTCCTTGGAATAAATATTTGTGAACATTGGAACAATTGAATAAATCTGGATTTTATTTTTTGTTAGTTTTTATTCTTTTAGTTGAATTTTATTTAAAACTCCATAATTTTAAATCAAGTCCTCGTGGGATCGACCCGTATTTGCATAGCTATACTACAATAGCCCGTGCACTTGCGGTTAAACAATCAACACTTGCTCATGAGAATTATGGGCATGTGAATTATACCTATCTCAAATTGGCCCTCAGGGCTAGGAATGGGTTGAGTAGGATACTTACCTTTTCCTCTATCTTGTAGTGTAGCAAACAACAGGCTTACTTGCATTTCTAACTTGGGTATGGCTTGAGAGTTGGCATGGTAGAACTTTGACTATCATTCTATAATCGTATATTTTCCTCAAATGATGGTTTCTTTGGTTGCTGAGGTTATTGGAAGCCAATGGCTGTTGGGGAATTGTAGCTCTAGGAAAATCTTGGTTAGGGATTTCATAGATGATCCCCCTAGTAGTTGTTCTTCGACTAAGAAAAATTTGGATGCTTAGCCCATCCAGGATTATAGATCTAAGAATATGTGTGTTTATAAGATTGTGATATGTATTCAACGCATTCGCTTGTTCTAATAAATATTAATTTAGTGATATATTTGATGGATAAGTTGTAGTTATATGGCTGGACTTGGAACAAAGAGCACAAACCTCTTGTGGCGGCTTAATAGATGTAGCAGCCATGAGGGACTGAAACATAGTTGCAAGTTTATCCATTCACCCATGATACTTGTCCATTCTCTCAAGTGCGAAGTCAAGCTTGTATGTTAGATCTGTATGAACTCCTATCTCATATGGGCCTCCTTTCTTTGGAGGCTAGTTGTTTCTATCTCTTTTATTAGAGTAATCCCATTCTTGCTTCTAGGCCTCTCTCTCATCTTTCAACATGAGAGCCCCTCAACTAGCTACATCAACCATTTGTCTATTTTAAGGCATCAATGCCTCATAGAAGTATTGAATCTACTACCATTTCTCAAATAGATGATGTGGGAATTTCTATAATAGTTCATTCCATAGTTCCCAGCATTCATAATACTATTCATCATCCCTCTACTAGAAATTGATAATTTGCCTACGAAGGGAATTGGTCTTGTGAACAAGGAAGAATTTATTCAAAAAAAATTTAAACAGTTGGTACCATGTGTTGATGGAACCTACTCCTAAGGTATTTAGCCATGACTTGGCTTTATCCTAGAATGAGAATGGAAACAACCTAAGCCAAATTAGTTTCATCCAAAAAATTTCAAAACTTAAGTGTGGCATAAATAAAGGAATTCCTTGATATGCAAGTACCAATCCTCTTTTTCACGACAATAAAAAATGGGGAGTAACTATATGACTCCCAATTTTAATTCAAAATGGTTTGTATGTGTTGAAGGTAATGCTATACATGATGGGGTATTGAGTTGGAGTAGCGTACAAAAATTTCTAATATATTTACACTCAACTTTTTTTGGTGGAGCAGCCATGACGATAACAAATTGGTTTCTTACACCTTTCCTAAGGATATGTTCGACCTCTAGGTCTAAAGGTAGTAGCTCTAAGGTTTGAGATCGACGCCCTTGCATAAACTAAGCTAATTCCTAATTAAATGATATTATCTAACTATATGATGACTTAAATCTTATGTGATGTTTAATCAATCCTAATAAATATCAAATCGAGCTATTTTGATTATCTTTTGTTATTGCATCTGGTGGTAGCTTTTTAAACCTAGATCTAAATAGCTCCTCGTTTTATCCAGAATTGGAAATGAACTGAGTTAAATGTTTCACTTTATTTAAAATATTAAATGAAGGAATTTGTTAAGGAAACTTGGTACCATTAGATTCTACTCAAAAAATGGAATCCAACGCCTCAAAAATCACCCAAAATGGAGTTCATATGAAGAAGTTACAGCCGTTTAAAGATCAAGGGCAGTTCTATAATTTAAACAGAAAAATGAAAAATGCAAGGGGCCGTTTTGATAATGGCACCCCATCGTGTTCTTCCTCTAGATTTCTCCAGAAACCCTGGTTTCTAGAGAAATTTTCCACCACCAAGGGCGGCACTGCCATAGCAGGGCTATAAAAAGCCCCATCTCTCCCTATCCAAAACTAGATTTTCCGGACGTTTTGAGACTGAGGTTTCCGGAAAAATCGGAAACCCATCTCAAGCCAAGACCCCTCTGCATTTTTCGGCAACGGCCAGGCCAAAGTCAGGCCGGCCATGCCATTCCCGTCTCCCCACTTCCCCTCTCTTCTCCTTTCTAATCTGGGCATTGGGGTTTTTCCCCTTCTTCAAGTTTTCCAGCGATAGAGGATTTTCAGAACCAGGAACGGGTTCCACCTCCGGCAATAGGCGTCCCCAGGTTACAGGTAAGCCCCTCCTTACCTTGTCTCTCTATTTCACTTCCCCCAGGCCCAGGATCCATGCCAGATCTGGCCTTTTTCTAGCTAGATTTCCTGGCTGGAAAACTCTCTAAGACGATTCAGACGGCCCTGCACGAACAAGGCATCCCAGGGATGCCTTGCTCCACCTGCGCCTGGGACTGGGTCCCTGGCATGGGTTCCAGGTGTACGACAGTGTGTACACTGTCCCAGGTACGACCTTCGGGTGTGCGTGCGACATGGGGCAATGGTCCTAGCTCAACCAGGATGCACGGGGTGCCCTGGGAGGTGAGACGCACCATGCTACAAGGTGTGTCTATGCGATGATGCACATCGTAGCACGTCACTTGAGCATGCATGTGTGTGTGTAAAACGTGGTCCCTAGCACAGCCTTTCGGCGCTCACGCACCTGAGGTGGTCGCGGTCTAACCAGGATGCATGGGTGTCCTAGGAACTGGGGCACACGGACCTAATGAGACTTTAAAGTTAGGATTAGAGGATAAATTACAGAGTTTAACTATTGAAAAGTAGATCCACACCATAGGATCTAGCTTGACGAATGAATTAGGCAAGGACCACGGACCCAATAGGAAAATCTAAGGATCTAATGCCTAAATAGAATGAAATTAATAAAGACTCCTTGTATCCATTCATACCCAGGAGTTTATAAATGAGACCCAAGGACGGGTTAAAGTGATAAAGGACGCGACTCCAGGAGACTTTGAGGTAGGTGCTCTATCACTACTAGACTTTTAAAAAGAGCCATGATTGCTTTGAGACTGCATGTTTTAAGTATACGTGTATGACTTGTTTAGCATGACTTATTTAATGACTTGTTTAGCATATAAATGAATTCAACATGCATATGATAAATACATTATGCATATATATGTTTTGCAAATAATTGCATATATTGCATGATTTGTGAGCATTGAGTTCTTGCAAAATTGCATGTCCTTGAGGGTTACCAAAAGACGCTGGAGTGCCCCAAAAGATGCTGGGTAGGCAGTTGTGAGGGCCAGGTAGTTGTGAGGGACCCAAAGAGGACAGGTTTTGAAAAAGAGGTTTTTGGCTTGTTTGATCATATATGATTTGGGCTAATATGCTCGTAGGCACTATGTCGAGAGGTCTGGGGTGGCCTCCCAGCCTTTACCACTATTAGGTGGATGGGTACCACACCTAAAAAGGGCATGTCCTTGCTTCGACTGCATGTGGTACAGGGGGCTACCACTGGTGTCACGGCACTGGGTCGAAGTGTCATATGCCCCATGGAGGTATATGACCCTGTGTCCCTAGGTACCTAAGGACCACACGACGGCAAGGTCGTGGGCATAGTTGGACCCTATGGTTTGAGGATTTATTTGCATTGCATATGGCATGACATGAGGTTGGTCGACCATACCAGATATCCATGAGTTGGATTCAGTGGAGCATCTTATGCATATCATTATGTTTATGATATATGATACTTTCGACTTGGATTATGCTATTCTTGAAGTCGTTAGTATTCCGATTTGACAGTGGTTTTTAGTATCAACATTGGCCATGATTGTTCGAACATGCACATGTTATAAAGAGCATATGATTTTAAACATAGCATGCATTGTAAAACTAGTAGTGATAGACTCCTACTGAGTATAGTATATACTCACCCTATCCTTAACATTTTTTAGGATAGTTCCACTCACAAATAGAAGACGTCTCAGGAGATATTATTGCTACAACAAAGGAGACAACTATACATGTGAGTAAACTCTCTACCCTTTGGACATGTATTTGTATTTATTTACAGTTGGACTGTGTGCTGTGACTAGATAGACCTGGGGAAAAACATTTATGATTTTTGAAGTTTTTCAACAACTACTTTGATTGTTGTGAAAGCAAATGACACTCGGGGTTTTCAAAATGAGTTTAAAACAAAAGATTTTATGCTGCATTGCATGGTTTTTATAAAAATGGTTTTCAAATAGGGATGCATCCCGCCTTAGGAATTAGATATTGCATTTAAAAATGCATGAGAAAACTCGGGTCGTCACAGCTTACCAATTGGGTTTCACACTAAAGTGGTTAATACAATCCTCATGTCAGAAGGTGTTTAGACCTCAATTGACATCAATGGAAGGCATGGAAAAATCACACAGATTTTAAGACATCCACTATAACCATAATGCTCAAGCCATTGGAGTGACTATAGATTGCTTCCTTCTAAAATGGTCCTATGAGCTCAATAACCCTAAGTCTCTTTCTACTTCATTTTAGATTAATGTTCAAGGGATGGGATCACAACATATAAGGAATTTGATTGATTCCTAAGTGAGCCAAGGATTTAGTGATGAAATCCAATCCTTATCCTATAAGGGTTCCTATGGGGCCTTGCTAGCATTATATTCCATTCCACCATAAAAATTTAAACATGCAATGCAATATAAAAGCAAACTAGTGACTACTTATATGCTACTTACCAAAGAATTAGGCACATCAATAGATGGGACACTATAACCATGCAGCATATGCCTTGATTATAGCTGAGCTTAGCCTAACCTTTATTAAATTGGTGTTGTACTAATGTAATAGTCCGAAATAATATGCAACATATATCAATGCATGACCCTAATCTGTATGATTTATGCTACCATTAAAAATGTAATTTTACACTAAAAACACTTTATACCAGAAAATAAAAAATATGGGTGAAGATTGCTCCCAGTGATGATTTCAATGATGATCAAGTGTGGGGTATGGATGATCAAGTGTGGGCCACCATACCCCACACTTGCCTTGTACTATTACAATCCATTTAAAACTTCAAATTAAAATTACAATGGGCTTCACTACAATGTCACTCAAATTCTAATATAGGAAAGCAATAAAAACTTAATCTATCTTGATGAATCCTTGGCCCATAGGATCATCACCGCTTCTTTACTGATTTTCCTTACACAAAAATCAGACAAATATGGTCAATATGAGAAAAATAGCACTAAAAGCAAAAAAATGCTAAAAAATCATAGACTAATGCACTCTAAACCTAGACTAGGAGTAAACATTCTAAGTTAAGGTCGCATTACACAAACCGTTTCAATTCCCTGGCAATGGCATCAAAATTTGTTGTGATTTTTAAGTTAAACTTGCAAGCACCTTATCAGTTGTAGTAATTCACGCAATGGAGGTCAATCCCATGAGGAATTGAATGTATTTGTGTTATAAGTTGTTCTTTTTGAGATTACTTAACCTAGCCAAGATAATGATACTTTTTACTTAAACTAAGAATGGAAACTTAACATAAATGTAAATATGAAATATGAAAATATGCCAAAAGTAAATGTGTTCAACTTACAAATTTTCCTAAGAACACACTTTCTAAAATTCAAAGTTTCCAAAATTAAAACTTTCAAAACCTACAACTTTCCTAAATACTTCCTAAAGATGGAATTTAACA
Organism: Warburgia ugandensis; assembly: GCA_035236585.1. NCBI lineage: Eukaryota > Viridiplantae > Streptophyta > Magnoliopsida > Canellales > Canellaceae > Warburgia > Warburgia ugandensis. The sequence continues at coordinate 44,903,057 of CP141134.1, forward strand.
ACTTTCTAAATCATGCAATTCTAACTAATGGAATCTAATATAAGAAAACCAAGCAACAACTTCTTTGCTTTCCTAAATTAAACTTTCTAAAAATGAAAATTCAAAAATTTCTAAATGATGCAAACAAAGTAATGGAAACTAATATATGCAAAACTAAGCACCAAATCAATCACTTCATGATGTAATGAATTCAAGAAATGTGATTAAGCAAAAATCTTAAGGTAATGACTTCTACAACCATGCCACGACCCTAGAGTGGTGCTAATGATCCAAGTGTGGTTCCCAACTATGAAATCTTATAAATATGATGCAGAAAAATGTAAATAACAGTAATGAGAATGCATGGACAGAAATGAAATAACAACTTAACATCTAACAATATGACCTTGACACCTAGAGTGATGTTCATGGTTCCTAAGATTGTAAACATTCAAAACACCTACGTAAATATAAGATTCAATCAATTAATTGAATTAAACAAAACCTCAGATTGCACAAACAAACTAATGCTTCAAAATCTAACCTAAATCCTTCACTAAGCTTTCCACAAACTTTAGTTAACAACTCATCAAAACCATGCGCATGCCACCTAGAGTGGTGCGCATGGTACCAAGGGGTTTCTAGTTGATTTTGATGCTTTCTTGAGATGCATTTAAAGTAATAACTATTCTTGAATGATAAACTATGAAAGATCACCACAAAGAACATTCACAGACAAAATATGGAAGCATAATCATCAAAAGAAAATTCATTCAAGTGGAAGATTACCATATAGTATGTACACCATTCATGAAGTATGTACATCATTCTTATATAGTATAAACACAAAATAAATCCTTCAAACACTTCTCTAATCCCACAAGCATGAAGATCAAGGGAAAATCCAATGGAAAGTAAAGGCTAACCTTGAGGCACACTAAGGAATTCAAATAGGAGATCAATGGAATCAAAGACTAACCCAAACTAGATGTAAAACAATGAAAACAACCAAGGAAAGGAGCCTATCTTGAAGAAAGTTGCATGGAACATATAACTAGAGACAGTTGCCAATGAAGAAGCCATAGAAAACTTGTGAAGGAAAAGAGAGCTCCAAGGAAGAAACTATCCAAGACTTCAAGGAAGAGGACTGCAGGGGAAAAAAATTGTGGAAGGCCTTCTAAGGAGGAGGGAGGTGCCACTTTTTTAAGTTCTAGCTTGTTTGCCCCAAAAGATGCCTACGTAGTTAGCCCCATTCCTCTTTTATATGTTGGCTACTTCTAAGTTGACTAGAATATGATCCTAAGGTAACCATGAAGATAAGATAGCAAATATAGGAAGAACATGTAGAGATATTGGCGGTTAGGGAAGAAAGATAGAAGTGAGAAAAGATAGAATGAGAGGGAATGTATTAAGAATTTTGGCCAAAAATCCCAATTTAAGATTATAAGTTATAACACATGGGTCAGCTAATTGGGTGATTTTATACAAAATTTGACACATTTACCGTGCTTTTCACTTTTGGTGACATGCATTGAGATTTCCCTCTTCATTCAAGGTTTCAATCCCAGGTAGCAACTGCAATCGAGATGGTTGGCCACTACCAGAACCCTCTCCCATTTTCACCTCTCTATGGAACAGCTAGCTAATGCAACTTCAAATCTGGATGGCTGGTCTAGCATCTTCCTTTCCCTTTCTCCTCTCCCATTATCAGGTCTCCCTTTAGCATAGCTAGCCTGACATACCTACGTACTCAGGCTAGATACACAAACCCTCTAGCTTCCTCTTAATCTCTCCCCAACATAGCTGGTTGATGCACCTGTTGGAGTAAGCCGATGTACCGGAGACTCCTCTTCCCCTTCCCCTTCCCCCTTCCCCCTTCCCACTTCCATTTCCCTCTCTATGGTTAGGTTTGGGTGGGGACCAAATTGGCAATCACCGGCCACCGCCGCCCTTGCCCACACATACTCTCTCTGCTAAGTTAACATAGGTGGGCCCCACTACTAGCACCATCCTTGAACTTTGATCTCTTCCAATGCTTAATCCATGAAGGCTTATGATCCTTGTAATGTGAGGAACAAGACCCAACTTTCAGTTTGTTGATCAAAGAAGATCTGACCATGGATTGTGATCACACCATTAATTAAACACTAGATTGTGTGATTTGTGACTGATTTGACCATCCATTGTGATCTGAACCAGTCATTATGATCCTCTTGATTGGAAGATCAGATCCATGTCAATGATCTTTGATCTAAAGCATTGCTATAGTAGTCTATCCAATCTTGATCAATGGCTTAGATCAATTGAAAATACATGTATGAATTAGATCCGATTTGGTGATCCACACCATTCAACTAATTCATTAAGATTATGTAATCAAATTTACTAACATACTTTTTTATATAGGATGATCAGATGGTGAATTATGATGAGATTATTATGGATAACTTAGATTGGACACCTTTGTGACAATCAGTTGATGATTTAGCGACACAAACAACAATATATCTCTCGGATTGACCCGTGAAAGGTAGGATTACCATCCTAAACCTTTCAATTTAACTAACTTGGCTCTAATTAGGTAGAACTCAATATAATTTGCATCTGTGTGTGCCCCATTAATCATTTAAATGATGAATTACTTGAAATTAACCTAGTATGAGCATGATAATTCTGGATTTCATTATAACTATAGTAAGAAATGAATTTAATATATATTAGTGGGCCCAGTTTGGCATGATCTAGACTATCAGCTAGCTTTGGCGGCTTGAGATTCCATGGTTGTGTACCATTGGATCATGTTGAGACACACTAAATTAAGATATGAAAATATAATCTCTATTTTATATCCTAGAATCCGACATAGATGATAATTCAAATTCTAAATTAGACTGGGATGTGATGTGTATCCAAGCATGGCATTGAGGTGGATTAATCCTAGAGTTGAGTCCAATTGTAACTTGGGAGGTGCATATGAGTGAATCTTCATTTGAGGTAGGTCATGTTAATTGAAATTACTTATTTTCATTGCATCAGCTTAGTATGTATGAATAAATTCCATGCATATATTATTATACCATCATTCTCATTGAGATATCTATCTTATTTGTGAGTGATGCACATATGCATGATTGCATTATTATCATCTTTTCAAGGAATGTGTGATTTAACTATAATTAGTCATATTTTATGAGCGATGGTGAGAGTACATGATTTTTAGTACATTTCTATGACCTGTTGAAGTCATTAAACAGTGAATGTATTTGCATGTTGAGGCACATGAATGCCCTATTTTATCACTTATTTCCCTGTGGACTTGGTTGAGGAGGCTTGGTGGTTGTTCCTAGAGAGGCTAATCCAGCTGAGAGGTAGTTCCTTAAGATGGAGAGCCACTGGCAATCCTAGATTTCATGATTTCATTAGAAGATTTTATATCCATTTCTTTAACTTTGAGATGTCAAGTGATTTCCAAGATTTTTTGGAGGAGATTTGTAGATTGTTGGGGGTTCTCACACTACAAGTGCTTCATGCATGAATTTTTATGGGCATTTTGGCCTGATGGATGCTATGCTAGGAGGGATGATAGGGTTGTCCATTAGCCCTTTGATTTTATGAGATGATAAACACTTGCCCCATCGAGAGGCAAACTTTGTAGTGAGTGTTACCATGGGTAGTCTACCCTATGAGTCCAATCCTTTCCCATGTGGGAGGAACGTTTAATCCCCTAGTATGGTGTTGATGGGGTGTAGAAGTTGATAGAGCCAAGGGTGGTGATCACTGCAGCATAGTGGTCCAGTGCTTTTGGATGTTTAACTTTTACTTTATAGCACTGTCTGCACACCAAGATGGATATTTCCATGTATACCCACATCATGAAGATGGATGGAGGATTGGTGTGGGTAGTCATGACTAGATATTTGAGTGGGACACTCGGGAGACCCATTTGTGAGGGAGCCCTTGTTGATGATATGCATATTCATTTGAGATATTCTTTGAGCTTTTGATGCAAAAAAGAAAAAAAGAAGTCATTCATTGTATACAATGATTTTCTTTCATTGTATATAAACCTGAGTGCAATGACTCACAAAGCAAGGTATAGAAAACCATCATTTTCATACTATTTCACTTTCCAACCCTTAAGCTATGAAGATATGTATGAGATAAAGATAGGGGATAATTTTAATCTATCCAATGCATTAGATAAATTGGCTGATAGGATGGATAGGATGGTTAGCTATGAAAATAGGTTAAATACTTTTATGCAAGCTATTGGGTCATCTCAGTAGCCTCTATAAGAGAACTACTATATATACCTACTCTAGCTCAGCATATCCTACTATTTCGTGGTTGTCAAGCTCCTTCAATAATGCATATTATTAAGAGAAAGTGAATGAACCCATTGCATTTGTAGATCCTAACAATAATTATTATGTTGAGATTGACTATCATGGATGGGCTAGGAATCCCTAAGAACAACCTTGATCTTAGGAATATCAAGGAGAACATTTATGGTTCTACCCTGCTCAACCTTTTCTAGTACCCTATTGCTATAGTAGTATGAGCCATACCAATTGGAACAATCATTAGAAGAGACTCAAATTATAGAAATGACTCAATGATTTTTTGAGTAGATAGAATTTCAAAAGGATCAAATAAATACTGAAAGCCTTTTCTTTTGTCACCCAAATTACCCTTTACTCATATTAACCCAATATAAATTATCCATTACCCATTTTCTTTTAAAAATAAGTTAGAGAAGAATGAAGAAATACCTTTTAGTTGTAATGAAAGTAGAAAGTGGATATCAAGAAAAGAAATATTCTTCAAAGTGATTCAAAAGTACTGAAATAGTTACTCATTTTCTAAAGTATTCTACGAAAGCAAAGTCTCAGATCACATCTGTACACGCAGTTGCATATAGATAGTCTAGATTGATAAGAAGCTATAACTTAGAGATTCTGAAGAAATTCTGTGGAGATCTATAACCTAAGTGAGTTTTAGAGCCATTCATTTTTTTGAGAGGTTATAAATGTTCCTAATTTTCTTTAGCGAGCTTAAAGAAAAAGCCGATTAATATCAATACCAGGATGGAAATATCATCCGAACCTTTTGAGATACAAAGTTTCCAACCATTCTTGATATCCTCCAAGACATATCCACTCAAGGCATGCCTTTCATCTTTTCCTAATTTTGATGTAGATAGCTCCATTGATGAAGTGAATGATTTATTGGATATTGCACCATTAATGAACACTTTCAAATGAAATGCCCAAGTAGGACCCCTACATTTTTTAATACTAAAATAGAGCTATGAATTGTAGAAGATATACCCAATTGGGACATACAATCTTTATTTGACCAATCACAAGGTAGCAATGTAGGCTCATCTAAAACCTTACTTCTGACAACAAAACATGAACAAGAGTCAATTGATGTTCTGGCCCAACATCAACCAACTTTAAGGTGCACATTAAAAGACATTGAGGGTCTAAACCTTAGGGGTTCCTTGCCTTTAGATGAGCATGAACATCATCTATGGGGGAAGAAAAGCCTACTAAACCCTAATATCCAAGAAAATGAAAAGGAGGAGAATGAATTTTATATACTATTTGATATGGGCATTGTTATTCTTCAATTTGGCACCCATTGGGACCGTTCATTTGATGTTGGTCCAAGAAATTAAGAATCATGGTGGTCTTTCATGTTCTTATCATATCACCACCATGCATCTCAAGGTGGAAAATGTAGATTGATTATAGTGAAATTCTTAAATGGGGAGAAAAATTCTTCCATTTAATTGCTAAAGTTAGGATTAGGAGAGATTAGTTTAATTAGTTAGGTATAAGACTAGGGTAGAGTAGATTAGTTTGTTTAGTTGTAGGAACATATTAGTTTTGCATTTTTATTATGTTGCATTCAACAGACCATATCAATAGATCACAATACTATTCTAGAAGTGTAGGTACATTTGTTTTAATCCTTTCCGCTTTGGTCTATTATTTTCAAATGTCGTTGGTATATAATTCTAAACATTAAGGCCATTTTTAATCTAAGTCTAGGGGTGTGCTACTTCAAATTTTGATGTGTTCATTTATGTTTTTAGAATCATTTTAGTAATGCTTGGATGAAGACGTTAAACTTAGTACTCATTGGTAGACAACCCAACATTTTTTTAGAGTTTCATTTTTCTACATTACTTAATCAGTCTATGAGGATCCCATGTTTCAAACATTGGGGACAATGTTTAGTTCAGGTTGGGGGCGTAGATATGCATGAGCATTTTGAGTTTTCTTATTTTGAAAAAACCAAAATTCGAGTTTTCAAGTTTTTAAGGTCAATTTCCTTTATTGTGATGAGAAATAGATTTTTCAAATTTTAGTATTTCTCCTACTAGGACTTCTTAATAGACATCCATATGGTTAATTCTATATTTTATTCATGTTCTTAAGTATTTATAAAGTTAAATCTCAAAACTCCTTACATATAGTGCATAGTCTAGATAGATAGATAGTTATAACTTAGAGACCCTGAGAAAAATTAGTGGAGACCTATACTAGGTGACTATTAGTGATTGTCATCTTTCTGAGGCTTATACATAATTTCATATTTTCTTCAACAAACATCAACTTTGAAAGGTTATAGTATCTTTTTTTGAGTCAATTCGAATGAATAAAAAAGGGAGTACTTTCTTTCCCAAACATTTATTGATTCTGATAGGCTATAAAAAACCCTAGGAAATGATATATGTCATTCTTGTTTTAGCCAGAGGCATAAAGCCTGCTTAGTATATTATACCACTAGTTAGACCCTTTAAGCCTTTTGGTAAGCCTTTCTTTTAAAGCCCTATCTACCTTAACCTAGAAACCTAGTTAAATATCCATTATATGTTGTTCAGAAATGAGTAGAGATGGTTGAAAAAGTTCAAAAATGATAAGGGTCTAAGAAGTGAAAAGCATCAAAGTATTTACATAGAGAAAGCCTTCATTCAAAGAAATATAATGAAAGAAAAGAAAAGAAAATTTGTGAGTAAAAAAAGAAAGGAAAATAAAAAAATATTCACTGCAGTGCACTCAAAAGAAGACTTGTCCAACATTTATTGAATACATCTACTCATATTTGAAACCTTTGAATCCTTATAACCTTTCTTTTAGAATCGGTCCTAAACCTAAGTTTCAACCCATCTAAAGTCCTATTGATCTTAGCATAGAATATAGTCTTAGTGAGTACCCCTTCTGGTCTTGGCAATAGCATCCATTATTAGGGATCACAATTCTTTGTATCACTTGTGTGCATAATTTTATGTGAACCATCAATATTGTTGGATCTGGTCACATAGTGAGAGAATTTTGTTTGACTCTTTTCTCTAAGAGCTTCAATTTTAAGTGCATGTGAGAGAGAATTTGAGGTCAATACATTTTCTCCAACAAAATATAAGAATTTCTGTTTAGAAGTTCAAACTTATGTTACTGATACACACATTGCACTCTAAGATGTAATTGTAATAAAATGACTTCCGCATGTGGGTATTTTGTAGAAATTTTCATTCATCTGTATTAAGTTGTTATGAAGGGGAGCCTTGGCACAATGGTAAAAGATGCCATCATGTGACCTTGAGGTCACGAGTTCAAGGTGTGGAATCAGCCACTTGCAAAATACAAGGTAAGGCCACCTACTATCGGCTCTTGTGGTCCGTCCCTTCCCCGGACCCCGCATGGGCTGGAGATTTGTGCACTGCAGCTACCCCCTATCTATATTAATTTGTTAAATCTAGTACAGTACTAGTTGAAGAGAGTTCTCTAAGAGAAACTAAGGAAATTAGCCCTATTGAATTTTGTGGGTATATTCTCTGCAAACCCTCATGAGGTCTAACTTGTCCATGAGAGATAACATAGGGGTTTGAGGGATTGTTGCATATGCTAAATGTAATTGTGAGTACCTATGAAGATGACAATCATTTTTATTTTCATAATTTTTTGCATGTTTTGCTTAGGTCTAGAAAAATTCTAGTAGAAGGGTGTGATAAGTAGTGAATTTTGCATAAAAATTGCCTGATTAGGAGCTCATGTGGGATAGATTATAGCACATTACTCTAGTTTTTTCCAAAAATTCATGACACATGCATTTCTCAAGTATTAATCCAAAAATCTAATATTTTGTAGGTGTAGAAGCTAATCCAAAGTAAATATGTTATTCATCATCAATTTATAAGTATTAATTTATGATTTCAATCTGTTTTAGGTGTTAAAAGGATGAATGGTCTAGATCCCTTTAGATGATAACCAATGATCAAGATCAACCTAGATAGATTGCAATTCTTTTTCTATCATTTCAAAGTTCAAGTAAGGGTTAAGATCATTCTAGAGCAAGTAGATGAGTTGGTAGTAGAATTCCACCATCTTTGCATGTGATTTCAAGCCATGAAAGCCACTTGAGCAACATGAGCCAACAAATGAAGGCTAGGAGAAGTCAAGCCACATAAACCATTTGCAATTTGAAGAAAACATACTCTAAAGAGATAAATAGCAAGAGAAATATGACTCCACCAACAAGGATAAGTGGATTGCTATGTGGACCAATAAGAGAATAGACTTAACTCCTTTAAAGTTTTCTTCTTAGATTTCCCACTTCCAAGCAATTTCCTTTAGGTTTCTACTTCCTAATTTTTACTTCTTAAGTATCCTTACCTTGTCCATGTAATTATCCCTCATCCTTATCTTATCCTATCTTATCTTCTTATCCAGATTTTACCCCTATTTCTTATCATCCATAAGATAAAGTTTAGCAAATCTTATTTCTTAGAAGGGGTGAAACTCATATATAAATAGGACTATCTCCACCATCTATGAAAATATACCTTTCAATACATTCCCCTTTAAGGGAGTTCCATGCCCCATTCAAGGGTAGGTTTTCCGCATCTCCCTCCAAGCTTCTCCATGCATTCACCATTCAATCCTCAGTTTCATTCCTATTTCCAACACCATTCATGGCCTTCAATGCATCTTCCTTAGCAGCTCTTCACCATGCCTCATTCCATTTAAGGTCTCAACATGCCATTCTAGTTCCCATGCCATCTTCCAGCTAAGTTTTCCAAGCACCTTCCGTTTCCTTTTGCTAAGTTTTGTTCCTTTGATTTATGCACATATTTCATGTGTATTCTTCTCTATGTTTTAATTCTAGTTTTCTGCTCTAGTTTCCTTGATCAAAGGGCTATCAATCTCTTGTAGTGGCAGCCAAGAGATAATAGCCTTTGGATCATCTTTACCTTCATTTATTTGCTTACCTTTCAAATGCTGATTGTTCTTCCTTTAGCTCCTTTTGTTTTGTTTCCTAACTTGATTCTTTCCCATGGTTCACCCACATGGCCATTGTTGGATAGTCTTAGATCTGAGATTGAAGTCTAGATTTATTATTTAGATGGTATTGAATCATGTGCAACTTTCTTATAATTTTTTACACTCAATAAATACAATTTTGTTCCATGCGCACTCTTCTTTGGCTGTTTAAATGTTATTTGAATGTTAGATTGGATGTTGATCATTAAGCATGGTTACATAGATGTTTAGCTTTTAGTTTCATTGTTCATGTTAGTTACATCATTAATTTAGATTGAGGAGTTCTAATTAGAAAGTTCATTCTAATTTTAGGTTGAATGTAATTCTAGTTTTGCATAAATTAGCTTTCTTGAATACTTGTTAATTCTTTTTTTTTTTAGTTTAAGTTTTAGTTTATGCATGTTTCCAATTCCTTGTTATTTTAATTCTTAAATTAAGCTAAAATCAAAACTCTTTTAGATAGGATAATTAAACTAAATGAGATCCAATTGCACACAAATATGTAAGATTCCTAGTGGGATCAACCTCACTCACGTAACATCATACTACTTTGATTCGTGCATTTGCAAGTAATATTTTGAACACATCACTCTACACTAATGTTATTCATTTAAGAAATTGTTTGAGCTTTTGACCCTTTGTATTGAGGTGAATTTGGCATACTTATGAGCTTAAGAAGCTCAATTGACTTGGCACATTTTTCATATACTCAGATAGTATAAGTTGCATCGATTTGAGATTGTCATTTTCACAAACCTTAGAAGCTTAGTCTTTTTAGCATGTTTTTTGGAAACATGTAGATAGCGTAGTTGCATTGCCCTGTTTTTGGTAGTTCTATGAACTTCGATGCTTTTCTTTATTACATGGTCATCTAGTTAGTTTCACATGATATTCACACAACTGAGGATGTTAGTAGCTTTCAGTAGTGTATAGAGGAGACCTCGATGATGTATGTGGTTTGTTAGAACTTTTCATTTGGATATTGTAAATGGACTGTATGTATATGGTTTATACTTTTATGACTTGGACATATGGATATGTTTATGTTGGATGAGATGGTCGTGGATAAACAGACCCCAGGGTACATCATTTCCTTGATTTATCTTTCATTGTTGAAGTATATTTTATGGAGACTAAGTCTCCTACTTATGTTTTTATGTATTATTGTATTTATTAGTTACTTGTCGTATCACATGTGTTAAATGCATTAATCCAAAGTATGGAGGAAACTCTGCCAAGTTTTTGAAACGAGTGTTTTTCATTTGAAATGCTTGTTTTCAATCGATTCTAAACATGAAAGTTTATAACCAAGGATCTTGACTTTTTAAAATTTTGTTTATGTGTATGTATAAAACCCAAGGTTCCATATGTGTATGTGTAAAACCGAAGGTCCCACAATCCATGAGGGCCCTACAGTGGAATTTAGGCCTAGATTTGAAGGACTATTTATTTACTTGCTTTCTTTTCTTTGCTTATGTAAAAATTCCTTGTAACAATTCCACTAATGAAATAGTTTTTCCTCTTTTCTTAGTTACTTTTTTTATTTCTTTAATTTTTAGTTAAGAGTAGTTTAAATAGTTTCCTTAATTGTAGTTTTAAAAAAATTTCTTTTCTAGTTAGTTGTAATTTCAAGAAGTTTCCTAGTTTATTTCCTTGCTCAGTTAGATAGTTTTCTAGTTTCCTTATTTGCTTGTTTTCTAATTTAGGGTTTATTTCTAGTTGCTAAGTTTATTTATTTATTTTCTTTTTAGTTAGTTGTTTATTTTGTCTTTACTTTCCTTATCATTAGTTTTAGTTAGAAATTGTCCTTCTGTTGAATGTTTGGCTAGGTTAAAGTAAGATGACCTAAATTCTAATTAAATTAATTTATTAAAAAATTGTCATAGGATTGAATCATTTTTGTTGATTCTACACTCCAATTGAGCTATGTACTTGCTATAATAATTAAGGCACATCAAGTTTTTAGCACCATTGCTGGGACTGGTTTAATTAAATTTGGGTTGTGATGCTTTGCACTAGTTGTAGTCTTAGGATTGCATGTTGGATATTCTCCCTTTTGCATACTTTGCTTATTCCTAGGAATTTGATATTTCCTATCTCTTTTTTATAGGAATTTGGATGTGAATAAAGCTTTCAATGAAGACTTTAGGATAGTTTTTAATTATATTTTATTGGTAGAGTGGATTGTAGTGAGGAAAAAGTAGTATTTTTTATACGTACTTCATATATTTAAATTAAGAGATATAATAATACAAGTCAAGGGTGACCCATACTAACTTAGAAGAGGAGGTGGCTTGTACATGGACCCATGCTTGTACAAGAAGACTAATTCCAAGACCACTCTATGAGCTACTCTAACTTCTTTCCAATTCTCATATTAGTTGCATGATGGTAGTATAGGGCATATAGGAAGCATTCTTTAAATTCTTGCATTCTAGGGTTTGCATTAGATTTACTACTTTCCTGGCATATTAGGGCATATTTACATGCTTTAAGGTAAATATATGTTGATTGAATTGTGTGAGAATAGTTTTATGAATTAGTAAAGGCACTCAAGCATACAAGATCAATGGTGGTTCATTACCATCCCTTGGACCACCTAGGTTAAACATCTCCTTACACACAACCTAGCCTTAAACCATTCAATTAAAACATAAAACTCCTACATGATAAATAGGTAATAGAGAACAATGAGACTCTAAAAATCCTAGGTTTCCTCCCAGTGAGCACTAAGTTTAATGTCTTTAGGAAGACATACAATAGTGTGATGACTGCAATGATGAACAAATCTTATAATTGATGCAGGTGTCATGGGACTTGCTAAGGTGGGTCCTAGTAGAATGGTTGACCAACTCTACTAGGACCGACCAACTCTAGATAGGATATCAACCTTTGCTAGTTGACTTTGGAAATCTCTCCATCCTTTTCTATCTCGATGGCTCTATGAGGGTAAATAGTGCATACTATGTAGGGTCCAAACAATCAAGATCGAAGTTTTCCAAGAAAGAGATGCAATTTAGAATTACATAAAAGGACCTTCTATCCTGGGTTGAAGGACTTTTGCAGGTTGTGTCCATCATGATGCCTTTTCATGTGGTCTTTATATATCTTGGCGGACTCATATACATCTTTTCTTAATTCATCTAACTCATTGAGTTAGAGTTTTTTGTGGGTTCCAGCAGTATATAGGTCAAAATTGAGTTTTTTAATGGCCCAATATGCTTTATGCTCAAGTTCTGCTAGGAGGTGATAGGCCTTTCCATAGATCAAGTGCTAGGGTGACATGCCTATAAGGGTCTTGTATGCAATATGACAGGCCCATAAAGCATCACTAAGCCTTAATGTAATGACTCCAATTTTGTAATATTGAAATTCCAAGTTTAGCAATGAAAAGATCAGTTTTTAAAGATAAGGGCATTTTAGTCATTTCACTATTCACCTTGACTGAACCCAAAAATTTGGTCTTAAAAATGGTGTCATTAGATGCGTCTCGTTTTGATACGGGCACCCCTTCATCTTCAACCTCTAGAGGGTTCTAGAACGGCAGTGATTGGAGGAGAAATCACAGCCATTCTGGAGGTTTCTCCACCGCCATTCAAAGGCAGTGAGAGCCCCCTCTAGAACCCTCTCTTAGCTCTATAAATAGAGCTCTTGGGCCCCTCTAATGGCAGCCCAAAACGTTGAAGAAAAACCAGTCGTGGAGCAATGACCAAGAGGAGAAAATGTGGAGAGAAAACCAGCCGCGAAGCAGGTACGCCCAAAAACTCCCCAAATCCATCTCACCCATAGTCCTAGGCTCAGTTTCCCTAGGTTTTTGCATGAAAATCCATGGGGAATAGGCCTCTAAGGAGTCACCAAGGACCCTGGGACGTCCCCAGGGCCGCACTGGTTCCTCAGGGACAACCAGGGCATCCCAAGGACGCCCCAGTCCCCCAACGACTGAAACGCCCCAGACGGACGAGACGCGTCGAACGCGTCTGAGAGGAAACCAACGGGCGCGTCCGTGGACACGCCCGCTAAAGAGGAAGACGGGCGAAGAGTACCGCACGTCTGCAGCCACACCCATTGAGGTGCACACCGCAGATGCGCAGCGCGTTAGCATCGCATCATTTTTTTTGGTTCCTTAAGGAAGCCAGGGCGCACATCGCAGATGCACAGTGCCCTAGCATTCCGTTTTTTTTATTCTTAAGACTCTATGTACAAACGACAATAAAACGCTTATAACTTGAGATCTAGAGCTCCGATTGAGGCACCGCAAAAGGCGTTGTCTCTGTATCGATGACGCGGACACATCCAAACTATAAAATCCTTGATCAAGGCCCAATCAAAGGTTGCCATGACCCTTAGAATAGGATGGTGGCTCGTGGCCACTAGAACTTTGGAAAACTAAGGATACCAAGACCCAATTAGGACCTTAGGACACCCATAGGCATAGGGATGGACCCCTAATGCCTAAGCAATAAGACCAATTACTCTAAAACCCATAAAAGATAGGCCAAACTAACCTTAATTCCCCAAACCATGATCAAGAGCGTCCGAGGACAAAAGGGTTAGTGCGACCTAGCCAGGTAGGTGTTCTATCACTATTAGATTCTTTTAAAAGATCTATTATTATTTTTAGAACATATGTTTTAAGTATATGACTTGTTTAGCATGACTTAATTCAGCATGCATGATAAATGTTTTGTACATAGACATGTTTTGTAAATGATTGCATATACATTATGCACATATATGTTTTGCAAACAAGTGCATACATTGCATGATTTAAGAACTTCCAAAGATTGCATGTCCTTGAGGGTTGCCAAAAGACGTTGGAGTACCGAGGGCCAGGCAGTTGTGAGGGACCCAAAGAGGACCGGTTTTGAATAGAGGTTTTTGGCTTATTTGATCATACATGATTTGGGTTAGTACGCTCGTGGGTGCTATGCCGAGGGGTGTGGGTTGGCCACCCAGCCTCTACCACTATTAGGTGGATGGGTACCACGCCCAAAAAGGGCATGTCCCTGCTTCGACTGCATGTGGTACAGGGGGCTACCACTGGTGTCATGGCACTGGGTCGAAGTGTCATATGCCCCGTGGAGGTATATGATCTTGTGTCCCTAGGTACCCGGGGACCAGACGGCGGTGAGGTCGTGGGCATAGTGGGACCCTATAGTTTCATGGATTTATGCGCATTGCATATGGCATGATATGAGGTTGGTCGACCATACCATACTAGGAATCCATGAGTTGGACTCCATGAAGCATCCATTGCATATCATGATATTATCATATATATGTATATGATACTTTCAAATTTTGGATTATGTGATTCTTTAAGTCATTAGTATTTCAGTTTGATAACGGATTCTTATATTGATATTGAGCTTGAGCATTTAGACATGCACATGTTTTGAAAGAACATATGATTTTAAAACATCTCATGCATTATAAAACTAGTAGTGATAGGCTCCTACTAAGTATAGTATATACTCACCGAATCCTCAACATTTTTCAGACACAAAGTAAATACTTAAGGTTAATGAACGCTTGTGATAGAAGACACCCAAACAAAGTGCAAGTAAGTAAACCCCAACCTTATCTTTCAATGTTACTTGATTGTAGTTACTCTCTAATAGCTGGGGCTGTGACTAACACTTTCTTGGGAATAATATTGATTTAAACTTTGTCATGGCTAAATAAATAGAGAATGTGTTTTGACACTCGGGGTTTTTATGAAAGATTGTTTTCCAAAAGTAAAAGATTTTCATGCATCTCATACTTATAAAACAAGAGATCTCGCCTTTTTATCAAAATTGCATCATATAAAAACCCGGGTCGTCACACTTAAAGACCAACCTTTCCTATTTAGATTAACTGTTTTTTCTAAAATTCAATTTATCTCCCTATTTGACACTTCTACCTATCCATTAGTGTGAGGATGGTAAGGGGTAGCTAGTCACAGCATTTTCAATCTAGTCCAAAATAAAATCCTTTTCACTTTTATAAAGGGTAACTTATTGATCAAGTTAGAGAAATTCCAAGTGCCTTCCTACCTAGTGAAGATGCTTTAAGATCAATGAGTTTGGGTGTGGTTTTGTGCTTGTAAAAAAATGGAAATTGCCAGCTCAATGATTGCCCAAAACTCCTCCACCATGCATCATTTTTTCTCTTCTTCTTCTCCTAGTTTCTCCCCATCTTATCTAATCATCCCCTTATTTCCCTAATTTCCTTTCATTTCCCTTATTTTCTTTTCTTTGAATGGTTTCTATCTAGGCTATACTTATGGATATTCAGCCTAGGAAAAGCCCCTTGGTTTCCTTTTGTATTCCACTCCCAATTCCAAAAGATAGGAGCATGTCATTGTTGGGACGGCTGCCCCTTGCATGTCCTTCTCCACTTCATGTGTTTCTTGGTTTCCCATCATAGGTAGCTATCCCATCCCATACGTATAGCTCCATTAGCCCATATTCTATTATATTATACATTAAAATATTCTCATATTATACCTCTTATAAGATAAGCTTCAGTCCATCATTTTATGTTCATACATCTTATAGGCTTTAATCACTCTTTATCATATGTTGTAATACCTAGTTGATGCATCTTTACATGATACATCTTATGACCTAAGCCTCTATACCACTATATTTCCTATGTTAGCTTTTCCTTTTATCCCACTATATTATATGTTGTGATTATATACGTGTTTTGGACTACTTAGCTTTCATCATATCATAGTTCATACCTTTGGTGTATTTACTCCATCTATGTTGTTTAAAATAATTGGTTTATATGCCATCCATATAGTAGCTACATAGGTTCCCTTAAAAACCAAGACATAGCAAATCCACTATCCTATACTTTCTAACTTATCCAATTCATGACCTTTGCACAACCTTAGCTTTCAAGCCAATCAAATGAAAAAACTTATTAGTTCACCACTTGAATGTTACGGAGTCTTAAGTAAATAAATGAAAGGTATTAGTGTACTGACTCTATTTTTGTAACATTGAAATCCCAAGTTAGCAATGAAAAGTTCACTTTTTGGAGATAAGGGTATTTTGGTCATTTCACTATTCACCCTGACTGGACCCTGAAATTTGGTCCCCAGAGTAGTACTCTTAGGTGCATCTCGGAAAAATGAATCCAACAAGACCAAAATCACTCAAGACGGAGTTAAAATGAGCAAGTTATGGCCCTTTGAAGTTCAAGGGCAAAAGTGTAATTTAATTCAAAAATGGATTTGGCCTGAGAAAATGCGGAGCCATTTTGATACGGGCACCCCTCTTCTTCCCAAACCTCCTAGAGGGTTCTAGAGCGGCAGTGTGCACGGGAGAAACCACCGCCATTCTGAAGGCTTCTCCACTGCCATTCCATGGCGGTAAGAACCCCCTCTAGAACCCTCTTCAAGCTCTATAAATAGAGCTCTTCGGTGCCTCCAATGGCAGCCCAAAAGCCTAGAAAAAACCCATCGTGGAGAAGCATACAAGAGGAGAAAAACGTGGAAAAAAACCCAGCCATGAACCAGTTATGCCCAAAACCCCTCCAAACCCATCTCCCCCTTAGTCTTAGGATGAGTTTCCCCAAGCTTTTGCATGAAAAACCATGCAAAACAGGGCTCTAGGGAGCCACAAAGGACCCAGGGACGGTGCCTGGGGTGTACTGGTTTGACAGGGTCAAACCAGGGCATCCCTAGGATGCCCAGGTCCCTGCCAAACCGAAACGCACTTTGCGCATTAAAGAAAGGACGACGGGCGCATCCACGGACGCACCCACAAACAAAAAGGATGGGTAGAAGCATGGTGCGTCTGCAGATGCGCCCGCTGGGTTGCACGCCACTGACGTGGGACGCGTTAACGTCTCGGGCTTCCACCTCGTAAGGGCCTTCTATGTACACTTGATATTAAATTGCCCATAACTTGAGTTCTAGGGCTCCGATTGAGGCGCCGCAAAAGGCGTTGTGTCCGTATTGATGATGTGGACACACTCAAACCATAAAATACCTGATCAAGGCCCTATCTAAGGTGGGCATGACCCTTAAACTATGATAGTGGCGCGAGGCCACTAAACCTTTGTAAACCTGACGATACCAAGGCCTAGTTAGAACATTCGGAGACCCATAGGCATGGGAATGAACCCTTAATGCCTAAGTAGTGAGATAAACCATTCTAAAACCTATAGAAATAGGCCAAGCTAACCTTTTCCCCTAAACCATGTTTAAGAGCGTACGAGGATAAGGGGGGTAGCGTGACCAAACCAAGTAGGTGCTCTATTGCTACTAGACTTTTAAAAAGAGCCCATGATTGTTTTGAGAATGCATGTTTTAAGTATAAGTTATATGACTTGTTTAGCATGACTTAATTTTATAAGTGAATTCAGCATGCATATGACAAATACATTATGCATAGATATGTTTTGCAAACGATTGCATATATTGCATGATTTGTGATTTTTGAGTCTTAAAAAATTGCATATCCTTGAGGGTTACCAAAACACGCTGGAGTGCCTAAAAGATGCTGGGTAGGCAGTTGTGAGGGACCCAAAGAGGAAAGGTTTTGAAAAAGAGGTTTTTACTTGTTTGATCGTATATGATTTGGGCTAGTAAGCTCATGGGCGCTATGCCAAGAGGCTTGGGGTGGCCTCCCAGCCTCTACCACTATTAGGTGGAAAAAGGTGCCACGCCAAAAAGGCATGTCCCTACTTCGACTGCTTGTGTTATAGGGGGCTACCACTGGTGTCACGGCACTGGGTCCAAGTGTCATATGCCCCATGGAGGCTATGACCGCGTGTCCCCAGGTACCCAGGGACCACATGGCGAGGAGGTCGTGGGCATAGTGTTCGCTATGTTTTTAAGGATTTACTTGCATTGCATATGGCATGACATGAGGATGGTCGACCATACCATATATCCATGAGTTGGATTCCATTGAGCATCTTATGCATATCATTATGTTTATGATATATATGATACTTTTGACTTGGATTATGCGATTCTTTAAGTCGTCAGTATTCCAATTCGACAATGGTTTTTAATATCGATATTGAACATGAGTCTTCAAACATGCACATGTTTTAAAGAGCATATGATTTTAAACATAGCATGCATTATAAAACTAGTAGTGATAGACTCCTACTGAGTATAGTATATAATCACCCAATCATCAACATTTTTTAAACACAAAGTAAACACTTAAGGTCAGGATATACGGCAACAGACCCGTGATAGAGAATGTCCAAACTAAGTGCCAGTAAGTAAACCCCTACCTTATCTTTCAGTGAATGATACTTGATTGTAGCTACTCTCTGTAGCTGAGGCTGTGACTAACACTTTCTTGGAAATAGAGTCAATTTAAAACTATGCCATGGCTATATAATTTCAAAATGTGTTTTGACACTCGGGGTTTTATACGAAAGATTGCTTTCCAAATCAAAAAGATTTCCATGCATTTCATATTTCTAAAACAAGAGATCTCACCTTTTTATCAAACTTGCATCATCAAAAACCCTGGTCATCACAGTTGGTATCAGAGCGAGGTTTGATGTTACTCACAGCCCAGTTATGAAGAGAATAACTTATAATCAAGTTTCATCCATGAAAGAGTAAGGGGTAATAGGATAACACATACTAAGGTCTGGTAAATTACCTTGTGATTACAGATGCCTAAAAAGAAAGGAAGCAATGCTCCAAGACCTAAAGCCCCACCAATGGACTCCACTGGGTCGAGCAATGGGATGGCTGAATTGTTCCAGCAATTCCTACAACATATGGAACAATACATGAGTAATCAACAAACCCAAACCCCTACCACACGAGATCCTTCCCCTGATAAAGCGATAGATAAGACTGAGGTTCAGTTAGAAAGGTTTCAGAAATTAGCTCCCTCATTCACTGGAGAAGATGAAGCATCTATAGCTAAAAAATGGTTAATTGATATTGAAAAGATATTTAAAGCCATGAACATAGCTGAAGAAAGAAAGGTACCAATGGCCACATTTGTGTTTAAGGGAGAGGCTACCTTTTGGTGGGAAACAACGGAAAGGGCTTATTTTGACCAACGAGAAACAATAGGATGGGAAGAGTTTAAAAAGGTCTTTAATGACAAATATTATCATAAACACGTAAGAAAATAGAAAGAAAAGGAATTTATGGACTTAGAACAAGGGAACATGACTATCCAACAGTATGAAAATAGATTCATCAGCCTCCAAAGATTTGCACCACGTGCTTGTGCTGATGAGGAAGATGCGGCAAAAAGATGTAGATGGGCTCAACCCAAGACTCAGGAACAGAGTTCTAGGTTTCCAACCTTCTACAGTAGCCAAAGCCGTAGAGATGGCCTCCCTATACGAAAAAGATTATCAAAGGAACCAAGCAATGAAGGAAACTAAGAACATCAACACCATGAGAAATAAAGGAAAGAGACCATTTCAGTCATCTGGACCCAGGCCACCTTTCAAGAAGCCGTTTGAAAACAAAGGAAGAAGACCAGACTGGAAGCCATGCCCTAAGTGTAATAGGAATCATTCAGGAAAACCATGTCCCATTTTCAACATCACTTGCTATATTTGTGGAGAATTAGGACATTTTGCTAGTGATTGTCCTAAAAGGAAAGTTGGAGAGCGTAAAGGAGATCAGGTTCCAAAGAGCCAAGGATGTATCTTTGCCCTCACTTCTAGTCAAGCTCAGGCTTCAAATGCAGTAGTGGAAGGTATTCTTTCTATCTATGATACACCTGCTAAAGTTCTATTCAATACAGGCTCCACTCATTCTTTCATATCCCGGGATGATTGTACCACAGGACCTGGACTTCACTCTAGAAGTCATGACTCTTGTAGGCCAGGCACTTTCCACCTATTCGTATCTCCAGGATATTCCTGTTTTGGTCAAAGATCATTTGCTACCTGCCAATCTTATTCACTTAGATATGAATGACTTCGACGTCATCCTAGGTATGGACTGATTAGCCCTTCATCAAGCCTTTGTTGATTGCCACCAGAAACGTGTCACTTTTACCCTACCTAATGGAGACACTTTCACCATCAAAGGAAGAAAGGATTATTCTGGAGTGTGTGTTATTTCTACCAAGAAAGCAGTTAAGCACATTGCTCAGGGATGCCCCTTCTTCTTGGCCAAGATTGAATCTATCGAGAGTGAGGTAGTCCGAGAATTTCCTAACGTATTCCCTGAGGATTTACCAGGTCTACCTCGCCAAGAGAAATTGAGTTTATCATTGACCTTATACCCAGTACTTCCCCCATTTCCAAAGCTCCTTACCGAATGGCGCCTACAGAACTAAAAGAATTGAAGACCCAGTTACAAGAACTACTTGACAAAGGGTTCATACGACCTAGCGTATCTCCGTGGGGAGCTCTAGTCCTTTTTGTTAAGAAAAAGGATGGCTCCATGAGATTGTGCGTAGACTATCGAATGCTAAATAGGGTCACCATTAAGAATAAGTATCCCCTTCCCCGAATTGATGATCTTTTCGATCAACTTCAGTCAGCCAGAGTCTTTTCTAAAATTGATCTACGATCCGGGTACCATCAACTCCGAGTTGGAGAAGAAGATATCCCCAAGACAGCTTTCAGGACTCGATATGGCCATTATGAATTCAGAGTGATGTTCTTTGGTTTAACTAATGCTCTAACCGCTTTTATGGATCTCATGAATAGGGTGTTCAAGGAGTACTTGGATAAATTCATCATAGTGTTTGTGGATGATATCTTGATATATTCAGAAACTCCTGAAGACCATAAGGAACATCTAAGGATAACATTAAGCACCCTACGAGCACACAAGTTATATGCAAAATTCAGTAAGTGTGAGTTTTGTTGGAAAGGGTTAATTTCTTAGGACACATTATTTCTCAGTACAGAAATGGAAAAGACCTAAGACAGTCATAGAAATAAGAAGCTTCTTAGGACTTGCCGGATATTACAGGAGATTCATCGAGGGTTTTTCACGAATTGCTTTACCTCTAACTAAGCTGACCAGGAAAGACACAAGATTTGAATGGACTGATAAATGTGAGGAAAGCTTCCAGGAACTAAAGAGAAGGTTAACTACAGCACCTGTTCTTACCTTACCTTCAGGAAGTGGCGAATTTGAGATATACAGCGATGCCTCGCAACAAGGACTAGGCTGCCTACTTATGCAACATGGGAAGGTAATTGCTTATGCTTCTTGGCAACTCAAGAAGCATGAAGTCAATTACCTGACCCATGACTTGGAATTAGTGGCCATAGTCTTTGCCTTGCGAATTTGGAGACATTATTTATATGGGGAAAAGTTTGAAGTTTTTACAGATCATAAGAGTCTTAAATATATCTTTTCCCAACAAGACTTAAACATGTGACAAAGAAGATGGATGGAATACTTAAAAGACTATGACTTCTCCATTCATTATCACCCTGGAAAAGCTAATGTGGTAGCTGATGCATTAAGTAGAAAACCCAAGGGATGTGTGCAAGTTTACTGACTAAGAGATGGAAGCTATTACAAGAAGTAATAACATGGAAACCAGACATAAGTAAGCGCAAGATCATTATGGTAGGACTAATGATAAAGTCGATTGTTAATGAAAAGGTTAAGCAAGAACAGAAAGGAGATCTGGATATACAAGCTTTCATAGGAAAACCAGGGTTTACTAAAGGGGAAGATAGTAGCATTTACATGCAAGGAAGATTAGTAGTACCGACTAATGAAGAATTAAGACAAGAAATCTTAAAAGAGGCTCATCGGTCTAAGTATACTATACACCCGGGAGGAACTAAGGTGTATCAAGACTTAAAGAGATAATATTGGTGGGATGGTATGAAAAGAGACATAGGGGAATTTGTGGCAAAGTGTCTAACATGTCAACAAGTAAAGGCTGAACATCAAAGACCTGCGGGATTGTTACAACCCCTTGAGTTACCAAAATGGAAATGGGACCATATTACCATGGACTTCATCGTAGGGTTACCCAGGACCTTTAAGGGTCATGACATGATCTGGGTAATTGTTGATAGATTGATTAAGACAGCTCATTTCCTTCCTATACGCCATACCCAATCCACTGACAGCCTATCTCAGCTATACATCAAAGAGATAGTGAGTTTACATGGCATACCCCTTAGTATCACTTCAGATAGGGATAGCCGCTTCAGTTCACAACTCTGAAGTCCGTCTAAAATTCCTTAGAATCTTCCTTGAACTTTAGCACAGCCTTCCATCCACCGACCGATGGACAGTCAGAGCGCACAATCCAGATTGTCGAAGATATGTTGCAAACCTGTGCCCTTGATTGGAAGCAGAGCTGGGATAAAAACCTACCACTAGTAGAGTTCACGTACAACAACAGCTTTCAGTCGAGCATTGGCATGGCTCCGTATGAGGCGCTCTATGGGAGACCTTGTCGATCACCCACGAGTTGGAGTGAAGTTGGAGAGTCCAAGGTGCTCCAATCCAAGATGGTGGAGCAATGCGCCGAGAAAGTCAAACTCATAAGGAGACGCCTCCTCACAGCTCAAAGCCGGCAAAAGAGCTATGCTGATCAAAGGAGGAGACCATTAGAATTCGACATAGGAGAGCACGTTTTCCTGAAGATATCTCCCACTAAAGGAGTTATGTGGTTCAGTATCAAATGCAAGCTTAGTTCAAGTTACATAGGACCTTTTGAAATCCTGGAGAAAGTGGGAAAAGTGGCCTACATGATTGCACTAGCCCCTCAGCTATCTGAAGTGCATAATGTATTCCATATATCTATGCTAAGGAGGTATGTGCCTGACCCTGCTCATGTCATCAATCAGGTACCCATAGAGTTGACGGAGGATCTCAAGCTAGAGACGAGACCAGTTGAGATTCTGGATGGTAAGAGTAAGAAGCTGCGGAACAAGGACATACACTTAGTCAAAGTTTTGTGGAGAAATGCGCACATGGAAGAAGAGACTTGGGAACCGGAGTCAGAAAGGCGAGAAAAGTACCCCGAGATCTTTTGACTATATATATTGTAGAATTTTGGGGGTGAAATTCCCCTAAGGGGGTAAGAATGTAATGACACCATTTTTGTAGCATTGAAATCCTAAGTTAGTAATGAAAAGTTCTCTTTTTGGAGATAAGGGTATTTTGGTCATTTTACTATTCACCCTAACTGGCCCTTGAAATTTGGTCCTCAGAGTAGTACCCTTAGGTGCATCTCGGAAAAACGAACCTAATAAGACCAAAATCACTCAAAACAGAGTTAAAATGAGCAAGTTATGGCCCTTTGAAGTTCAAGGGCAAAAGTGTAATTTAATTCAAAAACGGATTTGGCCTGAGAAAACGGGGACCCGTTTTGATACGGGCACCCCTCTTCTTCCCAAACCTCCTAGAGGGTTCTAGAACGGCGGTGTGCAGGGGAGAAACCATCGCCATTCTGAAGGTTTCTCCACCACCATTCCATGGCTGTAAGAACCCCCCCTCCAGAACCCTCTTCAAGCTCTATAAATAGAGCTCTTCGGCGCCTCCAATGGTAGCCCAAAAGACTAGGAAAAACCCATCGTGGAGAAGAAGACAAGAGGAGAAAAACGTGGAAAAAACCCGGCCACAAACCAGGTATGCCCAAAACCCCTCCAAACCCATCTCCCCCTTACTCTTAGGATGAGTTTCCCCAAGTTTTTGCATGAAAAACCATGCAAAACGAGGCTCTAGGGAGCCACAAAGGACCTAGGGATGGTGCTTGGGGCGTACTGGTTCGACAGGGTCAAACCAAGGCATCCCTAGGACACCCAGGTCCCTGCCAAACCGAAACGCACTCTATGCGTTAAAGAAAGGACGACGAGCACGTCCATGGAAGTGCCCGCAAACGAAAGGGACGGGTGGAAGCACAGTACATCTGCAGATTGTTTTGAGAATGCATGTTTTAAGTATAAGTTATATGACTTGTTTAGCATGACTTAATTTTATAAATGAATTCAGCATGCATATGACAAATACATTATGCATAAATATGTTTTACAAATAATTGCATATATTGCATGATTTGTGATTATTAAGTCTTGAAAAATTGCATATCCTTGAGGGTTACCAAAACACGCTGGGTAGGCAGTTGTGAGGGCCAGGCAATTGTGAGGGACCCAAAGAGGAAAGGTTTTGGAAAAGAGGTTTTTGCTTGTTTGATCATATATGATTTGGGCTAGTAAGCTCGTGGGCGCTATGCCAAGAGGTCTGGGTGGCCTCCCAGCCTCTACCACCATTAGGTGGAAAAGGGTACCACGCCAAAAAGGCATGTCCCTACTTCGACTGCATGTGGTACAGGGGGCTACCACTGATGTCACAACACTGGGTCGAAGTGTCATATGCCCCGTGGAGGCTATGACTACGTGTCCCCAGGTACCCGGGGACCACACGGCGAGGAGGTCGTGGGCATAGTGTTCCCTATGTTTTTGAGGATTTACTTGCATTGCATATGGCATGACATGAGAATGGTCGACCATACCATATATCCATGAGTTGGATTCAGTTGAGCATCTTATGCATATCATTATGTTTATGATATATATGATACTTTTGACTTGGATTATGCGATTCTTTAAGTCGTCAGTATTCCAATTCGACAATGGTTTTTAATATCGATATTGAACATGAGTGCTCAAACATGCACATGTTTTAAAGAGCATATGATTTTAAGCATAGCATGCATTATAAAACTAGTAGTGATAGACTCCTACTGAGTATAGTATATACTCACCCAATCCTCAACATTTTTCAAACACAAAGTAAACACTTAAGGACAGGATATACGACGACAGACCCGTGATAGAGAACGTCCAAACTAAGTGCCAGTAAGTAAACCCCTACCTTATCTTTCAGTGAATGATACTTGATTGTAGTTACTCTCTGTAGCTGAGGCTGTGACTAACACTTTCTTGGGAATAGAGTCAATTTAAAACTATGCAATGGCTATATAATTTGAAAATGTGTTTTGATACTTAGGGTTTTATACAAAAGATTGCTTTCCAAAACAAAAATATTTTCATGCATTTCATATTTCTAAAACAAGAGATCTCGCCTTTTTATCAAACTTGCATCATCAAAAACCCAAGTCATCACAATTAGAATTACAATAATTATAGTAGAATTACAATATTCCTTACATACAAGTATTTCCAATCCTTGGTAGAAAATTAATTATTCGGCTCAATTCTATACTGTGTACTAATCATGAAGTTATGCTTGAACTTGATTTAATATGCAAAAAAAAATAATAGACATCATGTTAATCATTTAGGAATAAGCATACATAATTTGGTGGAATTCATTCCATGTCAATATTACTCTTGCATGGGTATTTTGCATTATTTAATATGTGTAGTTTTTGGCATTTTTTTGCATGCTTATTGTCCTTATGAGATTGACATGTTTGATCTTGCTATCGCATGTATCTTGTGTATGATCTAAGATATGAATTTTTTCTTTCTCTTTTTGCTTGTCTATTTTCCTTAGTTGGATCTTGTATTTGACATGTATTTACATGAGTTATTGCATGAATCATTAGTGCTTTCATTCATGCCAAATAATTCAAGAATTAATGGTTTTGATCATGTTGAACTTGTTTTATTTTCTTGATTTGAGATATTGAATTTAACATTTTCTCCATGCTTTACAATCTAGAATTAATCATTTTTAAATCATGTTTCCATTAAAAGATTGGGAACATTGAATGTCACTGTTTTACAAAATCTTAAATTTTACAAGTGCACATCTTATTGCTTGATGAATTGGAATCATCGAATTACTATTGAGATACGTTTTAGAAAGTGAAACATTGGGTGTGATGATACCTAGTTTTGTATTTTAGTAGGTGTCGAGTGGGCTTATCCTATGGGGCTGTATAAGTTGGCCTCCTAGCCCCTAACCACCAAAGTGTGGAATGGTATCCAATTCCTAATAGTGGGAAATTTATTTACTGGTGGTAGAGACCACCATAGATGACTGATGGAACCCTTTTGAAATAGGTTGTAAGCTCCATGAGGATAAGGTTTAGGTCCCCCAAGGACAATAACAGACACATGATTCAGTGATCTGGTTGTGGGCATAGTATTCCCACTAGATTTTCTATTTTTGACTTGTGGAGAGTCATTTGGAGGTTCTTTGTGAAAGGAACTTAAGACAGTCAATTGATGAATACTCATGAACAATTGAAAAATATGTTGCCAAGATGCCATAAGGAAATGAAGTATTGTCATCAAAAGTGCCGATGCCATGGTCTTATTGATGCCATTACTTTTATGTTTTGGAAATCATAGTTATGTGAATTATGACATGATATCATTTGAGCATGTGAATTCATGAAATATGAATACTTGGGAATGCTTGTGATTACATAGCATGGACAACTAAGGTAAGTTAGTCATGAGGTTTCATTGCATTAAAAATATGTTTTCAAAGCATGTGCATGTTGGATGCCATGGTTTTTTGGCTAGTGGTATAGGTTCATCTATTAGGTATAGTGTGTACTCAAACAAAAACTAAAAACATGCAGATTCATCAAATAAGGTGTAGAAGCATAGTGAGGAAGACCTATATCTACACATGGAGAGACAAACAACAAGAGAAGCTTCCCTAATTAGAAATGTTTTTACTTTATTTCAAACTATTTATGTGATAAGGCTAATGGTGCCAAACTCCCATTGTGATGGTGATAAAAATAGTGAATGATTGTGACTGACTTATTCTGGGAAATGTTGTTATTTGAGATAGAAATAGATAGAAAATGACTCAGATGTATCCCCATTTCAAAAAGTCAAGCAAACAAATGAAGAATGGCATTCAAGAATTTAGAAAGCCATGTTTTTTAATTTTCAAAAGTGTTTTAAAAAATTGGGATATCCCATCTTTGGACTCATGAAAGCTGGAGCCCTAAAATAAAGTCTTTTTCTCATTAGACTCTTGAAAAATCACTACATAGCATTGAATCCAAGTCCTAATATCAGTAAGGTCCAATTAACAACCAAAATATGAATCCATTTTTCTTTCATGACTACCCAAAACTAACTTAAAGTCTTAGGACTTTTGTACATTAGTAAGTGGCCCCAGTTGACAACCAACATTGAGATCCCACTTCCTCTCCTTTTGTGGTTCCATGGATTAAGACTTCTAAATGTAGTCAAACTTCGATGCCTAGGATTCCCAAATCTAATCAATGTTTTAAAGCTTTGAGATGAGGACTATAGCGAAATGGCCCCCATAACTCAAAGAATTTTTATAAATCAAGCACTCTAGTTGCACGGGTGTTGTAGTTCGAAGAATCTTAAAAACTATTGAATCTAGCCAGAAAGGCTTCCCAATTTAAAGATTTATAGAAAACCAAGGACTCTATCAAGATAGGCCTCATAGCTTGAAGACTCATAGAAACCAAAGACTCTAGCTAAATAGGCCTTGTATCTCAAAGAGTCTTAGAAACTAAGAACTCTGTTGATAGGAGCCGCAGCTCAAAGAGTCCCAAAAAATCAAGAACTCTAGCCAAATGGGCCCTGTAACTCAAAGTACCAAAAGTTGATGATGGTGGCCAAATGGGCCCCCATATTTGAAAGAGTCTAAGAAATCAAGTACTCTAGCCAAATAGGCCCTGCCTACTCAAAAATTCAGAAAATTCCCTCCAATATTGAACAAGTAAAGGGACATAAACTCCATGCCTATTGTTACTTTGCATTTCCTACATGCAAAAAGGATATTACTATGCACTTGAGGCTATAATAAAAATACTTATGCCAAAATGATTAAGGAGAGACAATGTGAATGCTACATCTAATACTAGAAAGAGAGGCTCCAAAAACCACACACTCTCATTGAGTCAACATGATACTTTGATAATAATGAAAAAAGTTTGTTAGTTATCAACCTTTTCACATTGTAAAATTGAATCAGCATCCAATCATGTTGTAAAACTAATTCGAGCCAGCATATGAAGATCATTGAAGCCATTGATTATTATATTTGGTTATGCATAGTTGATTTCTAATCAATGGTTTTTTCATTGTATGTCTATAAGTGTTTAGTAATCAAAGATTGTCTATATGTATTTAGTAGGTAAAGATTGTATGTATGTATTCAATTGTCAAATAAGTACAACATCACTTGATGCAACTAGAGGAATGTATCCCACAATCACTTAATAAATATAAAAGCTCCTTTCTCTCTAGGAAAATTGGCCCTCATGTTTCTTTTGTGTGATTATTCACACACACATCTTGCACAATGGAAAATTTAATGCAAACTAGTTTCTAGCATGCCTAGTTAGACATTCCTATCCCCTCATCTTAAGGTTAATTGAACTTTTTTTTCCTTTCATGATAGATGATCTACAACACAATGATGTTCAATGGCTTTCTCATTGGTGACATGTTTGTACTATTTCCCATAGTCCTCGAAGCAGGTGTCACTCCTTACATTATGGCTGGTTGCATCATGATAGCAGTGACTATGAATTCTTCCTCAAGTGATGAGGAGGAAACCTTGGTCTCCAAGAAGTCCAAACTAAGGCGTGAGATATGGAAGCATCGAAAGTAGACTACTGCTGGAAGAAGGGTATGTGGTTGATGACCTCCCAATCACAAAACTCCTTAGTTTAGGAGTACACTATCCTTGTTAGAATGACAATTACTTAATCTAGCTCCTTCTATACCCTAAGGCAAGGCAGAGTGTCAAGTTCCTATCACTAGGCCTATGATTATGAGCATGAGTAGATCCCTTAATATCGAGATTTGATGAAAATTCAACTATCATAAGCCACACAAAGTCTACTTCTCTTAGAGTGAGTTTTCTTCAATGACTTGGCCTTCCTCTCACACCAGTATATAGAGTGGGAAGTTCACAAACCCTATTGTGGTCATGATGATAAGGGCAAAGGCTTCCTCCACTTAACAAACTCCAACAAAAGTAGTCAATAGTTAGATTTGAGTAATTTTGCAGAAATTTGTTGACAAGGAATTCAAGATTGTGGCTCTAAAGGCTTACTATAAAGGCAATACCATTACCTTATTGTCAATTAACACACCAAACATGACTCTAGCTATTCATTGAAGATGGGTTGCATGATTTCAAGATCAAAAATCAACTTAGGATGAAGGTCTATGAGAAGCCATGTTTCGCAAAGTTATATGAGCCTCCATTACCTAAGGGGCACTAAAAATTTGAGATTAATGATCATTAGTCTAAAGCCTAAGGACTCGTTAAGAGAGAAACCAGTCTGCCCCATCTATTGAGTCAAATGAGGAGTCTCATATCAAGTAGTAGTTTTATGTAGTAGACAATTTATAACATATTGCTGCTTCTTCTTCCTCAGTACATTCATAGGAAGAGATGACATGTTTGCTATGTCTGTTTCACTGGAGTAGGAAGTTGATAAGAAATAGTGAGTTTAATTAGTCTAGTCATCTTAAGAAACATCTTACTAAGTATGTAGCTTCCATAATTGATGATGCAAACACTAAAGTCTTCATAATTAAGCATTTGGGTCAGACACTATGTCGCGATTTTAAAGTTAAACTCGCAAGCGACGAATCGGTTGTAGTAATTCAAGCAAGGAGGTCAATCCCATGAGGAATCGAACAAATGTCATGCTAGTGGTCCTTATTTTATGCTATTTAACCTATCCAAATTCAAGAGATTTTTCCAAAACTAAGAATGGAAATTAACATATGGAAATAGAAATTATACAAAAACTAGAAACATGCTAAAATGAACAACTTTCCTAAACTGAAATTTCTAAAAATGAAGTTAAGCAACATTCCTAAATCTTGCAAGTCTAACTAAGCAACCAAATCAACTACTTAAGCAACTATGACAAAATTAATTACTTTCCTAACTACAAATAAAAAATTAACTAAGATGCAAACTAATGGAATCTAGCTACAACTAAATAAGAGAAATAAAGGAAAACAACCAAGCAATGGAAGGAGAACTGCCCAAGTATTATGTATGTGACCATGGAATGGTACACATGATTCATTGGGCATAACGTGAGCATAAAGTGTACAATGCTAGAAACTACATATAATAATCTATGAAAAGAAATTCAAGTAGCATAATGTTTGAACCATTCAATTAATTGAAAATGGAAAACATGAAAATAAGCCTTTCTAATGCAAGCAAACATTCACTGATAAAGATCATTAACTATTGGACATAAGTATGAATTGAAAACTCCAAATAACTTCATTGAATCACATCAAGCATTCATCAACATAATGCCCAGTACATGTAATCCAATCTAAAAATTAAATTATACTACAATGAAGTTTTCATACTCTTAATCAACCCACAAATACAAGCTAACCCTTCTATATCTGTTCCAGAAATCAATCACGAATAAGCATGCTTGAAATCAAGGGAAAAATCCACTAGAAACTAAAGGCAAGCTTGAAGAACACTAAGGAAAGCAAGAAGGGATTTCAATGAAACTAAAAGAGATCTAAAGGCAATTAAAAACAAGGAAAAAGATTAGATTCAAGGTGACTTCCCTTGGCTCTTACTTTAAAGGAAAAACCAGCCTTGGATCTTAATCTTCAAGCAAGGAAAAACAAAAGTATAGCAAAGCGACAACTAGCACAATGGAAACTAAGATGAAATAAAGAGAAATATGGAAAGATTAACCAACTTTTGAAAAGAAAATAAAACACTAAGGACTAGGCATGGAACACTTGATGAGATGCAACACACCTTGGAATGTAAAGTAACACCCAAGTAGATGAGAATCTCAAGGCAAAAAAAGATGAACAAAGGAGGATAAGAAAAAGATGACCTCTCTTTACTATGAGGAGGCATCTTTTTCTTACTTGAAACTAGATACCTAACCCTTGATATTTGATGAATTTTTATAATTTTCCTCCCACGATTTCAAAGGTAGCTTAAGATGGATGTATGATGGGGATGAAAAGGGGGAAATTGGATGGCTAAGATGTTAAGGCAGCTAAGGTTGTAAAGAGGAACAAAAGGACTGCATTAAGATGACATCAAGTGGGGAGGTGCCTACTTTTTAGGAGAAGGAATCCCCCTTAGAAAAAAACCTATGGAAATCCCTTAAAAATTGGAAAGTTAGGTGGGGTGATGAGGTAGGAGAGAGAGGGAGATAATAGGAGAAAAGAAGGTGATTGGAAAGTATAAGAAAGAAATATGAGGTGGGGAAATTTGATTGGCTAGGTAGTTTCCAACGATGTTGGGATTGATTGGGTGGATTGAATGGGAGTTTAGGAATGTGGAGGAATCTTAGAATGGTAGGTGTCTTGAATGGAAAGTCAAATTTGTGGTGCTATTTGGTGATAAGGTGGAAAGTAATAAAAAGGTGGGGAAAACATAAAAAATAGAAGGGCCTCATCCTATTGGTCCACATGCCAACTTATCCTAATGAATTTTCCCATAATTATCTTTGAAGTATCCCTTAGAATCTCATGGATAATCCTCTTGATTTTCCTCCAATCAAGGCCTTCCATTTATCTTAGTTTAATGGCTTTGATGGCTAACTTTAAGGGCTCCATTTGCTTGACTTCATGACTGGCTTAGATGGCTCTCTTAGTTTAGCATTATAGCTCAATCCCTTGGCTTGAGTGGCTTGGATTCCTTAGCTTGTCACCATCTCTCATGGCTTATATGGCTAAGGTGTCTTAAATGGTTCCTATGCAAAGGTGGTGAAAATGAATGGCTTACTTTATGGGCCCATTTTGGCCACCTTTAGCTCCTTTGATTACATTCATTGATTTTCCTAAGAATAATCTTGACCTTTGATTTTATGTTAGGTTGATGGTTCTTAGGCTTTGACTCAATCTTTTGATCTTGATCTTCAATGTTCATCTCGATCGATCTAGGCCAAAGGAACACTATCTCACTTTCTACAAAATTAAAAAACTCTAATTAAATCCTAAAAATATGATTGATAATGTAATTACCTTGGATTAGTTTCTAGACCTATAAAATATCAAAATTTTAGGTTATTAGGTAAAAAATGCATGTGTTACAAATTTTGGTCTAAAAACCCTAATTTACCCCTATACGTTGTAACACGTGGGTACTAATTAGGTAGTTTTTATACAAAATTAAACACTTATAACACCTCCCAACTAGTATTTTGCTAGTTTGAGAAAAAACATGAAAAAAATATTTTATAAAAAGGTACTCACGATTGCATTTATCACATGTAACAAGCCCTTAAACCCTTAGGTTTTAATAACCCCAATTTTTGTAAATTGATTGAGAAAATTAATTTAGTTTGAATTTTTAGAAATTTTGTGCTAAAATATTAGGTTACTAGAAATTCTCTTTCTATAGAGATTAAAACATGATTTAAAACTTAGAAATTATGAATGTACTTGAAAAACTAATAGAAATGACACTAAGTATATTCAATTCTGAGGTAAAAAGAAAAATCCCTATTTTTTTAATTTTTATGAATAAAAGGGTAAAATGGTAATTTTACCCATAACTGAGATCTAAGACATCAATATTTAGAATGTACCCAAAAATACGAGTCCAACGCCACTAAGTAATCTCAATTTTGAGTTCGGGAGAATAAAATTGATTTTTCTCCATAAAAGGGCAAAATGGTCCTATCACACCACCATGGGGCCCACAAATGAATCCATCGGCCAGAAAACATGTAATGAGTGGTCAAACCACTACCAACTAAAGTATTAGGATTATACTATGAAATTATTATGCTTCTTGAATCCCCTACCAAGCATAGCTTGCTGAGATATTCTAAATGTTTGAATGTTTACAATATCTCAGATATAGAGAAAGAGAATTAGGAGCTCAAGACTTGAGAAGACTTGGAAGAATTATCAATTAGGGTATATCCCTTTAAGACATGTATTTTTATTTGAGAGCATTGTATTGTATTGAGAGTTTTTATTGTATGGTAAGCTTTGAAATTTGGATTATGTAATTTGAACAAGTATAATAATGATACCTGAGCTATACTGTGAACCACTGGATGGATTCTAAAATTTAATAAAAGTATATTCCTTCAATGGAATTTTATCTTGTATAAAATTCTCCTTAAGTTATGTATGAAGTGATGACTTGGGTTTTTACAAAACAAGTTCTAAAGAAAAGAATTTTTGCTACTTTTTTTTTTGCAAAAATTTTCTACTATTAAGGGCCATGCCTTTGAAAAATGTATTACAAAATGTGTTACAAAAACTCAGGTCATTTCATCATGTTTTGAGCCACTAATTGAAGGGGATTTGATTAGACAATCCAAAACAGATTGGGATGCCACACGAAAACACACCTTGCGAGAGCATCTCCGCACGTGTGCTCCGCGTGCGACAATGTTTCGATGGAATGTTTGTGCAACAACAGTGGTCCTAGGGAGTGCATTACTACATACATCCCAATGATAGGAGTGCAGTGACCGCTGTGCCCGAACAATTAGGACCATCCTTTCTACTGGGCCCAGATAAAATCTGGACCCTCGGAATGACTGTGAACTTCTTTCTTCAATTGGGAGTCATCTGAACTCCAAATCAAGATCAGAAAGAAGCTATGGAAAGCTTATAATGTCTATTTTTTGCTAAAATCATAAAATTGATAATAATAAAAAATTATTAAAGAAACTTTCTGTTTTGAGGAATTAAGCTTCTAATTTTCACGATCTTCAAGATCTGAGATGATCAGATCTTGGTGATCTAATGTAATGATAAAATAATGTTGAAATAAAGTAATATCTATGATTTATTTTAACAGATCTGACATAAATTGAGGAATATACCCTTTATGGTAGAAATAACCTAAAAATACAAAGGGACCCGGATGATTAATGAGATCAAGCATGATTAGACCCTTGGGATGGGTTGTATGAATGAGATTATGATGAAATTTAGTAAGATCATGGATTAATTGTGACAAAAATAAGTGGGAATGATCTTTGGACCTTAATGAAGTAAAAGCCCTGAATGTAATTAAAACCCTTAATCTAAAGGAAAAGATCTAAGATCTAATGGTTGGATCATAAGTAAAAGTTTCTAATAATCTTAATTTAATTAGTTTACTTGTCTTTTATTTGAGATAGAATTGTAAATGTTATTTATGTTATAAATTAGAAAGCATGATAGTGTAATTCTTAAGTTTTAGCATGCTATGCTCTAAATGTTATTAGATTGTTATAATAGGTTGGTAATTTAATTATCTTAGCGCCATGTTAGTTTGAATTTGAGATTTTAGCATGATTCCATTAGATTACTAGTAAACTTTCATGTATTTCATAACTTAGGATCATACTAGTTTAAGTATAGTTTTATTCCATTAGGTTAAGTTACATTCATAGGAAGCATGCCAGTATAAATGGTTATTAAATTTATATTGGATTTATGCTTTAAAGTTTATGATTTAATTGTTGTCAAATTTTATTAGTAGATTCAAATGCTAAGTAGTTGTTGAGATATAATGAGCATAAATCACCAAAAATGTAAACTAATGGAATATAGAGATTCATGGACAATTAAGATGAGTGAATGACTTTGACTTAATATTAGTAAGGGCTGTAGTTAGTAGGACAATACAAGGATTATCAAATCCTTGGCCCAAATTAGGAGAATAATAAACCCCATGAATGACTTTTTGAATGTTCATGGATTTAATTAAAATCAATTAGAAAGGGTACCTAGGGTTAAAATGTTCATAAGAACCTTATGAAAGATTAAGCTAAGGTCACTCTAGTGAATGCTGAACATGGTAGTTAAGGGGGTTTTCTAATAGAGCCTCACTCTTCCCTTACCTTTTATTAACATTTGTGAAGTCTAAATGCCTCCTTGCATGAGGATTGAAGTAACTACTTTGTGTTCAGCCATTCTACTAGTAAGCCTGAGTCAATTGGAAATAAGTGGAGCTATCTAGACTAAGGATGAAATAAGCTATTTTCAACTAGTAAAACATTCATTGGTTGAATAATAATAATAATAAGAGCATAAAAGGTTAGTAAATTATCTAACCCTAATAAAAATTGTAAGTAAGATAAGGTTGATCAAACAAAATTCATGGGATCTTGAATGATCTAGAACAATAAAAGAAACAAATACTTTTTTATGTATGATATATATATATATATATATTGCTTGCAATTTAAATCAAATAGAATAGAAGATCTGAACCCTTGATCAAATATGATTCAAGGAATAGAATCAAGATCATCCTCTTTAGGGATGATCAAACAACTAAACTTAGATCAAAGAAGAACTAGATGATAGAAGATCTAAGCCCTTGATTTTTATCAACAAATATAAATTGTTGATCAAAGGGTCTATGAAAGATCAAGATCAAAGAAAGGAATACATAAAGACTTAGAATAGAAAATACTTAGATCTAAAAGATTAGAAGATAATTCTAACCATCAGATCTATTACTAAATAGGATAGACACTATCTGAGGAAGATAGATTATGATAGTACAAAAGATCTAGATCCTTTATATCAAAGGACAAGATTAAATATATATAGGACAAAAAATATAGGATTATTCAGATTGTATAAATATTAACAATATGTATGGATTTACAGATTACATATGTCAGTTGGGATCATGGAAGATGTGAAGAGATGGATCTCTACTTGAAGGTAGGAGGATTTTATGAATGCATCTACATGAGATATACATATTGAATATATGATCTTATGTCAAGAAATGTTAACAAGTGTAATGTAAATACATGTATTAAATCCCTTAAAAACCCTTATGATCCAACCAAAACACATATGAAATGGTTAAGTTAGAATTGAGGAAAACCCTAAGTGAATGGTGATTTAGAAGGTATTCCAACCCTAAGTAAACGGACAAATTATCTGGTATGTATGAGAATTACTTTACATACAAGCATGGAGGCTTGTGGTTTTGTTTTAAATAGGCGCATGCCTAGGGATGCTATGCTAAGAGAGTTAGTAAGGTTTGGCCACCCACTCTCTAAAACTTGTTATGATATGGATACTAAGCCTAAGTGAGGCTAAAATTTGGGTGGGCCAATTATGCGAAGGCCGCCACTGTGATAGCCATGGTCCCTCCCATACGGACATAGATATTATGATTTCCACTAAGGATGGTATAGGTGGATCATTGAGCAGCTATCTAGGCATGCTGGTGCGGATTCTGACTACATGCATAGTAGTCCTTTGAGTATTTTGCATTATGATGCATGGCATAGTGAGATGCCTTATGATATGGCATAATGAGATGCCAATACTGCCCAAATAAGGGAGTATTTTCCTAGCAGAGTCTGGATGTTTTACAACTCAGTATGGCTGAGTGTGACTATTGATGTTTGAGATATTAACTATTTTCCACAGTTTTGACCCCATATATATCTATATGATGTATACAGTACGTATGTATATGGATATACATATATGACAAGGTAAAGAGATTGATCCATTAGTATGTTTATGAATAATGGGATTATTAAGTATTAGGATTATACTATCAAATTATTATGCTTCTTGAATGCCCTACCAAGCATAGTTTGTTGAGATATTGTAAATATTTGAATGTTTACAATATATCAGATATAAAGAAGGAGAATTAAGAGCTCAAGACTTGAGAAGACTTGGAAGAATTATCAATTAGGCTATATCCCTTTAAGATATGTATTTTTATTTGAGAGCATTATATTGTATTAAGAGTTTTTATTGTATGGTGAGCTTTGAAATTTGGATTATGTAATGTGGACAAGTATTGTAATGATACTTGGGTTGTACTGTGAACCACTGGATGGATTCTAGAATTTAATAAAAGTATATTCCTTCAATGGAATTTTATCTTGTACAAAATTCTACTTAAGTTATGTATGAAGTGATGACTTGGGTTTTTACAAAACAAGTTCTAAAGAAAAGAATTTTTGTTGCTTTGTTTAGCAAAAATTTTTACTATTAAGGGCCTTGCCTTTGAAAAATGTATTAAAAATGTGTTACAAAAACCTGGGTCGTCACATAGGTTACCCCTAGTGAACGAGTTAAGCCTTGCGAGGGTTTGCAGTGAATATACCCACAAAATTTTCTAAGGTTGGGTCTCCTATTTTATCTCAAATCATCCTCATTAACTAACATTTTACTAGTTTTTCACAACTTAATAAAGAGGATTGACAATTTGACAAACCATACACATACTAAAGACATTTTAGTCCAGTTATCTCTCAGAGTGCATGTGGGTGTAGAGTCACATAAGTAATAACTTCTAGTTCTATATCCTCATATTCCATTGGAAATATGTTTTGACCTCATATCCTTACAAGTATACTCTTAAATGAGGCTCTCAAATAAAGGGTTAAACATATTCATCTCATTATGCAACCAAATCCAACAAGCTAATGATCCACATAAAATTTTTAAGTGCTAAAGAGATGAAGGAAAGTGATTCCTAAGAGTGGATGTCATCACCAAGAATAATAATGGTAGTTTACCTTAAAAGGGGTAGCCCTGGTGCATGAAGCTCCTGCCTATGCGAGGTTTGGGGAAGGGGTGGACCACAAGGGCCTATAGTACTCAATCTTACCTTATACTATTACAAGAGGCTGTTTCCACGCCTTGAACCTGTGACCTCAAGGTCACAGGATGACAAGTACAGGTAGTTTACCTTAATTCCTTTTTTTTTTTATATCCTCTTTAAGGCTATATTTCACTTAAGATCCACATCTCTTGAAATGGGACAAAATGTAGGCTTGTGACAGGTTCAAAAAAGAAGGGTATAAAGATTTCAAAGGCTCAAAATTGAGTAGAGGTCTTCTTTTTCATTTTTGGACCATTCTTCTTTGACGAAAGTGCATATCTTTTGTACATTTATCTTTTTCTTTCAATTTTTTCCTCTAGTTTTGATATTTCTATCTTTTCATTTTTCTTTTGACTTCTTTGGAAGAAAAGCTTATGCTTTTTCTCACTTCTTCGACTTTTTGTCCTTTTTAAACTTTTGCTATGAACTCTACCCATTTACCTCTCTAACCTGACTATATTTTGTCAACTATCATTTTGGATTTGAAATAAGGTTTTGGTATTTTCATCAAGTTTTTTCATGATATATTGTATATTATCCTCCATTGATGGTTTCTGTGTTTGTTAGGATAGCTATAAACCTCATGGTTGGTATGAAGCAAAAATCTTAGGAAAGTTTTGAACATGGAGGTTCTCAAATGTTCCTCTTAGTAAGTATTCTTAGACCATGACAAATTCTAATGCCTAGCCCATCCTAGATTATAGATCTTAAAATATGGGTTGTTGTTACCAGGATTCCAATATGCACCAAGAGCATTCACTTATTTAAGAAGGTATTCAAGGTACACTTTATTTGATGGACAAGCTATAGTCAGATGGGCTGGACTAGAACAAGTAGCTCATACCTCTTATGGAAGTTTATGGGATAAATTAGCAGGTATGAAAGTTTCAAACATAGTTTCAAGTTTGTCCATTCTTCCACCTAAAGGCTTTAGTTTGTGTAATTTTTCAACTTCAAAGTCAAGCTTATAAGATAGATCTGTATGTACTCCTATCTCATATTAACCCCCTTTCTTTGGAGGCTGGTTGTCTCTCTCTCTCTCTTCTATTTGAATCATTTTAATACTATGAATTACCTACCAATGTTTAAAAGAACTCCCAAGCCTCTCTTTCTCATATTTTAACATGAGGGTCCCTCCACTTGCTGCATCTACCATTTTTCTATTTTGAGGTATCAATGCCTCATAGAAATATTGAATCTACTATCATTTCTCAAATCTTCTATGAGGGCATTTCTGCCATAGTTCATTCCACTGCTCCCAACATTCATAATATGTTCATCATCCCTTTGTTGGAAATTTATAAATTGAAGGGCATTTGTTTTGTAAACCGGAAAGAATTTGTTTAAAAACTTCCTAGACAATTGGTCCCAGGTATTAATGAAACCTACCTCCAAGGAATTGAGTCAGGATTTGGCTTTATCCTTGAGTGAGAATAGGAATAGCCTAAGTCTAATATCATCATCTAAAAATTTTTAGAACCTAAATCTGGTGCAAATATCAAGGAACTCCTTGATATGTAGGTGGGGTCTTCTCAATCTCAACCATAAAAAGTGGGGAGTAATTGAATGACTCCCTGCTTTAATTTGAAGTGGTCTATGTATGTTGGGGATAGAGATATACAAGATGGAGTATTGAGCTAGAGTGGCACATAACAATCTGCTAGATTTGTGCCTATCTTTTGCTGGTGATTCAGCCATGGGAATAGAAACTTGGTTTCTTTTCCTTTATCTAAGGTTGCATTCAATCTCTGGGTCAAAAGGTGCTAACTCTAAGTTCTAAGATCAACGCCCTAACATAAAATATCTATATTCCTAAATGCCCTAATCGTATGCTAACTCTAACCCTATGTGACGAATAATTAAATCCTGGTATCCACTAATCGAGCAATGTCTTGTTTATCTTTCCTTAGTGTAGGTGGTAGCTTCTTAGACCTAGATCTAGATAGCTCCTCTTCTTATCTAGATTTGACTGCTACTTACTAGTTGGATCCTGCTCAAAAGTGGTTAATACAATCCTAGTGTAAGGAGGTGCATAGACCTCAACTAACATCAACAAAGTTGGTGATGAAATCTATTCATTATCTTATAAGGGTTCCTATGGAGCCCTTACTAGCATTAAATTTGTTCTACCATAAAGCAATTAAATATGCAATACAAAACAAAAATCAAACTAATATAACCTATTTGCTATCCGACCAAAGTTAGATAGATGCTTTCTAATGCAACAATCCTAAATAAATATGCAACAATTAAAATGAATGACGCTAATCTATATGAATTATACTACCATCCAAATGTAAAATTCTTCTAAATGCAACTAATAGAAAAATAAAAGAATGTGAGTGACACTTGCAGTGGGGTTTTTTACAAAGATCAAGTGTGGGCCACCACACCCCACACTTGCTCTGTATTACTACGACTTATTTAAAATTGAATAATAAAGTGCCAAATAAAATAAGCCTCACTACAAGCTTCACTCAAATCCTAATCTAAGAAAGCAATGAAAACCTAATCTATGCTAACGAAGCCATTGGCCACAAGATTGTTACTGCTCCTTTACTGATTTCTCTCACACAAAAATCAAACAAATAGATAGATATGAGAAAAAAAAATGCAAAAAAATGATGCAAAACCCTAAACTAATGCACCCTAAACTTAAACTAGAGGAAAATAATCTAAGTATCATCCACTTACATAAAGCATTGCAACCAGCCATCAATGGGCCCAAAAACTTGTTGTGAAAGTTAAACTCACAAGTGCACAAATCGATTGTTGTAATTCACATGAGGTTGATCTCACGAGGAATTGAACAAATGTGATGATAGTGGTCCTTTAAACTATCTAACCTAGCCAAATTCAAGAGATTTTTCCTTAACTAAGAATGAAAATTAACAAATGGAAATAGAAAATATGGAAAAAATAGAAAAATACTAAAATGAATAACTTTCCTCAATTGAAATTTTCTAAAAATGAAATTAAGCAACTTTCCTAAGTCATGCAAATCTAAGAAAACTAAGCAACCAAATCAATTACTTAAACAACTATGGAAAAATTAATTACTTTCCTAGCTACAAATTCAAAGCTAACTAAGATGCAAACTAATGGAATCTAACAACAACAAAACAAGAGGAATAAAGAAAAATAATCACTAACAAGCAGTGGAAGGAGAACTACCCGAGTATTATGTATGTGACCACAGAATGGTACACATGATTCACTGGGTAAAAATTGACCCAATCTACTACTTTGGAAACCAAAAGCATGTAATCTTACCCTAACATTAACTAAGCTATCTAATAATTTAGTTGGGATTTAAAAAATCAAGTGAGCATAAAGTGTACATTGCACAATCCATGAAAAGAAATTCCAGCAGCATAGTATTTGAATCATTCACTTAATTAAACATGGAACATGAAAATAAGCATTTATAATGTAAGAAAACATTGACTAATAAAGATCATTAACTTTTAGACATAAGTATGAAATGAAAACTCCAAATAACTTCATTAAATCACATCAAACATTCATCAACATAATGCCCAATACAAGTAATCCAAATCTGAAAATTAAATTACACTATAATGAAGTTCACTTGCTTTTAATCAACCCACAACTACAAGCTAATCCTTATTCAATTGTTCCAACAATCAATCATGAATAAGCATGCTTGAAATCAAGGGAAAATTCCAGCAGAAACTAAAGGCAAGCTTGAAGAACACTAAGGAAAGCAAGAAGGGATTGAAATAAAACAAAAAGAGATTTAAGGCACTAAAAAACAAAGACAAAGATTAGATTCAAGGTGATTTCCCATGGCTGTCACTTCAAGGGAAAAACTAGCCTTGGATCCTAATCTTTAGCAAGAAAAACCAAAAGGATAGCAAAGCAACAACTAACACAATGGAAACTAAGATCACAAAAAGAGAAATTGGGAAAGATTAACCAACCTTTGAAGAGAAAATCAAACTCTAAGGATCAGGCATGGAACACTTGAGGAAATGCAACACACCTTGGAATGTAAACTAACAACCAAGTAGAAGATCATCTTAAGGCAAAAAAAAAAAAGGATGAACAAAGGAGCGTAGGAAAAAGACGTCCTCTCCTTGCTAGGAGGAGGCCTCTTTTTCTTGCTTGAGAATGGATGCCTAACCCTTGATATTTAATGGCTTTTTATAATTTTCCTCTTATGTTTTCTATGTTAACCCAAGATGGATGTATTCTGGGGATGAAATTGACAAATTGGATGGCTAAGTTGTCAAGGTAGCTAGGGTTTTAAAGAGGAACAAGAGGACTACATTAAGATGACATCAAGTGGGGAGGTGCCTACTTTTTAAGAGGAGGCATCCCCCCTTAGAAAAAAAAACCATGGAAATCGCTTAAAATTTGGGAAGTTAGGTGGAGTGATGAGGTAAGAGAGAGAAAGAGCTAATGGGAGAAAAGAAAGTGGTGGGAAAGTATTAGAAAGAAAGATGAGGTGGGGAAATTTGATTGGCTTGGTAGTTTCCTAAGATGTTAGGATTGGTTGGATGGTTTAAATGGGAATTTAGGAAGGTGGAGTAGTCTTGGAATGGTAGGACTTTTGAATGAAAAGAAAAATTCGTGGTGTTATTTGGTGATAAGGTGGAAAGTAACAAAAAGGTGGGAAAAACATGAAAAAACATAAAAGATAGAAGGGTCTCATCCTATTGGTCCACTTGCCAACTTAACCTAATGAAATTTTCCTTAATTCTCTTCAAAATATCCGTTATATTCTCATGGATATTGCTCTTGATATTCCTCCAATCATGGCCTTCCATTTAGCTTACCTTATGGCTTTGATGGCTAACTTTGAGGTAGCATTAGCTTGACTTCATGACTCATTTAGATGACTCTCTTAGCTTGGCTTCATAGCTCAATCCCTTGGGTTGAGTGACTTGAATAGTTTGGCTTGAATTCCTTAGCTTATTACCTTCTCCCATGGTTTATATGGCTAAGGTGGCTTGAATGATTCCCATGCAAAGGTAGTGAAAATGCATGGCTTACTTTATGGGCCTACTTTGGCCACCTTTAGCTCATTTGATTGCATCCATTGCTTGTCCTGAGGATGATCTTGATCTTTGATTTCATGTTGAATGCATGATTCATAGGCTTTGACTTAATCTTTTGATCTTGATCTTCAATATTCATCTCCATTGATCTAAGCTGTTAGATCACTATCTCACTTCATAGAAAAAGTAAAAAATTCTAATTAATTGGTAAAAATATGAATAATCACATATTTATCTTGGATTAGCTTCTAAACGTACAAAATATCAAACTTTTGTTTCATTAGGTCAAAATTGCATGTGTTACAAATTTTGTTCTAAAAACCATAATTTACCCTTACAAGGTTTAACACATGGGTAATTAATTGGGTGGTTTTTATGTAAAATAAAGCCCTTCCCACACTACTAGTGATGGTTTCAATTGGTATACCTAGCTAAAACCCAAATGTATCACAAGTTGAGAAGAGCTGTAGAATGATGTTCCTTTGGCACTCTACTACCTAAAAAGAGAAGTGACCTTATTGGGACTGACTAATACATTTCAAGTCTTGTATGAGCTATTGAAATCCTTAATCTTGAAATGGAAGAATCTTAGCTAGCATTATTGTTAAGACATAATCAAGAAAGAAAATGTTTAGATGTGTGCCATGAACATGCATTGTGACATTGGGTAGCAGCCGATGCCCACTGCTTTCGAAGACCTTATAAAGACAACCTATAGAAAGTTACTATCATATAAGGCTACTTTTAGGGAGATAGAGAGTGGTCAATACAAAAATAGAGCCACAATGAAATAAACAAGGGAAATAATAATAATACCAATGCTCAAACTTGCTTAGTAGTAACAACTATCCCACTGAAGATAGTCATAGGGACAATATAACTAGAGCATGAGAAGGAAACTGAATATATAGATTCTT
The DNA here is from genome assembly GCA_035236585.1 of Warburgia ugandensis. Classification (NCBI taxonomy): domain Eukaryota; kingdom Viridiplantae; phylum Streptophyta; class Magnoliopsida; order Canellales; family Canellaceae; genus Warburgia; species Warburgia ugandensis. The sequence continues at coordinate 44,946,780 of CP141134.1, forward strand.
AGTCTAAACCTCCACTAAAATTTTTGAAGAGAAACAAAGTTAAGAAGTAGGGCTAGGATGTCAATGCTATCAAGCTTAAGAAGCTAATGTAGTTCGAGCAGATAAAGGTGCCCACTCCAGAGAAACTAGAAATGGTAAAAAAGACAAGTGATCCTAAGTATTTTCCCCACTACTAGACACTAGGGCATGCGGGATTGCTTTGTTTTGAAAGATTAAAATCGTGCCCTAATAGAAGAAGGGAAATTGTTGTCAACAACTTGAAGAAGATCAACACTGCGACAACAAATGTGGTTGGTGTTCAGGGTTTTCATGATCAATACATTACCACTGGCACACTAGTTCTATCCCAGATGTCCATTTTGTGTTTGTTATGGTGGGCCCTATTTCAAACTAAAGTAGTTGCCCTCCCTTTCTTTCTTAGATTCTAGGACTTTTGAAATAGTTAAGACTATCAGACTACTAAATGACTTGGACTTATCCAAATTAAATATGAAGTAAAACAAGTGTGTAAAAGAGATAAGTATACCCCAAGCAACATTTAAGATAGGGCGCCAATTCTCATTTCCTAAAATCAATGTGCCTAGTTGACCACCAAGATTGGGGCCTCACTCTTCCAAGACTAAATAGTCCTAAATTGATGATGAGTCCTAAAGTTCAAAGATAGTTCAAATTCCTAGGACTTGAGACTCCTAAATGAGTGAAAGTCCTAACCAAGCCTCATTTAACAACTAAGAATAGGTGCCCATATTATTATTTTTCTAACCAAGTCCAAGACCCAATAATTAGTGGTCCCTAATTGAGAACCAAAATTGTGGATACACTCTTCATAATATAGAGTCCAAAACTAATTGGGACTCCAAAAATATGAAGGCTTTCAAAAAGCTAGACTTAAAAATTTATAAATGGATGAAAGTCCTAAGTGGGCCACAGTTGATATCAAAGGTTGAGTGACTACTTTCTCCTACTAGAGTTCCAAAACTATGTGCCCACTTTTCTACTCCTTGTCTATCCCACAATAGTCCTAAAATAAATCAAAGTATTCTTCCTGTTAGACTCCTCAACATCACTACTTAACATTGAATCTAAGTCTTGGAGCTAGTGGGCCCCAATTGACACCAAAAGCTGAGCACCCACTTTTCTTTCATGGATGTTCTAAATTAAAAGTGATAAGACTTTTGTAAATTAGCAACTGTGCCCTAATTGAGAATCAAATTTGGGAAACAACGTTTACTTTCAAGGTCCCATGACTTAAGACTTTTGAACTTAGTAGAACTCCTCTAGCCTGAGATTCCCAAATCCAATCAAAGTCTTAAAGCACCAGGAAGAGGTCTTTAGCCTAACAAGCCTAACAACTCAAAGAGTCAAACAAATCAAGGACACTACCTAGACAGGCTTCGCAGCTCGAAGTATCATAGAAAAGAAGATTTCTAACCAAATAGGCTCTAGAACTCAAAGAGTCTCAAGAACTAAAGACTCTAGCTAGATGAGCCCCACATCTTGAAGAATCTTAGAAACTAAGAACTCTGGCTAGAAGCACCCTGTGATAAGTGTGCAATTTTGTATTAAAAAATACCCAATTAGAAGTCCATGTGTTATAAATTATAGGCATTATTTTAAGGTTTTTCTGGAATTTCATAACACATACATTTCTGAGCTAATGACTCAAAAGTTTGATATTTTATAGGTTCAAAAGTTAATCCAGAGTAATTTTATGAATTTTCTTAATTTACTAGGATTTAATTAGGGTTTTTAATCTTTATATTTAAGAAGATGATCTAGCAGTGGAGATCAAGTAAGATAAGATTTGAAGATCAAAATCAAAAGAGGGCCAAAGATCTAAATTCAAAAGCTCAATCAAGGCTTAAGATAATCTTAAGGAAAGCAAGAAGGAAATCAAAAGCATTAAAGGTTACTAAAATGGTCCATGTAGAAAGCAATACAATTCCACTGCATTTGCATAAGAATTGGAGCCATACATGAAGTTTTCTAGTCTAACAAGGAAACTTAAGTAAGCCAAGCCATTCAAGCCTTAATGCCAAGGGACTTAGCCATTCAAGCCATCAAACTGAGCTACCAAACCACATGGAGTCAAATGATTGGAGGATATTTCAATCAATTATCTTATGCTAAAAGTATGATTTTCAAGGGATAATTAGGAGAGTTTGATAGACATTGGTATATGCTAAGATAGACATGCATAGGTGGATCAATAAAGAGAGAAACTAAGTCAAATTTCCCATATATTTCTCTCTCTTTCCCCCTCTTTTCTCTCACTTTACAATCTCCCGCATGAATTACACCTTATGCAAGCTTGGAATGCCACCTTGCTTGAAAAGTGATGCCTCCTCCCTTTCGAATTCCATTCTTAGAGTTGCACCTCATCCCACTTCCTAATCTTCCATATTCACTCAACCACCTAACTTTCCTATCCTAGAGTCCTACTTCTAATTCTCATCCTAAGTTTCTTATCTTATCTATCTCACCCCCATCCCCTTGGTTAATTTTAGAAAGTCAACCTTATCTCACTTTCTAAATCCATCTTTTTCCACCTTCCACCCACTTTTCTAAAGTCCCACCTATAATTTCTTTCATAATCTAATCTAATCTTATATTTTTAAGAAGGGAATTTATCTATAAATACCAGCCACCATCCCATCATTCCATATAGAAGGAATTCCATGCCCCATCCTAGACTGGAATTCCACACCTTTCTCCATAGTCCACCACACCTCCTTATCTTCATCCTTTCAAGACTTCAACACTCCAACTTTGATGCACCATGCCCCACTTTGTTTCATCTTTCAAGGTGCTCCAAACCTCCTTTAAGTTTAGTATTCCTTCTTTTGTTTACAATTCAATTCAACGTTGGTTTTCATGCTTCTTTTCCTCTCTTGCATGCTTTATTGCTTCTTTGTTCTAGGTGCATCTTTCTTTCCTTGTTTTTCCTTTGAGTTTTTCCTTCTAAGTCCTCACTCTTCTTGCTACTTCTTCAAGATCCAAGTTACCTTTTGTCTAGTAGTGACAGCCAAGAGGAACAGTAGCTTGAATCCCTTTTGTTTCTCCCTTAATGTTTTCTTGTTTCTTGCTTTGATCACCTTGTTTTTTTCCTTATCTATTTACTCATTCTTTCTTATTTCCTATATATTTATCTTTTATTTTTCTCTTGAATTCACATGCATGATATCTGAGTTTAGATTGGGATCATCAGAGTATGTTTAATCTTTGATTTGAAGTTGAGATCTTGCTTAAAAAAAAGTGTGAAATTTTTGTTTTGTTTTCTATATTCATGTGCATCACTTTTTGATGTAATTAGTCAATGAATAAACTTGTTTAATGAGAATTATTACTGACTAATTCCAGAAGTAAGGTACTTCAATCCTTGAGAAGTATATATCATGAGAAGTGCTTGCTAATTTGCTTTCCATGCCTTACTTAATTTGAGTTTCATATACACCATATTGTTGGAATCTTAGGAACCCATTTAGATTTTTCATTAGTTTAGTGAGTTCTTTGATTATTTTGCATGTTAGTTAGTTTTTATTCATAACTTCTGGCCATATTTCACTTCATGAATAATGCATGCACTTTCATGGTCATGCACATGGTGACTGAAGTGTATTGTTCATTGATTTTTTGCTAAGTTAAGTTTAGATTTTGGTAGTTACTTGCTTTGCATCTTAGGTTAGTTTAGAAAGTTTCTAATTTTATTTTAGAAAGTCTTAATTTTAGAAATTTTTAGGTTTAGGAAATTGTTCATTTAGGAAAGTTTCATTTTCAGCATATTTCCTTAAGTTTCCTAGATTCACTCATTCTAGTTTTGTATTAGTTTCTTTTATTGCATGCATGTTAGATTAGGGAAGTTTCTAATTCCATTGAATATCTTTAATTTTAGAACATTTCCTTCAGTTCATGTTGCTAATTTTATTCATGTTTTTCATCAAAACTCATCTCTCTTTGGCTAAGATAAGCAACTTAAGTAAGATTCAATCAATTGAAAATTCCATGTGATTCCTCATGGGGTCGACCTTACTCATAAGCATTGTAGCTAGAAGGATCCTAAAAATTGAGGACTCTAAAAATTAGGCTTTGCAGCTTGATAAGACCCAAAAATCAAGGACTCCAGCTTTATAAGACCCATAATTTAAACTACCATAAATTGACGACGTTCGCTAGATGGACCTCATAGTTGAAAGTTTCCTAGGAATCAAGGACTATAGCTAAGTAGGCCTCACTCTCTTAAAGAGTCCTAAAAGTCATGGCCTCTAACAAGACGGGACTCATCAACCTAAAAGGCTTCATATTGATTAAAGATTTTAACCTAAAGGGTCGCATCAACTTGGTGGAAGTCATGACCACACATAACTCACCATGTTTGATAAGGATGTGCTACGATTCTGATAGAGATAAGCCTTTTTCCTTGTTAATGTTTACTAGTTTATGACACCCTAGGTTTTTAAAATACTTTTAAAATACTATGCAAAATTCTGGATATCCCTTGTTTGAAATTCTTTTCAAAAACAAAATAATGAAAACTTTTGTTCCTTTAGAAGTTCTTTTGAAAGTCCCAAGTGTCATATCTTACACAAACACAAGGATTTTACTGTGGGATGAATGTCTCATTCCTACTAAAAATTTGGCAAAATTTCTTCTATTTTTCAGACCACATCACAATACATTCCACATTATACAAATGAGCTCACTACATAAAAGTAAATATACATTTACATTCTCTAATAAATCATAAAGCTAATCTCAAGGGGTAAGGATCCTCCTTCAGATATTGAAAATTCCAATCCTCTATGGTTATAATTCTGTGAGTTTATTTCACATTCTTAGCTTGCCCTTTACATCCTTCCATTTTAATTCCTCAGGTCTGAGGTATTGTAAACAAAATTATAATGTCTCAGCAAGCTTGCATTTATGTAGGCAAAAAAAGTTGTTATTTTGGCATGTAGTTCATGATTTACATGAACAATGTAATTTCACAATTTATCACATTTAAACAAATGCTCATGTTTAAAAGTAAGTGCTCATGTCGAAATTATATGTTCTCAAATTATACATCCATGAAATTAGTTTACATTTATAAATCATTAGACTTTCATGATTTTTAAAGATATCATTAACTTATATTTTCAAGAGGATTCAAGCATTCTATGTCTTTATCATCTTATAAACATTTAGTCTTACTAAGATCATTTTCCATGTGTAAACACAAAATCATTCTAAATTTGTTCATCACATATAGGTCTTCTAAATCATTCATCATACATGACAATTCAAGATATCACTATCTATGTCTAAATTGTTTATCGCTCAATAGTTGAATCAAATTATAAATATCGAGGTATTTAACATTCTTGTTATCATGTGTAAAGGTAGTCATCTAACATATTTTTCTTCATAAACGCACTACCTTTCAAATGCATGTATGATTCAATACATGATTATACAGAATTGCTCAAAATGCTCAATTAATCCAACACATTAGTAAGCTAACCATGGTAAAACCATGGATTTAGAAAATCAATATGTATCATAATTCTAATGGTAAAACCATCAACCAAATTTAAGCATGAAAGCATAGTAATTAAAGATGAACTTAGTCGATAAAGCCAAATAGAATACTATATGCTCAAAGTTTAATCGTTAACAAACGAACATTGTATAAATCTTTGATTTGGTAAAACCAAAAGCTGTTCATTGTTCTAATAGAAAATTATCAATTAAAGACTCACATAAATTCTCCACATCAAATCAAGCTAAGGATTATAACTATGAAAATTGGGTCGCATATAGTCGTACCACTAGGACAATGGCACAAAGTCCTACCATCTGTATAGTGGCATATAACCTTGCTGCAAAGGGACTGGTCTACACTCTCGAGAGTGACTAGTACGTCCAACATTCCCCAACCAAATCTAGACTCCTATTCTCATAGGGCGCTTACATCACCCCTTGATGACTACCATAGCCTCTACATCGACTCATAGATACCTCATGGTCTAATCCTCACTGGGCCTCATTGGGGCTATCCGATTATCACTCAAAGCACTTTACCATAAGAAGCTACTCCTACTACCCACCATATCTATCATAAGGCTGGCATCAATATCATCTCAAAGCTCAGTGGCTAACTACACCGCCTAGCATAAGGTCTTCAGGACTTACAACGACATGTATAATGCATGTCTTGGTCTTACGATTATCCCGAACGTGACTGCTCCAAGTCTTATGGCCATCCCAGATGCACCTTCCTCTAGGTCTTACTACCTCCCTAGGCGTGCATGCCTCTAGGTCCTAGGGCACTCGTGGAGCACCTTTCAAAAAAAAAAAATGCATGTCCCCTGGACTTAGGGCCACTCAAAGTGTACCATCCAAAAACATCGATGAAATCCATATACATGAGGGCTTACAACTACTCATAGAGCACTGTGTTATGATTTTAAGTTAAACTTGCAAGCACACTAATCGATTGTAATAATTCACACAAGGAGGTTGATTCCAAAAGGAATTGAACAGCTATGATATTATGACCCTTGCTTAAATTATCTAACCCAGCCAAATCAAGGAGATCTTTCCTAAATTAAAAATGAAAAATTAACATATGAAACATGGAATTGTGCCAAAATCATAATGTGCTAACTTAGAAACTTTCCTAAAACACACTTTCTAAAAATAAAGTTTTCCTAAATGAAAACTTTCTAAGAATGAAATTTAGCAACTTTCCTAAATTAGGCAATTCTAAGGAAACTACACAATTCCCAACTTTCTAAACATGAGATTTAGAATCTATGAAAAAATTGATTACTTTCCTAAACTAGGAATAAGAAACTAACTAAGATGCAACTAACAAATAGTGAAATATAAACTAGACTACAATTAAATACTAAAAGTAATGAAAGTAATCACTAATCAAGTAAAGAAAGTAGAATTAGGCAAGTATCATGCATGTGACCATGGAATGGTATGCATGATCCATTGGGTAGTAATGGATCTAATTAACTACTTTGGAAACCTACAACATGCAACCTTACACAAGCATCAATTAAACAATCTAATTGGGTTCTTGAAAAATTAAGCAAACATAAAGTGTATGGTGCTGGAAATTAAGCATAACAAACCATTCCAACAAATTCCAGCAGCATGCTCTCTTAATTATTGACCTCATGGAACATGTAAAAGATGGATTTAAGCAATTCTAATGCAAGAAAACATTCAAGAAGGAAGGTTATTCATTGTTGGAAACAAGTATGAACTAAAAGATCCAATTAATTTCATTGAAATGCATTAAAATCCATCAACATAAGGACCACAATACATGTAATCCAAAATATGAAAATTATGTCCTATTACGATGAATGCTACTTGATCTTAATCAACCTAAAACTACAAGCTAGGCCTTCATCAATACCCCAACATCAATCATGGATAAGGATGCTTTGAAATCAAGGGAAAATCCACTAAAAAGTAAAGGTAGAGTTTGAGTAATGCTAAGGAAAGCAAGAAAGAATTTCAATGAAACTAAGGGAGATCTAAAGGCAATAAAAAACAAGAAAAAGAATAGATTCGAGGTTGCTTTCCCTTGGCTGTCACTTCGAGGGAAAAGCAACCTTGGATCTTGAATAAACAAACAAGAAGGAACTAAGGGAATGGAAAAGCATGAAACTAAGCAACAATGGAAGTTAAGAACAAGCAAAGAGAAAAAGATCACAAAGAGAACCAACCAACCTTTGAAGGAACAACTAAACAACAAGGCCTAGGCATGGAGCTATAACGCCCGAGCAATTTACGCTATTTTGGACATTCTATAAGAAATGAACTGTGTTGAATGTTTTACCTTATTTAAAATAGTAAACAAAGGGATTTGTGAGGAAACTTGGTACCATTAAATTCTACTCAAAAAATGGAATCCAACACCTCAAAGAATTCCAAAAACGGAGTTCGTATGAAGAAGTTACGGTCATTTAAAGATCAGGGGTAGTTTTGTAAATTAAACAGAAAAAAAAAGGAACGAAAAACGCAGGGGTCGTTTTGATAACAGCACCCCCTATCATCTTCCACCTCCAGATTTCTCCAAAAACCCTCCTTTCACAATTTTTCCAGAAAACACAAGGGAAATGGCAGCACCACCATTGAAGGGCACCACCTTCTTCCCTCTATAAATACCCCATCTCCCCCCTCTCCAAAACACAATTTTTTCGGCGATTTAGAAACTGGGGTTTCCAACAAAAATCAGAAACCCGTCTCAACGCAACTTCCCTACTTATCTATTGAATAGTAGATCCATATCATAGGATCTAGCCTGACAATAAATTAGGCAAGGACCATAGACCCTAAAAGGTAGATCTAGCAATCTAATGTCTAAATAGAATGAAATTAAGAAGGACTCCTTGTATCCATTCATACCCAGGAGTTTATAAATGAGACCTCAGGGACAGGTTGAAGTGATAAAGGACGCGACTCTAGGAGACTTTGAGGTAGGTGCTCTATCACTACTAGACTTTTAAAAAGAGCCATGATTGTTTTGAATGCACGTCTTAAGTATAAGTTATATGACTTGTTTAGCATGACTTAATCTTATAAACGAATTCAGCATGCATATGACAAATACATTGTGCATAGACATGTTTTGCAAGCAATTGCATATATTGCATGATTTGTGAGCATTGAGTTCTTGAAAAATTGCATGTCCTTGAGGGTTACCAAAAGACGCTGGAGTGCCCAAAAGACGCTGCGTAGGCAGTTATGAGGGACCCAAAGAGGACAGGTTTTGAAATAGAAGTTTTTGCTTATTTGATCATATATGATTTGGGCTAGTAAGCTCATGGGCGCTATGCCGAGAGGTCTAGGTTGGCCACCCAGTCTCTACCACTATTAGGTGGAATGGGTGCCACGCCCAGAAAAGGCATGTCCCTACATCGACCGCATGTGGTACAGGGGGCTACCACTGGTGTCACGGCACTGGGTCGATGTGTCATATGCCCTGTGGAGGCTATGACACTGTGTCCCTAGGTACCCGAGGACCACACGGCGGCGAGGTCGTGGGCATAGTTGGGCCCTATGGTTTGAGGATTTACTTGCACTGCATATGGCATGACATGAGGTTGGTCGACCATACCATATATCCATGAGTTGGATTCAGTGGAGCATCTTATGCATATCATTATGTTTATGATATATATGATACTTTCGACTTGGATTATGTGATTTCTTTAAGTCATCAGTATTCCAATTCGGCAATGGTTTTTAATCTCGATATTGAACATGAGTGTTCAAACATGCACATGTTTTGAAAGAGCATATGATTTTAAACATAGCTTGCATTGTAAAACTAGTAGTGATAGACTCCTACTGAGTATAGTATATACTCACCCTATCCTTAACATTTTTCAGGATAGTTCCATTCACGAGTAAAGGACACCTATGTTAGTGCTACGAGCAAGAAAAATCAAAAGGAGACAATTATAAATGTAAGTAAACACTCTACCCTTTGGACATGTATTTGCATTTAATTATAGTTGGGCTGTGAGCTGTGATTGGATAGACCTGGGAAACATTTATGATTTCTGAAGTTTTTCAAAAAACTACTTTGGTTGTTGTGAAAGCAAATGACACTCGGGGTTTTCAAAATGAGTTTAAAACTAAAGATTTTCCGCTGCATTGCATGGTTTTTATAAAAAAAAAATTCAAATAGGGATCCCACCTTAGGAATTTAGATTTTTCATTTAAAAATGCATGAGAAAACCCGGGTCGTCACAGTTGGTATCAGAGCTCAGTTTTATCCTTTCACAGTTAGTCCAGCATGTCCAAGGGTCATAGACAATAGAGAAAATCAAGAAGAAGTAGTATAAATAGAAGAAGTAGAGATGACCACTTCTATTTGAGGATTACAATATTAATGCTCAAGGCATTTCACCATAAACAAATAGGTGAAAAAGGAGATGGGTCTAGAAAATACGTAGATATTGGATTCCTTAAATCTTATCAATAAGGATTGTTCTGCAGTGGTGCAAACAGGAAAACTCATATATGGATCATATTATGATAAGAATGATGAATGAAGATGTTAGTGGACTTGTTAGTAGATAGTTCTGACCTGTAATAGATCAATCTCACCAAAGATAAGAACATCGAAGAACCTAGATGGCTATCTTACCATCATAAAGAATATCAGAATGTGAGTACACCATCACAAGGATATGATATGAGTATGATAGGGGATGTAAAAGACAGACTTTGATAAAATTTTGATGATAAAGAGGGATGAGAATGCAAGATGATATTAGGAGATAACTATGACTCGTACTAAGTCACAAAGGTATGGATCCTGCAGGACTTAGCTCAATTTTGGATACCTTAATTGGAGTCTTATGAAGAGTGAAGTGCTATCTAATAATAACTACCTGAGTATTATGGAGCAAATCAGAAGATGTATACAAGTGACATATTATGTGATTAAGAGAAACATAACATGAATACGATAGGGAAATGAATTCGACCGAGTTATCAAAAGATTTTGATGATAATACTAAGGATGATAATAGATTGATCCTAACATGAACTTGTAAGAAAGGTATAGCATGATCAAAACGTCAATGTCATTATTAAGACATTGTATGAATTTTATTGAGGCTACAGGCAATTGAGGATTTCAAGATAGTTTAGAAAATCTAAGAAGCATTCAGTTTATCATATCTGTTAAGTAAAGGAGTAGATGTAATATCGATTATATGCAACAAAAAACATTGATCTAGGTAGACAAAAATGAGGATTTTGAAGAAAAGAGAGAAAGAGATAAAAGGTGTAACTACCAGTATTTAATGAATATTGAATATTCAAAAGAAGAAGATCATGATTTTATGGAGATCCATACAAATGTTTCATCTTGAATTATCTGGGAAGATAAACCAATCAAATTTGAAGGAATAATAATAGTTGAGCTAGCGATGATGTTATTGTAAATGCGTATAATAGAGAAAAAGCATATGGGGTTTAAGACTTTGAGTAGAGTATCGAATTTCAGGAGATTATACGACAAGAAATTTTCGAAGAGGAATGGTGAACAACTAGAAATTAAATTCTACAAATGGTTTGATATCAATTATTACAATTAGATTCTTATCGGATCCATTAGCTTATGGGGAACACCAATGGATATAATCCATAAAAAGGAAAATTTGGTAATATCCCACCTTGCCAATAAAGTATATTGAAAAAGGAATTAAGCCGGGACAGTAACTTGTCCATTTAGCAAGTAAGGGTACCATCAGGGATCAAATTGAGGTCTTAATATCATAGATTGGAAGACCAAAAATCTTTAGACCATTATTTAGTCATTACTTTTAGAGTGCTATTGACTAAATAAAGGTATCCCACCCTAATGAATCAAGTATATACTCAGAGGGATATTATAAGTATTTGGACATGAGTTTTACCAAAAAGAAGTTACTTGTTAGACTAAGTCATTTGAGGGTATGAGGTCAGTTGATTAGGCCACATCATGGAGGAGCTACAAGTATAATAAATACAGTAACAACTGAGATAGAAGCAAAAATAAGGAGCAATCTCCACTAGGGAGACCGATTTTTCCAAACCTGAGTAGATACTATGACAAACCATAGAAATCACTATGGGTCTGAAAGATGCTGCTGACTTGAAAGAAAGGTAGATAAGTGCCAATCACTTTAGAGACCCTTGAGCTTATGACAAAGATATATTTGGAAAGAGATCAATAGGTAATCAAATAAAGTCTTTCTATATGTCTAAGGAAATATTCTATGCTTACCTGAGTGTTTTTCAAAGTTGATGATTTAACAGCTTCAGCATAACTTGATGTAGTAGCTATTGAACAAGAACTGCTATTAGAAGCTAAGTATGAGGAGGTACTTGAAGGATAAAATTTGGGGAATTGAGAAAATCACTACTTATGAGTATACCTCCTGACAATACAGACTGCATGGTTGACGATAAAGCCTTGATAAAAGATTGAACAACATATTGATATAGGGAATGGAAGGAGAAAAGGTGAGATGGCTAGCACACTATAAGGTGAAGATTTAATGTTACATTGCCTTTAGATAAAAAGATAGTTGTTATGCACATATACTAAGTACAAAAATCAATCGAAGGAATTTCCTAAGGACTAACCCTACTGGATTGAGTATAGAACTTTTGGACTGAAAGGTTATGAAGAAAACCATCAAGCAAAGAAGGGATAAAGAGAATGATGACAAAAGATTCAACCATGACCTAGTAAGGGTACTCGGTTATGAATAAGAGACTTTTTGCTTTGCATAAATGGGAACATTATTAAAAGGTCCTAATGACAAATTGATGTGAATAGTGAGATAGGCCTCTAGACGAGAACATTTGACCCATGATGATGAATCGACCATTAACATTTGACATGAGTTTGGATGAAATCTTCACGGAGAAAAGCGTTTAATAAAGTCAATAATTATGAAACTGGATATAGAGTTAAGACATTTTACTTTCAGTATATGATAAGGTCCTCGATGGAAGATGCTACAAATTGGCTTTCATTTTTGAATGTAACTTTGGTTGAGGAATAAAGTCACATATGGAAAATGACAGACAGTTGAAATTCGAAGTTAATCAAGGGTTTAGCTGTAGAGCACATGATACCATGTCAGTTATTGAAGTATCTTGGAGACAAATATAAAAGGTAAGAAGCAAAGTTAGAACAATAGAAAGAAGGTAACTTTTTTGGACTTGTGGATGATGAAACAAATCACTAGATGAAAGGGATTATCCTATGATATTCAAAATAGGAGAAATAAGATCATATGATCTCAAAGAAGTATGGAGTAATTTATACATGAATAAAGAAGCATGATCCTACGAGGAGACTATCCTATACATGATGAGAAAAGTATAGGCATCTAAGGATTTCGAGATAGATGAAATACAGCTAGAAACCGGTATTGTTAAACTGGCACGTATGGGAGTATGCATTAGAGTACACAGCGAAAGCGGCCCTTATAGGTAAGGCCTTGTAGAAGGAACAATAAAAATGATAAATTGAGTTTAAGACTAGAATTCATTCCCAAGGGGGGAGTGCATTCACCAAGAAGTTATCTAAGAGACAAAATACCTTGAAGATGATAATTTATGGAATTTCGAGGATGAAATTCTTTTAAGGGGGTAATAATGTAACGCCCAAGCAATTTACGCTATTTTGGACATTCTATAAGAAATGAACTGTGTTGAATGTTTTACCTTATTTAAAATAGTAAATGAAGGAATTTGTGAGGAAACTTGGTACCATTAGATTCTAGTTGAAAAATGGAATCCAATGCCTCAAAGAATGCCGAAAACGGAGTTCGTATGAAGAAGTTACGGTCGTTTAAAGAACAGGGGCAGTTTTGTAAATTAAACAGAAAAATGAAAAAGAATGAAAAACACAGGGGGGTCGTTTTGATAACGGCACCCCCTATCGTCTTCCACCTCCAGATTTCTCCAGAAACCCTCCTTTCACGATTTTTCTAGAAAACACAGGGGAAATGGCAGCACCGCCATTGAGGGGCACCGCCTTCTTCCCTCTATAAATACCCCATCTCCCCCCTCTCCAAAACACGGTTTTTCGGGCAATTTTACAATTAGGGTTTTCGGCAAAAATCAGAAACCCGTCTCAACGCAGCTTCCCTGCATTTTCCAACAACGGCCAGGCCCAAGTCAAGCCGGCCATTGCCATTTTCCCATGCCCCTCTCTTCTCTTTTCCAGCCTTGCACGACATTGGGATTTTCCTCTTCACGATTTCTGCTGACGGAGGGTTTGCAGAACCAGAATGGAGGTCTACCACCGGCGATAGACGCTCCCTAGGCTACCCAAGTAAGCCGGCTTTCCCTCTCTCTTTGGTTCCTCCACCTCTCAAGCTAGATCTGTGCTAGATCTAGCGTTTCCAACAGGTTTTCCAGCCGGTCTTCCTAGCCGAACAAAATTCCAAGACCGGTTCTAGCCGACCCTACACGAACAAGGCGTCCTAGGGATGCCATGCTCCACGTACACCTGGGACAGGGTCCCTGGGATGGGTTCCAGGCGTACGACAGTGCGTACACTGTCCCAGGTGCGGCATTCGGGTTCGCACGCAACGTGGGGCACGGTTCCTGGCTCGACCAGGATGCACGAGGTGCCCTAGGAGCTGAGACATGCCATGTTACACCAAAGGTGCGTCCGTGCGATGCCATCCAGGATGCGCGCCATAGCGCGTCACTTGAGCATGCATGTGCGCGTGCAAAACATAGTCCCTGGCATGGCCTTTGGGCGCGCACGCACGTGAGGCGGTCGCGGTTCAACCAGGATACACGGGTGTCCTGGGAACTGGGACACACAGACCTAATGAGACTTTAAAGTTAGGATCAAAAGACAATTTACAAAGTTTAACTATTGAATAGTAGATCCATATCATAGGATCTAGCCTGACAATAAATTAGGCAAGGACCATGGACCCTAAAAGGGAGATCTAGCGATCTAATGTCTAAATAGAATAAAATTAATAAGGACTCCTTGTATCCATTCATACGCAGGAGTTTATAAATGAGACCCAGGGATGAGTTGAAGTGATAAAGGACGCGACTCCAGTAGACTTTGAGGTAGGTGCTCTATCGCTACTAGACTTTTAGAAAGAGCCATGATTGTTTTGAATGCATGTTTTAAGTATAAGTTATATGACTTGTTTAGCATGACTTAATCTTATAAATGAATTCAACATGCATATGACAAATACATTATGCATAGACATGTTTTGCAAGCAATTGCATATATTGCATGATTTGTGAGCATTGAGTTCTTAAAAAATTGCATGTCCTTAAGGGTTACCAAAAGACATTGGAGTGCCCAAAAGACGCTGGGTTGAGGGCCAGGCAGTTATGAGGGACCCAAAGAGGATAGGTTTTGAAATAGAGGTTTTTGCTTCTTTGATCATATATGATTTGGGCTAGTAAGCTCGTGGGCGCTATGCCGAGAGGTCTGGGTTGGCCACCCAGCCTCTACCACTATTAGGTGGAATGGGTACCACCCCCAAAAAGGGCATGTCCCTACGTCGACTGCATGTGGTACAGGGGGCTACCACTGGTGTCACGGCACTGGGTCGATGTGTCATATGACCTGTGGAGGCTATGACGTTGTGTCCTTAGGTACCTGGGGACCACACGGCAGCGAGGTCGTGGGCATAGTTGGGCCCTATGGTTTGAGGATTTACTTGCATTGTATATGGCATGACATGAGCTTGGTCGACCATACCAGATATCCATGAGTTGGATTCAGTTGAGCATCTTATGCATATAATTATGTTTATGATATATATGATACTTTCGACTTGGATTATGCGATTCTTTAGTCGTCAGTATTCCGATTTCGACAATGGTTTTTAATATCGATATTGAACATGGTTGTTCAAACATGCACATGTTTTAAAGAGCATATGATTTTAAATATAGCATGCATTGCAAAACTAGTAGTGATAGACTCCTACTAAGTATAGTATATACTCACCCTATCCTTAACATTTTTCAGGATAGTTCCATTCACGAGTAGAAGACACCTATGTTAGTGCTACGAGCAAAGAAAAATCAAAAGGAGACAATTATACATGTAAGTAAACACTCTACCCTTTGGACATGTATTTGTATTTATTTACAGTTGGGCTATGAGCTGTGACTAGATAGACCTGATAAAAACATTTATGATTTCTAAAGTTTTTCAAACACTGCTTTGATTGTTGAGAAAGCAAATGACACTTGGGGTTTTCAAAATGAGTTTTAAAACTAAAGATTTTCTGCTGCATTGCATTGTTTTTATAAAATGGTTTTCAAATAGGGATGCATCCCGCCTTAAGAAATTTAGATCATGCATTTAAAATGCATAGGAAAACCCGGGTCATCACAAGATCAATGTAGGTTTCACATCCTTTTTAGAAAGGAATTACTTTAGAGCCGTATGATCTAAGTACACTATAACTTTAGACCCTAACCAATAAGACATAAACGTATCCGAAGAAAATGCTACACAAGGAAGTATTTTTCTATGGTTGAATAGTTGAGCTGCACATCATTTAGTGTTTTACTAGCATAATATATCGCATGGAAAAGTTTATTGATGCACTACCATAAAACAACTTCAATAGCATAATCTGATGCATCACTCCTAAAAAATTTTGAATTTTTTTCACCACCTTTGGTGGATGAAGGTTGATTATTAAATCCACCTTAGCCTTATCTACCTCTATCCCACTACATGATATAATGTGGCCTAAGCTATACCACTTTGTATCATAAAATGGCACTTTTCCCACTTCAGTACTAGATTCTTCTCCTAACACCTTATGAGAACTAACTTCAAATGCTATAGACACTCACCTCGAGAAACCTTTCTACCATTTTCAAAAAAGATGCTCAACATACACCTTTGAAAAGTAGCAAGAGCATCACAAAGCCTAAAAGGCATACATCAATAAGCAAAGGTCCCAAAAGGGCAGGCGAAGGTTGTCTTCTTGTAATCCTCAGATGTGATAGGAATCTAGTTATAATTGGAATATCCACCTAGAAGGAAGTAATAACTATGTCTAGCTAAACTCTCAAGCATTTGGTAAATGAAAGATAGAGGAAAGTGGTCTTTCCTCATAACTACATTCAATTTTCAATAATCAATGTAGACCCTCCACTCAGTGGTCATGCGTTAGTTATGAGGAAAGGGACTACCATGATGCCAAATTTCTTGGGTAGAACCTGAACAGGGATGACCCAAGAACTATTAAAGATGGGTATATGATGACAACATCTAAAATTTAAAAGATTTCATCTCTAACCACATCCTTCATATGGGGATTCAGTCATCTTTGAATTTTCCTAGATTGATTTAGCATTTTCTTTTAGACCAGTCTTATGTTCCTTAAGAACATTATGTAATTTTCCTTAATGTTCCTTGTCTAGATCTGATGCTATTATAACAGAGAAGGTTTCATCTAGTCCTAGATAAGAGTACTTGAGGTTATCAGGTAAGGGTTTTAGGGCTAGAGAAGGTGATTGCTTTATGGAAGCTATGAGGATAGACTTTGAAGGAGGGAGCAGCTCCACATAAGGGCCCCACTTGGAGGTATCCATGATTGGACCAACCTCTAAAAGGTTGGTCACCTCCTCAATAGACTTGTCTAAATCAAAATCTCCATTAAAAATGCATGAGACAAGCTTTTAGTGGATCAGAGATGGAAGATGGTAGATGAATGTTGTAAATTAGACTCTCGATCAAATTCACTTCACAAGAATCATTAAGGTCTAAATATTGTTGGTCAGCATTAAAGACATTATGCTTAAATTTCATGTTGCCAAAAGACAACTTCATTACACCATTCCTATAGTTAATAATGGCATTGGACATTGCCAAGAAAGGATGTCCAAGTATAACCAAAATCTAACTACTGGGATCAGATAAAGGATGAGTGTCTAGTGTAATGAAATCGATCAAGTAATAAAACTAGATTTCCTATATCAACACATCTTCAAGAAAATCATGTGGTATCTTCACTGATCTATCTACTAATTGCATCATGGTAGTGGTTCATTTCAGCTCACCAAGCCTTAACAGCTCATAGATCCAATATGGAAACAAGTTAACACTCGCCCCTAAATCAAGTATTTCCCTATCTATGACATGATCTCCAATAATGCAAGAAATTATAGGGCATCTTGGGTCTCTAAACTTTGGCGAGGTCTTGTGTTGTATCAAAGAGCTTACCTTCCTAATGATGAAAGCTTTCTTCTGTACATTTAGCCTTCTCTTTCTAGTGTAGACCTCTTTCAAGAACTTAGAATAGGTAGGGACATCCTTTATTGCATTGAGAAATGGAATGTTGATTTGGAAATGTTTAAATACATCCATAAGCTCATTGAAATTTTCTTCCTTTCTAGCCTTGTTTAGTATCTAAGAAAGTGGGCCTTTGGGCATATAGGGTGCCTTCACTATAGGTTCTATGGGAGATTTTTATCTCTTCTCTTTCTCCTATGTTTTGGTTACCTCATTTTTCTCTGTAGTTTCCTTAGCCTACCTTAGTTTATTATCTACTTGACAACCACTCCTAAAGATGGTTATGGACTTAGCATACTCATGAGGATTATAGTTTTGAGAACTTGACCTTATCTCAAATTGACCCTTAAGGTTAGAGATGGGTTGACAATGGAACTGACCCTTTCCTCTATCTTGCAATGTAGCTGACAATTGGACAACTTACATCTCTAACTTGGCTATGTTTAGAGAGTTAATATTTTTCATTTAGTGCAAAGACTTGTTAGTGTCTTCATTTTGTTTTAAGGATCTCTCAATAAGGGCTCGAATGTTTTCCTCAAAGGATTGTCTCTTTGGTTGCTAAGGGTGGTAGGTGGCTACTGAGGAACTATAGCTCTAGGAAAATTTTGGTTAGGGGGGTTCACAGATGGTCCCCCATGGTAGTTATTCTTCAACTAGGAAAAGTGTGGGTGCATAGCCCATCCAAGCTTATATGTCTTAGAATATAGGTTGTTACTAAGATGGCAATATGTATTTAATGGATTTGCTTGTTCAACTAGATAGTCATTAAGTGCTCTATTTGATGGACAAGATCTGGTTATATGGGCTCAACTAGAACAGAGAGCACAAACCTCTTGTGCAGGCTTAATAAATGTGGTAGCCATGAGGCACTAAAACATAGTTTCATGTTTTTCTGCTCTCCCATCATACTTATCTATTTTTTCAAGTACAGAATTAAGCTTATGGGATAGATTTGTGTGCACTCCAATCTCAAATAGTCCCCCTTTCTTTAGAGGCTGGTTAATTCTCTCTCTTCTATTTGAGTAATCTCATTATAGGCAGTTATTTGCCAACATCTAAAGGATCTCCTAGGCCTCTCTCTCATGTTTTAACCTGAGGGCCCCTCCACTCATAGCATCTACCATTTGTCTATTTTGAGGTGTCTATGCCTCATAGAAGTGTTGAACTTGCTGCCATTTCTTGAATGCATGATGAGGGAATTTTTGTAATAGTTCATTCCACCATTCCCAACATTCGTAACATTTTTCATCATCCCATTGTGGGAAATTGATAATTTCATGACAAAGGGCATTTGTTTTGTGAACGGGAAAGAATTTGTTCAAAAACTCCGTAAACAATTAGTCCCATGTATTTATGGAATCTACCTCTAAGGAATTGAACTATGACTCAACTTTATCCTTAAATGAGAATAGGAATAACCTAAGCCTAATATCATCATTCGAAAAATTTTGGAACTTAAATGTGACCTAAATATCAAGGAACTCCTTAATATGTAGGTAAGGGTCTTCTCACTTTTGACAATAAAAAGTGAGGAGTAATTGTATGACTCCTGGCCTTAACTCAAAGTGGTCCACATTTGTTAAGGGTAGCACTATGCAAGATGAGGTGTTGAGCTAAAGTGGCACATAAAGATCTCTAATAGATTTGTGCTCAACTTCTTCTAGTGGTTCGGCCATGTGGACAATGACTTAGTTTCTTTCTCCTTGCATAAACTATCATAATTCCTAAATATACTAACTATTGCTGACTCTAACTCTAAGTGATATGCAATCAAATCCTAGTAATCACTAATTGAGAAGTATCTTGATTATCATTTCTTACTATAGAGGTGGTAGCTTCTTAGACCTAGATCTAAACAACAACTCCTTTTATCTAGATGTGACTGCTGCTTATCAATTGGGTTCTGCTCTAAAGTGGCCAATACAGTCCTTGTGTTAAGAGGTGTTTAGACCTCAGCTGACATCAATGAAAAGCATAGGAAAATCACTTTGATTTTAAGACACTAACTATAGCCGCAGTGCTCAGAAGCCATTAGAGTGACAATAGATCGCATCCTTCTAAAAGGGTCCTATGAGCTATATACCTTAAGTCTCTTTCTACTTGATTTTAAATTAACGTTCAAGGATTGGGATTGAGACATACAAGGATGTTGATTTATTCCTAGGTGGGCCAAGGAGCTGGTAATGAAATCCAATCCTTATCTTGTAAGGGTTCCTATGGGGCACTTACAAGCATTAAGATCTATTCCACCATGAAGTTTTAAACATGCAATGCAAAACAAAAATGAAACTAATGGCTACCTATATGTTACTTAACAAAGGGTGGGTCAGGCACCTTAATAGATGGGACAGTGTAACCATGCATCCTATGCTTTGGTTATGAACGAGCTCAAGATAACCTTTATTAAATAGGTTCTTGAACTAATGCAACAATCTTAAATATTATGCAACTTTTATCAATGCATGACCCTAATCTATATGAATTATACTACCATCACAAATGCAAAATTATACTAAATTCACTTTATCTTAAAAATTGGAATTTGGTTGAGGATTGCTCATAGTGAGGGGTCCTATGATAATCAAATTGTGGGCCACCATACGCCACAATTGCCCTGTATTATTGTAACCCATTTAAAAATTAAATTAAATTTACAATGGAAAGTAATAAAATCCTAATCTATGTTGATGAAGCCATGGCCTACAGGATCATTGCTGCTTCTTTGCCGATTTCCCTTGCACAAAAATATAAAAAATTGGTCAATGTGAGGAAAATAGCAAAAAAATGTAAAACCCTAAATTAATATACCCTAAACCTATACTAGAGGAAAATAATCTAAGGTATGGTCCACTGCACAAACCATTGCAATTCCTTGAAAATAGAGCCAAAAACTTGTGATTTTAACTTAAACTCGTAAAAGCATGAATTGGTTGTAATAATTCACATGATGAGGTTGATCCCACGAGAAATTGAATGGTTGTAATATTAGTGGTCCTTATTTAATTATCTAACCTATCCAAATCAAGGAGATCTTTCCTGAACTAAAAATGGAAAATTAAAACATGAAACATTGAATAATGCCAAAATCAAAATATGCTAACTTAACAAGTTTTCTAAAACACACTTTCAAAAATAAAATTTTCCTAAATTAAGGACTTTCTTAAATGAAAATTTTCTAAGATTAAAATTTAGCATCTTTCCTAAATCATGCATTTCTAAGGAAACTACACAACAAATTCATGACTTTCCTAATTTTAACTTTCTAAACATGAGATTTAAAAACTATGAAAAAATTTGTTACTTTCCTAAACTAGGAATTAAAAACTAACTAAGAAAGGACAACTACCCAAGTATCACGTGTGTGACCATGGACTAGTATGCATGATCCATTGGGTAGTAATGGATCTAATTGGGTTCTTGAAAAATAAAGCAAATATAAAGTGTATGGTTCCAAAAATTAAAAAAAGAAAACCATTCCAACAAATTCTAGTAACATTCTCTTTTAATTATTCACTTAATGGAACATGAAAAAGGTAGAGTTAAGGAATTCTAATGAAAGAAAACATTCAAGAAGGAAGATTATTCATTGCTGGAAACAAATATGAACTAAAAACTCTAATTAACTTCATTGAATTACATTAAAATCCATCAACATAAAGCCCACAATACATGTAATCCAAATCTAAAATTATGTCCAAGTACAATGAGTGCTACTTGATCTTAATCAACCCAAAACTATAAGCTAAACCTTCTTCAATACCCCAACATCAATCATGGATAAGCATCTTTGAAATCAAGGGATAATCCACTAAAAGTAAATGATTTCAATGAAACTAAGGGAGCTTTAAAGGCCATGAAAAACAAGAAAAAGAATAGAATCAAGGTGGGTTTCCCTTGGCTATCACTTCAAGCGAAAAGTGACCTTGGATTTTGAATATAAAAACAAGAAGGAACTAAGATGGAAAAGCATGAAATTAAGAAACAATGGAAGATAAGAACAAGCAAAGAGAAAAAGATCACAATGATAACCAATTAACCTTTGAAGGAACAACTAAAGGACAAGGTCTAGTCGTGGAGCACACTTGGGGAAGAGCAACCCACCTTGGAGTGGATAGCAACCACCCAAAAGAGATCATTCAAGGGGAAAAAATGTAAGAAAAGAGTTATAGAAAAAAGAGGCCTCCTCCCTTGGAGTAGGTGTTATTTTCCTAGCTCTCAAAGTTCTTTTTTTTTCTTCTTCTCTTCCTAAGTGCTTTTATAGTTTTCTTCCTAAAATTTCTAGGGTGACCTAAGCTAAGGGTATGGTGGGGATGAAAACATCGGAATTGAATGGCTAAGATGCATTGGTTAGCTAGGGTTTTAAAGAGGGCAAGGTGGCTACCTTTTAGGAATGCATGAAGCTAGGAGATGCCATTTTTTAGGAGGAGGTGTCACCTCCTTTGCAAAAGTGAATGGGGATGAGGTGAGATATATATATATATATATATATATATAGAGAGAGAGAGAGAGAGAGAGAGAGAGAGAGAGAGAGAGAGAGAGAGAGAGAGAGAGAGAGGTGGGGAAAAGTTATTGTCTAGGTAGTTTCTTAAGAATTGGGGATTGGTTGGATGGTTTGAATGGGACTTTAGGAAAGTGGGTATGTCTTAGAAAGATGGGACTCTTGAATGGAAACTAAAATTCGTAGTGATATTAATTGCTGAGATAGAAAATGAGAAAAAAGTTGGAAAAGAATGAAAAAACACTAAAATTGAAGAGGTATCTTCCTATTAGTCCACATGCTCACTTATCCTAGTGAATTTTTTCTCAATTATATTTACAATATCCTCATAAATCCCAAAAATAATTATTTGGATTCTCCTCCAATTATGGCCTTCCATGTAGATTGGTTGATGTGACTTTGATGGCTTACTTTGAGAGCTCCATTGGCTTGGCTTCATGGGTGGCTTAGATGGATTTCATCATTTAGTGTGATTACTCAAATCCTTGGCTTTGGTAGTTGGCTTTGCACCTTAGCTTATCCTCTTGTTCATGGCTTGAATATGGCTAAGTGGCTTAAGTGAAACCCATGCAAAGGTGGTGAACTTTGCATGGCTTGTGCATGGGCCCAATTTGGCCACCTTTGACTCCTCTAGGTGCATCTATTACTAGTGCTAAAAGTGATCTTGACCTTTTATCTTACATTAAATTGATGCTTTTAGATCTTGACTTTATCTTTCAATCTTGATCTTCCATTTTCTTCTCAATTGATCCCAGCCATCGGATCACCATCTCGCTTCCTACAAAAAGTTAAAAACCTTAATTAAATCCTAGAAAAATATGATTAATTACATATTTACATCAGATTAGCCTCTGGACCTACAAAACATGAAATTTTTATCATTAGGTAAAAAATGCATGTGTTACGAATTTTAGTTAAAAACCCTAATTTGCCCCTATAAGTTATAACACATGGGTGACTAATTGGGTAGTTTTTTTACAAAATGAAGCACTTACCATACTTCCTTTAGTATAAATCAAATAACAACATTCACAATCACATCTTTAAGACTTATGGCTACTCAAAGAGTGCTTGCTAAAATCATCGATGAAGCCATAACCATCAGCGCTTATAACTACTCAAAGTGCACTTGCCTAACACATAAAAAAATCCATATCCATTAGGGCTTACGGCTACTAGTTGAGTAGCCGCTAAAATGTTGATGAAAATCCACATCTCCACGACTTACAAACTCATAGAGTTCTGGCCTAAAAACATCGATCAATAGCATCTCTAGGACTCATAGTTGCTCATAGAGTACTTGTCTAAAGCATCAATTAAATAATATCACTAGGACTTATGGCCACTCCTTGAGTGCTTACCTAAAACATAAATCAATTAACATATTTAGAATTAATCTCTAGGACTTATAGTTACTCATAGAGCACTTACTTAAAACAATAATCAGATAACATCTCTTGGACTTATGGCCACTCATAGAGTGCCTACCCAAAACATAAATCAAATAACATCTCTCAAATCAATATATGAGGATAAGATAGCCTTTTAAAGTAATGTGATAAACCATTCAAATCTATTCATTTCCAAGGTGTGAGAACATTTCAAACTGATATCCTCAAGAAGTTATAAAAACATGTTTTCATGAGCTTTCAAAACATACATTCATCATTCATTAGATAATGCACTTCAAGTCCCCAAAAATATGCACCAAACATCCACATCAAAACAGCTAGTGTCCAACCATGGATGATTAGTTCATGCCTTAGGGCAAGTAGTTATCTTATAAAAGATAATACAACTCTTCCATGCTTTCAATCATTAAACAACACATGCAAGAAATGTTGATAAAGGATGGATCTTTAAATCATTTTAAAAAAATGCATGTAGTTGAGTAGAATATAGTCAAACTAATGATAAAGCCTTTATCAATAATAACAAACATGTGGGCTCTAAGCCATAATGTGTAAATATATTGTAATTTCTATAAATTTTCTCACATAATTATATAATATTATTTGAGAATTTCCTAAAAAATTTAGAATTTGAGTTTTTAGAATACTAATATTCATAGAGACAAATTGAGAGTTAAAAACATATATGATGTAATAGTTCTCAAAAAATGGAATCCAATGACACCGAGAATGCCTAAAACGGAGTTCAAATGAAAAAGTTATGATCGTTTAAAGTTGAGGAGCACTTTGATAATTTTATAAATGGGCCAATTTACCCATTTTAAAGCAGACATGCATGAAACACAGGGGTCATTTTGATAATGGCACCCCCTTCTCATGTCGTGTGTATGGCATGTGGCAGATGGTGCAGTCCTACTGCCATCGTCCCAGTTGTGATTTTTCGCATTTTAACCCCCCCTTCCCCTTTGTTTTTCCATGTGTCACCCCCCCTCCCCCTAGCCAAACTAAATTTTCTAGCTAGCAATGTCCCATCGGGGAAAACCAATGTCACAGTAAAAAAAATCACACCTCAAAGATAGCTTGGATGGATGATTTGAGTCATTCATTAAGTTCCTGACCCTCAAAACCCTAGGAACTATGAAAATAATCAAATTTTGGGACCATCTAGAGCTTACATCAAAGAGATAAAGAACAGATGTACTAGGTACTTAGTCCCTGATGGACATTGCACCCAAGACGCAACCTATTGGATGTGCACCAGAACGTGAGCACTGTGTGGGACTGCGGTATGTTCACAACCAAAATAGGACATGCGTATGTTTGGTGGTGGAGATGCACCCATGTGTGTCCTGGTGACTAAGACGCATGCGCATGCGTGCTCGACATGCGTCACTAATGCGGTGCATCCTAGTGATGTTGTGTTGTATTGTTTCTAATCCAGATTTGATCTAAACTATTGATTTTGTTATGAAACAGAAAATCTTCAATTATGGAGGCAATATAACCTAGATTTTAAATCCTAGACATCCGTTGGATTTGTCTCAATGACACCAACCTAATTTTGAGATAAAAACTTAGATCTAATTATAGTTTAACTTAATTAAAACCTAAGAATCATAGGATATGCTAAATTTGCTAGATTAGAGGGTGATCATGCCTTAAGAATTGATTAATTATATGATCCAACAAGTGAATTGATGGATTTAGTAGTTAGATTACATAGATTGACCTAGATTTTGATCCAAACCATTGAATGAGATAAGAGCCATATATTTGACTGATCAAAGGATGATTTGATCATCAGATCAACAAATTGACTATTAGTACACCTGTGGATCTTAGGAAACTTTATAAGTATCCTAGATTGAGGTATATGAGATGCTCAATATGATGTTTAGAATGATCGAACTATTGGATCATCCTAGAAATTATAGATTAAGAAGAAGATTGGACCGTTGAAGTCATCAAATCTATTCATTTGATTGATCAGGATTAGATCTAACCATCTATGATTGGATTGACTATGTCGATGGGAGAAAGACTAGTGATAAGACATTGATTACTATGGATTGTGAGAAATTATGTGATCTAGATTATTGATTTACAACCTATGGCCAAGATTAGAATGAGACAGGACTGACCGAGATGTGTTGTGGCCAAGATCAGATCTAACCTCCTTATCACAACATTTTTTTACTAAACCAACTTCTTGATCAATTGTTTTTGCTCACCATTCAAGCCCCCCATATAGCTGAGAATTTCTAAACAATTGGAAGCCGTTTTCAATGAGGAGGCAGAGAAATTGATATTACGCGATTGTTACTATCCATCTTTATCAGCCAACTCCCTTGTTTCCTTCCAACACTAATCATAGTACGAATGGATGCCCTTTTCTAAGTGCCCTTTTCATCTATAAGTGCATCCTTTAACATTTTTTGGTAGAGAAAGCTACTTCCCCCCTTTGACTCAAGGTTAGCAAGTACAGCATGGTGCTACTCCCACCTTTCCTCTTCAATGTCAAAGAAGAGGAAGTCGACCATAATGGAATACTCAAGGGGATTAAGCACGGGTCGTCAGTTTTCAGATATATATATATATATCTCTTTGACCACCCGTGTTATCGTAGCTAGTACCGCAAAAAGTTAGTTGACTGTGCGGATCTCCTCCTCGCTAAGTGGAGGAAGTTGAAGCTCCTCAAGGTTCTTTTTGATGGGAGGGAGATTTAGATCGATTTATGCTATAGAACACCCCAAATTGGTGTCAAATATTTGAAAGCAAGAAAAACAAAAAAAAAAGTAGAATAATGGAAATCGAGTAGTAAAGAGTTTTGCAAATGGTCTGGATCATAGTTAAGGAGAAAGTTCAGGTAGAAAATAGAATGAGCACTGTGAACGAGATGCTTCAAAAAGATAGTCTTTCTCCTTCTCTATGAGTGGACCGGCGTTCTTCTCCAACCTTATTCATTCGTTTAGGGCCAGAAAGGGCCTTGCAGTCATTTCTGAAAATCGTATCCACCAAGGCAGCATTGATTTCGGTCCTTGATTTCGACGTCAAGTGAAAGAAGAACTCATCTTAGCACCATGAGGGGAGAACGCACAAGACGATGGGAAAGATAGGTAAACTTTTATCAGTTTGTAAGCGAGACACACTGCTTCTTACCCCGATAAAGGCCTTCGTTGAGCGACGCAACTCTATCGATCACTTTCTAAGCTACAATAGGGGCCGGAAAGCAAGTGAGTCAAGCTAATTCAATTTTTCTGTTTTTTAAACCACCATATTGAACTCTTGAAACCTGAGTCTGAGTAACCATCTAATCAATCGCCTTCGTACTAATCTTCTTATCTTATGACGTCGTCTCATGGCTGCCTTCTCCACACATCACCCTTCAGATTTCCTTCTCTAAAGAAGAGAGACCTAACTCTCTTGGGTTGTAGTTGGTAAAAGACAGGATATCATGGACGTCTCGCTGAGGCTTCCAAATACAATTAACTGTATTCCGGGGAAGAGAAAGACTTTTTTTGTAGTTCCTATCTCCTTGGCCTATCGTCTATTGGATAGTCCATGAAGGGGTTCTCATGACCTATTGGTTGATGATAGGGTTTTAGTTGGCTCCTCTTTTCCGAGGATACTAATCTTGACTCCCTTGTCTCTTAAGCTAGATTGACTCTTCTCGGGATAGATCGTTCTAAAAGAATGCACTTCCTTGGTATGGAAAAAAGAAGCCTGGTTCTGGCTGTTGAGGTTCTTTCTTGTCCAAGTGAAAGTCAAACTTGCACATTAATTAACAATTCATAGGCGATCTCCTCTAATCGATTGGGTTGGCGAAGAATCGTTTCCAATATTTTTTTCTTCCTTTCCCCGGGACTAGTCTTAAAGGATGATAAGAGGTCTCGTACTACAGGTCTTAACAGAGATTTGATTAGGGAATGCTAATAGACATCCTAATGAAGGCTTTCCTAGGGATCCTAATAGGGAACTTAGCTCACATGTGAGAGAGAAAGGTACTTGGAGATGGTTCTAGATTCCTCCTAATTTAGTCATCCATACCCAAAGTGTGATCCTTTTTTGAAAAAACGACTTGTCTTTTAGACATCAATGGTTTAGGATAGGTTTCCTACCCCGCGAGGTGACAAACTTGGCACCTTATCAATAGAAGAATGTATGCTAAAGCCTTTACCTTATTACAACAACCATGACAAGCCCCCCTCTCAAGTAAGGCGCGCCCTACGAGCCTATCTTCTATGATCGAAGTGCTTACGCTATTCTCCCAACCCCTTTAAGAGATAGGGCAGTGCAGTGGTTCTTTCTTGCTTAGGCCTACCAATAGATAGGCTTGGTGGTGTGGGATGGGAAGAGCTCTTTCTTCTCACTGATCGCTCTCGGATTTGCTAAGATCAGGCAAATGAGTAAAGGCAAGGGTTCAGGAAAAGAGAAAAAACTGCGTACCTAACCTAGTTGAGTCTTAGTCATTTGATCGCAGCATGTTGGCCGTCTCTATGGGTAGCTCACGACAGAGGGCAAGAGGCATCTATCTCTCGTCTAGGTTCTTGTTCAATCTGTTATTGTCCTACCTGAGCAATGGACAAACTCACTGTTTAAGTTCCGGCAACTTGTTCCCTTCACCGCTACACTAGGAGAGAAAGCTCTATGAGCTCCCAAATGTGAATGCCTCTCTTCTCTCTATGATACGGTTCAAAGCCTATGGTTGGTTAAATAGGAATGAAAAGGTAGGGACAAAACAGGCTCAACGCTCATCCTCCGATCAAACAACAAGAAAAAGAAAAAAGAAGCACTTTTTCTTTCATTTTTGACTGAAAAAATGCAACTTTCTCTTATCTAAAACTTGCAAATCTTTATCCTGTAGTACAAGAAAAAGAATCAAAAAGACAGAATGCGTACCACAAAAGCAGAAGTCATCATTATCTCTCAAAGTAAGGAAGACCATCTTCGTCACTTCAATACATATGGCTGCGAACTCCGCCTCCCTAGATGAAGTGTAGACCTTGCCGAGCAGCTATCGGGCCCTCCCTTATTTGTTCGCCCAGTGCTGGTGAGAGTGTGCGCCACTCTCCGGTCCTAAGATTCTCCCTTCCTTGGGTGCCCTCTATGCCTGTAGTTGTTCCTTCTTTCTTATTCCAATGTCTTTACTTCTTTTCTTATTAAGGAGTAATGCAGACAAAGCCTGTTAGGGTGAAAAGGGTTTATATATTATGATGAAAATGAAAAAGAATCTCTTTTTCTTTTTCTTTTTAGTCCATTCTTTCTTGCATCATAGCCGGTCAACCCTAAGACCTTATTGTCCCTTCACCCCAAAAACATGGCACAGTAGTGACAATAAGGTCTTAAGGGAAATCAAAATTTAATGAGTGACAAATATTGAGCGATAAGTGATGGATTATGTTGTATGTGGTTTTATACAAGTGCATCAAACCATACTAATTTGAGAGGCGGCATGTTTGAGACAGTTGGTTCTAATTGAGGTAGGTGACGTTATTTAATATTGATATATTTTACATAAAACCATGGATGTTCAATTGGTGATTTTACCTATATCATTGATTTGATGCATGTCTATTTGGCCTTGTGGCTTTGAGACTCATTCAACATGTATCGTTTACAAACTCATGTTATTAGCATCTTGTGATGCTTTGATTTATTTGTTTTACTGGAATTGTTTATCCATTGGTTTATTAAGGAGGCTTGGTGGCTGGTCCTTAAGAGACTAAAGTCTCCTTGTGGTGAGGGCAGTGCTCTGGGATGATGAGTCATATGCACTCCTGTATTTCGTGCATCATATATGACTTATTATAGCTTGTTTTAGGATGATGAGTAGATTTTATATTTTTATGAATTTATGATAGATGCTTTCACCTTGTGAATGCTATGCAAGGAGGATTGTAAGGTTGGACACCAACGCTCTGACTTTATGAGATGATAGACACCTACCCCTAAGATGGGTAAACCTCATAGGGAGTGGTGTCATGGGTAGTCCACACTACGCATCTGATTGGGCCCCATGCATGGCAAACATTGGTCTCCCATTTTGGTGTCAATGGGAAGCAACAGATGGTAGACTTGGGAGCTGGTTACCACTATAGCATGGTGATCCATATGTTTGTTTGGCATTCATGCAATATTATGATTAATGATGAGATTGATACATCCATATGTACCCACGGCGTGATGACACGTGGAAGATTTGTATAAGTACTCATGACTAGATGTGAAAGTCTGTTGTACACTTGATGGACATATGTTGATTGTGTGCCCTTCTATTCTTGACATGCACTCATGTTTTGATGTGATGAGTTTACTAATACTTAGCACTATCTGATTTTTAAACCATGTTTTAAACCATGAGTTCTATTATGAGATCATGTATTTTATCTGTCACTCTACCGATATCCATTTATTGAATATTAAATGTTTATGCATCTACACAAATAATTGCTTGCTGAGGCATTGATGTTTTTCTTACAATGCCTTAGATATAAAATGGGACATCAAGAAGGGCAAACAAGTGGAGGATCATTGAAGGTGGCATGGATCACCAGCGCATTTTAAGACGATCATTCTTATGTATGTAATTGATTTAACATAATTTTGGACTAATATATGTGATGTGTGTGTATTCCTTTACACATATCCCAGACAAACCCTGGTTTTTGATGATTTCAATATTTTTTAGTATTATTACATGTTATTTCCAACATGATTCATTTGCAGTTGGATATGACACGTCTTATGTTATGCGTTAGTATCATTTCTTGTATGCATGGTTATCATGTTCTCTCATGGATCATTTGATGCATCTAGGTTTAAAAGTAATGTGTTGCTACTTAGATTTTTTATATAATTTTAATTTACTAATATTTGAAAAGGGGATCCTTCCTATTTTATATTTTCAAACTTATTGGGTTACAATGGATTGCAGCAAGAATAGGGTGGTGTTTAGTGTACCTGAATAGCCAGTGACCTCATTCGAGTGTAGGAAGAGTATCCCTAATGCATGTGTCATTTTTTCTATGAAGGGTGCACAGTGCTATTCACGGGGGTGCTGAGTCTTCCTCGCTTGTGGGACAGTGGAAGACAGTGGATGGCCCCAAATTGAGGATATTGACATAGTGCAAGAATTTACAGATGTTTTTCCTAATGAGTTGTCAAGATTACCATCACGCAAGGAGATCAATTTTACTATTGATCTAGTACTAGGTATAGCACCCATCTCTAAAGCGCCATACAAAGTGGACCTAGTTGAGCCAAGAGAGGTCAAGGTCTAGTTGTACGAGTTAGTTGACAAGGGTTTTATTAAATATAGTGGATCTCTCTTGGGATCACTAGTCCTTCTCATGAAGAAAAAGGATTGATCATTGCAATTATGTATAAATTATTGGCTGTTGAACAATGTCACTAGCCAAGAGAGCAATTTGTTGGGTTGGTGTGTTAAGCTACCAAAAAGACCATATTTAAAGAGCTCGATGTGGGTTCACCAGTTTCTCCTCTAAGAAACCTAGATTCATGGTAGAACTTCTGTTGCAATTCCCATGACAAGTAACAGTTCAGGATCCCTCCTTCGGTTCGAAATTAGGCTATAGGAAATTGATAGGCCACTGGTATCTGGAAAACATTCTGTGGATTCTCTTACTAATATCTTGTAGAATAGGGAGGAGAAAAATTATTTGAAGAGAATAGAGGAAGAGTTGGATAAGAGAGAAAGTTTAGGCCTTTCTAATTCTGATTTTACCCAACACTTAAAATTGTCATAACTGACTCATCCGAACTCCATTTTCAACGTTCTTTATACCATTCCATTCCTATCGACGTGTACTTTTTTGTTTTTAAGCTTTGAGGACCAATTTTCTATACATAAATTTTTTATTTTAATTTATTACTAATTTATTATTTAAAATTTGAGGATATTACATCCTTCCCTCCTTATTGAAATTTCGTCCTCGAAATTTCAATACATGCCTCTATGTAAATCACTCTAGGTGGATCCTCTGCATCTCTTTTATTGTCTCCCATGTGGCCCCCCAACTGTGAATGACATTCTCTATGGACTTTGCCTGATGAAATAGTTTTAGTCCTCAACTCCTTGACTTTCTTATCTAGTATACACACAGGTCTCTCTTCAATTGTCATGTTAGATTGTAACTCTCTTGGGATCAGCTCAAGTTTGTGTGACAGATTTGACATATACTTCCTTTGAACAATTCTAAAGTCATCCTCACATTACAATATATGATAATCGTGACAATAATTCGAAAGTTAACATCAATAAGCGATTCCACAACATGCCATACCTCCTTATCTCAATCCATCTTATAAATCAATGCCTATCAATCCCCTCTTGATATAATAAGAAACATCATAACCACATATGACCCAATTTGCACAAACCAAACCTCCACCTAGAAGTTGATTACTTATGTACCACTTAGCATTAATTATCTTACTAAATTTGCTCGATTCAAAGTATCTTTGTAAACATGTAGGAAGTCATTTACTAAATCAAAACAAGAGCATATAGTTCATCAACAGGAATTCATATGCTAGTCACAACGACAACTTATCAATTCACCAACAGGAACTCTATGCCAATGAGAACTAATCTGTAACAGGATCTTACTTGTAAGCACTTAGGAGCTTGCCACCTAAAAGTCTACCAATGTGTTTAGCACCTACCCTCATTGGTTACTCACCACCATCGATTTTTAAATTGAATTTTTCTTAATCATAAGGGAATAATTTCACATAATATTATATATCACTGATATCTTGGTGAAACTCAATTATATAGTGCCCGTAGTTTATAAGATTAAGAAACTATGAACGTCAGTCAACAATTTGGCTAATCGTAGCCCATCACAGTCTCAATAAACAACTCCTTTGTTATTCCAAGTGTTTCATAAAGGGAATTCACTTCCTCTGACCATAACTCATGCTATAATGTTTGCAATAAATGATGAGCCCTTAATCATTTTGGATTTATGCACAATGATTCCTTGTGCCCCTCTGTGTTTGTGAAGTATTCAACAATAATATATATTAACCCAATCATGGCTCATCAAAATAACATTTGAAGATTCGACCCATCATATCCATACATTCTATCAATGTATTGATTCCATCAATTTATACCATCCAGAATTAGTAACAATCATGATAAGTTTTAAAAATCATCTTAAGGACATCATACATAGAAACCTAGGCTGGGTATAATCACACATCAACTCACTCTCTACAGACACCAAGTACCATGAGGAATTAATTAATTAAATCATCAATATAGGATTTAAATTATTAGTTTTCTACTACGGTATTATCAAACAAATGTAACTCTGTGCATAATAGTAAAGATCTAGCTCTCTTCTCATGAAGAAGAGTAATGCACTTCACGAAGACCCACTAGGCTTGTCAAAACTCTCATCAAAAGCTCATTTAGTTGGAACTTTGTCAGCTCAATTAGGAAGATCTCACATGGCCTTCAGAGTAAGTAATGCTATGTCTAATTAATATCAATATCAACTCCTTGTGGCAAAATCATAAACTCTTGCACATCATCTTTATGCTTATTCCATAATCGCTCATGGTACCCCATAGTCTTACAATTAAGAAATACTTAATAACCTCTAAAAAGTATCGTACTACCTTTAAGATAGAAATAACACAACTCTTAAAGATGCCTCTTCTTAGACAAGTGAGGCCAATAGCTGTCTAGTTACACCAGAAGTAATCTTCTTATCATAGAAATCACTATCTCCATATTAGAGAATCCATTCTAAGGATTATATTGCAATCAATCATATCGAGTGGGATGAAATCAACATTCATCCTATTTTTTGTTATCTCCACCACTCGCCCCTAGTCATGCTTACAAGTTTTCATAACCTTTTCACTAGTGTTCTTGCATCTGATCCTAGATACTGCCATATATTCCTAATATATTCCTCAAAGCTCTAATACATAAAGTCCAAATCCACTGGATCCTACATCAATAAGTATTTGAGCATGTTTACTAAAAATTAAGAAAATATTTTCTATTGCCCAAATCAAGGTCTACACTTGCTTCCAAGTAATGGCAGAGATTCATCACTGCTAATGTGGAGTCATTTCTGCCCCCATCTCCAATGTTAGTCAGTCTGACTCACGGTCTATCTCCCCACAATCAAAACATTTTAAAGGATTGTAGCTGTAATGGCTATTATTGCTACTATTACCGCTATTGCAATAATCTATTAACTCTAAGACATAGCTGTCTAGGTGCCTATTCTTTTACTAATGTACTTTCTCTTGTTCACATCCCAATAATGTCTAATCAATGTTACTAGCTCAGTGGCCCCTATAATTATGTCAATGAAAAAAAAAATCTCTTGCTCTTTCTAGGCTAACTCAAATTACTCATGTTCGAGTTTCTATGCTCAATTCAAGTCCCAAGAGAATATCTTTCTATAACTCAAAGTCCAATTCTATTGCCTTTGTCACCAATGTTGGATGCACTACCATCCTCTGATTTCTCAATCCAGGTGTCAACATATCATAATCTATTATAGCCTCCTTACCCAACATAAAAGAAATTAAGGGCCTATCAATCAATTATATATTCTAGTTCAATACTGTTGACCCATTTAACTTCTCTGCTCTAAAGCAACAACTTTCACCATATCACCAAATGCTCATAAGAGAAGGATATCAGTCATCACTAGCCTTTCTAAGAGTCTTTCATATAAAAGTCTCAACAATAGAGGAACATGATCTCTCAACTATCATACTTAGAATTCTCGTAATCACATTTTTGGTGTTCTCATTTCTACTATTTCATTTCCTTTAACAAATCAAATATTCCATGGTCATATTTATCAAATCATTTACAATCGTCAACCTCACATCCAATGTGCTTGATATTTCATAATGACTTTCTTAGCTATTTTAGACCACATTATAATTAATACTTAACAATTATTCTCATAACACATTTATCACATCCTCTAAGACTATGCACTTCCCATCATAATTGAAATCCCAATAAAATTCGTAACATTAACTTGTCACCAATGTCTAGTTACCAGTATTTTTTTTTTTTTGGTGCATAAGGACTTATAAATTTCAACTTATAGATCAAATAATTCATCTATGGAATATTAAATATTGTTCCATCAGTTGTCAATGATTTTCATTCATACTATAATTTATTCCTCAGCTAAATCCACTTCAAGTTTAGATGAATACAATACTTCCTTAAAATTCTCAAGTTCTCATTTGTTGTAACCATCACTAATCTTACTCAATTGCAGTTATAATAGCCTTTATACACTTTCAAAATTTATAAACATAGTCCAAGTTATAACTTGAATTCTTAAAAGAAATTTATATACACATATCTTCTATTACATAGTAAAGTTTTCACCAAGAGAATTGATTCACAATATTTATTCTGAATCTTTACTCACCATTTACCATTATACTCTCTAAAGCGTCATACCTACTATTCTCACATTAGATATTATATTCATGGTACGTCTTTTCCATTAGCAATCATCTATCAACATGAATATTCTCAGCTAGAGCCACTAACTCATGCATGCCATGTACTAATTTCTTACCCTTAAGAGCTTCATTATTCTCATAAGAATTTACTTTTCCTTTAATTGATCATTTTTCTTTTTCCACGACTATTCATGTCTCCCACTTGAATCATTGTCTATTAATGATATGATTCAACTCTATCTATGATTTTCACTCTATCCTTCCACTTACTAGTTCAACTCCCAGCATCATTAAATGGTGTTTATTCTAGTTTCATAATTTACTAAATGATTTACTCATTTAGCTCCTTCCAGTCCTAATTCTCACCTTGGACTGTCATCTTTCACATGGACTTTTGGGATTGGCTGTGAGCAAATGAACTTGCTCTGATACCAACTGTGACGACCCAGGTTTTTCAATGCTTTTTTTTTATATAAAACTTTTCAAAAGGTGGGGCCCCAATTTTATAAAAACCAAAATAGCGAAAAAATAATGTCAATCAAATTTCATTTTTTTGAAAAATCCTGAGGTCAACCATTGACGCAAAACAAGATATATTTTTTTCTAAGTAAACATATTTAAAATAGATTTACTATTCCAGGACTCATCTAGTCATCAGCCACATTCCCATAATAGTATAATCAAGTCCAATAACATATATATACCTACATAATCCATGTGAAACCAGAACATACCTCTCAATGAGACTTCTCGATCACTATTCTTCTAACTCCTCATGTGTCCTGCCTTTCTTTAATATCTAAGGCATTGTCACAATAACGCAATGCCTCAGCAAGCAATGCTTGGTAGGTACATAGACATTTAATGTATATCAATGAAACAAAATCAAATAATCATATTGATACAATGAGTAAAGCAATTTTCTGGAAGAATATAATTATCTTAAGCAATGTTAATAAAATCTGAAAACATCATATATGATAAAACATGCATCTCATGGATTTAAAACATGATATGATCTCATGTAAATGAGGATACAATAATAATAGGGTACCCCCAAGGTACGTGGGTCCCACGAGTGTCCCATACACTGCATCACAAATTATGAGTACTCTTATCAAACCTCTGAGTGTCGTCACACCCAAGCATACCATCACATCTCCATTCTCATCATGCAAGCACACAGAATAAGAGTATGGATTGTCATGCCGCAGTGGTAACCCTCCAAGGTCTCAACCACCGCCGCTCCCCGTCGACACCATAGTAATAGACTTAACGTCCGTCCCCATGGAAAGGCCCAGACCAGTAGTGTGGACTATCTATGTTACCAAATCCCTACCGAAAGCCATCTATGGGCAGGTGTCTATCGTATCACATCACAAATCTCGGAGGGTGGGTGGCCGACCCTCTCCCTCCTAGCATGACATCCACCCGTGAGAGCACCTGTCATAAAACACAAAACACGAAAATCATGTATGTAAAAAAACCAAGGGCACTCGTGGCTCGCAATCCTTAAGGCACACCCCTCATCCTAGGGTTAGCCTCTAAAAGGACCAACCACCAAGCCTCCGCTTTCCTTTCTCATGAAAACCCATCAATTTGAGTGATGCAATAAGGAAGATCATTTCTATTTATGCATAATTAGGTAATATCAATCTCATGAAACCATCAGTCATAAATACATTCAATAAATGATTGAAATCAAAGAGTGATCATAGCATAAAACTCTAAATCTCACAACATCATCGACTAATAATAAGTGCAATTTAAATCACAATCACTCATGATGCTATGATAATGCAAGGTTTTTAAATCAAAACAAAACATTCAATGTCATCACCTACTTCAATGTGAGATCACTTAATTCAAGCATATAATCTTCTTAGCTTGTGCGTTCAGATGTACCTGTCAGTACCATAATACTATTTCATGTTATTTATTATATTATAATGGAATCTACGATGATCCAACCATTGGATCATCCTCTAAGATCTCTAATTATGATTTGGTTCTTAATTTAGTCTCATCTCATGTCCATCTATTCGTTTTTGTGGGTATCTAACGTTTATACCTTAATTTGACGGTCAGATCACCCTCAGATCAATAATTTCCCAAGATCTGGTTCAGACCAATAGTCTAGAACAATTTCTAGAGTAGTCACGCTAATATGCCCCTTAGAACCCTTATTTATTATCATACTTTATCTCATTGTTCAAGTCTTGAGGTCTGATCAACCTTTGATCAGTTGGTTCTAAGTTATTAATTAATATTTTATAATTTAACTAATCTAAAAGTATTCAAATGTAGGTTTTCAAGCTAAATCTAGGTCTGAGTCATCAATACAATCGCAATGGATGTTTTCGCTCGTGATTTGGACCTTTTTAGCTCCCAAAATCAAGTTTTTTGTGAAAAGACTTCATAAATTAATATATTAATTTATAGGGGTAGTTACGCGTGCACCGACTTACACGAGTGGTGCGGTTTGCACTGACTGACACCAGCGCATTGTGTGCCCAGGACGCCCAGTGCATTCCAGACATCCAGGACAATGCACAAGAGCATCCCGCACGCATGTGCAAAACGCATGCGTGCGATGGAGCACCCGCATGCATGCGTCCTCGTTTGTGTCCCGGTGGGTGTCTTGGGCTTACTGTCCATTGGGGATGATGAACCCAAGCTGGTCACCTTGTTTTGGTTTGATCGGAGCCCTAGAAGCTCTGATTTTTTATCTATTTTTTTCGTTCCTAGGGTTTTTGGGTCCATAGATCACAATGAATGGCTTAGATTTCTCATTGGAGGTGTCCTTAATATGGGTCTAACCATGCTCCACGGTTTTGAATCCATAGGCCATCCAACGGCTAT
The DNA here is from genome assembly GCA_035236585.1 of Warburgia ugandensis. Classification (NCBI taxonomy): domain Eukaryota; kingdom Viridiplantae; phylum Streptophyta; class Magnoliopsida; order Canellales; family Canellaceae; genus Warburgia; species Warburgia ugandensis. The sequence continues at coordinate 44,984,863 of CP141134.1, forward strand.
TCTGATCAAATCTAGCCAAGATCTATGAGAGAAAAGTTCAAAAACAAGGAAAATAACAAGTTAAAATGTGTAACTTACCTGATTACGCCAGAGATGGGTGATCAAAGCCCTCTAGTGCATGCAAACTTCAACTTGTTTTCGCAGCGTGCACAGGGGAAAACAAGGGTTCTCCTCTGGTTGTTTGGCGTGGGAATGGAAGGGGAAACTTGTATTTAATAGGCTAAGCCCGATTTTGCCGAATGGAAGGTAGATCAGTGCCTTCATTAGAACTCTAATGGAAGTGGAAAAGGGGTGTCGTTATCAAAATGACTCCCTTTAATTAACGTCCTTGACAATTTATCAATTTACCCTTACACTAAAAATGGTCATAACTAACTCATCCGAACTTCGTTTTTGACATTCTTTATACCGTTCCATTCCTATTGACGTGTACTTTTTTGTTTTTAAGCTTTTAGGACCAATTTCTATACATAAATTTTTTATTTTAATTTATTACTAATTTATTATTTAAAATGTGAGGATATTACACTTACTCTTGATTAGGAAAAGGGTAATGATATATGCACCCTTAGATTTTCCTCATGAGCCCCTCAATAAATAGTTACAAGTAGCTATATCCTGAGATTCCCCAATATTTTTGAAGATATGTACCATTTACAATGTTTTCCTTAGGTTAGATTAGCAGTGGTCTAAAGTTCTCATACATTAGATTATCCTAGAAACTACTATCTTCAGTTGTAAAATAGATGGTGAAACATTCTATGGTTCATTTTTCAACTCAAGAAAATAGCAAGCAAGATCATCTAGTGGATAAGCATTTTGGAGTATGAGCCATCTAAGAAAGGAAAAAATTTTAAAAGGATCTTCAAAAATTTGGGCTTAACTTGATGTTGCAGCCATTCTTATCATTTCTTAAGGGGCTCATATATCAATACCCTTCGAAAGTGGTAAAAATGGTTGGATATCTATTATATTTTAAGCTAATGACATTTTCCTTTGAGTACTTAGAACATTATTTTCCTTGAGCCATGTAGGCTTTTTTGAAAATTTAAATTATGAAAATAAAATATTTGCTTTATATATCTCCTCTCTCTTTCAAACCCATGGCATTCATATCTCAATTTATTCTAATTCTAATCAAATACATCTTCCACTTGCAATCTCTAAAATCTTTCTCTCTAATCTTTCCTATTTGCCTTCATCTAATTATAATTGTCATCAAATTATAATCTTATATTGTGTGTCATGTAGGCTTTTTGAAATTTTAATTATTTTACTTTCATTCTATGTCATTAGTTAGAAGGAGTGCCTTGGTTCAATAGTTAAGTTGTCGCCATGTGACTTGGAGGTCATAGGTTCGAGGCACAGAAACAACCTTTTGCAAAAATCTAAGGTAAGGTTGCATCCTATAGACTCTCTATGGTCTGCCCCTTCACCAAACACCATATACATGGATCTTTTGATCAAATTTACCTTCTCTAATTAAAAAGAAGTCTTTATATGCTTGCCCTTTTGACAAGCATCATAAATCTTATCTTTCTCAAACGTAAGTATAGGTAGGGAAAATGCAAGATTTATGAAAGTAATCCATGTTAGTATAACCTAATCTTCTATGTTATAGACAAGAATCTTCAATCATGAAAAACAATTCTTCTTTCTCTTATAGTAAACATATCATTGAAGTTAAATGCATGCATATTACCTTCTCTATTACCAACATGATTTATTAATAATTATACAAAAGGACGGTTCAAACTTAACATTATAACCGATATCACACAATCAACTAATAGAAAGTAAGTTATTATCCAAATCTCCAATATACCAAACATTTTCAATGTAGGTAGGCATTTTTTAATAGTTTCAATACCTTTCATTTTACCCTTTTGAGAACCACCAAAGGAGATTAAGCCTCCATTTTTTTAGAATCAATTCTATAAATGGGCTCTTATATATGTTCATATGTTTTGGACATCCAATGTCAAGTTACTATATGTTCCTTGAAGTTAATATGTAAGATATACTTCCACTTATAAGTAAAGTCTTGGTTTTAGGTACCCAAACTTGAACTTTGGGTAATTTGGAGTTAGTTGTGGCAATTATTCTACTTTTAACAAGCCATATCTACCTAATTCTTTGTTTTCTTTTCTAACGGTAAGAAGTGTAATAGGTAGAATGTTTTCATAAAAAATTCTTTTTAAAAGAAAATTTTTGATTTTCCAAATCAGTTTTCAAAACATCCATGCTATCTAGCGATGCACTTAGAATTTCATTTTTTTTTTAAACTTCCTTTTTCATGAAGTAAAATTAATTTTCAAGTTTTAGAAAAACTTTTTCTTCCTTCAGAACATCAACCCTAACTTTAAAGGAATCTCTCTCTATAAAGGCATAATCTAATTCTCCAATAAATTAGAAAGAGTTATCTTGAGCAATCTATATTTAGTAGCAAGTTTCTTATACTCGAAAGCAAGATTAGCAAATTCATCTTTAATTCATAAAATGTTAGATTGTTTAACTTACCCTATTGAGTGCTTTCAACATCTTCCTTAATTGCCATGATACATAAGTTGGCATTTTCTTCTTTCTCATTTTCTTCATCATTTGAAGAATCGCTTACTTCACTACCACTCCATGTGGCAACAAGAGATTTCTTCTTCTTACCAAACACCTTTCTTTTCTTCTTCAAGTGTGGACTATCAACTTTGATATGTCCTGTCTTTTTGTACTAGTATCTAACAATTGGATTGTTTTTGAAACTTTGATCCATCCTTTGTGTAGCATTTGAAGAATTTTTGTCTTTCATTGCTGCCCTTCACTTAACCATCTTGTTGAATTTTCTAGTGAGGAGCAACCTCTTCATCACTATTTGCAACTCCATTATTGCTCTCCATTTCATCTATCTTAAGAACAATGGATTTGTCTCTCTTATTCTTAGACTCTTCCATTATCACTCTTCCATTATTGCTCACCATTAAACAAATTTCACTAATCTCATATGTCATTAGAGAACCCATCAACTCATCACATTTTAAGGTTTCTAAGTCATTGGTCTTTTGTATTGCAGTGACCTTAGGACTCCAAGACCTTAGCAAACACTTGGAACCTTGTTTACAAATTCCCCATTAGTGTAAGTTTTTCCAATAGACTTTGAGGATTTGATATTATTTCTAAACCTTGTAAACATTTTAGTAATTGATTCATTGAATCTTCCTAGATAACAATTCATACTTAAGAGTGAATAAATTTACTTTAGTTTTCTTAAAATATTCATAACTTCATGAGTTACCTCCAACATGCTCCATATCTCTTGAACTGGCTCACATGTAGAGATTCAATTGAACTTGTTTGCATCCAAAGCACAATAGAGTTCATTGCCTTGTCATCCATTTGTGCTTTCTAGAAGTCTTCATCATTGCATCCATTCATTGGTGTGTAATGAGGGAGACCATCCATCTAGATATATGGCTTATAAGGCCTTCTTCTATTTGTCTCCACTATTTGTATCCTTCTAATTTGTTGAAGATTTTAGTATGTGCCTTCTAATAGCTACAATTAGTGTTATTAAAGGATAGTGGCTTGTGAGAGGACGAACCTTCTGTAGCATTTATTGACTACTTGTTGTGATATTTTGGAATACTTTGAAGATGGATCTTGAACTCTTTTTGAAAATTGGAGAGCACCTACTTTGATATCAATTGATAGGTCCAAATTTTTGGGAAACTTTTAAAAATATCTGCTTAAAAACAATGAAACAAGTTTTAAAGAGTTTGTCACACAATCAAAAGCTAGGCATAGAAATTTATAGTAGTTCTACAAATCATCCAAAATACCTGCTTCCACTCTCTCATGGTAATCTCTACCTTGAACTTCCACTAATCATTGAATGATTTTACACACCACCTAACATTGTGTTGGCTCACAAACAAAGGATTAGATCACTTACATCAACTCTACCATCTTACAAACACCCAAGACAATAGAGCTATATAACTATCAATAAAAGTAAAGAATATGAAGAAGAATCTCTCTCTTGAATAGTAAAACACAAAATATACTCAATGGAGAGAGAGTTTATGATACAAATGAATAGAAAGAATTAACACATGGCTTGAGGAAGTTTGTTTGCATAGAGCTTGTTGGCCACACTCTTGATTTTCAATGTCTCCACTTGCTTATTTTTCTCTTTTAAAGAGTTATATATGTAATCTCATTTCAAAATGATCCATTGTAGATCCATCCTTAATCATTGAAGAGCATCCTTTTCTAATAGGAGATAAAGTGTTAAATTTTAGTTGAAAGCTTATAGTTTGTCTCCTATATAGTTTACTATTTTAAAATTCTAGTTGACTATATTTCTTATGCAAAAGATAGCTAAATGATCTATGTACCTAATCAACTCCTTTTTAACCCAAAAGCTCAAACCCATTTGGTTTTTTCTATAGTTGATTGGATTATAGAAATAATAAACTATTTTTGCAAGCAAGCATCCACTCCTATCATTTAGCAAACTTATTTTCAAAATATTCAACTACTGTAGACATGTGAGTTTAATCTAAACATATTGGAATGAAATAGCTAACTCACTTCAAGATAGTTAGCTATTTTTGTGTATTGAGTCAAACTTGTGTAAAGTCTTCAATTCTTCAATCCAACTATAGTCCTTTCTCAGATAATTTGCTAAAATTGTGATCTTCATGCTACTAGGCTATTACACAAGAATTAGTCGACTCCTCTTCCAAGATAATCGACTCTTTTCATTGAAGAGTTTATACAATCATTCAATTGCAATCAATCAAGAAGATCTATTAGCAAGTCTTGATAATCAATTGAATCCAATTCTAGTCAACTAGTTTTGTGAGGCTTAGATAGTTTTGAATCAAAACTTAACCAATTTGATTCCTAATTGTTTCTAAATAAGGATACATAGAAATATTCTTGAAAACAAGTTAGAATTAAAAAATAAATGATATTTTTTTTATTGTCAAAATAAAGACTTTGGTTAACATTTAGGAATTAGGGTAGTAGATTCTAAGTAGTTTGCTTCATATAACCCTTTGTTATAAAAATAAAAAATAAAGAAGTAACCTTCAAAGTTGGTAGCAGGATTCATTTTGAGACTTGTTTTTGGACTCAACTTAGATAAGCCTCGCTTTTGAATGGCCTAATCTAAAGTGATAGTTTGCTTCATAATTCTTTGAAAAATAAAAAATAAAAGATGCTAGTGGGACTCATTTTGAAACTTGTTTTTGGACTCAACTTAGATAAGGCCCCGCTTTAATGACCTACTCATCTTGTTGGACCTCCATCATCTAAAAATATTGATGCCCATTAGATGCTTCTAACCATTAGTTATTTTAATAAAAAAATCCAATGGTCATGATTTAAAAAGCCAAAAATAATATAGCTTAAATCATTCAATGATCATGGATTTCAGTGTTAACTTAACTAAGGCACTCTAAACAAGATAAAGGCATTACATCATCCAAAGGTGGAGGGTAGCTAGGTTGAGTGCCAAGAATGCACCCTAAAATGAGGGCTATTAGAAGGAATCTTCTCCAAATACTCGAGATAACTTGATTTGAAGGCACACACTATTATCATTACTTTTAGGCCATAAATAAACTTGAATATGGTGTTACAGTTATAGAAACCTTTGTTCTTTTTCATTTTTTTATTTATACGATTGCATTTATTTTTGGGTGTCATATTAAACTTCAAGGGGATGACTCTTTTTCAATAAAGCTCATTCTTTATGGATTTCTTTCTATTTCTATCATTTTAAACTCATTTTTTAAAGATATCACTTTTTATGACTTTAATCATGATTTTCTTCAATATTTCAACCTTAGGTTTCAAGTAATCTATAATAATATGATTCTTATCTAGGATATGATGGTCAGTTTTTAAGTTTAGTAAAATAGTTCTAGATTAAGAAGTTATTGGATAGATTAGTATTATTATTTAAATTTTATAGTTTTTATAGTTTATTATCTTTCTCCCTGATGAGGAAGGGCCTCCACCTAGTCTTTATTGACTTAGAAAAAGCTTGTGATAGGGTTCTCAAAGAGTTAATATGGTGGGTGTTGGGGGAGAAAGGGATTTTGTGGGGGTGTATAGACATAATTAAGGATATGTATGAGGCAGCAACAACAAACATTATGACCATTAGCAGAGAGACCTGCAATTTTTCTATCACTATAGGATTGCACCAAGGATCAGCATTGAGCCTATACCTTTTCACATTAGTTATGGATGTAATAAAATATCTGCTCAAGAAAATTCCATGGTGCATGTTATTTATAGATCATATAGTTTTAATTGATAAGGCAATGGAGGGCATAAACACAAAGCTAGAGTTATGATTTTAACAAGGAGAGGAATGAAATGGGCACAAGTAAAGATTGATAACTAAGAAGGCTCCCCTAAAAGAACACTTCTGATACTTGGGGTTGATAGTTCATGAGAGCAAAGAGATTGAAAAGAAGGTGAACTAGAGAATCCAAGTGGGTTGGAACAAATGGATATGCACCACTAGAGTTTTGTATAATCAGAGGGGGCCACTCAAACTTAAAGAAAAATTATATAGGATAGCTGTAAGGATAGCCATGCTCTATGGATTAGAGAATTGGGCAATTAAGGAACAACATGTACATATGATGAGAGTTGCCAAAATGTGAATGTTGAGATGGATGAGTGGCAAGATAAGAAAGGATAGGATTAGAAATGAAAATGTTAGAGAAAACATAGGAGTAGTGCTAATTGGTAACAAGATGAGGGAGATTCGACTTAGATGTTTTGGACATGGCCAAAGGAGACCAAAAATGGTCCCAGTTAGGGGTAAGTCGAAGGTTCTAAAAGTGAAAGGGGAAGTCCTAAAAGAATATGATAGAAGTGGCGAGAAAATATTTAAAAATGTCAGATTAAATGAAGCCATGACACTTAATAGAGGGGAATGGAGAAACGAGATTCAAGTGATTGACCTCTAAGCAAGATTAGGTCTTGATGATGATGATGATGATGGCGACTATATTTCTCCATGCCTTAGTAACTTTTCCATGAAATCTTCAACTTTTTCAATTCTTAGATATTTTCCATCATCTATTTTGTAGCTATCTGGTTCTTTAGTTATGGGTAAATAGGAATGCTATGCATAGTTTTTGAGTATTTTTGACATGCATAATCAAATGTAGATGAATGATTAAGTTAACATTTGATTGGCAAAATGTGATACCACATGAACATTCCTAATATTGTTATATAATGGCTAGATTTGCACCAACTTTTTGTATATGACTCACGAATGTGAGCTTTGAATTGTATTTTAAGAGATCTAAGATTGTTTCAAGTTTAGCAAAATACATACACTTAGCTCATAGCATAAGGTCAAAGTTGCCTTTGGATTTGTACTTTTTGGAACCATCGATTGGATTGGATTGGATGATCCAAAGATCTACCTAATTGAATCATGATATGGATCCTAAATATGATCAATTGGCACTCTTTTGGATGTAGTTTTGATAATTTTATTTTAATTTAGATTAATGGATTTAATTTTATCATATTACATAAGAATTTAGTTTTATATAACAAATAAATATTTTCATGTATGTAAAAGTTGAATTTATGTGGAGGGTCAAATTGTAAATTTAATTATTTTTTTTTACTTACAGGGACATGGTTTCTTCCTTATCATGTTTTTCTTCTTCTTCTTCCTTTTCCTGCTATCCTGAAGCTAAGGTAAGTGAAAACTATATACTTTTGCTTTCCTATTCTCCTCTTCCTCAAGGATGAAAGAGTATAAGTGTGAATGATATTAGTTGATTTATGACTTGTGATATAAAATTTGATATATTTAAACAGCGATGTCAAGTAACTTGTTTGCATAGGTTACGGTGATGGAAGACAATAAGATTTGGCAAACTATAACCATTGATGAAGATATCTTAAATGTTTGACATCAGATGCACTCATTTATTTAGGTTGTGATAGACAATTTTATTAAGAAATCATGAATTTTGTTTTCTCTTTTCCCCATGTGTTCTATAGGAGGCAAATTTAAAATCAACACGAGTATGAGCCTAAGCTAATAGAAATGCAAGTATTTTGGATAATAAAGTGGATAGATTTGATGCAAACCCACCATGTCCATAGCCCTTAATTTTTTGTGAATCAAATGGTTCCCAAAGCTAGGGTTTAGATCAACTAATTCTCATAAAAAGTATGAATTTCTTCACATATGTACCTTGATTTTTAGTGAAAATCTCACTTAAGGGTTCTAAACTTTTAAACAGCTCACATGAAGGCATAAACTTTTTAAAGTGTGTCTTCATAAGGGCCCACCTAAGGATTTGTTGCATTGAGAATGGGAATGGCTTCATGTGCCCAATCACATGACATTACTTGAGGCTATTCTAGTCATTTTAGAAAATTGACCTAAACAACTATAAAAGAAAAAGAAATATAAGGTTGTCTTCTTCGTTGGAATGTGGGTGAGGAAACCAAGGTGTGTTTAGATCAAATGTGATCCAAACATAAATGAGAATGAAAATTGGAGAGAGAAAGAAAATGGAAATAACCAATAATGGTTTCAATGAACTAAAGAGAGAGAAGCAACTAATAAAATGAGAAATTTTGAATAAATAGAATCATTAAATCACCCCAAATTGATCTAGTTCAAGGTCACTCATAGTATCTACGCAACCAACTGAAGACTATTGCTACTTCTCAAACTTCCTAGCAATAGTTGTGAGCCTCGCCACTACATACAGTGAAGCTCCAACCCACTACACCTGGAAACATACCTACATTAGAAAATTCATGTTTCCCACTTTAGACACAATTCTTCTATTTAGTCTTAAGGAATTTCTTTGCCATCCAATGAAATCATTTACTCAATCATTTTTGTTTTTGAATTGGGAGTGGATTTGAACCCATACGCACCTCTTGGTTGTGACAGGTCTTTTAAACTAATTTGATTAAGCTCACTCTAGTTTTCTTTTTGGTATTATTTGTAACTTTATGTTTCAAAGAAAAAGATCTATTGTTGTTCATCAAATGTCTGATGTTTCCATTTCACCATTTTGTAAATTTTTACCTTCTGATAATTCATGTAAGCTTCTAGCATATTAGAGTATTGAGGATGAACAACAATCTTGGCTTTAGTGACATCAACCCCACTAGAGTTGCCATTCCCATGTTGTTGTATTCATCCTCCTCCAACAACTCTCTCAAGAATGGATAGTGGAATTCTTGCAAATGCTGGGAGGAGCTTCCTTCTATCTTCATGGGAAAATGCTTTCCAAATTGTTAACTTTCACCTCATTTTCATTGTTTATTGATTAAGATTTTTTCTTTTCATGGTTGTCCATATTGGGTTTCAGTTATTCATGTCAAAATAAGCAAACCCACCTTGGTTTGTCACCCACCAATGAAGAGGACAGCCCTATGTGATCATTTTTATGAAATGATCCATATACCGATAAAATGAAGTCATGTAATTAGGCATGGAAGGCTACTCTTGATCTCAATGTAATTAACTGTTAAGGTTAGCACTTAATGGAGACACGCCCAAAATTAGGTAGACCATTTAAGTTAGATTTTCACTAAAAATTAGGGTAAATATATGAAAAAAACATTTTAAAAGTGTTTGCATCTAGCTATCAACCATTTACCCTTTCAAATTCAATTCTTTTGGACAAGTAAATGTCACTCACATCCCCAAATATGCATTAGATATTCTAATGTAAAAATAATAGATCTTTGGACTCTCTTAAAGAATTTGCACGATTTCAATCTTTTAGTTCTCACATCTGATTTTTTGGGAAAAAGGTTAACCTTTCGATCTTGGTTTTTATTTAGTTCAATAGTCTTTGGTTCTTAAGTGTTTCTAATCCTAATTTTGTTGAATGATTATTTAGTCATCAGTTTTTAATGTAATATCATTTGGTGCTTAAATCTTGTTATTTTAAAAATGATTCCAATGTTAAATTTTAGTATTAATCAATATGATCCTAGATCTTTTTATCGGAATGAGCCAATCATTAGATTTTGATCTTAGATTGAATTTAGTTGGAAATGATCTTCTTTAGATCTTGAGCTTAGGATTATCCAATCCCTTGATCAAGATTTCAATCATCCACTCTAATTGTTGAAATTAGTCAAATTTGATCCCTTTAAACCATTTTTTGAAATGCTTTTTGTCATTAGGTTCTAGTCTTAAGTTGATTGATCATTTAATCTTATATTGGTAATGACGTGATCACTAGATTTTAATTTTAGGCTGATATGATATGTAGAAATGATTTGAAGAAGCTGGTTATTGGATCTTTATATAGGTCAATCCAATTCTTAGATTATATTTTGGTAATGGATTGGCAATTAGTTCTTTACCTCAAGCTGATTTGATCCTTGGATTGAACTTATAGATGATCCAACCATCAGATCTTAGTCTTAGATCATTTAATACTTAGATATCAATTTGAAGGCCATCTTTACCTCAAGTTGATTTGATCCTTGGATTGAACTTATAGATGATCCAACCACTAAATCTTAATCTTAGGTTGTTTGATGCTTAGATATCAATTTGAAGACCATCTGGCTCAAGCCTACTAACTTTACTTATCGAATGTTAGATATTTGATGGTCCATAAATTCATGCTGACTGGATAATTCTAGCATCTCAAGCAATGAGATTTTGAAGATGGAGAATGGACATTTAGAAACTTCATTAGTTCATGTTTAGTGACCCTACATTGATAGAATTGTTCAAAAATAGATAAGTAGAAAAAGGTTGAAATAATCTAGTTTACTTTTGGCTCCAAGAAAACCAAAACTGGACCATTAAGTTCCAGCTAGCTAGGAACCATACTATTACAAAGTTTGGTTCTTTCATTGAAATTCCAATCCTACTTTTTGGTGATTGGATATCTATCAATTTAACATATGAAAGAGAAAAAAACAAAAACAAACAACTTAAGATGATAAAATTTCAAATTGTCTTCTGTTTTTCTTTTTTCTATTTAACTTTATGTATACTAGTTAACCATAAATTTGTTGGTTAACTAGTACATAGGCAAGCAAGAACACCATATAAAAATAATACAATAACCAAACATATGATACTACCAACTCTAGTAATGAAACAAATAATAACAGTAAGGATTCAAAGTAAAGAAGATTAAATATGGGAGATGGGTTGGTGGGGAGTATACATTTCTGTTATTAATTGTCTACATTACTATCTTTTCTTTATGGCACTAGAGATGTCAGAATATGTATGGATAAACCATGGATTATTTATGGACAATAAGCTACAATCAAACCAATATGAATTTGTTCTTTGAAATAGTACTCTAGTTTTTTTATTCTATTCTTATTGGTCTTTAGTTTCAAGCAAAAATCATTTAGCCCGCAGAAGTACATAAATAGGTTGGATGAACCATAAGTGGTTTGTTACTAAAAGTAGATTGCCTCACAATATCTTATGAGGAGATCATGCCCTACAAACAATGGGCCTCATTATGTTATGATCCAAGCCATCTTCAGATGGATGAAGAATGTACAAATTCAAATACATCTGAACTTTGAAAGCCTATTATATTTTCCTTTAAATGACTATCAGAAGATCAAAGTACAACAATTTGAATTTGACAACAAACCCCTTAATGCTTAGAATCAACCAAGGGTGAATAATTTTTATGTAAACTATTGGAAGGGAAACTTTGTCAGATAAAAAGTTTGAAGTAGGAATTTCAATGCTTTACTCAGGATCAAAGAATTGATAAGAAATGAATCAAAAAACTAGGATACAGTTACTTAATTTTGAATAAATGGTGTTCCCATTTCAAAGAATTGATTCATATTGGTTGCGTTCTAGTTTCATTAGAACCAAATATGAGAAAATATATATTGTTAAACTAAAATGGCCTTATAATTTTTACTTTAAATAGAAATTCAAATGAGGGTAAAATAATAACTTAATTAAATTTTGGCATATGACTTTTTTCAAAAAGGAAAAATTATGCAAATAGGCCATTATAACTTATCTGTAAATAATGTAACATCCTAATGATATGAGGATCAATAGAAATAGGAGGAAATTAGAAACAAAAAATGTATACTCCTCTAGTTACTAGCTAACCAATAAATGCATGGCTAATTGGTATTTAAACAATTAAATAAAACTTATACATAACCTATATTTTTGGTTATTAAGTTGCCTATCTTGTACTTTTCTTTTATTTCTTAGATTCAATAATCCAAGAAATGAATTGGAATAAATAAACAGTCTGGCTTATTATAGGAATTGAACTTTGGAATGGTTTGATTCTAAGCCAGTTGAAATTTTAATGGTCCAATTCTAGTTTTCTTAGAACCAAACTGAAGCATGACCTTTAGACCGTAGTTATTGGGTTGATACTTTTGTTTGCTAATATTTTCGAAATGATTGTCTCTAAAAGAAAAGAAAACTTTCCTAAGTGAAAATATGTACATCCATTAGATAAAACTCTTTAGATGGTAGTCGCATGCATATCTAAGAATTCACACAATGCTACGCACAAGTGGTCCAAGCCATTCAATGATTGAAAGCATTAATCTGGCTTGGAAGGCTATGCAACAATTATTTCATTTCTAGACAATTTAACTCTTTGATTTCTACAGTTTCTTTTGGCTTTTCGGAGCAATTTGTGCATGGATTAAACTATTATTATTTTAATAGTGAAGAATGATAAAACAAACTAAATTTACTTAAAATCTCCAAATAAGAGGAAAGTACCATCTCAAACCTTCTAACTAAGTGTATTGAGGAGAAGTGTCTTGGAGTTTGCGAGAACAATTGTGCTAAATTGTTAAATTTTCATTGCAATTTGATGGCCTTAAAATAGACTAGGCTCTTCTAGAACACATCCTATTTTATATGTGTTTGAGTAACTTTGTCAACGTAATAAGTCTTTAAAATGTCTAGTGCAGTTGGTTGTAGTGCTTAGTTATAGGTTCTAGTTGCTGTTTTCCCCTTTGACTAGGATTAGATTTAGGAATGCGTGTGAGCAATTTGATTTGTAATTCGTTGCTTGTATCAAAAAATTAGAAAACATAATCCATGGTTTATTTTTTCTCATGGTAAACAATGCCTTTGACATTATCAAGCATTGCTAAGATTGAAGAAAAAATTAGCCTTTTCTGTAAGGGCAAAACCTGTCGACTTTACCCAATACCAAAACTAAAAATGGGATTCATGAAATGGAGATGTTTGAGACATGGCCTGTGTAAGACTGCACCCAAGACGAATGATTTGCATCACCGAACATATAGGCCTCGCATATTTTGAGTGTTATTTCCTTGACTTTTTACATGCAAGACCAAAATTGGAAAGTCTTTTATTCTCGATCTCAAACAACAAAAAGCCCATGTATTTTCAAAAGGATGCGTAAGAATAAGTGGATCACAAGAGAGAAATCACAAAGATAAATTGGTTTACCAAACAGTGGAACTAATGAATCTGGACATTCGATCGGATTAATAGTTGACCAATTATGTCCTAAAAGTACAATTTGAAGGCTAAGAATTGAACGGCTGGCATCACTCCTGGCGCTGGATCACTTTACAACAATTGGCGATAGGACCCACGACATGGACCCTTCCAATTAAACCCACCTTACCAAAAGAGGAGTCTGAAATAAAAGATAGAAGCATTTTCTTCTCAAAGACTATGGGAGTCCATATATCCCAGCTGACAAAGATCATCACCCAACAAATTGTTATAAGAAAAATCACGCATGTCCACAAAAGTACTGATTCAGATGACGGCATGCCTTGCTCCAAATTGCTGGGGGGATCACGCTTATGGTGTAGTGTTGGCACAAATCCGACCATCGAGCCACTTGCTCATTGCCATGTGTCACTTCTCGTGGCAATCAGAGATAACTTTGCTAAGTGTTTTCAGAAAGGAAGATACAAAGATGGACTGAAAAAGCTCTGATGGGGCAGCTGAAATGATCCCCAAGCCCTCTTCTCGTCCATCTGGAATTTGCTAACGTATTAACACCAAAGCTGGCCAACACTCTATCATTCAAAAGGGGAGATGAAGTCGCCCAAGGATAATGCAGAAAGCACTACGCTGCTTGACCACACAAAGAGCCCCTCTCACTTTCTCTTCTTCTGCATTAATAAGCTCACGTCATGCAGTTATAAGTAAAGGTTGCAAACCTGAGGGAGTTCAAAGAAGGCCCTTTTAGACTAAAGCATGCACCTAATATATGTAAAGGAAGAAACTAGGCTTCATGCGCAGGCCCGCTTTGAAAATAAAACCTTATAAATATCCACATGTCTATGCATATGTCCATGTCTGTGATCTACTATCTGTCTATATATGTTGGAAATATTAGATTATCGTGCGCATAAGCCTAAGTAAATTAAAAATATTATCATGGATATCTGCTCATGTTATTTATACGTCTACAGTTGGTGAGTGGTGCTTGAGATGGGATAATCTAACGTGATATGAGATGATATGGACCATATCATCTCTCTTCACCTCATGGCAAATTTGATCATCTCATACCAGTCTAAGTAATCTCAAGCTAGATCTCATATTGTCTTATCTTGCATCAGCTCATTTCATTTTTATAATAAAAAAACTCTTAGCTGGTCATGCGCATGTCCCTGGTTTAATTTAGATCTTATAAAAGTACTTTTTATCCATGTCTATCTGTCGACCTCTATGTAATGGAAATCTTGGGTCTGCCATGAGAACAATCCCGTTATGGGTTTAGGACTTGTTGCCCCGTTTAAAGGAGCAGAAAGTAGTCAAACAAAACGGGAGCAACAAAAAATTGATAGGTAAAAAACACATGTTACATAAGGTCCTAAGTTGAAAAAGACAGAGAAAGAAGCAGAAAAAAAAAAAAATTTTGTCTGAAATCGGAATTTTAGTGTGAAGTTTCTCGTGTCAATTTGTTCCATTGGTAGTTTTTGTGATCCACATTTGAAAGGAAGCGTGGCTGCTGTTAACATCATTCAATTATTAACCAGGACAGTTCAGCAAATTCAGCTAACATTGAACTAAATGCCTGAAAGCGCTCGCTGCGCTACGGATCACATTAGTGGAAATATGTGACATACCAATTTATAAGGGAACTGCATCTACTCTGAAGACTGTATGAGAGCCTGGAAGATCCTCACTGATTGATCGAGATCAAATACTATTAATCATGACTTCTTGGAAAAGGGAGAAGAAAACGTTGGGAGCATGCCTCTTCGAATTTGGAAGGTTTTACGTACAGGGATGTATAACTTACGTCTGCTACGTAAGTAGGAAATGGACCCAAGGAAAATGTGGTCTCATAGTGGCACATCAAATCAAGCAATAATACACATTGGGAAATTTTGGTTTAAATGATTTGCTTAGGCCATGTCTCATCTGTGAGAAACATCACCACCAGAAATACAATTTTCATCTTTGTAACTAAACGACAGATGGGACGCAATAATTGTACAGTCATGCAAATCATGCATTATGGCTGGCATCATCTCACGCAATCCCAACATTCACTCACATCAACTTTAGTACGAAGTGGGAGAAAACATAAGGAGCACTACACATAGTTCATACATTTCACTCTTGCCTCCACTACTTACTGCAAAACAGTTTTTCTTTTTCTTTTTCTTTTTTTTTTCTTTTTTTTTTTTCTGTATCATTATTATTTTAAGAACAAGAAGATAAGCTTTTATTAAAATGACGATCGAGAAGATCTCAAAGCCATACAGCAGGAGCAAGATCAAGCCACAAGAATCATAGCAAGAGGTCCATGGATCTAGCTGGCCGCTAGTAACACCCATAACTTGAGGCCCCAAAGCCTGAGGACCACGTTACAAATCAGCTATAATGGCTTACGAAGCCTAAGGACTTGACTTTATAGCATTATTGCAAAATTGATGTCAGCCAGGTCCCACCATTTTGGAGGATGTGAGTATGTCGCAAAATTCAAATACATTGGTTGATTCTGGCATTTGGCTGTCTTCGATACCCTCAGTTTAATTGCTGTCCATTTTAGAACTTGAAGTGGTTCTGGAAAAACAATTGAAGGATATGAAATCCAAAATATGTGATTTTTGGGATAGGGCTACCTACCGCATGACCTTCTGAGATAAATGGTCATATTATCAAGTGAGAATTCCAGTTTTGGTCATTTCGCAAAAGATATGGACACTATATTGCACTTTAGCGTCTCTACCATTGAGGACTCTAATTTGCTTTTCAACTTATTTCATAACAATAATGCTATGTTACCATAAATCCTGGGTCAAAACTGACTGCAGACTCAAAAGAAAAAAGACTACCAGAATTCACTAGCCATTGTCACTACAAAATGACCAAACTTTTGGCGTTTTAATCCCAACCTTTGAATTTCTCTCACTAACACCTCTATATAACCCTCTCCCTTATAA
Source organism: Warburgia ugandensis (assembly GCA_035236585.1). Lineage (NCBI taxonomy): Eukaryota > Viridiplantae > Streptophyta > Magnoliopsida > Canellales > Canellaceae > Warburgia > Warburgia ugandensis. The sequence goes on from CP141134.1 coordinate 45,001,309, forward strand.
TCCTGTTTTCTCTACATGTGTGGGAAATTTTGTGCTAGCCATACTCTCCATTGACTAATTCAAACCTTTAGATCCAGTTCTTGATACTGTTTAAAATCTCATCTTGAATCCCATATTAATCTTAGTTCAAAAACAGTTGAGAGGTTCTATTCTGGAAAGTTTTTGCTGAGATAAAGGGTTTGAAGTTGTTGAATTTGGAGAATAACAATTTTTAAGGAGTTCTTCTTTTTAACACATCTTCTATAAAGAGATTGGCTATTTTGAAGTTGAGTAATCACTCTTTGATTTCTAAGAAGGTGAAGTTTGAAATTGCTCCCTGTTATAGAGACAAGTTTTGGTTTTACCACCATTTGACTATTTAATATCTACAAATTCAACATCAGGATATGAAGATGATACTGAAGATAATGCAGCTCTTGATAGAAATTTCACATAATATGATGGTCCACAAGAAAACATAGAAATCTATCATCTAGCAAACAAGCTTAGAAAAATTGGCATCTAAAAATTTGCTAGGATCCAACTAGATTGGAGCTGGTATGAAATTGGATGTTGTTGGAATAGTAACACTAGCTATATAGTACTATTTTGGTATGTGTGTGTGTGTGTGTGTGTGTGTGTGTGTGTGTGTATATATATATATATATATATATATATATATATATATATATATATATATATATAGAGAGAGAGAGAGAGAGAGAGAGAGAGAGAGAGAGAACTATAGTAGCAAGGAGGTTTGACTAAGGCACTCTGTCGAGAAAGATCCATCATAATGTACTAAGTGGATAAAACTTCTGGAGAATAATGGGAAGTGAAAATTTCCTACAATAAAAAGTGTGGGATTCTCTATTATAATTACCAGATTTTTCGCAATGAGTTTGTGACAATATTGTAGTTGTAATGGGACATGGACAAACATGCACACGTGCACGCACGCGCACGTGCACATAAGGCAGCCCAATGCACATATATAAGACAACCCAGTGCACGTAGCTCGATGCACGCAGCCCCCATGTATGTTGGGTTCGGAAAAGCTTGACCACATAGGGTCTACAGTGCGCAGCCTTACCTACCATTTTGCAAGAGGCTGTTTTCATACCTTAACCCCATGACCTCCAGGTCACGTAGCAATAACTCATTTGTTGAGCCAAGGTTCCCTTCTACGTGGGCATATATATCATAAAACAAAATTAATGGTATTGAAATCTTGGACAATGATATGGTTTAGAATTTTCTAATGAGTGACATTAGTTTTTCTTTGGCATTTACTATCTCAGATGGGACCCGACATATTTAATGCTTGGAACACCCAAACTTGTCCAACTTGTCTTTCTAGTGTCTAGTGAAGCCTTGCCAGGCGAACTTTAAGTATATTTACAAATTAACTAGTAAGAGCTACTTCAAATTGGACTCATATTTCCTAAACTTGTTAAAGAACATTTTACCTCATATTCTTCTACTCATAGGAAAATCATAAATTTGGCAAAACAGTGATATTATCGCAGTTGTTCATCTTGTGTGTAATTATAAGACCATTCCCACCATACAACTCACTATTAATGTGACACCCCGGATTTTAACAAAACTTTTTCCTCATTAAAATAAAAATAATAATCTGTTTTAAGAAAATAGACGGGATCCCTAAAAATTTTAAATTTTATATCATAGAGCTTTTAACGCAGCTTTAAAAGAATTTCTCGAAAGCGTAAACTTCGGGGGTCAACCTCATTCAAAACCGTAATCATAAACAACATTAAAACATTGATACTTTGAGCATGCTCGATTAAAACCACAATAAATACACTGGCTAATTAAAGACGATAGTAAATCAATTCAAACGTCACCAGGTTCCATCCATAATCACCACAATATCTCCATCTAAACTTTAACAATTCTCCATAACATAATATGAGTCCAATCTATAATATGTATCCACATCTAAGAAAGTCTCAAAAGTCTAATCCAAGTGACATACTCTAATATATATATCCGAAGGAAAAAAATAAAATAGAATGTCTTCAAGCCTCCTTCATGATCCCCGCTACTCTGCCTGCTTTCCCTTGTTGTTATCGCGTTCCAAATCTGAGGCATTGCAAAACAAGGCAATGCCTCAGAAAGCTATGCTTGTGTAGGTGATTACACTCAAATAAAGTTTAACAAAGTTTACAATAGAATTCTCATAAGGGACGCATACCCAAAACATGTCAAATAACTGAAATGCTTGCAATCACAACTTTCACAAATCAGATGCTGAGGTAAATCAGTATAACATGCAAGGCATGATCAAAATATAAGGCAAGTACATCAAAACCATACTAATATATATACCCATGGAAAGATATGCATGCAATCATTGATACCAAAACACTGTATCAAAACTATATCAAACTTTCTCCAACATACTCAATCACTAGTGATGTGTATCCATACTAACTTTGGTACCTCCCGTGCAGTCAACATCAGTCCCCGGAGTCTCTCACGGCCTAGGCCCGACATGCCCCGGTTCACCATACATACAACATCATATAAACATGCACAACTATATGGGTTACTATGCTGCAATGGCAACCCCATCAGGGTCTAAACCACCGCCGCTCCTCGTCGACACCAAACGAGAGACTTTCTCCGTCCCCATGGGAAGGGACGGACCAGTAGGGGGGACTACCCATGATACCACCCCTACGTACCTGGCCCTGTATCACTCTAGGGCGGTGTCTATCATCATCCTCATCACAAAATCAGAGGGCGGGTGGCCAACCCTACAACCCTCCTAGCATAGTACCCACCGGGTGAAAGCACCCGTCATAAATCATCGACAAGGTATAAATCTTACAAACCTTGTAAATACATTATAAATAATCTCAATAACACAATTAAAGCCCGACAAACATTGTCATTTCAAATAGAAAAGTCATGCTATAACACGGAAATAGGGATCTAATTATGTATACGAGAAGATGTAAAACACATGTCTCAAAGCTTTAAAATCCATTCATGGTTATTGAAATCATGAAATAATTGAATAGAATCACCTACCTCAGAAAATGAAAGGCTCAAATCAAGTGCGTGGAAATATCACATGGCGCGCTCTTACGTACCTGTTACATCATAAATCTTCCATCATTTAGTAATTTAATACTAGTTAACCCTCTAATCTCCTAGATTATCTCACATTTGATGTATACTATCAACCTCTAAGGCCTGATCATCCATTGATCAACCTGATTGAGACTATCTAACAACATTCTGTGGTTTAACTAAAAAAAACAGAATTTATATCTAACTTTTCAAGTCACATCTAGGTCCGCGCCGTCGATACGGTCGCAACGCCTCTTCCGGATCGCGATTTGGACCTCTGTAGCTCCTAATAATCAAGTTTTTATGAATGAACGGTCAAAGGACCTAAAAATCACAAAAATCAAGTGCGTCGCACGTGCTCTCGCGCGTGCGGGTGTGTCCACAGACGCGCTGGACAGGCAGACGCCTGTCTTCGTGCGGCCGCTTGCCCAGACACGCTAGGCGTCGTTTTTTTCGGGCGGGCGCGTGCACAAATGCACTGTGCGTGCGTCTATTTCGTGCGGCGCGTGTGTCGTTTCGTGCGCGCGCGGGCACGGCGTTCGTGGGCGCTGTACGCGAGTGTACCTGACGTGCATCAGTGTGCTGCGCACGCGTGGCGCGTGGTGCGCGGTGCCACGTGTCTCCTGCGTGGGACGCGTGGCGTGCGAATGCTACGCGCGTGGCGTCGTGTGTAACGCGTGTGGCATCGTGTGTCTGGCGCGTGTTGCCTGCATGCGTGTTGCCTGCGTGGCACCTACGTGGCGCCTACGTGGCATGCGACAAGGGTGACACGTGTCACCAACGGCTGCCGTCGCCGGAGAAGACGGCCGGACTCCAGTCGCCGCCAGCGACGCACAGGTGTCCAAATAGTGCGATTTTTGCACCGTTTTGCTCAGTTTTTCGCATAGATCTCATTTATAAGCCCCTTTTCAACCAACTATGCCATTATCTAGTGTTTTTATACGATTTTTGTCACGTCCCTAAAATTTTCCCCTATACTATTTTATGAGTTTCCCGGCATATCCAGCCGTCCGATCACCATGAAAATTCATGGGATTGTTCTTCATGTTACAATGCCTATGATGGACGGTTCAGATCACAATCTGATGCCGTTTCATCAATTTATTTTAACAAAAACAGTACTTCCTACTTGTTCAACGGAAAATGGCAATCCACACCGTTTTCCGGCGTTAAAAAAGCAGAAACACTAGGAAAACACAGGGAAATGTAGAGGGTGGCCTACCGTGGTTAGATCGCCACTGCATGCGCCTGCTCGAAGAGTTCCGCGTCGTGCCCTGCGTCGCCCAACCAAACTCAGAAGTGAATGGTTTGGCCACACACGAGACAGGGTTGGCTTTTATAGCCTCATTGTGGGTCCCATGCACTGTAGGCCCATGCATATTTACAATTTTACCCCTCCTCTTATTATTTTAAAACTATTAATATTTTTAGGTTATTACAATTAATGACCAAGAGAAACTCAAAATATTTTAGTTGCATTAGGATTTGAACATGACCTCCAAATGACAATTCCCCATCCTAACCAACTTGTCTACAAATTGTTTGCATGTGAAGTGATATTTTTAGTTATACTAGAAACAAATCAAATATTATTGAAAAATAATATCATCATTTTCTCGTCACCAACTAGTTAATTCAACTTGCCTCACTTTTTAGTCAAGTTTTTGGGTTTTTAAACTCTGCTTCTGGAAATTAAAACTAGAAATGGGTCCTATATATTTCTTGATCCAAATCTTTCATCTAATGGATTCTATCCTAAGTAGGCAATACTCCATAATCTGCATTGTAAGATCCTTGACTTAGTTGTTTTGATCTGTAAAATAAATTACTTACCATAAACAGACTAAAAAAGAAGAAAAATAGCACTCCCACTCTCTAGAACTATTACCTACAAGAACTTATTAAATAAAAGTACAAATGGAGCCTACTTTTTTTTTTTTGAATGATTTGAAACATTCATCTCAATTGGCTTAGTATAGATGACCCATGTCCCAAAAATCACATGTTTTGGATGATCCTCCCTTTTTTTATTTTGATTACCATCTGTTTCTCTTTTTCTTTTTTGTGGAAAAGTTCATATTAAGGTAAAGCTCAAAATTTACAATAATTTAGGCATCCATGTGCAATTACAATCCATAAAAATATAATTGAGTAAAAAGTCTAGTGTTATCAACCCAAACATTATAGTCATCCAATTCAATAGCACAATTGGCCAATTTATCCCTTGACATGTTTCACTTATGAGATATGTAACATAGTATCAAATTGGTTTGGTTGTTATTCTATTGGCTATGGCAATTCTATTTCTTCATGATCCCTTGACATTCTGCATTGATCTACTAGTCTGTCCAAATTAATGACTTGTGTTATTAGAGATTTAAACACCACCTATGAGTTGCCTTGCACAAATCAAATTAGAGAGATTTAAATTGTTAGTAACTTTTGGTAATAGAGTAACCCATTTTGCTACATTATTTGTTTGCTTATGCAAAGGCATAACACAACATGCAACACACTTTCCTTTAAAGTATCTGATAATAACCTTGCCCCCAACTTTACTTGGGTTACCATTGGTAGCACCATCAAAATTTAAGATAAATTGCCGTTGTTATGCTGGCACTCATTTGACCCATGTGGTTTTGCCATATTCTTCTTAATTCCAGTTTGATGCCATGTCTTCATCTATGAATATTGATGTCATTAGCAAGCTTGAAGGTTGCTTGGTTGAAAACTTTTTCATTTTTGTCTTTTCATATGTTCCAAGCTAAGCAAGTAGAAGCATTTCAATATAACGTTCTCATCTACCTTTTATCAATGGCTTCAGGGATATATGTTGATATTGAAGTCTTTATCAATTCCATCTTAGGTACACAATACTCCATAAACAAACTAACAAAATAAGAGAACTGGTATTCCTATCCTCTAGGATTGTTGCTAGCCACAAGTCATTTTGGGTTTTGTAGTAGAAGTACAATTGGGGCTACCTTTTTAGATGATCTGAACTATCTATCTTATCTAGCTTAACAAAGATGGGCCTTGTTTGAAAAATCACATGCTCTATATGATGCTTCCATTTACTTGTTTGAGTACCATTTGATTTTACAACGATTCATTTTAGAACATAAGTAGTTCTGACTAAACAATTCTAGGATATTTTCAAAATTTGACAATACATTTATAGGATAACCCAAATTATGTGATTCTCATCTATAGCAAGACTATTGAGATGACAGGTTCATATTACAGAAAAGGTGGATCCCTCTGGTAAAAATAGCATAAAATTCAATACTAGTGTGTGGAAAAAGTTGATAACGGACGTGAAGAAAATCATTGCACAAAAATTATGGTACAGAAATCTTGGACTGACAGGATCTAGAATTTTCTGATGGGCGACACTGTTGGGAATTTACTTTCTATGATGGGACCCAACGGATTGCATGGCTTGATCACCAAACTTGTGTGACTTGTCTTTTAGCCTCCAGTGTAAATCCTTGGGGTTGATGAATCAGCTGGTCACCTTTAAACAACACTTTTGGAAACTTTAAGTATATTTACAATGAAACAACGTGCTAACTTAAATTGAAAATTCTCAAAGTTGTTAAAGAATATCTTTCTCTACGTATCCCTCTACTCTTCCCGCAGCAAATCACAAAAGTGGCATACTGGTGATATGATCGGGCCGTTCATCTTGTGTCTATTTATAATACCATTCCCATGACATAGCCCACTATAATATCTCAAGTATTTATACCGGGGCAAATAGTAGGACCCTTCTAAAACAATGCATATCAACATCGTTCCATATTGTATTATTTCCCATTTGTGAAGAAAATTAAGACAAGACAGACCCAAGTTGGCAAATGCCTAAATTTACAAATGCTCGAAGTCGATCAGTTCCTTTTCTTCCTTTGCGTAACTTATATTCCGATTTTAAGCTGTCGCCAGAATCGTCGCATTTACTCCCAATTCCAGCAGAAACGTAGCAAATGGGCTGGCATTTTTTAACACCATCTTGTGCAACAACTGAACCCAAAAACCTTATATTCTTGAGCTCCAACATGGTGCACATGAGCTGGGACTTGGGAGGCACATTTATATTTGTACCGCTAAGGATTAAGCTGGCAATTGAGGCCTTACTTTGATATACTTGACAGGTTTCCTATACTCTGTCCATTTAGACTCATAATAAACTTGAGTGAGGCCCATTCCACGGAGGACAATTAAATAAAGAAAGAAAGCCCTTTTGTGAAGACCATCCAAAATTTGCATTGACTCGTTATTTATGTAATAAAGATGAAAGTGTCACTTTCACTTGTTCCTAGACCCATGAGCTCAGGAGCATGTCACCAGTTCCGAAGGCCCACCAATGGATCTTCTGCTGTACCTGTAGATCTAGTATCTCGGTCCTTAGCCCCAAAGATCACTTCCTCTATTTTAAGAACCTTGTATCTTAAAATATATGTAAATTAGGGTTCTAGTGGCCGCGTCACTTACACAACCATCCCATGTACGGTCTAGGCCGAGACTTGAAAATTATTCATTAATTTGGCAGGCGATAGTTGACCTAGCAGCTAATCCTGCTTTCCCTATATATTTGGGACCTTGAAATAAGGAGAATATAATCCAACCATTACATAAATAAGGAAAGAAAAAAAAAAAGGGTTTGCAAATTCACAATAAACATTTCATTTTCAATAACTGATTTATTCACGCATACAATTGTGGTAGAGTGCCTTCGTATTTACTTCCACGGTAATATTCCACAAAATGGTGCCTGTGTCTCCTTTCCTTGAGCATTCATTGAACTACCATGGGGGTGGAAGAGACACAAACACAAACACAGACATAATAGAGAGAGATCTAGAGAGACAGGCAAATTTACAGAAGGGGTGTAGGGGGACGGGTGGTGCGGGCGATTGGAGAAGCCCACATAAAACAAACGTATAAAAGAGGTAATATGAAGTTGCGGCATCTCTCTACTGTCGGGCGATTTGAGCTTTGGCATAGAAGGAAGCCATAGCTCCTAGTCTGAGTCACTCATAAAGCCAGGATTGGATTTTCACCCCGGGAGACTCCTTTAGTGAATGTAAATCAAACTTCACATTCAATTAGCCGAGGAGCTGGAACTGGAACTACAACTGGAATATTCCTGGCTACCATGTTTTCCTTATTGTGGGCAGTTTCATCATGCAATTTTCCAACTTCAGTCAGGCTGGTCTCGTGGAAGACCTGTTGCACATCAATCGGACGAGCCTCCGCACTTCCCATGGTACTCAGTTTAAGAGCATATTCCTTTGTCTCAGGCAGTTCTTGTTCTTGTATAACTTTCTTCTTACCCTTATAGATTGCATAGATCACCATCTGAGCGACTCCGAAGAAAAAACCTATTATGTTCGGCATCTGTTTATACAAAAATGAATACGGAAAACCATCAATTATCAATGCAATTGACACAACAAAGCAACAAACTATTAGTGGAGTAAAAAACTTACAGCAATATAAATGTCTTTAAGAAAGAAACCATAGGAGAACCACGCAACTGCGCTCAGAGTGAGGAAGAACGACAAGGAAAATGGCATGAACTCTACACTCTTAGTTCGTATAACAAGCCTCTGTAAAAGGGTAAAACAGACATAATTAGAACAGGAGAAGAAACATTTCCATCAAGATAAGAGTAATATATAATTGTAAAACTAACAAAAGTAACCACTCTTAATGGGTGTGGGTTACCCCACTTAGTGGTTGTAGGTACCTTTCTTTACTCCAATACTTTTTTATGGACACATACATGCATGCAAAAGGGTTCATATGTAGCTCAAGAGCTATCCACATAATGTCCGTAGATAGATATGTTCTTCTAAAACGCATTCAAGTAGCTTTGATTATGTCAATGGTAGAACCAACATGACCTTAGTTTTATTGCATTCGTTACGGGATACTTGTCTTCTAGCTAATCAGACTACATATATGCAAAGATCAATTTTTAGGAATTTTTTAAAGAAAAAATTAACAAGAAAATCTTGATTAAAATGCTGCGCTTCATCCTCACCATGATGCTTAGAGGAGCAGCAAAGACACTGACGGTAAACCCGACGCAGATCCATCCGAGAACTCGGACACGTTGTGGGCCTTTAGCTAACAAGAGAGTGAGGAAGACGATCGCTAAGAAGACTCCAACATTCAACAATAACAATAGCTTGGCAGTACTAATCTGCAACTCCAAATTCAAAACACCATTATAAGATTATTTGAGGTCCCGATGATGAACAATTAGAAAAGGAGGCAGTTCAATGAAGAAGAAGAAGGCTCTTTATCAGTACCCTCGCCTTCCTCGGAGCATAAGTAATGAAAATTGCGATGTAGATGGTCTCAATGAAACATCCAATGGTGTTGATGGTGATGAGAAGATACGCATCAGACTTGATAAATGCATAGTAGATCCAAAGCATTGCACTGAACAGAGCAACCACATAAGGAACCGACTGAAATCCCTCTGTCGATTTCTTCCTGTACACTCGATAGAATGTGGGTCTGCAAGGCAATTGACAGGAGCTTTTAAATACTCTACCACCATCAATAATTTAACAATAGAAACAACTGTAACTGTGGAACAAAAAACTGGTAGAAAAAGAGACTTACACTGGGGCCAGGTACACCAACAATGAGACAAGGTTACCTATTGTAGAAACAACAGAAAATATCAAATGATTTATGGTTGCCAATAAAAACAAAATGAAAATATATGTTCACCAGCTAAGAAGTCATGAAATTTGGTTTAATTTGCTTTTGCCATCTAAAGAGGAAGGTGTGCCATGGACAAGACGTGGTTCTAGGACTATGAAAATATATTCTATAAAAATATTGACCTATATTTAAAGCCGAAAAGTGCACATTCAGTGAAAGTATAAAGAATTAATAATCTAATTTCTTGTGCTATTTATATGCTAAACAAAAATTAGAGACAGAAAGCAAGAACTTTCAGCACCAACAAATTGGCGTCAAGCTTTAACAAAAAACTGCACGACAACTCCGCGGCTATCTTTTCTTCAGCAGTTGCTGACCACATAATGGTTCTAACTAATTAAAAATTAAAATTGGCTGATCATAATATTGCCAAGGTACCATGACTGAGTGGTTGGAGGTAGGAGGGGAGTAATAATTTTTCGTAATTAACCAAAACTTAAAAAATCATTTAATCATACTTGAAAGAAAAAGAAAAATATAAAAAGAAATACAAGGTAGAAAAGCCTCGTCAACCAAATTCAGAACAAACCCCACAAGGAAGAAGAAGAGAAATCCCTCTACCATCAGTTAAAGGGTGGTTTTAAACAGAGAATACTACGGAAGATGCAGAAAAGAAGAGGATACCAAATAAGGAAAATGATGAAAACTCATTTGAATTCGTAATGAAAACTAGTGGAAAATACAGTAGTGAAACGAAAGATCAAGTTTTTGGTGTTCGGTTATATAGAAGAGATGCTAATTTGTGAAACTCGGGGTGATATATAAGACAGAAAAGTTTACTGGGTTCCTATAGAGCGGGTAGCAACTAGGCCGACTCAGGTTGCAGTCGAGACTGGAAAACTATTTGCAAATGGAGGAGGAAAAGTGAGAATCTGACCATGTATGAATGTGAAAAAGAATTGAGAATTGTATACTTGATCCGTTCTAACACCCGATCTTACGTAAACAAAAATAGAAAAAGATGTATGTATACCCAAGAGACCAAAGGTTAAAGCCCAAGGGTCGTGGACGGTAAAGATGCCCATGACTGCAGTTTGAGTATAGCTAGGTAGGAACTTTGCAGCCTTCGGATGTAAGGTCAGTAAAGAAGCAAAACAAGGAAAAGCTGGCTTCGGGAGAGAAACCCTAGCTTCCTGTATGCTTCAAGAGGAAGGAGAGGATAAACAATGGCTGGTTTGCATGTGGTTTATGCGAATGAGGGGTGATACGGTTTATATAGGCAGTTTGGGAAGGGGGCGAGAGTTAAATTGTCCTCATTGTGGCAGCATGAGTATGGGTGATAGGTGGCGTTGGATAATCATTCCCCAACCGAAACAATGTGTGGGACAGAATTTTACGTTACTCATTTTCAAGTGTGTGCGAAGCCCCTTTCATGTGACCATCACCGATTGCCTTTTTGCGTTTCCATCGAAGTGAATACCCTATTAAAACTCCTGTTTTACCCGGCTCCTATTTCTCTCCTTCCCAAAAAAACAATTTACACTTATTTATGTTCTCTCTGCTGAATTCATTTTTTGCATTCTCTAGCGCTATAGAAATGTAATATAGAATCCATGCACTTAGTCATATTTATCCTCTCTTTTTTACAAAACAAATCAATGTTAGAAAAATATTCAGCAATAGGAAAGCTACTATTTTTTTACTCTATGAGACTTTAGGTGCATGACCTATCTAAGAGAGGAAACTGAAGCTCAGTAGTTTGGATGCTCACCAACGATCTAGGTCCACACTTGTACTATTAACCGTAAAGTAACTTGCACAACTTTTATTAGCCGACCGCCACAGAAATATCCTCTTTACTTAGCCATATTTCCTCTCTCTCTCTCTCTCAATAAAGCAAGTCGTTTAAAACCGTAAACGGACGAAACAAGGCAGTACCCTTCTTACAATCTTCTCCTTTTTCCTTTTATGTTCTTTTTCTTATACTTGAGCGGATCACTTTCTTGTGTCTGAAGCTCTCTTCTTTCTCATTCTTTTTCATTTTTTCATTACTGTTGAGCCCTTTCTCTCACAAGCGTGAGCGCACGCACACACAGAGTCGGCTTATTAATGTTTATATGGGTGTCCTGCAAGGATAACTTTTCCCGTTTGACGTTTGTGCTTGCGGTTACCATAGATAATAATAAATAATAATAAAATGAAAAGTGCTTCGCTATATATTGTTGTTATTTTTGTAGGGAATACAGTGCAAGACGAATACTCTCAGAATATTCAGAAGAGGAAGGAATGTATTTATGAGCTATATGAGTATCAGGGTCTCCATTTTTATGCATGGGCAAGATAAGATTTGAATTAATCGCTTGCTAGATGATCTTTCCGTGCTTAATGATGTGTCATCCACCAAATTATTAGGTTAAGTTATGAATCCTCATCTTGCAACGGTGTACAAACATGTATACACTTTATATATACACATACAGAGAGAGAGAGAGAGAGAGAGAGAGAGAGAGAGAGAGAGAGAGACTACATTGTAGCATAACAAACATACATACATATATACACACATCACATTTATAATATAGAGATAGGGAGAGAGAGAGAGACGCACCACATTGTAGCATAACAAACATACAAGCATATATACACACATCACATTTATATGTCTGTAAGTGGACGTGCATATCTGACGTATAGTATGTATACATATTCTACTGAGTATCATTCGATATTTAATATTCCTGGATTACGGTTTGATAGTTATCAATAATTTGGTGAAAAGAAAAGCAATCTGTTTGAAGTTTGTCGCATAAGAGAAAGTGTCTTTACGTCGTTTGGCCTATCTGCAGGTGACTGAGGTGCAAGGGAAACTGTCCATCACTCCATGATTGAGGTCTTTCTACGATCAAGAATTATGCTGCAGCCCTTTCAACTATTTAATTTTTTCGAGAACATTCTAAAAAATTGTCTTTATACAAATACAAAGAGAGGAGCTACTTTCAGCAGTCAACCAAGTGATTCTTCGTCAAGCAGGCGATGATACATCTTTCAGTTCTATTATTACTATTGGTCATATGATTCAACCCGATTTCGGTGAGAGAACGGCACACCATATCTAACTTCTACCTTCACCCTACATTTGGAATCTCCAGGGAAGATCAAGTACTTCCCATTTATCTTTCTTAGGAATCATTGTGTAGTTCTAATCCTCATGGTTTTATTGTAAAAAAAAGTCAACTAGTAGTTAAAACAAAAGGAGCAAAGTAGTGTATTTTCCAAAGAGGATGAGTCCCATAAACCCCTTCTGTTCTTTTCTTTTCTTTCTTTTTTTGGCACAAAAGAAAAGGTTAATTAATAGATCGATTACAAACAATTGAAAGAATGAAGTTTGCCCTGCATACATGGTTTACCTTTCAAATCTCCGTTTTAGCTAGGTAATCAGCAACCGAATTAGCTGACCTAAGCGTGGGAGAAAAAAAAAAATAGAAATTGCGTTCACATGTACTGCATAACACGGTTGTTGAAACAAAACTGATATTTTGGAATCATACCATAATCTGACAATATAAAGTTAATCCTTTTTTCTTTCCTGAATGTTTGGAATGATTTACCAAGAGAAGAAAACTTATAATAGTTTATAAGCTATTCATCATGCATAAGACCGTCCTCATGTTAATTTCTATAACTAGTAAATCCATTCTCGGCCATGTAACTTGTTTCCATAAATGCATAAAGCATTCTCGTGACTATTCCATAAACAAAAAGAAACTTTCTTAAATGGATAGCTGTGTAGTGCATTGGTTTATCATCGTTAATGCTTTCTTTTTCTCGTAATGGCAATGGAAGCTGGCGAGAAAGCAAAATATCCTCAGCATTTCAAGGAAAGTGGAAAGCTGATTGTGCTAAGCCTGATTTTTCAAAAGCATGTAAACTAAGGAAAGCATGACACTTTTCAAGGCATTGTTTCCATGTTCACGGTTTTGGGTTGAAATTAAACATCGCAGATATCTTATGCCAATTGATTAATTTGCTTGCTCTCTCTCTCTCTCTCTCTCTCTCTCTCTCTCTCTCTCTCTCCATATATATATATATATATATATATATATATATATATATATATGGGTGTGTTAATTTCATCTATTTCATGCAAGTGCAAGGAGTCAGTGACATTTGATTGGGTGAAAAAAGTTATAAAACAGAAAAAGTTAGAGGAAATGGGAGTTAGAAGCTTTTTTCTAGCAAATCAAATGTCACATGCACTTTACATCTACATTAAATAGCTGAAATTATATATATTCTTGTGTGCATATGTATCTCTGTCTCTGTTGCTTGCTAACATTGAATAACTAATCCACCTAAATCCTCGCAAGATGGTATTATTTTCGTGTGTGTAAGATTAGACTCCTTTTAGAAAGAATTGGGAAGAGTAGGGAAATAGAAAAAGGAAACGGGTAAGTGGATAAAGTTTCTATTGATCAAGAAAACTAGGAAGTAAGCAACAAAATGTGCAAGTAGTACAGGAACACATGGGATGCACAACCTAAAAGGGACATGAAAGAAAAGAAAAAAGTAAGAATAAAAATAAGTTTGAAATGCAAAGGTAGGACATAGTGAAAGGGGATATTGAAGGTTGCCCTCCACTAGAAAAGTTGGTGCTCAGCCTTAATAGCTACCACACATGTCGCACGGGATGGTGATTAGAGCTAGTCATTACGCCGCAAGCATCTCATTAACTTGAAAATCACTAACGATCAAATCATAAGATATTTTACGTGTTAAATATAGACCATTGACCATTATTAATTATTTTCACTATCTATCTAAGGGACTAATCAAAGGGATAGGATGGTTTGATTTGCACCATGAAACGCTGAATATGTGCCATGTGTATATCCCCTAAAATGGGACTGTTGCCTATCTTTCGTCATCCACACTTACGTTGCGTGTCCAAAGGTGTGATTAAAAGATTATTTTCACTCACAGAGATTACAAAACTGTTATCAAGTGAATTTAATGAAATCAAAAGCTTCATGGGTATCATAATTATTCGATCAGTATACCTGGGAAGTTTCGGTAATGTAAATTAATTAATTAAAGGCACGGTTCTTGTCTTCTGTTCTCTTTCCATTCAAAAGAGAAAAGAGGATATGAAGTGGTGACCGATCGGAGGAGGATGATGAGTTCATCAATATCCACTATGGATGGAAGCTGCATTATCATATTGGGAACGCAAGCTAGAATAGCCAAAAAGATTTTATTATTAATGTAGATGGAAGCTGCATCATTCTCTCTCTCTCTCTCTCTCTCTCTCTCTCTCTCTCTCTCTCTCTCTCTCTCTCTCTCTCTCTCTCTCTCAAGTAAGCGTGTACAGAGTATGGTCAATGAGAAAAGTAGAGGTAAATAGAAAAGGAATAAAATTCAGTGATAGCAAACTGTATTCCATAACTATACCTAATATAGAAAGAATCTTTCAAGGCACAGGCATGATTTTTCCACTTAACTAAATGTAACAGTTTCTCATAAATGATCATATACAATGATGCATGGCATCTTTATCCTCTCTACACGTGGCACCCTGACAAAGTGATTGGCTCCGATGATCTAGTGGACCTCAACCAGCCGTTTAATGCTGGACCCACATGATGTGATGCTCGTAAACCCTCGATCATTCTAGATTAATCGGTCAAGATCAGGGAGCTACATTATTTGAGAAACATGACGAACGCTCTAATAGGATTGGACCTCACCGTAATAAAATGAGGTGCGCTGCTTTCACATAGTCGGTCCTGCCTTCTGTTCATCTTATCTGTTAACGTTCACATTAGATCATTAGATATCCAAGAGGATGACGATTAGAGAACCCTAACATCCAACTAAAATTTGCTTCTGAATGAAAGTAACATCGCCCAAATTCTCATGAATTTCAAGATACTTATATATCTGACATGGTCCTTGTGCTTCCAGGGATGAAATAAGGTGACGTGAAATGAGATGATATCAAATCTAGCTTGAGATGACCAAATTTAACATAAGAAGTGAGATACCTGAAAAATCAAACTTAATTGTGAGTTAAAATGAGATTATTTTTATCTCAAGCACAACTAACAGTTACACAAGGATATATTATTTCATCTCATCTCAGTTTATGCACCACTAACAGTCACCTGATCCATATCATCTCACGTCACGTTAGATCATCTATCTCAAGCACCACTAAGACTTTGTCACGAAGTAGGTCATAAGAGTCTCAACTCACTCACCACTAGCAACGATCTAATCCATATAATCCCACATCACGTTAGATCATCTCATCTCAAGCACCATTAACACTCTATCTCGATGTAGGTCTATGAATTATTTATAGCTTGGACGAACTATAATGTAAAAGTGGAGGAAGCTGCAGATGAGTTAGATCACATTAATCAGAATTCAGTCCAGAGTCTGGGATCATGGTAAGAGTAAAATTAGCTGTTGATGTTTTCTACAAGTACACAGGCTATTGTAGTATAGCTATGCAAATATGGTTCAATCCCACAGGGACTCGCTTTAAAATTTTAGAGTTTTTAGTAAAATTTAATTATTTAAAATTCAATCAATTGACAACAATTAACAGAAAAAAATTTGAACTTCAGATTCAGTTTTCAATGAAATTCCAGAAGTCTACTTCCAGAAAAAAACAGAAAAAGAATCGCTAAAACCTTAATTAGAAAAATTAAGAAAATCTAATTCTCTAGCTTAAATACTGTCCATTTTCATCACTTCAGATATAAGAAACCTTGATCAGACTCCTTAACTATATTCAAAATATCCTGGATTAGTGATCTGAAAAAGGAATTTGTCAGATTCATCAAAATGATCAAGATCTAATGAATTTAAGGAATTTCATGATTAATGTCTTAGATCTGGCTTCAAAACCCAAAAATGAAGATCAGGAACAGTAATTAACTACAAACGATCCTAAAACCATGTCAGAAAATTTAATTAAATTTTGGAAGTAAAATAGACAAGAAATTGAAGATTATTCATCATTAAACCAGAACCGTTAATTTAAACAGCAATGAAATAAGACAGAAAGTGAATAACTCAAAGCAGGAATAACATAGACGGAGAATAAGAACAGTAAAGGACATGAAATGGAATTTTAATTATTCTTGCAGGGGTAAATTTGGAAAATTTCCCGAAAGTTCCTTAAAACTGTGGTAAAAAGGAGTTGCCGACGGAGGATATCGCTGGAGAAGATGCCTGGGCCGTCTGTAGCAGAGCCGGACTTGATCTGGACTGGGGTTTGCTCCTGGCCAGTGAAAATGGACGAAATCCTTGGGGTTGCTATGCTCTTCCGCTGAAAAAAAACAATGCCCTCTCCTGGGAGTCGTAGCTGGTGGTGCTCTGGTTGGAGGCGTGGAGGAGATGAGCAGGGGATGCGGCGATAAAGGAAAGATAGGCGTGGCAAAGGAACGTCGCACGTCTGGTTTGTGAAAAACTGACGCCCTTTCTGGGCATCGTCTGGAACTGGACGGTGAAGAGGTGCGTGGAGATGGTGGTGCGATGGATAAAAGAGGGAGCTCCTCGTCTGGGCACCATTGATGGGTTCTACGGTGGATGAAAGAGGAAGATGGTTGGTGGATCTGGGAACTGGGAACTGGAGTGGATGTGCAATGAAGGGTGCTGTAAAACAACTGGGTCGTCTGGTTTGTGAACGTGAAAGAGAGAGGAAACACGTGGAAAAGCTTGTGTGGTGATGGACGAGGGCTGGGTTGTAAGGTGGAGATTGATGTTGATGCGTTGGGAAAAAAACGGATGGAGTGATTGCCTGGTTCACGAGGGAAGATTGGAGAAAGATAGAGATGGGAAGGAGTGACTACTACCAAAACAACAGAATGTAAGGGAAAAAAAACAAATAGGAAGTGAAAAGTAAAACAACAACAGACGATACGGCTCTTCCTAGGAAGAAGAAGAAGAATGTGAGAGGGTTTAAAGGGAAGCTAGTGTTTGAATGGAAACAAAGTGAAAATAAACACGTGAAACAACTAAAACTCTCAAAAGCTCCCTCAAACTCCATACATTCCTCCTCTTTATAACTTTTTTTTTTTTCCCTTTCCTAATCTTCCTCTAACTCTTTCCTAAGATGTAGATTCCTATAAGGACTTTCTCCTCTCCCTAATTAGGACTCTTCTCCTTAGAAATCCTCTTCCAATTAGGATTCTTGCCTTATTGATCTTCACTTGATATGCACCGTTGAACATAGATCTAAGCTATCCAACCCTTCTTTAGTTGATCTGCAAAATAAAAGACTAATTTAGAATCATCTAAACCGCACATTAGTTATCTAATAAGCTCTAATGATCATCTGATAATTGATTTTGAAAATTTAAGGTTTGGATGGTCAATTTGAGTTAAATTAAAAATCAAGCTAAATTTTGTAATTTTGAATGGTTAGATGATCTAATTGAATGCCTAAACTAAAGGTTTTTAGCCAAAATTAAACACTTAACATCAGCCACAATAAATCATTTGTAGAGCGTGACAATACTGTAAATCAGCCACCATCAAAAGCAATAGATTGACAAAACATCGGTCTACATTCAAACCAGCATACCCATCCTTGGAATCTAGTACCCTTTCGTGCCACTAAATATCCAAAGGTAGGCAAGTCAGTCAACAGTGTGGATCAATAATACTTTGAGGCCACTAGATACCCAAAGGTAAGCAAGTAAGTGAACAGTGTGGATCAATAATAAGTGGGACCTACCATACAAAAGTGGAGCCGCTGCACGGCTACTATGGTATTGTGGCAGTTTTACTAAAGCATTCCTGATTGTTGGATGTGATTTTCAAAATATCTAATTCAAAAGGTTTCGCAGTTCGTCCACGATATGTTTATTTTAAACTCTCTGATCTCAAGATTCTTGTTTTGTTAGTTTATGCAGCCTGATCGGCAAGGCTCATATTATTCACATGGTCCTAGGCCCTGCCAACCGGGCCCTTGGAGCCAATGTACCTTTTATTAAGATAGTCGCAAAAATCCAATTATATGGGCAAAGCTATCCATTTTTTCCCAGGGTCGCCAAATGGAGAAGATTTTTAGTCAAGGACTATCTAAGAATGGACCCACAAAATGAGTGATTTGCATCACTAAACATATAGGACCCTTACACTTTCAACACTGCCTACATTTCCCTGACTTTACGTGCACGACATCGTCAGAAACTCCTTTATTCTCCATCTAAAACAATAAAGCTCATGCATTAATTTTCAGTGTGGATGCTTGGCAATGAGTGGATTATAATAGACAAATAGCAAAACATTAAGTTATTTTCCAACTGTGCAATTGGATTAACAGTTGCCAAATGCCTTCTATCTATCCCTGTGTAGTTGGCAGAAAATAAGTGTTTCCCCCTTAACAATGGGTTGCAGATTCGGGGGTCGGCACCCTCCATCCGATTAGGGGATGACATGAGAGATTTAGAAGAGTTTGTAAGAGGGTTTATAAGTTCTTCACTTGTAAAAAGAGAGAAATGAGAAACTGGATTAACGGCTAACCAATTATTTGAGCCTTGTGCAGCGGTACCAAAGTGTTGTAAGAAAATTTGTATTTCATCAAATATGCTGTAAGACTAATGTTGGAAGGGATTTTGCCGGTTTTATGCAGGCAGTACAGTTTCGGCGATAAAATTAATTGTGATTCTATAGAATTTGGTAGCTTTAATTGTGACTAATTAGTAAAACTATCTCTAATATATCCATTTATGGAATATCAAAATCTCCCCATTATCTTAATCATTATAGTACTAGTAATAGTGAATGTTGTGATATGATTTCTTCTGTATCTATGAGATTCTTATTATCCATTTCATACTAATAGTATTGCATAACGTAGGTAATTGAGCATTTGATCTCCAGTAGATTCTCAAGTAAGATTTAAGTGAGTCTTCAAGATGAGCAAACCAAAGTGCAAACTTGCCAAAGATTGGAAAAACTTGCAGTGGAAGAGAATAAGATCACAGGCGAAGCTTTTGTTTTAGATCAGTACAATAGCTCTTCTAAATCAGATGAAGCGAATCAGATTTTCTATAAGGACTTTGTTTCTAAATCGAGGTATAGCTCTAAAGAGGAAGAGAGGGCGATCAAGATCTCCAAGCACATCCTGCAACTTACTAAAGATATTGAAAGAAGGAATGTTACATGATGGAAGGAATAGAGACGTGTGAGATGAGGATTTCAAAACTTCCAAGGCAAATTTCAATAACTTATGGCAAATCAAGGATCACTTTGCTTTTCGTGTGTTAAAAAGGAATTTCAAATTATTCCCTTCTTTTGACCTTGCTGATTCTAGCATAGCTTGCAAAAGTAGCGCAGTTGTAGGTTCTTTCTTTGTTCTTCATTGACGGTGCCCTATTTCCTTGCTCTCTTAGTCTTTTTTGGATGTTTGTAAAAACATGCTTATGAATGATTGGTTTACTGAAATCTTATCTGCAGCAAAATTTTCACACTTTTGACGGACTATTTAATAATTTAGACGTTTTGGAATGTGGGCTCAAGATATTAGATGGCCTACTATTAAATGGTTTAAACGTTCTAAAATATGGGCCCAAGTCTTATATGACATTATTTGAATGGTTTATACCTTCTAAAATGTGGGGTAACTTTGTGATATCAATAACAAGTTTAACTGGGATAGCCCAATGCACAAAGCCCCCTCCTATGCAAGGTTCAAGGGGTGGACCATGATGGGTCAATAGTACGCAGCTTATAATTGGGATGTGCACTGGATAAACTACAGAAGCAACCTTGTCTGCTTGTAATGTCAATATGGATCCACATACTATAACCTTATTGTAAAATAGACCCAATTAAGTAATAGTACTTTATAGAAGAAAATAAGTCATCAAGATATTGCAATCAAACTCAAAATTGGATTTTGTAAAAGTGGAATGCTAAACTAACTATATTATGGGGTGCGATATAGTGACCACATTTTATGGGGCCTAGTTGTATGTGATCCTACTCGTTCATCTCGTTGCTCTAGATTCAGATGTCTTATAGATAGAAATGCATGTCATTTGGATTATTATAACCACTATAAAACTGTACTTCTTTTTATGAACTTTTCAAACTATCCATTTCTAAGCACAACATTTCAAATGCTTTGTCGATGCTAGAGCCATCCAAATTCATTATCTTTTATCTATAAGACATAATGAATATAGAGCAATGAGATAAACAAGCTGAATCATTCAAGGTAGGCATTATAAAATTGGCTGCTAAACTACACCTATAGAGTAGTTAGTTTAGCATTCCTCTTTGTAAAATACTAGATATTCAAAATCCTTAACAAAATTTGGGGAAAATATCCCGAGGGAAGTAATATACTAAGACTCTGAGTATCCACAATCCTAACTTTTGCAAAATCCTACTCACCTTCATTTGAAGTCACCATGATGGCATTTGCTCAACTACATCACCTTTTCTTTCTTTTTTTTCCTTTTCTCTAGTTTTCCTTTTTCTTTTTCTTTGGAAAAGGCAAATGAGGAGGTCTATGAAAGGAAGAACACCTCACTACTAAAATTGGTGTTTTATAAGATGGCAAAAAAAAGATGGTTTAAATACAACCATCTTATTAAAAATAAAAAAAAGAAGGTTTCTTAAAACTGTCTTATAAAATATGACATTATAAGACAATTTTAATAAACTGTTTCATAAAAAAGAGAGTTTATAAGACGGATCTTGAAAACTATCTTATAATCTTTGTGACATTATAAGACGGTAGTAAGAAACTGTCTTATAAAAATAGTTTATAAGACAGTTTCTTTTATAAGACAGTTTCTGAAAACTATCTTATATTTTATGTGACATTGTAAGATAGCTTTTAGAAACCGTCTTATATTCTTTATGACATTATAAGACGGTTTTCAAAAACCATCTTATATTATTCAAATGAAATTAAGGTAGAGAGATTGAGCAGGAAAGATTTACGGATAATAAAGGACAATTTTGAGGGGTTCATCCCATATTCAATTACTAGATATAAAACCGTCTTATATTATTCAAATGAAATTAAGGTAGAGAGATTGAGCAAGAAAGATTTACGGATAATAAAGGACAATTTTCAAGGGTTCATCCCATATTCAATTACTAGATATAAAACCCCACCCCCTCACTCCCACTCAAAAAAATTAAAAAAGACCTCCATCACCCAGATCAAAACTGAAGAGGAGAAGAAGAAGAAGAGGAAGAAGAAGAAGAAGAAGAAGAAGAAGGAGAAGAGGAAAGAGTGAGAGATAGAGAGAGAAAAATAATGTGCCTGCCCAACCTCTGCTGCTCAATGCAAGGAGAAAGAGAGGAGAAAAGAGGAAGAAAAAGAAGGAGAAGAGGAGGAGGAGAGAGAGAAAGAGAACTCTCACGCACCCCAAAGTCTTAGATTTAGGTAGGTTCTCTCTCTCTCTCTCTCTCTCTCTCTCTCTCTCTCTCTCTCTCTCTCTCTCTCTCTCTCTCTCTCTCTCTCTCTCTTGATTTTCTTATGTACATGCTTCTATTTTTCTAGAGAACTTTTGTGCATAATTTTCTACATCATTAATCAATGAAACTCTCTCAAATTGATCTTGCTAGATAGGGGAGATTAAGAATAAGAAGACCCAAGTCTTAGATTTTTATTTTTCATTTAAAAAGGCATCCAAAATATAGTTTAAAGTCTATGACTTATTGTTTTTTTGTAAACAATAACAGTATTTTGCTTATTTTTAAGAGTACTTTGTGCATGATTTTTCATTTTGTTAATCAATGAAAATCTGTAAAATTTATTGTGCTAGATATAGAACATTGAGAATAAGAATACCCAAGTCTTACATTTTCAATTTTCTTTCGGAAAGGAATCCAACATAGAGCCTAAAGTCTACTTACTACTATAGGAGAGGCTTTTAAAGTCAATAAAAAAAACATTAATAGAGGTTGGTAACAAAAGCAATTTCTATCAAGCTAACTTGGAAAATTAATAAGAAAATAAGTCAGTAAGGAAACGACTTTAAAAATCTCAATTTTTAAAGTTATTAAAAAAAATTCAAAAATAGCAACTTTTAAAGTTATTCTAAGAAAATGACTTCAAAAATGGCCTCTTTTGAAGTTGCTCTAGGATAAATGACTTCAAAGATACTAGTTTTTGAAGTCGTTTTGAAAAAAATGACTCCAAAACTTCAACTTTTGAAGTCATTCTAAAAAAAATGACTTCAAAACCAAAATCTTTCAAAGTCATTTTTTTTCCAAATGACTTCAAGTATGGAAAGTTTTGAAATCATTTTTTTCAAAACAACTTCAAAAGATGCGGCTTTTGAAGTCATTTTTTTAGAACGACTTTAAAAGTGCTTTTTTTGTTTGTATTGCATTCTACTTGCATTTCTACATACATTCAATATGCCACTTGCTACATTGTTCTTGCCAAATATTTGTTTTAGGGTTAGAAGTGCAAGATGTTCTTATTAAAACTTCAAAATACATTAATTGGACCATAACAGAGTATAACTATTAAACCTTATAAAAGAACATTTCCAATGACAATTTCTTTTAAGTAAAATGATAGTATTTCATTGTTCAATTCAATATGCCTTAAATAAAACAAATAAATAAGGAACACTCAAGTCTTCAACAAACTTCCACAGATCTTGGATACACCAATTTTCACTTTGACTTTTTGTTTCTTTGCCAACTTCTCTAATTTGATATTTTAAATAATATCTCAATGAACTTATGTTCGATAAGGATGCAAAAATCATACTATAATTCATAATTGATATGCAATTTCATTTACATTCCAAACTATAATACATTAATTCAATGCATATAAGAGACTATAATTTTGAAGCACATTTTCCAAAACCATTCACATGAATCCTTATTCAAAAGTAATTCATATCTACAATTCCGGTTTGCATGTTCAAACACGATTAACAAAAGTGATACCCTCTTACATGTAGTTAAAACGAGTTCACTACCTAATTGATTAGTTGAGGTTCATAATTTCACATGCGATGACCAAACATATACTCTCTGACTTCTAATCAATAGAGTGCAATTACCACAATGTTGCTCAATAGTTGGTCCACATAGGTGCAAGCCAGAAGTCCACACCAAACCTCATTGAAGTATGCCTTAATGATTCCCTCACTAAAGTATGTCTCAAATGAATCATTCACTATGACTATCATTGATTAGAAGGAGTTTGAAAAACAAAACCATCAATATCTCATATGGAGCCAGAAAAAACCCTAATAATGTGTTACTAGGGACTGGAAGTGGAAACAGACATATCAAATAGTATGTTACATCTAGCTAGATTTCAATCAAAAGCTGATGGCATATCTCTATTTCAAGAATAATATTTCTACTTAATCTTTTCAAAATTTTTCCTTTGAAACATAGTATATGCATTAGAAATCCAAATCTCAATCTAATCTTGAATCCAAATCTTTATTTCAAAATTTACTTAGAAGTATGTAGTTATTTTGATGTTCACTTTCATCAAATCTTTTCAACTTCCTTCGAAATCTATCATTGCATTAGAATATTATAGAACTAATAATTCCAAAACAAAATGGTATAAAAACAATCAATTAAAACCTTAGATTTAAATCAAATAGTTTATACTATGAAATTATTTAATTACAAACTATATTTAGTGGTGCAGCTTTAAAAGTACTTGCAAGAGCGCGAATTAATGTAGTATTGCATGAGAGAGAGGGTTGATCCCATGAGGAATCTCACAAATTTATATGTTGGATGGATCTTATTTAAAGTACTTAACTTTATCCAAAGAGAGAAATTGAATCGGATTATAATTTAAACTAAGAGAGTAACTAACAAAAGAAAAAATATGCATAAAATTAGAAATTACCATTAAAAGATACTTTCTAAAATTAAAACTAAGAATTGAAATTATAAGCTTACTTAACTAATATGCATTCAATTAAAGGAGCCAATGCAAACATATAATGAATGAAACCAGGAAACTTAAACTAAATGAAACTTGTTAAAAATGAAACTTTCCTAAATTAACACTTTTCTAAACTATAATTAGAAACTTTCTAAAACTCAAAAAGGAAAATTTTAAAAATAAACTAATATGTAAACAATAAATTAACTACTACTAAAGTAAGATTAACCAATAAAAAAAAATCCAAAGAGAAATCACCAATGTTCCATGCTCGTGATCCATGGATGGTGTGCATGGTTCATGGGATGAAATTCACTCAAAATTCAATAAGAAAAATCTAATTATCATGCAACATAATCGAAGAACTTAATAAAAAGCTAAAAATCTAAATGGATTCTTAAGAAATCAAGTAAATAAGATGTATTGACTATAGGAAACAAAGTATGAAGATTAAATGAAAAAATTGTAGATTTTGAACAGTCAAGAAACTCAAATCAAATTAAGCATGGAAAGCAACTTAACTAGCACTTTTTGTGCAAGATAACAGTCAAGATCTAAATTACTTTACTACTAGAATCAATCGCGAACAATAATCCTAAAAGAACTTTATTGATTGAACACAAATTACATAAAAAATGTTCTCATTACATATAGATTAGAGCATTAAAAGTATGCACTCTTACCACACTTAAAACTTGATTCAAATTAAATAAAAAATCACACTCTAATACTCTCAATATAAACTAAGATGACATGCAAGTGAAACCCAAAAGAGAATTCAAAATAAAGATAGTTGGAATGATGGACTAAACTAAGGAAAAAGATGCTTAGAACTATAGCTGTATCTAAGGAAACAAAATGTTGAATGCAAGGATGGCAATCAATGATTCAAGCAGTTCCTTCTCTTGGCTATCACTACTATAGAAGAATTAACTTGGACATTTGATGAATAAGCAAGAAAAATTAAGAAGGTTGAATTAAAGAACTAAGGGAAAACAAGGAAGATCTATGAGTGTGAAACTTATGCAACAAAATAAGAACAAAACAAACTATGAAAGCAAGAATGTAAAACAAACTACTAACCTGGAATTGAAGTGCAAAGAAAAATAAAATACTTAAGAATCTAAAAGAAAAATATTAATACAAAGGAAGAATATCCCAAAACAAATCCAAAGTCTAAAGCTCCAAAAATCACCAAGCAAGTGTGCAGCTTTCAAGGTTTTTGCACAATACCCCTACTTAGAAAAAAATGTGAAATGCCTTTGGGAATTATAGATTTTTTGTTTCCATCTTGATGAGGGCTTAATCTAAGAAAGGAAAGTAGATCTACATATAGGATTTCAATGAAGGAAAGCTAGGTGGAGAGTGAGGTAGCGGGATGATGTAAGCAAGTGATAGCATGGTTACCAACCATGTTTTTAGAAATGGGGGATCCATTGCCTTCTTAGGAAGATGGTGTTGAGTTCTTCCTCTCCTGCATAGGTAGTTTGGTTGTTGGAAAGAGAGACAAAAAAAAGAAAAAAAAAGGAAAGGAAAATGGTAAGAAAGAGAGGAAAAAATGGTCAAAAAGATGGAAAAGTAGCTAGTGTTTTGAGTATATTTCGATCTAGGGGTATCCTAATTAGGAAACCACCACATATGACAACTAAGTGAGGAGGAGGTGTAACCTTCTTAGGAAGGTGACTCCCTCCTTAATAAAAACTCTTGGAAACCCTAGTTGCGTTGGTGGAAAGGATGGAAAATGGGGAGTGAAAATTAGGATTTTGCTCTTGACTGGTCCACCTATACATAAGCATCTTACCTTTTGATGAGTGTTCAAATTTGTATAAAAATACCCAATTAGTTGCCCATGTGCTATAATTTATAGTGTAAAATTAGGGTTTGTAGCAAAAAATTATAACACATGCATTTTCTAACTTAATAACTCTAAAGTTTGATATTTTGTAGGATTAAATGCTAATCCAAAGTAATTATGAATAATCATATTTTTTAGGATTTAATTAGGATTTTTATCTTTTGTAGGAAGCAAGATGGAGATCCGACAACCAAGATTGATGGAGATGAAAATTGAAGATCAATGTAAAAAGATCAAGTTAAGGCTTAAATGTCATCAATACAAAAAGAAATCAAGTACCAAGACCACCTTTAAGCAAACAAAGGATGGAATTGAAAAGGTCAAAGGTGACTAAAGTGGGCCATGCACAAGCTATGCCAAGTCCACCACCTTTGCATAAGATTCACTCAAGTCACCTAGGCCATATAAGCCATGAAGAAGGTGACAAGCTAAGGGACCTAGCCATGCCATCAAAGCCAAGGGGGTTGAACCATCAAGTCAGGCCAAAAGAGGCCCAAAGCCAGCCATGACGCCAAGCCAAATCAGCTCTCAAAGCAAGCTATCAAGCCAGATGAGTCAAGTTACATGGAAGGCCACAACTGGAGGAGAATTTAAGGATATTATCCATGCCAAGAATGAGATTTTTTGGAAGATTAATTTGAGGATTTTAAAGTAAAAATCCAATTGGATAAGATGCATGTGGACCAATAGGAATAAACCACCTATATTTTTCTTTCTCCCTCTTCTCTCCTATCTTTTCTCTCTACACCTTAGCCTTAAGTATCCCATGATTTCTACAAGTGGGAGACACATCTTCCTAGGAAGGAGGTGCCTCCCACCTTCCTAGAATCCCACCTTTCCTAACTTCTTCACTTCAACCAATCTAATTCTCCAATGCCACATCATCCCCCCCCCCCCCCCTCTCTCTCTCTCTCTCTCTCTCTCTCTCTCTCTCTCTCTCTCTCTCTCTCTCTCTCTCTCTCTCTCTCTCTCTCTCTCTCTCTCTCTCTCTCTATATATATATATATATCCCCCCCGGCCTCTCTCAGGATTTTTATAAGGAGGAGATGCCCTCGCCTAAAATGTAGGCATCTCCCACCTTGCTCGCTACCTCATTCCCCTCTTAGATCCCCTTAGTTATCCAATATCTCCTTGCCACCTCACCTCTCCCCTATTGTTTCCTTTAGGTATCAACAAAACATATAAAAGAGAAGGAGTTCCATGTGATTCTCATATGGGAGAAGTGGGGAATGCACCTTCCTAAGAAGGAGGTGTTTCTCCACCTTGCTCTCCCTCCCTTCCTTTTAATGCAATACACCTTTCTCCCACCTTCTTCTCCTTCTCCTTTTCTTCGATGCAAATCAATTAGAGTAGACCTCTTCCTCCAGCCTTCCATGACTCTTCCATACTTGATTTCTCCTTCAAATTTCATGTTGGCTTTCTTCCTTAGTTATTTGTTTGTTTGCTATCCATTGTTGTTTTGTTTGTTCTTTGATTCCATGCTTTAATTGTTGCCTTGATTCCTTCTATTTCTTTGATTATTTGCCTTTAGTTTAGTTTTTTAGATCCTTGAATCAAAGGGTTACAACTCTCTTACGGTGACAACCAAGAGAGGATAGCAATTTGATCAAGTTTCTTGGCTTTGAATCTCATTAAATTCTTGTTCATCTATTACTTTATCTTCCTCTTTTATTTTCCTTAAATCTTTGTTGGGTAACATGCATGCTTAAGTTTTAAGTGTGGGAAGATTTAATATTATAGACTTTTGATTGTATTGTGGAACAAAGAATGGTGCACACATTTCATGGATATTGCACACCACATTTGTACTTGAATCCTATTTAATAAGATTGAATGATTAGTTCATGGTAGAAGTGCAATGTTCATGGATGTTCTTCTTGCTTTAATTTTAGTTTTTCATGGCTGTTACAATGTGTTTCTATGCTTAAATTCCTTATGTTTCATTCTAGGTTAGTTGCATTCAAATATCAGATGAATCACATACTTGACCATGCACACAAACCATTGGCTCATGTGGATGGTTTTTAGGTGTTTTTCTTAAAAAAATTACTTGATCATGCTTAAGTTTACATGCTGGATTTAAAGTTCCATTCATGCATCTTAGTTTAGATTAGTTTACATCTTTGTTCATGCATATAGTCATGTCCATCCATGCATCTTAGTTACTTTATTTGATGCATTCTTTCTAGCTTGATCCCATGCATACCACTTGTTTAGTTGTTTTCATAAGTATTACATGTTTTGATTTTTTAATTAGATCATTGTTTAGGTTTTGTTTGCAAGTTAGATTAGTTTAAGAAAATTTCTAATTCCGAGAATTTTTAAGTTTTCATTCTAAGTTTCCTTTCTTAGTTTAGGTTAAATCCACTTTCTTTGTCTAGGCTAAGTAGTTTAAGTAAGGGTCCACTCATCACACAAACTGTTCGATTCATCATGGGATTGACCTCTATCACATGCTTATACTATAAATGATTCATGTGCTTACAAGTCAATTAAAACTTAGCAACAAGTTTTTAGCACCATTGCTAATGAATCGTTACAGATTTGTTGTAGATCTTAATTTAGATTATTTACCTTTTGTTTAGGTTTATGTTGTATTATATTAGGGTTTTGCATTATTTTTACATTTTTTGATAGTTCCTCATAAATTGACCATATTTTTTTTAATTTTGTCTAGGGGAAAGTTGGCAAAGGAGCAACAATGATTTTGTGGGCCAAAGATTCATCACATTAGTTTAAGGTTTTATTGCTTTCTTAGGTTAGGGTTTTGAGTGGAACTTGTAGTGAGGCCTTATTGTATTTTACACTTTATTGTTTAATTTTTATAGGTTGTAATAATACAAGGCAAGTGTGGGGTATGGCAGTCCACACTTGATTGTCTTAAAAATCCCCACTGTAAGTATCTCTCACATTCTTTGTATTTTTCTAGTTTAGTTGCATTTAGTGTAATCTTGCATAATTGATGCATGTTATTTAGGGCTATTGCATTATTAAGCACTTATTTATCAAATGCTAGCCTAAGATTAGCTATAACCAAGGCATAGGCTATCTGGTTATAATGTCTTGTCCATTGAGGTATTCGACCCTTTGTTAAGTAGCATATATGTAGGCATTAGTTTGCTTTTGTTTTGAATTGTACATTTAACTTTATGGTAGAATGGATCATAATGTTAGGCCCCCACAGGAACACTTAAGATAAAGACTGGATTTCATCACCAAATCCTTGGCCCACCTAGGTAATTAAAATTGATCCTTGTATGTTTGTGATCCCAACCCTTCAACGTACTTTAAAATCAAGTTATAAGAGACTTAGGGATTTTGAACTTGTTGGAACCTTTTTGAAAGGTTAGGTCTATTATCACTCTAATGGCTTTTAACCATAATGGTTATAGTGGGTGTCTAAAAACTCAAGTAATTTTCCCACGCCTTCTATTGGTATTGGTTGAGGTCTAAATGCCTCTTGACATTGCATTAACCACTTTATAGTATAACCTAACTAGTAAGTAGTAGTCTAACTTGGATAAAAGGAAGTGCTATCTAGATTTAGGCCTAAACACTACCACTCTACTCATTATCAAATAATATCTAATGAGCTTGTTAGCAAGCTGTTAGGATTGGTTGTGCCTCATTTATATTTAGGACTAGCATTTAACTTGCTTCATATAGCTAGGATTTTCATTAATTTCATATATAAAAAAGAGAGAATACTCATTGTTGTATACACACACATATAACAATTAGTTTCATTATATATAAAATTTAGTACAATGTCCAATCAAGAAAGGGAGGGTCTAAAACCATTGTGTTACTATTTCACTCCTAAGCCATTACCTTATGAGAATATGTACGAGATAGAGACAAGATTTACTCCTAATCTGTTCAAGAAATTTGATGTTCTGATGGATAGGATGAATACTATACTAGATAGGTTTAGTTTTTCTAAACAAAATACTAAGGCATATCAACAACCTTAGTATGGTAATTACTATACTAAGTCATACCAACAAATTCAATACAATAACAACCACCCTACTTCATGGCCACTGAGCTTCAGCTATAATGAATAGTGTTAGGAGTATGTGAATGCACTTAGTGATTTCCCTAAACCTAGCAATCAATTTTATCTTGAGACAAATTACCAAGACTATAATAGATGGGCTAAGTATCATGAACAACCATGGTCTCAAGATTATCAAACATACAAGTAAGAACCAGCATGGTATCAACCTGAACAACCCTATCAGGAATATCAAGAATATCAAGGTCAATCATCATGGGTTCAACCTTTTGAACCCTTTTTTAGTACCCCAATGCCACAACAATACCTACCAAAAGAGTTGTTTCCTCTACAACTTAAAGAACCATCATTAGAAGAGAATATACAGCAAATTTGTGAAAGAATAGATCAAAACATTATTGCCGTTAAGAAAGGAAATGAGGAAATGAAACGAGAGAGGGAGGAATGGGAAGAGAAAATGAGACCATTAAGGGAATATACTGAAAGAAACATTACTAAATTTATAAAAATGATTGAGGAATTCAAAGCATTGGGAATAATGAAGAGCCATTTATCACTAATAATAGGATGAGACTATCTTATGATCATTTTAAACTATAGAGTCTTCAACCATCTTTGCTTATTGATAATGATGATAGGATGGACATATCTAATGAACCTTTTGACCCCAAAATTTTTCACTGTCACTACCCATTGTTACCGATAATAGGGTGGAAATTGCATATAATCATTCTAAGCCACAAAGTCTCCAACTATCAACAGAAACCTCCGACTCATATATACTCAAGCCATGTCCTTTACCTTTTTCTGATTATGATAAGTGACATCCATTGAGGAGGAGAATGAATCCTTAGCAACATCCAACCTAGATCCTTTACAATTGTGTCTTGCTTATTTTTATGAATTTGATGAAGGCACATCTATTGAGGAGGTGAAGAAATTGTTGGGGACTGTGCCATTAATGAACACTTCTCAATGGCAAGCCATAGTAGAACCCCTTACATAATCTAAAATTCCAATTGAGCTATGCAATGTAGAAGACGTACTTGATTATGAACTATTAACCTTATTTGAACAAACACCAAATAGTAATCTAGGTCCCTC
This sequence comes from Warburgia ugandensis, assembly GCA_035236585.1. Classification (NCBI taxonomy): domain Eukaryota; kingdom Viridiplantae; phylum Streptophyta; class Magnoliopsida; order Canellales; family Canellaceae; genus Warburgia; species Warburgia ugandensis. The sequence goes on from CP141134.1 coordinate 45,032,968, forward strand.
TAAAACCTTACATGTGCCATCAAAATAGCAGAAAGAAGAGTCAATTGATGTACTGACCCTACATCAACAGACTCTAGGGTACACAAAAGATAATCAGGGTTTAAGCCTCACCATGTCCCTACCTTTAGTAATACTAAAACCACCTTTTATAGAACTGCAAAGTTAGCTTATAACCCAATTTCAAGACAATGTACAAAAGATTGAGGAAAAAGATGAATTGAGTACAATGGTCAATGTTATGCCTCAATTTGGCTAAGAAGACATTACTACACATGAGGCTTTTGAATTGACATATAGACGTTGTTATATTAACTACCGACTTCGTAAATATTTTACAAGTTAGTTAAAAATAAACAAATTTAAAAATATAGACTTAAGAAGTCATTTAATTATAAACCACATTAAAAGTCTAGTGTGAAGAGGAAAATTTTCACGAGAAGGACTTTTAAAGTCATTTACTTATAAAGGACTTCAAAAGTCATTAACTTTTGAAGTTGTTTAAGACAAACGACTTCAAAAGTGTACACACAAATTTGGTGCTAATATTATTTTAGTAGGAATGAACTTTTGAAGTCGTTTGATGATAAATGATTTCAAATGTCAATTACTTTTGAAGTCATTTAATGCTAAACAACTTTAAAATTCAATTACTTTTGAAATTGCTTGAGTCAAACAATTTCAAAAGTCATTTCCTGCATATACTTTTGAAGTCATTTATCACTAAACAACTTCAAAAGTTACAAACTTTTAAAGTCATTTAGTAATAAATGACTTCAATATTCCGTGTTCATCTATAAATAGCCAATATCTTGTCATTTTTTCTTATATTCCCTTCTTCTCACGAGTGGCATGACGACATCCTCCTTTGGTCCTTATGCCTCTCTCTTTTTCCCTTCTTGCTTTCCATTTTGAATATTTTGATTGTTTGTGTCATGAAAAGCACTATAAGTAAACCATAACTTATTTTGATCACAAATTGCTTTCTTGTTACTAACTCTCTTTGTTTTCATTTTGTAGATCAAGTGGGTTTCTCACTACAGATGACGGGATTAAGAAGTATGTTAGATTGTCCTGATTTTGCAAATATTGTATGATTACATTGTAAATGACAACTGCTTCTCTCCCTAACCCTCACTATTGGAGAAAGGGAGAATATTACAATTTGTGGTTCTTATCCAAAATTAGGGTTTGATAAAGAGTGGTGGTTATACCATTAAGTTTTGGTTGAAGAAATTTAAGGACACTCTCTCTCTCCATAGAAAGGTGTGAGCTAAATACTAATAGGCTAGATTTTGATGAAAAAGAGCAGATTCTCTCTTTAATTTTGTATTAATAAGATATAATAATATGTAAAATTTGATATATGTAACATTGGATGTGATAAAAAAATAATTAGATTTCCTTGTTCATATGTTTGTTTATATATATACATATGTTCGTGTATGTAAAATCAGTTTCATTGTGTATTTATATAAGATATTGCAATGTACAAAAATCATATAAGTATATATTTGAAGTGAAAATATGTAAAATTTTAAAGTCGTTTGTTGTAAACTACTTTAAAGGTCTTGACCTTTAAAGTCATTTAGCTTAAAGTACTTCAAAAATTGAGACTTTTAAAGCCATTTAATTGTAAATGACTTTAAAAGTCTAGAATTTTAAAGTCGTTTATAGCAAATGACTTCAAATTTATGAGTCTGTTTTAAGAGTTATTTCATCAAATTTCGCCATGCTTTTTTCGATTGTGTTCATGATCTATACATAAAAACTAAGCTGAATTTATGTTTGGCTATTCTCAACCAAATCCTAAATGTGAATTGGAACTACATTCACAAATTCAGGATTGATGTCAATATTTGAGTGTTGCTTAGAATCTCTTTGTTTGTCTCATATGTATTATGCATATTTGAAGAATTTTTACAAGGTTATCATTAGAAAATTTTCTTTTTAAAGTTAAATTTCTTTTTGAATGCATCTGTCATATTGTGCTTTTTTTCTTTGTTAATTGAAAATTTGCATGTAATTTAATTATTTCATATACTTCTAATTCTTGTATACCTAGTGTTTGGTAAAATACCTAACTTAATCTTTTCATGTCTAACAAGTCTCCACACAGATTTGCTTTAATTTTTTTTATGATAATGGACAAATATGCTTGGATGACTGCCATAAGAACATCAAAAGAATATGTGGAGGGAACAAAAATTTCATAGAGTTCTCACTTAGGGTAGGTGTTGATCGTAATCGCATGCATTGTCCATGCTCAAAATGTGAAATCTTGAAAAAGGTAATTTAGGGCTATTGAGAGAACACTTGTACTTCAATAGAATCGATGAAAGCTATCACCCATGGATTTGGCATGGAGAAGAACTTCTGAATGGGCCCTCAACAAGGCCCGGAAGATATGATCAAGACATTGTAGGAAGTGTTGGAGATAGTACAGCTGTACCACTATTTCAAGATGCAAATGATGACTTCTAAGATGACCATGAACAATTTCAACTACATTAGAGGAAGCCAATGAGCCATTGTAACCTGAGTAAAAAGATTATACCAAGTTGTCTACAATGATAACACTTCACAAAGTGAAATCAAGATTTGATTTTTCAGATCAAGGTTTTACAAAAGTCTTAAAAGTAGTGGGTAAGATGCTATCAAAGGATAATAAATTGGCGAGGTCCACATGGGAGGCGGAGAAAATCCTGGTTGCACTTGGGTTGAAGTATGAAAAGATACATGCATGTCCTAATCATTGCATCTTATATAGGAAGGAACACAAGGATAAAACTACATGCCCAAGTTGTGGATAGTCAAGATGAAAGTTAAAGAAGAATTCAGCTGAGATAGTTACAAAAATTCCTACAAAGGTTCTACGGCACTTCCCCCTATACCAAGGTTTAAAAGAATGTTTTGTATAATAGAATTGCCAAAGAAATTAGTATGGCATGCCAAATATGGAGTAGATGATTGCTTTTCACGCCATCTAGTAGATAGCTTAGGATGGAAGCTCGTACACTTCATGTGGCCTAATTTTAGTGAAGAACCTAGAAACCTACAACTTGCATTGTTTGCAAATGGGATTAATTCTCGTGGTTCTATGAGTAGCAAGTATAGTTGTTGACCCATTGCATTAGTTTGTTACAACCTCCGACCATCTCTCTATATGAAGAGGAAGTTCATGATGTTAACTATGTTGATATCATGTCCAATGCAGCCAAGGAATGACATTGATGTGTACTTGTCTCCCTTGATTGATGATCTTGAGACATTATGGGATGTAGGTGTTGAAGCATACGACGCATACAGGAAAGAGTCATACACCCTAAAGGCTATATTTCCATGGACAATAAGTGACTTCCCTATATACGGTACTTTGTTTGGATGTTATGAAGGGATTTAATGCTTTTCCTATCTGTAGTAATCATACTTGTGCTGTACAAGTTAAATATGGTAGGAAAATGACATTTTTTAGCCACAAAAGATGGTTGCGTAGAGACCATCCATATCATTTTAAGAAAGGAGAATTTAATAGTGGTGTAGAGATAAGGACACTTTCAAAGATGTTGATAAGATGATAAGTATTGAAGCAGGTTGAAAACATTATTATCTTAGGGGAAAAGAAGAAATCAAGTAAACGTGTAGGTGAAAGTAATTGTAGAAGTTGTTGGAAGAAGAAATCAATATTCTTTTGGCTTACATACTACGAATCACTTCATCAACCCTATGTTTTTTATGTCATGCACAGTGAGAAGAATGTGTGTGAATGCTTGACCGGCACCTTGCTTAATATCCTAGGAAAAAAAATGGATGGACTTGCAACTCGAATGGATCTTATGAAGATGGGTTTGAAGAGGAGGTTGCATCAAGAGGATAGGAGTAGTCGAGGAACATACCTACCTAAGGCAAATTATACACTCAACAGAGAGGATAGAAGAATAATGTGTAAAACCCTGTCTAAGCTCAAAGTCCTAAATGGCTACTCTTTAAACTTTAAAAACATTGTCTCCATGGAAGAGCTGAAATTGTTAGGAATGAAGTCCTATGATTGCCATGCATTGATGCAACAACTCCTGCCCATAGCATTATGTTCTGTGTTACTAGAAAAAGTAAGGGGAGCTATTACAAAATTCTGGTACTTCTTTAGTGCTTTGTGGAAGAAGGTGTTGGGTGTTTCAAAATTATAAGAAATTCAAGGTCATCTAGTAACAACTTTATGTGAGCTTGAGATAATCTTCCCACCATCCTTCTTTGACCTCATGATATACTTAACAGTGCCCCTCATTGATGATGTCAGACTCTGTGGGCTAGTTTACAATAGATGTACCCATTTGAGAGGTACATGAAAATTTTAAAAGGGTATGTACATAATCACAATCGGCTAAAGGGGTATATAGCTGAATGCGATATTACAGAGGAAGCGATGAAGTTTTGCACAGAGTACTTATCAGGAGTGGATGCAAGTAGAATCCCAAGAAAGAAACAATCAGTTACATTTCATGATCCCAAGGTTAGCAAGCCTCTATTGAGTGGTCATGTATAGACCATTGACTATAAAGAGCATCACTAGGCACATCTTTATGTGTTGTGAAATGTTGATGAAATTCAACCATACATTGAGTAAGTAGATCATGCACTTAGGTGAAATTTAATTGTTGATGGTTATATTTTCTTTGATCACTCCATTAATTTGTGTGTGTGTGTGTGTGTGTGTGTGTGTGTGTGTGTGTGTAGTGAGCACATGGATGTCTTTAAGGCAAAGAATCCAAGTTATGCAAAGAAATAAAAGTGATTACAATTTGAGCATTGTCGCACTTTCAATAGTTGGCTTCATAATATGGTAAAATGAAAGAATTCACACTTAATATTAATAATCTACATTATATATATATATATAATCTTACTTAATTGCAATAATCATACATCATACTTAATATGTGCACACACAAATTCAAGATCAGCCAAAAGTAGAAGGCAACTGTATATCCAAATCCTTGGGCTAGATGACAATTGGACCATAATTAGAAGTAATAAAATATGTAGGATATGCCATCAATGGTTATTGCTTTTACATGAAAGACCATGATAACTCAAGAGTGCAACAAAATAGTGGGGTTAGCTTAGTTGCTAATGCTACATTCTTTTTTAGTTCAAAGGATAAAAGGCCAATAGTGGTGGATGATATTTATTACGAGGTTATAAGAGGGATATGGGCCTTGGATTATACTTTCAGAACTGTGGTTGTATTTAAATGCGATTGGGTGGAACACAACAATGACAACATCAAAACTGATGCCCTAGGATTGACATTGGTTGACATCAACATGATCTACTATAAAAATGATCAATTTATTTTGGCATCTCAAGTAGAGCAACTATTTTTTGTGCAAGACGAACATGATAAGAGATGGTCAACTATTTTATCATCCATTTCGAGCAATTTTTATAATGAAGATGACCTAAGAGATACTGAAATAGATTACCCTTTTATTAACAATCCCATTAATCAAAGTAGTACTTGGTGAGAATGAGAATTATGTAAGTGACAATGGTGAGGAGGGTGCTTGGGCTTGAAAATTAAATAAAGCTAGGGGTATATGGATTATATTAGTGAGTTGCAATATAATTTCAGATTTATAATTAGCTCTTTTGTCATAAGCTATATGGATTGGTAAGTGAGCTATATGTGATGCACACATATTTATCAAAAAGGATGATAAATGAGTTATTTTAAAAAATACCTTGATTTCCTTGTTCATGTGTTTATGTGTGTGTGCAAAGAATGCATGAATCAATGTTGACTATCTTAAAAAATATTGGTTTGATTGTGTATTAATTGTTAGATATTGTAAAGTACTAACATAAAATATATATAATTTGAATTGAAAAATAATTTATAAAGTTGTTTAGTGTAAACGAGTTTAAAAGTATGTTACTTTTAAAGTCTTTTAATGCTAAACAACTTTATAAGTAGAGACTTTTAAAGTCATTTATCACTAAACAACTTTAATAATATATACTTTTAGAGTTGTTTATCACTAAATGACTTTAAAAGTAAAGACCAGTAAAGTCGTTTCCTTTATACGACTTCATTATGTACAACCAAATTTAGCACCAAGAATGATCAACCAAATTTACACTAATCATTTTGTAACGTCTTTGATTTTTAAATAGCAATTTAATTTTTTTTTGAATTATGTAAAATCGGAGTCAAAAGAGAATAATTTTAAAATTGTCAATTTTTGGAGTTCTACAAAGTGAAATTTTATAGACATCAAATCAGATGTTAAAACCTCAACATTGGGATTGACTCAAAAAAACGATTCCAATGACACTAAGTTTGCTGAAATTAGAATTCAGATGAATGTTTTGATTTTTTTTTAAAGGGCAATTTGGTAAATTCACATAGTAGGCCCACTTGTAGAAATTTGAGATTTGAGTAGCTTTCATCTATTTTTACTATAATTATATAACTAAATAAATAAATAAATAGTAAAAAACATTATAATTTTTAAGTGTAAAATTTTCTAAAATTAAATTATTAAATAACTAAAGGAGGGGCCATTTTGATAATGGCATCCCCCTCCCACTTTAGTGAATAGTCGACGAAAAGTGTCTATTCTCAAAAACTCGACAGTAGGAAACCTTAGCAGAGCCTACCAAAGAGAAGAAAGGAGAGAGAAGAGAGGGGAGAGGGGAGAGGAAGAGCAGGAGAAAGACAATCTATCTAGGTCGTAGATGACGTTAGACACCGAGGACACCATGACCCACATGCTGGTGAGAAAAACGACATTGAGAAGAAGGGGGAGAAGGAGAGGAAGAGAGGAGGAGAAAGAGGGGGGATTTAGGCCAGCGACATTCAACGCCAACAATGCCTAGACTGATTCGCTGGTGAGAAAATTGGTGCTGAGAAGAAGATGGAAAAGGAGGAGGAGAAGAAAAAGAAGGGGAAGAAGGAGAGGAAGTGAGGAGAAAGAGGGGGTATCTAGATTGCTGACAACATTTGATGCTGACAACTCCCAGACCTGTGGCCAGGATAGAAAAATCAAAGGTGAGAAGAAGGGGGAGAAGAAAAAGAGGAAGAAGAATGGGGAGAAGGAGAAGAAGAAGAAGAGAGGAGGAGAAAGGGCGGGGATCTAGGCTGCTAGGGATGTTCGATGCTGACCATGCCTAAATTCGCACACAGGTGAGAAAAGCTAACGGTGAGAGAAGAAGGGGGAGAAGAAAGAGGATGAAAGGAAAAAGAAGCATTTCAAGGTAGATATTCCAAATCTAGTTCATCAATTTGATGGATTTGTGCATGGATGAGTATGTATGATTGGTCTCTAATATCCTTAGCTTTGTTGTTGCTGGTATACTTAGGAACCATCTCTATTTTGTACTTAGAGATTTAAAGATATATAAGGGACTAGTTAAACAGGATATTGAAGAGGCTGTCCTAGCAACTTATCAATATCTTTGGTTTCTTTTAATGTAGGCAGTGCATTGTGCTGGTATCCTTTTCCTTCTAGGACTAGGTCAGATCTTCTTTACTATTCTTCATCACAAGTATTGATTTTCCCTTTCATCTATTGCTTGTTTTTTCTAAGAAAATTTCATCCCAAGATGTGGTGATTTAAAGACTTTAAGAATATAAGCAAGAACATTTAGTCAATGAACACTATCTGCAAGTTACAGATATTGGGGCTTGTATAAAGTTGCCATCATTATGAAGGACCTTGAGTAAACAATTGCTTTGTGTTTTGAAGGTTCCATTTTTCTATAGAGATTGCTTTCAATTGACTTTGTTTGGTGATATAGTTTTAGTTGAATGTAGTTCTCTCTTTTTAATGCTTTAATCTTTGAAGTGGGTTATCAATTTTTTGCTACTCTCTTGAATTTCCATCTATTGGTGTTCCTAGTGTCCTATTGGTACCTTAAAAAAAAACACACACAAAGAAAGAAAGAAAAAGAACCAAAAGAAATAAGACTAGTTAAAATTATTAGTTGAGAAAAAGATCCAAGATCAAAATATTCAAGTTCAACAAATTCTAGTTGAATGAAGTGAAGAATAGTCAACTATTGTAGTAAAAGGACAAGATGTTGCATGTCAATACTCTTTTAGTTGATTAACCTGGGAAACTAAGTTGGCTATTTTGGTCCTCAATTTGCAATAAATTATTTATTAAAGCAATTAGCTCCTATTTAGCAAGAAAATTGAAGAATATATGAAAATCATGGCATGATCTAGCTGACTACGCCATTCAAATATCTGAAAAGATCTCAACTATTTAAGTGAGCCTTGGGAAATCCTGTCAACTATTTTTGCAATTTAGTTAGCTGTCAAGCATCAATAAGATTGACATGATTTCAAGAAGTTTTGATAAAGGTTCAAGATAAAGGAGAATACTACTATTTCTAGTGAGGAATTGTTTTGGAAATTTGGTCACTTGTATCAAGAATCACAATCCATTATTCTTAGAGTCACGTTCAACACATGCATTTAGGTTATTAGCATATAATAGCTAATGTTTCTAGTCAACTATTCTAGAAACAAACAACTGTTTTAATTATAATTGAATGAGTGAGGCAACACAACTTGTAGTTATTTTTTCATTTTTAAAGAATCAATTATTTTTTGAAGGGCAATTTGCTTCATGCAAATCGAATAGGGTATAAATTCTACATTGAAGAACAACTGATTCTCATGAAGAACAATCAACTATCCCAAGATAGACATTAGAACTATTTTATAATATTTAGAAAATAACTAATTGTCTAGTAAAAATAGGCAACTAATGATATGAGACAGGTTGTTGAGATGTCGCTTTCAAATATGAAATCTTGTTTTATGATGAGTTATATCCATTCAAACGACTAGCATCTCATCTATAGTAGATTAGTTTAGTGGAAACTTGGAGTGTGGGAATAAATGAGTATGGATGAAGTGAATTTGGAGCTTGTATATGAAGTGAATATGTGGAGGTTGCTTTTCAATATATTCATTGTATTATATAACTTTTATGAGATGATGAATGAGAGGGTTACTTAGAGTATGAAAGTAAATGCGAATGTGTATGGATTTACAAATGAAGTGAGTGTGGATGTTATAAAGAATGCATGTGTATTTTCGAGATAGATGTAGATGGATAATAATGAGTTTGGATGTTTTGTACCCATTATGGATGTATTAAGTGTTATATTGTAGGAAGTATAGGTGTATCAAGAAAGATGTGGATGCATGCTGTAGTGGATGTTGGTTTTTCATGCTTATAAAGATTGTTTGAAGTATCAGGTGTACAAGATGTTTATTATTCAATGTGTACAAGTGGTAGTGTATCAAGAAAGATGTGGATGCATGTTGCAATGGATGTTGGTTTTTCATGTTTATAAAGATAAAAGTATTAGCTGTATATGATGTTTGTTATTCAATGTATACAAGTGGTATTGTATCAAGAAAGATGTGGATGCATGTTATAGTGGATGTTGGTTTTTCATGTTTATAAAAATTGTTTGAAGTATTAGGTGTATAGGATGATTGTTATTCAATATACATGTGGCATTATATCAATAAAGATGTGGATGCATGTTGTAGTGAATGTCGGTTTTTCATGTTTATAAAATTTTTTTGAAGCATGAGGTGTATAAGATGTTTGTTATTCAATGTATACATGTGGTAGTGCTCTAATGTAAAAATGAAAAAAAAAAAAAAAAAAAAAAACTTTTGAAGTTGTTTAGCACTTTTGGAGTCGTTTATTTAAGCAACTTCAAAGGTCCTTGATTTTTTAAGTCATTTTCCTAAATGACTTTAAAAGTTATAGACTTTCCAAGTTGGCTTGATAGAAGTTGCTTATTAAGCGACTTATATTATCACATTTAACCGACATTAAAAGCCCCTTATGTAGTAGTGAGAGGACCATTCATCTCAATTTGGTCCAACAAAATTTAAATTCATGGTAGTTTAGGATGTCATCATGTTACCACCACCTTAATTTTTTAGGTGGAGGAATTATATTGACTACTATAAAATACTGAAAATTAGGAATAATCAATTTTGTCCCACTAAATTTAAAATCATGATGGTCTACTATATCATATTATTACCACCACCAAAAGTTTCAAGGTTGAGAAAATATATAGACTACCATGAGATTTTAAAGTGGTGTGAGAAATCTTGCCCATTTCATTGTTAGAGCTAGGTTAGGAAAAATTAGGTTAAACTAGTAAGGTCTAGATTGGCATAGATTAGGCTCTGTCTGACTAAAGATGTTAAACTTAGAGCTAAGTGGGAGGCAATTTAGGATTTTTTTAGTAGTGTGTAACATTATCCTCAAGAGACCATTATTATTTTTTTAGAGCTCGTATGATGAATGTGTAACATGTTTAGTAGTTGATATCCTATCAAGAGACCATTATTATTTTTATCTAAGTTATTGTTCTTTTGTATGAAATATGTTAGACTTTTAGACTTGATGAACAACATTCTACTTGCATATTAATGAGAGATTTATACCCATTTTTGAGTGACTTCTTTCCTAGTGACATACATACATACATACATACATACATACATACATACATACATACATACATCCTATGAGAAACTATTGATTTGGACAGTAATTTAGGTAATGTTTGACTTAGAAACTATTGATTATATAAATTTTCTATAGCACACACTTACCTTCCAAAGTTAAATGAAATAATAACATATCTTTAGCATAAGGGTAAGATTTTGAACCTTTTTGTTCATCTCCATTGGAAGGCTAAAGTTAGAAATTTTATATAAGCTAAATATAAGAAAGTTTTCTTAGATGAATAAAGGATTTTTATAAAAGTTTTGAGAATTTGGTGAGCATATTTATTGCAAACCCTCACAAGGCTTAACTCGTCCACTAAGCACAACTTAGGTGTGTAAGTGCTTATTGCATGTGTTAAACGCAATTGTGAGTATCTACTAAAGTGGTAATTTGTATTAATTTTATAAAATAATTTTTTTGCATATTATAATTTCCAATGTTTTATAACTTATAATGTAAAATTAAGGTTTTTGGCCAAAAATTATAACTTAACATTTTCTGACCTAATAAATCTAAAGTTTGATAGTTTATAGGTTCATAGGTTAATCCAAAGTAATTGTGTGAATAATCACATATTTTTAGATTTAATTAGAGTTTTTCATCTTTTGTAATAAGTGAGATGGTGATCCAATGGTTGCCATCGATCGAGATGAAAATTGAAGATCTAGATCAATGGATCGACCCAAGGCCTAAATGTCATCAATCCAAAGTGGGATCAAGATTACCTTAAAAGCAAGCAAAAGATAGAATTGGAGAAGTCAAAGGAGACTAAAGTGGGCCCCTGCACAAGCTTTGCAAAGTCCACCACCTTTGCATGGGATTCACTCAAGTCATTTAAGCCATGAAAAAAGTGACAAGTTAAGAAGCCTATCCAACCCATCAAAGCCAAGGGGGTTGAACCATCAAGCCTAGCCAAAAGATCCCCAAAGTCAACCATGAAGCTAAGATAAATGAGTTCTCAAAGCAAGTTATCAAGCCACATGAGCCAAGCTATATAGAAGGCCACGATTGGAGGAGAATTTAAGGATATTATCCATGCCAAAATGCAATTGCATAAGATGCATGTGACCCAATAGCAATAACCCACCTATAATTTTCTTTTTTCCACTTCTCTCCTATCTTTTCTCTCTCTCCACCTCAGCCTTAGGTATCCCACTATTTCTACAAGTGGGAGACACATCTTCCTAAGGAGTTGTCTACCACCTTTCCTAACTTCTTCACTTCAACAAATCTAATTCTCCAATGCCACATCATCCTTACCTCTCTCTCTCTCTCTCTCTCTCTCTCTCTCTCTCTCTCTCATAAGCACCCACCAGATTTTTACAAGGGGAAAACGTCCCCTCCTAAAAAATAGGCATCTCCCACCTTGTTACTACCTCATTCCCCTCTTAGATCTCTCTTAGTTATCCAATCGCTCCTTGCCACCTCACCTCTCCCCTAGGGTTTCCTTTAGATATCAGCAAAACATAGAAAAGAGGAGTTCCACATGATTCTCATATGGTAGAAGGGGAGAATGCACCTTCCTAGGAAGGAGGCATCTCCACCTTACTCTCCTTCCCTTCCCTTCAATGCAATTAACCTTTCGCCCACCTTCTTCTCCTTCTCCTTTTTCTTCAATGCAAATCCATCAGAGCAGCCCTCTTCCTCTAGCCTTCCATGCCTCTTTTATGCTTGATTTCTCCTTCAAAGTTGAAGTTGGTCTTCTTCCTTAGTTATTTGTTTGTTTGCTCTCCATTTTTGCTTTGTTTGTTCTTTGATTCCATGCTTTAATTGTTGTCTTGATTCCTTTGATTATTTGCCTTTAGTTTAGTTTTCTAAATTCTTGAATCTAAGGGTTATAACTCTCTTATAGTGACTGCCAAGAGAGTATAGCTATTAGATCAAGTTCCTTGCCTTTGAATCTTCTTAAATTCTTGTTCATCTAGTACTTTCTTTTCCTCCTTTGTTTTCCTTAAATCTTTGTTGGGTTGCATACATGCTAAAGTTTTATGTGTGGGAAGATTTAACAATATGGACTTTTGATTGTATTGTGGAGAAAAGAATGGTGTGCACATTTCATGGATGGTGCACACCACATTTGTACTCGAATCCTATTTAGTAAGATTGAATGATTAGTTCATGGTTGAAGTGCAATGTTCATGGATGATCTTCTTGCTTTAAATTTAATTTTTCATTGCTGTTACAATGTCTTTCCATGCCTAGCTTCCTTATGTTTCATTCTCGGTTAGATGCATTTGAATATCACTTGAATCACACACTTGAACCATGCACACAAACCATTGGTTCTTGCCCAGGGTTTTGAGGTGTTTTCCTTAGAAAAATTGTTTGATCATGCTTAAGTTTACATGCTGGAGTTAGAGTTCCATTCATGTATCTCATGTTAGATTAGTTTACATCCTCATTCAAGCATGTAGTCATGTTCATCCATGCATCTTAATTACTTTGTTCTTTCTAGCTTGATTCCATGTATACTACTTGTTTAGTTGTTTCCATAAGTATTACATGTTTTGATTTTTTAGTTAGATCATTATTTAGGTTTAGTTTGCATGTTAGGTTAGTTTAATAAAGTTTCCATGTTTAGGTTTAGAAAGTTCCCATTCCATGCATTTTTGAGTTTTCATACTAAGTTTCCATTCTTAATTTAGGTTAAACCCACTCTCTTTGGCTAGGCTAAGTAGCTTAAGTGTTCATTAATCACACAAACTGTTCAAATTACACCAATTAAACATCATAAACAAAGTTCAATTCAAAGAGATATAAAGTAGAAATGAATTCTTGGCGAGTGACAATAGTAGAATCCAACAATAACAAGTTACTGATTTCAATTACTTTGTTCAATTCCTTCTTGAATCAAAATAAAAAATAAAAAATATATGGCTTCTTCTCCTTACTCCCTTCTATCTAACACAATCAACTTTGAAGATCTTCATTTAGTGATGAGTCAAAAAATCATGTGCAAAGTCTCCCTATTGATCACCCTGCATTCACTTCGTCTTTCAACTCTGCTTCGATGTCATATTTATGGAACACAGAGACTTCAGTTTACTTCACTTTTTTAGTAGTTTACACTTCAAATCTGTGTGTGTGTGTGTCCAGGCAATTCTTAATATGTTGAAGTTTCTAACTTATTTGGTTTCCAATTAGGGAACTTTCTCCATCTAGGAAACTGACTATTATTTATAACTCTCTTCCTTTCCTCATCTGCTATTCTCCTCCACTTGAAATTATTACCACCACAATAACACAGAGGAAACTGAATGATGGTTTGCTTCCTTTATTGGATACGAAAAAGGTGTTCATGTCTATAGTTCATCCTCGTACTCTCCCACAGTTTCGCTAAAGCTCACTGTTCTGAACTTAAGCTCTCCTCTAGGGTGATGATCTTAGCATCACAGACTTCAAAACCATTCTAAGACATTCATAGTCAAGGTTTGTGATCATGCCTCAGGCGCAGACTTTGATGAGACTTCAAAACCCTTCTCAGACATTCACAGTAAAGATTAGTGATCATGCCTCAGGTGCAGACTTTGATGAGTACAAACTAGAGGAATCACCAGCATTGCAACTGCTCATGCCATAGAGGAGCTTTATCCTTTTAAGACCAGTGGCTCAGGACCAACACTCTTACACATCACCACTGAACAATCTTTCACATGTCATAGCCATAAGTACAGTGATAACGATATATGGGAGACCCCAACTTACATTTTCTTTTGGATGTAAAATCACTGCAACCAATAATCACTATGCACTTCAACCTATGCAATCCAATATTTACGACTCAGATAGAAAGCAACAAAAAAGGACAGCCCCGTGCACGAAGCTCAGTGTATGTGGGTCTGGAAAGGGATGGACCACAAGGGATGAAAAAAGGCTGCTTCTACACTTGAACCAATCACCTCAAGGTCACACAACGACAACTCTACCTATCACAAGGCAGAGAAACTAATAATCACTATGCACTGCAACCAATGAAATCCAATCTTTACAATTCATCCTTGGAAGTTTTCTCCATCTGGGGACCCAACCACTGAGGGGATGTGAGGGCACAACGATCTCTCTTTGATTTCTCTAGGGGATCAAGTTCATGGATCTTTTGAGCCATCTTCATGTATGAGCTACCATCCAAGATGTGTTCCATTATGGCTGCAGCCTCAATTTGGTCTGGGTGGTGCTTCAATTTGTAAATTAGATGACTGTAAACTTTCGCATCATAACCTCACAAAATATTGCTGATAGGACTTCCTAGTGGACTGCAAGTACAATTGTTTCGAGTAAACTAGAGATGCTAGACTAGACCCCACGCCAGTCCCATTGACTAGTGCCAACCCTTCCTTGGGTTGCAAGTCAAAGAATCCACAATCAATTCTGCTAGGCAGAAGGCTTCTGTGACATCGATTGGTTTCTCATCAGATTGTCATGGCCTTCTTCTCCAGGGGCTTCCTCCAATGTGTTCTTGTTTTCACTCTTTATACTTGAAAATGTTAGTCCGCCCCTTCCCAAATGTTAGAATTTTTTCACTCTTTGTACTTAAAAATGTTAGTATTTGAACCACTGCTTTTGAATTTTGATCTAGATCATCTGAATTGATTTCAGCCGTCTATTTGAATCTAACCTTGATTAGTGATCTAGAACATTGAATGGTATCTAACCACGTCAATCTTGATCTACAACCTAAAAAAATGTGCAGCCCTGTTGCACAAAGCTCATGCGTGTATAGG
The DNA here is from genome assembly GCA_035236585.1 of Warburgia ugandensis. NCBI lineage: Eukaryota > Viridiplantae > Streptophyta > Magnoliopsida > Canellales > Canellaceae > Warburgia > Warburgia ugandensis. The sequence goes on from CP141134.1 coordinate 45,048,245, forward strand.
ATTTGGGAAAGGCACGGACCACAAAGGTCAATAGTACGCAACCATACCTTACATTTTGCAAGAGGCTGTTTTCCACATCTTGAACCCGGGACCTCAAGGTCTCACAACGACAACTCTGTCATTGTGCTAAGGCTCCCCTTCAATACAACATGTGGTTCTACACAAACTTACCTACGATTTTCATCTAACCTTGAAAATTACCAAATTACTATTTGATGGTAAAAATTTCAAATGATTTATTTTTCAAATAAAATTTTAAATAATGTCCTAAAAATTTATCAAATGTCACATGCTAAATTAGAGTAGTTTATACAAAAATTGACACTGAACAACCTAAACGTAGAGTTTTCTAACCGAACTTTTGGTTTCAAATATTAATATGACTTTCTAGATTTTTTAAGCTTTTAATAATGGAGAAGTACCTCATCTTGTGATATTTCAAAATTTTCATTTTACAATTGGATCCAGGATTTGACTTTCTCCTTTTGTAATTAGGTCTTACGACTATTTTTATTGAATTCAAATGGAGAATATTGTAACATCCTTGCTTTTTAAAAACATTTCTTGGATTATTCTTATCAATATACATCAGAATTTTTGTTAAAACAGCTCATACAATTAGGAGTTAGAAAAATCCATCATGTTCAATTAAATGTTCAAAATCCACCCTTCCGACCAAGGTTACTTCAATAAATCTCAACATATAGTCAATTAAATTAAGCTATACATAAATGTATACACGTGCTATAATAGACAGCATGCTATAGGATCCACTAGTCATAGGCTCGGTCCACTACTTTTAGACTAATTAAGCAGTCCATTCACATTCCAAAAGATCTAAATGTCTATAAAATACACAAAGCCACATAAGTGTCTTAAGTACAAACCAAAACTTCATTACATCATTTGAAATACATAAAACCTACATCTCTATCTAGCTAAAAGTCTCCTTTACCTTCCTCTCCTAAAAAAATGTTGGTGGAATTGAGCACAACCACTCAAATAGAAGAAAACCTAATACAGTCTGAGGTCGAGTAAAAACAGGGCACACAAGTATACATTCATGATTTTTTTATTAGTTTATTCATCTTTAGTTTCCTGTATTATGCTTTATTCAAGTCTCTATCATGCAACCTATTAGTTTGTATTTCACGCGGCTGTTCATGCCACTTGTATGATTCTAAGTTTTTCATATAAGAGTTTGGTTTCATTATAACTTATAAGTTGTTCATGCATCAGTAGTCATGTCTAAAAAACATTATAATATAGCCAATTTGATCATTCAACTATAAGCACTCAATAACATGCACGAGTCAATCAGTCATCAAATTATGTAGTCACATTGAATATAGAAACTCAACGCAAATGAACCGGTAAATCCATTAGTAAATACGATGACAAACCCGATTTGATGAGTGATAAATTAGTAAAATGCTCCAAGGTGTCTTTGTCACCAATTTGTGACCCAATGTCTTGACTCATCAGTCAAAGCTCATCACCACCATTTCAAGCTGAAGTGGTTATATCCTACCACCACTAAGGATGAAGTCTCAACTCTGTAGACTGATCGACATGTCAGCCCATGTCATCATCAAGTCCAGACCACTATGCACGTAGTGCACCCCCAATTACCTTCTTGGGCAACCACTGCTGCTATGCTTTCCCGAGTACCTTGTGGACTACTCTATTGGCCCTCATGGGGTTACAAAGTGGCCCCAAAGTGTCCCCCATGAAACAATAATCTACAATAAGCTCTCATCGAGCAGCTTCTTTGAGGCGGTACTAAGTTAGAGGGCAGAGGCAACATGCTCCTCCTAGCATAGGGTCTCACTCGGGATTTGCTCGTTGCACAGCCAAAGTGCTGCATACCGAACCATGATACATCCATAAATCAGTGCTCCATAACGAGTACGAAAACAATACATGTATGTTCTCCGTAACAAGCTAAAACAATACATGTCTATGCTCCATAATGAGCAAAAATACCACACATATTTGGCCTCCATAACAAGTGAAAACAATACATGTCCATGCTCCACAACGAGCTAAAACAATACATGTCCGTGCTCCATGACAAGCTAAAAACAAGTTCGTGCTCCATAACGAGCTATTCAACCATCCACGGGGTATGACGTCATATTTCAAGAACTCATAAAAATGATCATGCATGTAAAATGTTCCAACCGCTCCATGGGTTTAATATCACCACCCAGAAGGCATAAATCATAGAAAACTATGAAAATGTTTAGTGTGCATACTATGCTAATTCAAGTAAACTTAAATTACACATCAAAGGTTGTTACCCTTGATCTAATGTTTCATTTAGTCCCTCCTTCGGGGTCAATACAGGAATCTTTACTTGCTCATCTTCCCTCTCCATCGTCACATCATTTAGGTATATATAATGGCATTCAAACACCTATACTATTAGATAATAATCACTGGAAATATGGCTGTAATTTATGCCTTTAAATAGTTTGTTTCACAACCTAAGGTGATGCATTACAATGCCTCATGTGTAACCATAAGTCCACATAACTTACCTCATTCCAAGCCCCACATGGGCTGCCAAACTTCTCATTCCATAACACATACATGAGAAAAGAGGGTGATTATTTCCACTAAGCCTTACAACCATTTACATGTGTAGGATTTATGCACAGTCTTGTCGAATTCCAAGCTTGTTTCATATGAAAACTAGTGAAGGCTATGAATCATTCAAGGGCTGTTCCATGTAGCTACCAGCCCATTCAACCCTTGGTGAATTTCAAAGTACATTCGTTCGTCTTATGATAATTCAAGTTATGGATCAATTTTCCTAGCCTAGCATTAGGATTGACATGTTTTCACCATTCTACCGTCTCATCACTCTAGGCTAGAATCTGGCTTTAGTTTTCAAAGTGAAGAGACCAACTCATTTGGACCCCTTCACAGTATCATTTAAGGTCGAAGATTTTCATATATCTAAATCAATCAATAGGGGCATCAAACTTTGGTTTTTGGATCAAAATTCTAACCTTAGACAGTAGCTAAATCATTAAATCTTTCAATGAACTTCCTATAGTTTCTAGCAGGAGTGTCATTCTTATTCCTATGATAGCTCTCTAAATGCTTAATATTTTTGGGTGATTATTTTGTGGAACATATATTAGCTGATAGAGAAAGGTCTCCATCAAGTTTTTCGGGCATCTCATTCTCTAAATAATAGAAGAAATGAGAGATCTTTCAAGGCACTAGATCTGCAGGTTCCTGTAGAGAGTGTCTTAGTTACTTTTATGGTTTCTCCCTCATCTCTTAGTATTTTTAATTGATTCTTTTTGTGAAACATGTCTTGACTGATGGAGGAAGATCCTCATCAAGCTTTTTTAGCATCCCATTTTCTCATTAATAGCAGAATGGAGAAAACTTCCAGGTCTTTCATAACGCCTCTCAACTATCCGGGAAGTGATTGTTTTAATTGTCAAAATTCTGGAGGCTCTCTCTAAATGTTCAGGGCTATGTCTTGGTTAAGTTTAATTATTTCAACCTCTCAAGGTCTATCTTACTGATTTAATCTTCAATTTCTAACCATAAAAGCTAGAGATATAAAGGAATTGGGCATTCAGTAATAGATATTTTTATACAGTCACATGCATGCTGTATAGACGCAAATATAGTGATGCACTTCCTTCTAATATGCAATTTAAGCTCCTTCAATAACCATGGAATTTATAGAGGAACATAACATGCTTCAATTCATAGTCAAAGGGAAAGAAAAATGCTAGGTAACGGGGAGCCTCCTAGGTGTTAGAGTCTCATCTTTCATACCAGTCATTCCTAACTAATTCATGAACCATTTCCATACAAAATTAAGCTTCAATTAATCATGCATCATACAACAAATTAGTCTTAAATCAGGAGTAGGAACAATCTTCATCATGCAACAATTCACATACAAAAGAAATCAATGCATGGTAGGATTTTACTACATGAAGAAATCTTGATGAAGTCCTAATCATGTTCTATCTTTTTGCGACCATGACCAAAGTCCTATCATGTTCTATCATTTTGAGACCATGACCAAAGAGAGTATTAAGAATCTTTCTAATGCTCCCTACATGGTAGTATTTCCTCTGAATTAGAGGTCTTCTACTTCTAGAAGTGGATCACCAACAGTCACAATGTCTGCAGTCCCAGTCGTGTTTCTCCTCTAAGGTGGCTGCTCCTTCCTTTCCTCTTCCTTCTAGTTCTCTTCCTCATCCACTCCTTCACTGTTTCCTCTTTTCTCTGGTTTGCTATGTGGTTTTACCCTATTCAAAAACCAGGTTGCATGCCTGTTGGAACCTTTCTCTCACAGCTGCAACACGCCCCCTCCTGTTGGGCATTTTTTATTCTTGCAGCATACTTTCCTTCTCACCTTCTCTTCCTTCTTCTTCCTTGTTTTTCATGGTTTCTCTTCTTTGCTTTTTCTGGTTTTCTTTCCATTCTAACACCAACACATAGGCTGGTTGTCCAAGACAAAGTGGGAGAGTTAATTCTCTAATCCCACTTTATTCCTTTCCTTTAATCCAGCCCAACAATCTATAATGTAACAAGGGAGGAAGGCAGCTGTCTTGCATGTAAGAAATCAAATGCCACCTCACTTCATTTAGCATGGGGATTTGGTTCTTGCATGCATGCAATGCCTGGCCCTCTATTTTATACTCTCTTCCCATGGTTGTCTCTTACACTCCCATTTTCCTAAGTCCCATCCTTTTATATTTAATCCATCATCTAAAGGTGCAGCTGGCCATAGAATCCGTGCTAGTTACCATGAACAAGTGATTCATGTGTGGGAGCGTTGGTAGCTCCCCACACCATTTCTAATATCATCATTGCAAGGCATACAACCTATCTTAGTATATATGCTATATTGTTCACATGTACATGGTTTTAGTTTGGATAACAACACCATAAATATTTATATAACCTATTATACTCCTTCACCCACTTAAGTTTACATAAATATATAGTATGGTCATACATGGTTAGGTCATAGTGATTCATGCATTATTGACCTAGCTTCTACCATAGTTTTTATTAAACATTCAAGGCATCACTAATTCATTAACCATCTAGCTTCTTAACTTATCTCATCCATGAAAAAGAAAAAGGAAAAAAAATTATCCCATTTTAATAATAGTATTAATTAAGACATTTATGTGTATTTTATTATTCACATATAATGTCTTTAGTAAATGACATATATAGTTATAAGAACAATTCACTTAAATGATATCATAATGTAGATACATACTCTTTGCAACCACATGCATGATGGGCAGGCTTGTTAACTATGCCAGTTCATAGCATAAACACTAGTGCATACCTAGCTAGTACCAATCAGAGGTGTTGCCACATTTATAAATAGGAGTTCTCCTTCCCACTCTAGCTCATTGAATTCACTTCATTCTTGCATTCAAGTAGTTTTGTATCTTACTCTCCTGCTCATAAGGTTATAAACTTACTAGTTTTCTTATTGTTTCAATGTGTTTATGAAGACATACAAACCTAGGTTTAGCCCTGTCCTCCCTCTAGAGGTTAGCACTATGATTGTCATTGTCTATGCTCCCTAGTCTGACACATGACTTGGCTTCAATCTTTTGAAGACGTGGCTATGACCACTATTGTTGTGATGACTCGAGTTTTTAAAATGCCTGTTTAAGAATTATTTTCAAAAGGCGGGATCCCAATTTGAAAATTTCTTTTGGAAAACAAACAGCAGAAACATTTTTCATTGAAAAGACCTTTCAAAAAACCCCGTTGTCATAAGACTGATTAAAACACATTCCTGAGTTCTAAAATCAAACATTTTTACATTCAAATATTTCAAGTAAAAAACTTATCATTTTTTGAGAATCTATCAAGTTACAACCCACACTCCATTATGCATTAAACATATTTATATATGTCTAATTGTTTATCATAGTTACATAACAACTCAATCATCTTGCAACATTTATAAAATGTACAGATCATACATACACTATTTATACTCGCTCTTTGCCTATTTCGAGTGCCTGGTCTCAACACTCTTGCCTTTCTCTTCTTCGCATTTATCTGTAGAGTTGGTGGGGTGAGTATAGGAGAATATACTTAGTAGGTAAACCTAAGATCACAAATATAAATCAATGTAAATTTGCATCCATGCACTCATGCACACAATGAAACATCCTTAGGTATGGTTCCCAAGGTCTATCAATATAAATTCACAATATAACATTTGCATACTTTTCAAACATTCCATCCAATGTTTTAGGCCATCCAAGAGTAATACAGGTGTGAGAATAATATCATATGTTGACATCAAAAGAGTACTTGGTATACAAGTGTACAAATTGATGATAAATTAGTTAAGCATTAAAACATCAATTTAAACAACATATAGGAAAGTCCTTGTTAATTTATGTCAAATATATCTGTTCTCATCATGCAAATATGAACATATTATATCTCAAATTATACAAGGCATCATCATGCCTATTGGCCAAGGTATCTATGACCTTATCACACACGTGTTGCCTAAAAATCAACTTGCCCTGTCCTATAATGAGACACCACAACACTATAGCAACTACCAATTCATGAGACATAATAGAAAAAAGAATACATGGATCACTGTGTTGTGACAACTGCCTAATAGTGGGACAACGTATACTCAAACATTGACACCAACTCCGTGAGACTTATCATCATCTTGTATGGGAGGAGAATGGATCGTGCAGTGTAGCCTTCCCATGATGCCACACTCAAAATTTAGCCACTTGGGCCTCGTGTCAAAATATCAACCGTCGGAAGGTGGGTGACCATACCTATAACCCTCCTATCATAGTGTCTATCAGGCAAAAGCGCTTGTTTAAAATAAATCCTCGATAATCAATGCATGAAAATCTAGGTACTATTGTATTCTTACCAACATATTAGACAATGAGCACATAATTAGATTCTGATCATGGTTTTAAAATATAAATTTTCCATTTAAATACCAATGGATGTCAAAGATAAATGATGGATGAGATTTAGTTAGGAAAATTAACCCATAACGTGCTTTTGATGTTTTTTTACTATAATAATAAAATCCTTATATTTTTAATGAAAATCTGATAGAGTTTCCCCTATTTCTAAGGTAATGCACATTTAACACATGTGATGCATATCACCTGATAATCATAATTTCATATTTATATAAAAATGGAGGCTCTGTTTTCTGACAATTTCATCCACGAATAATTCAAAAATTTTCATATAATTCAAGTCACGAGGATGCTATTTTTGAATCTCAAAGATAATCATCAATTACAATTATATGTAATAATTACATGTATGTAACATAGAGTGCATAAGTGAATAAATATGAAAGCTTAGTAATCTTAGAATTTACCCACCTCAATCTAATGATTTAGATTTACCATAATCGATTACCAGTTAATTTGAATGTTGCTCAACAAATTAGAAAAGAAGGATCAGGGCTTCTATCATCACTTATGAATCAATCTGAGAAATATGAGATAATTATCATACTTTAATCCCTGGATCATGGATTTATGTATTAAAATTCTAATTTGAGCTGTTAGATTGTCCATGGTTTGTCATTTAACCTTAGATCAAGTACTTTTAGGTGTTGGGGAGTTTCATTTCACACATCAATAATTCGGATCTGATGTTCCAAGCCTAAATTAAACAAATCTAAGTGCTGGAATGATCAGATCTACAAAGTAACGCTCCAATCAGCATTTATACATTTAATAGGCTTTTCACTGTTTATTTTGGGAATAATCAAATCTACAACGTAATGCTCCGATCAGCATTTATACATTTAATAGGCTTTTCACTGTTTATTTTCAGTCCAAAATGTCCTTAACATGTAATGTGCATTATCAAATTCATAGATCTATTGTCTAATCATGTTTTCAATGGTCAGATTTGTAGATCTAGTGCCGCTCATGCACTGTGTTTAGATCAAAATGTCAAAGGGCCAGGTGATCTTTGATCGAACTTTCATTGATATAGATGTTAAATTCACTTAGTAAGGATTCCATCCATATAATTTTTCCTAAATGTTTCTCTCCAGAAATTGGTCGCCGGCCTAGAATCCCCTCACCATGGCCTGAGAAGAAGACTGGAAAACGATTGTTAGCAGTGGCTGTTATAGTGCTAAAATTGTCATTTTTCTAAGAAAATGAAACACGGATATTGTAGATCTCTACTTTACCTTCACTCCCTTTTAATTTAGAAGCATTTCACCATTGTTTTCAATGGAAAAATTGCCAAAAATAGTCACGGTCACTGGACAATGGTGTAGTCATCGAAAAATTGTTTTCAGTCCAAATCTCTTTGATTTTCACTTTTGGAGGCAGATTTGAGATGTGTTTTCTCCGATATATCTCCTAGACCTACTTTCCATATATTTTCTATCAATTTCAACAAAAATTTTAAGTTTTTCCACAGTTTGTTATTGTGCACACAAGTAATAGTCACTTAGAGAGAAAAGGAAGGGGAAGAGGGAAGGGAAATGTAGCATGGGAGAGGGGGATGCCATGATGGAGAGATGGAGGGAGAGGGATGGGAGAGGAGAGGAGAAATCAAGGGAGAGGCGGTGGTGCTTCCTTAGCTTCTTCCTTGTGTGACAGGCAACTAGGGGTAGAGCTCCACGCGCCAAGCTCCCTTTGGTTGTCTATTGTGTGGGACCCATCCATTGATAGGGGGTGCCATTATCAATTTGGTCCCCTTTATAATTTAGTAAAATTTGTGATTTTCTCACCTCTAAACTCCATTTTTCCCAAAATTAGTGTCCTTGGAAAAGTTCTCGTCGCGTATATTCTGATTTTTGAGGTTTCAAAGTCAAATTCGGAAGAGAAATTAAATTTTTGCACTCAAACTTCCCTTTTAATTATAATACAAATGTAGGGTTGTTACAATTGTCTACATCCCTTGGACCCTAGTTTAGACCAACTAAGTCCTTGACCACTTATGATGATGCTACGGCCAACAAACATGAGCCTTAGCCTAACCTTATCTTAGTTATGATGTTGTTACCTAAAGGATTGGCTAGCTGGACCTAGCCATCCAAGTCTATGCCGACCATTGGCTAAACCATAAGCTATGATTTATGTTGACACATTGTCCACATAACTAGGATTAGAACTATGCATATACCAAATCAGGTGTAAGCTATGGTCCTATAAGTTGTCTATGCCTAGGGTACATGCTGATCTTCACCATACTAGCTTATGGCTTAGCCTTCTTGGTTGCCTTGTGACATGTTGTCATTTGGACCCTCTAAGGCTAACCATTTTTGGCCTTTGGTCCTTAATCAATCCCATCGGTGACATAACACCTTCAAGGCTCAATCTAGCCTATAGGCATATGGCACGTAATCAAAGAGTGCGATGGATAATCAAAGGTTTTATCTTTTATTATTGACATGTGATTAACAACCCTAAGAGTGGGGAAAATGTGTACTACTTCTTTTATGCTTTTGCTTACTTGTAAATGTATGAAATGATCATTTTAGCTCATACATATTTTTTGGAACATGCTATATAGCATATCTCTCCTTTCATCTTTAAATGACATTCGTCCTTGTTTTCCTTGCAAATCGAGTCAATGTCATCTAGATTAGGCACTAAGAACATGGGTTACTTCCTCCTGGGAACATATTTGTTAGCCTCCTTGTTGATTTGATTAGCATGCGAACCATAGAACTCACAGCCAGTGTCAAGGCTCTAAGCTCCCCTCTTTAGGGTATTATCTCTACATCACCTATAAAGGGTAAACCATTAAAGGGTACTAAGAACCATGCAAACAACAATACTAGCTCCTCCCTTAGGATTGAAGCTTTACTTCTCCTACCAAGGGTGCACCATTGAATAATGATGTAAAATGTGCAAGTTATTGTACTAGCTCCTCTCCTCAGGGTTGTAGCTTATCATCTCTCATTAAGAGTGTGCCATTCAATGGTGTTGCAAGATATGCTAGTTATGGTGTATGCTCCCCTTCATAAGGTAGTAGCCTAAGAAAATTTCTTCAAAAAGTGCACTACTTCAAGGTGCAAGGGGGTACCATTGACAATCCACCTCTTCTGAAAGATAGTTTAGGGCTAAGAAAAGTGCAAGGGCAGCTCCATCTACTAGACTCATGGCATCTAAGCCCCCAACAATCTTGAGTAAGATAGGTACTCCAAAGATGGAGGCTATAGGTCCTTCTAGCCCACAAATGCGTTTGTTTCTCTAATAGACCCTCCATATATAAAAAAGGGTGTTACAGTGTTTAATTTTATTTTATTTTTCCAAATATACTAAATTTAGCATTTAATTAGATCAACTAACTGATCAATTTTGCAATTTTTAGATAGAATATGAATTTTACCTCCAATTGACTATCCAATCGTTGATTTATAAAATTTAACAATCAGATGGTCATCAAAGCGAATCATATGTGTAATGTATAGTTTATATGACTCTAATTTGTTCTTATGTTTTGCAAATCAACCATATTATGACTTGGATAGCTCAAATCAAAATTCAATGGTGTAGATTATCCTAAACAACATTGAATAGTAGGGATCAAATCAATGAACCAGATCACTCACAAGGTATGAGGGAATAGGAAACCCAGGAAAAGAAAACACCCAAAGAGGAAGGCTTAGGCTAGGCATTGCCTAACATAAAAAGAAGGAAAGTGGGGGGAAAAACAAAATTAGAAGGATGAGTTAGGCAAGAGATCAAAAGATGAAGCTTGGGGATGTTATAAAAACAAAGAGGAGGTTTCTCAATTGAGGACCCCGAGAAAGGCAGCCAAAAGGAAGACCGCACCCTCTCTCTCTCTCTCTCTCTCTCTCTCTCTCTCTCTCTCTCTTTGCTTTTCCTCTTAGCTCCCTCACCATCACATCACCCCCTCTCTTCTTCCTTCTCCCTCTCTGCTCTCTCTCTCTCTTTCCCTTCCTCTCCCTTCTCTGAGGTCTCTCCCACAGCTTTTCCTCTTGCAGTTATTCGTTCATTGTTAGAGACCCCTACACCAGCGTCCTTGATGCCATCTGTTTCACCAGCCCCCTCTTTGTCTGCGCCTTTTTACCTAGCACACACCACAGCCGAAGACAGACTGCAAGAACATCTATTCTCCTTCTATCTCTTACTCCCTCCTCATTGTTATCTCTCTCACCCTTTGTGTCAGGCTTCCTTTAAATAGGAAACCAACACACATTTAACTTCTCATGCCCAGTCTTTCCCATTCTCTCTCTTACATTTTCTCTCTTGTTTCGTTGTCGTCGGACTTCTTTAGTGTAGGAGTTTCTCATTCTTCATCAGGAAGACAAGAACCACATGCTCCATCTCCTTCCCTCCTTTTTCTTGTTCCTAGTTCACCATTATTCCCTTTCATTTTTTATCATCTTTTCCCATATTCCCCCTACCCTTCTTTTTTTACTTCGTTTTTCTCTTTTGTTTTGCTTTATTTTCATTCCATCATCACTTTGCAGGAAAACCCAACTTAGGTATTCCCAAAAACCACTTCTTTCCCACTTTTTCTCCCTTCCTTGAAGTCATCTTCCTCCTGCCACTGGTTTTGTATTCATTTCTATTACAAGACTAGAAAAATAAAAAATTTCTAGTTTTGCCCTTTGGACTTTAATTATAATTCCATCTGTGTCAGTGATTTAATTTTATCTGTGCACCTGATTTAATTACATCTATATCCCTATTCTTATCCCAATTTTGTTTTATCCAGATTCGTGCTATGTAGGTTCTGTGTTGTTCTCAAATTAATCTAAGAACTATGTAATCCAAGCTTGTTTTATTTAAGCTTAACCAAATTAACAGTCTAAATTTAATAAACAAGATTTCCTTACTTCTTGATTTGTTTCTTATTAGAATTTCAATTAATCTTCAAATCTTATTCTTAGGATATTTCTTAGCTTATCCAACATCCTGATCTTTAATCTGAAATCCAGGGATTAGATCTATGCCGTCCAAAATTCAAAATCCTTCTTTAATCCAGATCATCAAAATTTTGAGGAATCTACTTAATCCATCCATTGGATCCTTAATCAGAAGAGAGATTGATGAAGCCTGATCAACATTGATGATATCAGATTTGAAGTAAATTGGCTATGATCAAGCTAGGGAAGTAGGTTTATTTTTTTTTTTAGTTAATTTTTTTGTCCTTTTGAACTTGGATTTCTGTAATTTTAATTGGTTCAATAGATCTAAAATTTGAATTAATTGTTATTTAATTTTTATTATTTTCATTAATTTTTGGTTAATTAAATTTTATTTAAACTCCAAATCATTAAGTCAAGTTCTTGTGGGATTGACCCATACTTGCATCAATTATACTATAATAGCCCATGCACTTCTGGTAAACATTCAACAAGAGAGGATCATCCAACTCTCCCTTTAAGGTGACCATCATGTGCGCCTATCAAACCAAGTCCAATCTCCTATATAAACTGATGATGAAAACCTTGGAAAGACAAATGAGCATTGCCTAGGCCACCTACAATAAGGCCAAGAAAATGGCTGCAGAGATCAACCTAAATGTATTGAGGAAGTCAAAAGAGAGTCAAGCCAAGAAGACTCCGCCACCTATTAAGTCATCAATTGACTTGTAAAAGAAAGCAATATGGAGTCCCCAACTAAAGACCTACACTCAAAATAGGTTAAGCAACCAATTGACATTCCTACACACACCACTTTAGAAAATAGGTAGAAAGTTATAGCCTCCCTCAAAGTTTACACCAAGAAAGAATAGAAAGCCTTCACAAAACATATGAACGAGCATTGCCAAACAAGAAGGCATTGGATAGAGGCCTCCAAAAGAAGAAATTTGGCTTCTTCTTCTTCTGGCAGCTAAGGTTGGAAACATCTTGGTCGGATCATGAGAAGAGAATCCTTTGCACTTTTCTAAGAAGAGTTCCCACCACTAATAGTAAGACCGAAAGCTATCATGGTCACTATAACCGCAACCCTTGAAGAGCAAGTGCTTGAACTCTAATAGAAATGCCAAAGAAAGATGCCGAGATAGAAAGCCCAAGGGCCAATAACCCAACTCCCTCTAATTCAACCATAGGGGAGTGCCCAACGTCCCTAGCTACCGACATAATAAGGGGGCTAATGAATATTCACAAATTAAATGTTGTGAACCCATTCAATATCTCGCCATACCAAATTCCATAGCCACCCCAAAGTAGATGATGTACATTTCCCACATGGGTGCAAGAGGCTTGGCTTCTACATCTATGATGAAACCGGATGCCCTAAGCAACATTTGGCCCATTTCATTGCCAAGTGTGGAGACATAGCCAGGAATGGCTCATTTCTATTAAAGCTGTTTACTAAGACCCTATTAGAGAGTTTACTAGGACCCTATTAGGGGGAGCATTCACCAGGTTTAGCTTGACTGGGTTGTGGAAGATAACCATGAGACCTAATGACACTAGTGTTGACTTAGTTTCAAGATGGAGAAATTTGAGACTCCCATGACCTCATCAACTTATGTAGAAAGAAGTAGAGCATTGATGTTTTCGAAGTGTGCCAACAACCTAAACAACTACATAGCATTGAAGTTTTCGAATAACAAGCACGTCAACTTTGAGGACTTAGTGTCTTAGGGCACAATCATTGAAAATTTTCCCAAGTGACATCTCACAAATGTTTGTGGTTGAACTATATGCCTTATGAAGCCCTATAATACTAAAATTACAAAAAAGTAAGAGAAAAGAATAATAACACAACCATCCTATAGTATAACCTCTATCATGCTTAAAACTAACTCTTCCCAATCTCAAGAGGCGGTCAAAAGGACTGCTCATAGGAGATGTAGCGAAAGGTATACTAAAAACTAGTGGAAGTACAAATTCTCAAAACAAGATGTTTCTCGCAATTTTAAGGAGCTCATGGAGACCCAACACCTTAAGATGTCATAATGCAAGAGATCCGACAAAGGCAATAAGGTCGAACACCACCTGTACTGTCCATCCCACATGCTCATTGGCCATACATTCGAAGCTTGCTACTTCTCAAGAATAAAATCCGGGATATAATCAATGGAAAAACCTTGGACGTGAAGACAGAGGAAAAATCTAAAGCCTCTTCGAACAGGAGAACCATAGTTCCCTTATCATATCCATTTGAGGAATTGCAAACTCTAGAGATACCCACCATCATCCACCTACTTAAAGGTCTAATAAAAGCCTCATATTCACCTTCAGAAGCCTCACCTTCCCAATAAGCAATAGTTGAACTACTTCCTAACCCATTTGCATCCAATTCAATTGTGAGGGAGAATGTAACATGATCCGAGCATACCCTGGCATGCCTCACTAGCCAAACAAAACATGGCCCACCCTCAACGAGGTAATGACTCTACCCATAGAGGATCTAGATTTTAACTATGAATATGAGTTGGTGGAACATGACAATGAAATTCTGATTTATGATTGGATGTCCCTACAAATTGCAGCCAGAAATAAATTCTTTCAATGAATAGCTAAGAAGAAGAAACAGAAGGCTGCTCATCGTACATGGTGGTACGAAAGACTCCCGAAATTACTCCAAAGATGGGAATGGTTTACGTGCCTACCACAGAATCCTACTACTTAGGTCCCAAATTTAGATCTAATCAACTAAAGAATAGCATGCATGTTGACCGTGCATTGGAAACATCTCCGTCAAGGCTACCAACTTCATAGCTTGCTCTAGTAGCTAACATCAGTGATGGATGGCAAATAATCACAAACAATAAAGAAGAAAAAGAAGAACTCTTGCAGATGGCATCGCTATCTAGTTTGTCTAAATCATCACAAGGGAATACACTGCCCAAGCAAAAATGTCTTATTGCCTGACATCGCCATAGCTTGCAAAGGCAGTTATGACTGTTCAAATAGTCTAACTATACTCCTATTCCTTCTAAGTACACGCTGGCATCACCTGGGACGGTAGCAACTTCATGCCTTTAGAGCTCAAGAATTCACAACATGAAATTCCTCCAAGTGTCATCTACATGATGGTTCACATGATAAAGGCTTTACAAAATTATCCTATCACTTTCATAGTTGAACTTCCCTCCAGCGTAAGATGAGCTCTGTCACATCTGGGTATCAAGATTAGGGTAAGGTGTTGATTAACTCCCTAATCTTTTGAAATTTATGAAGTAGGACACCCGAGGTTGGATTGAATTGGTGGGGCCAATATGAGTTTTGGCATCAATTGAACTCAAAATTGCGTAAATTCTGAATCCTCCCTATTAAATTGAATGTTTTGTTGAGAAAAATAGAATGACTTGAATTTCAATTCTAGTTTCATAAAAAATTTCATTCCAAATTAGAAATTTTGCCAAAATTAAAGTAATTATATGAAATTCAAGAATTTTCCAAAATTATTAAAATTGGATGACAAAAGGTTGATTGTTGGATTGCTCTAGATGGGAGCTTTCCAATGACACTAAAAAAAATGAAAATAAAGGTCGAAGACTTAAAACCATCAAAATTTTACAAATGGGCCTATGAGTTCAAATTGATATTGGCACTCCTTGCGCTTAAAAAGGCCCCACCTTACAAGTAATCAGGAAGGAGCTGAACACGTGGGAGTTAGGTCACCACGTGGAACTTGACTCCATGCAATAGAAAACAAACAAGAAGAAGGGGAGGAGAAGAATGAGAAAGGGAAAGGGAAACCGATCCACCCCCTACCTTCTTCCTCTTTCTCCCATCAACATTTTCACCAATGAAACTAGACACGCTATGATGACTTGTGAAATTCCATTGGGTAATGGATTGTGTAGTGAAGAAGACCATAAGGATCAATGATCCAGAACCTTCATCATCTTCCTAGAGATGCACAGAGCAAAAGCCTCTTGTTTAGTTAGTGAACCATGATGCGTAGAGGCAAATTCTTGGGGAAAACCAAAATGCACAGTGATTGTAATAGTTAGACATTCTATCCATTCAAAAACCATCTTGTCTGGTGATCTCCAGAGTGGAAAACGCACACTACACGTGATTGATTCTCAACTCATCGTGGAGGGTTTGTTAGGAAAAACTTCGCATGGCACCTACCATAGTCCGGCGTAAAAATTTTCTTATATCTATGTTCTCCAGAAATTACTTCCTGCCGAAAGCTTCAGTTTGAGGTAGGATTCTTCATTGTACCTATATAATCTCTCTTTATAGTTAGCGATTTGTAAGATATGCATAGATCTATACTATTTTGCACATTAAATTAAATCTTAACCATTGGATGGTTAGAAAAACATGAATTTGACCACCTATTACAATCTGTGATGCTTTAAGCATATATCTGACCATCCAAAACATGAATAAGATCATTGAGTAGTTAAAGTTACTAATCCACAAAATCAGTAGTCTATAACTATGTAGATCAGTGATACCAGATGTAAGCACATTGATATATAGCATTAACCAATAATTGACGATGACAATCTAATTTTTGCAACAACAAGTAAATCATCTAATTTTCTATCCATGGCTGGAAAATCAAATCAGCAATCTAAATGGCAAAGATTGGCTAGTTATGTTTAAAGAGCAATGGTAAAGGTTCTGATTTGATCTAGAAAGATTTGAACTATAGGTTAATGATGTTAGATGCACAATCTACATTAATGTGCCATTATGATGCACTATTTAGGTTTTAATGCACATTTTGAGTTCATCTATGATCCGAGTATCTAGAGCTAGAGAAAATTACTTGTTCACTATGTAATTTGCAATTGTGAAGGTCCTTAAATTGGGAATTTTGTTTCATTCTTTGTAAATTTGAGTTTTAGTATATATGAATCGTTATGATAGTTTGGGGATGTGGGTACATGTTAAAACCCATATTGATGAGTTCAGAGTTCAATGATGGCAAAATTTTGATAATATAGGGTTTAGATCTCATTGATTAAATTATGGGATCTAGGAAATTCATATTAAGCTAACTTCACTAAAATTGTAGTCATAGACCGAGTTACAAAGGAACTCAATCATATTAGAGATTTCATATAAGAGGTATAAGAATAGATGTATAAAGCAATTACATAATTCTCAGATATTTAATATATGTATATCTCCATTTGATTATCATAGAAATGCAGTAAACTGTGAATTGTTAGGAGATCACTTAGTCTGTTGTGAGACAAGTCAAATCCTTTGAAGATAGTAAACTTGAGGGAAAGAGTTGCTTAGTAGACTATGATCATGGTAGAGCCGCCCAAGATGGTAAATTATGAGGGGTCAAGATGTAAATCTTGAGGATAAGGGCTGCATGGTGGAGCCACTCGAGATGGTAATCTTGAGAAAAAAAGCTACTTGGTTGACTATAACCATGGTAGAATTATCCAAGATGATAATCTTGAGGGAAAGGACTACTTAGTTGACCATAGATAAGGTGGGGCCACCCTAGATCGTAACCTTAAAGGAAGTGATCTCATTTAGAGGTTGTTCTTGTGAGATGAAACTTCATTTTGAGGAATGATGCTATTATCTACTATTTATATTTGGTATCCATGTGGTTGTTTCCCGTCAGGGAGATTGCTTAGCCTATTGTGACACAAGTGGGACCTCCCAAGATAACAACCCTAAGTGAAAGGACTAGTTGGTAGACTATGATTATGGTGTAGCCACCCAAGATGGTAAATATTAAGGGAAAGGATTGTCTGGTGGACAATAACCAAGGTGTAGTTGCCCAAGATGGTAAACCTTGAGGGAAAGGGCTGCCTGATGGACTATACACATGATGAATTACCCCAGATGGTAACCTTGAGGAAGAAGACTACTTAGTCTGTTGCATGATGATGTATAACCACGCTAGATGGTAACTTTGCAAGAAAGACCTTGGGTTAGAACGATGATTTTGTGGAAAGTATGCATGTCTAATGTATTTAAATGTGATGCTTACTATATTATTGTGGAAAATGATAGAATGAATGACATTACTAGATGATTGTCTATTTGTTAATCTAATGATATATGTTTACAAATTATAGTAATTTCTTATGAAATTAAAGTTATATTTTGTAATGACCCCAATTTTTGTAATATTAAAAGCCCATAAAAAGTTCAGTTTTAAAGATAAGGGCATTTTGGTCATTTCACTAGTCATCTTGACTAAACCCAGGAATTTGGTCCTAAAAGTGATTCCATTAGATGCGTCTAGGAAAAAGGAATCCAACGAGACCAAAATCACCCAAAACGGAGTTAAAATGAGCAAGATATGGCCCTTTGAAGTTCAGGGGCAAAACTATAAATTTCACAAAAACGACTTAACCTGAAAAACACAAGTGCCCGTTTTGATACGAGCACCCCGTCGTCTTCAAGCTCCTAGAGGCTTCTGGAACGGTGGTGTTTCAAGGAGAAACCACTACCATTTTGGAGGATTCCCCACCGCCATTCAAAGGTGGTTAGAACCCCTCCAGAACCCTCTTTAAAAGCCCTATAAATAGAGCTCTTGGGTGCCTCTAATGGCAGCCCAAAACCTTGGAGAAAACCCATCGTGGAGCAGTGACCAAGAGGGGAAAACGTGGAGAGAAAATCACCCACGAAGCAGGTATGCTCAAAAACTCCCCAAACCCATCTCACCCATTGTCCTAGGCTCAATTCCCCTAAGTTTTTGCATGAAAAACTATGTAAAACGAAGCCTGGGAGAGTCACCAAGGACCCTGGGACGTTCCCAGGGCCTCACTGGTTCGACATGGTCAAACCAGGCTAACCTGAGGACGACCCAGGTCTCTAACGGGCGGGACGATCCAATAGGAACGTCCCACGTCGACGCAGGTCGACGTTCGTTTGAAAAACCAAACGGGCGCATCCAGGGACGCGCCCGCTAAAGGGACAGACGGGCGGAGTTGTCGCGCGCGTCTGCAGACGCGCCCGCTGAGGCGCGCGCTAGCGCACGTCGAATTTTTGTTACTTAAGGAAGCAGGGCGCATGACGCTGACGCGCAGCGCCTTAGCATTCCGACTTTTTGTCTTTAAATACTCTATGTACATACAACACTAAAACGCTTATAACTTGAGATCTAGAGCTCTGATTGAGGCGCCGCAAAAGGCATTGTGTCCTTATCGACGACGCGGACATATCTAAACTATAAAATCCCTAATCAAGGCCCAATAAAAGTAGGGCATGACCCTTAGAATAGGATAGTGGCGCGTGACCACTAGAACTTTGGAAAACTGAGGATACCAAGGCCCAAGTAGGACCTTAGGACACCCATAGGCATAGGGATGGACCCCTAATGCCTAAGTAATAAGACCCAACTGCTCTAAACCCATCAAAGATAGGTTAAACTAACCTTGAGTCCCCAAACCATGTTCAGGAGCATACGAGGACAAAGGGGTTAACGTGACCCAGTCAGGTAAGTGCTCTATCACTATTAGATTCTTTTAAAAGAACTATTATTATTTTGAGAACATATGTTTTAAATATATGACTTGATTTGCATGAATTAATTCAGCATGCATGATAAATGCTTTGTTCATAGCCATGTTTTGAAAGGATTGCATATACGTTACGCATATATATGTGTTGCAAACAAGTGCACGCATTGCATGATTTAAGTACTTGCAAAGATTACATGTTCTTGAGGGTTGCCAAAAGATGCTGGAGTGCCGAGGGCCAGGCAGTTGTGAGGAACCCAAAGAGGACTGGTTTTGAAAAGAGGTTTTTGCTTGTCTACATGATAAGTGTAGCCTTAGCCGATGAGGACGGGCTGATGAGGGCAGGCCAAAGAGAGCTGACAGGCTTCTAGGCTGGCAGGCTTCTAGGCTGTTAGGATTCTAGGCAAGGTTATGACTTTGAATGCGAGACTAGCATTGCATGCATGTTTTGCAACCAATTTCATAAATTGCATGATTTACGACGAAGACGTGTCATAGGCCCCGTGGAGGCTATGACCGAGTGTCCTCAGGTATCCGGGGACCACACGGCGAGGAGGTCGTGGGCATAGTGGACCCTATGGTTTGATGTGCATTTCATATAGCATGATATGAGGTTGGTCGACCATACCATACTAGAGGTCCATGAGTTGGATTCCATGAAGCATCTATTGCATATCATGATGTCATCATATATATATGATACTTTCAGTTTTGGATTATGTGATCTTTTAAGTCATGAGAATTTCAGTTGATTATGGATTCTTATACTGATATTGAGCTCGAGTATTCAAACATACGCATGTTTTGAATGAGCATATGATTTTAAAACTTCTCATGCATTTATAAAACTAGTAGTGATAGGCTCCTACTGAGTATACTATATACTCACCCAATCCTTAACATTTTTCAGACATCAGTAAGTACTCAAGGACAGGATACGTCTGTATATATCATGGTTCAGGACGGCTTCACTCACAAAAAGAGGACATCTATGTTAGTGCTATGAGCAAGTGAATCCAAAAGGAAACAAATACACATGTAAGTAAACTCTCAACCCTTTGGACATGTGTTTGTACTTAGTTACAGATGGGTTGTGCATTGTGACTAGAAAGACCTGGGGAAAAACATTTATGATTTTTGAAGTTTTTCAAAAACTACTTTAATTGTTGTGAAAGCAAATGACACTCGGGGTTTTCAAAAATGAGTTTAAAACTAAAGGTTTTCCGCTGCATTGCATGGTTTTTATAAAATGGTTTTCAAATAGGGATGCATCCCGCCTTAGGAAATTAGACATTGCATTTTAAAAATGCATGAGAAAACCCGGGCCGTCACATATTTCCTCAGTTGAACAAGGAATTGTGTTTGAGCTAGGCTTAACGAGAACCATGTGATATATTTGCAGGGTTTAGTTCTTTTTCATCACTAGGCTTTGTAGCTCATACTATCATTTTTTTGGTACATGGTAAGTAGATAAAGGAGAGGTGCATATGAGTGGCTCGTTGGACTTGATTGGATGCTGTGGTTATATTTTGTTATACATTCATTATTCTTTTTGATACTTGTATTTTGATGAATTTGACATGTATAACTCTTTTTTGGTAAGAATACCCATGTATATGATTCTTTGGTGTACTTTGTTGAATTGCTGATATATTGTATGGATGTAACTAGTACTTTTTATTTTGTAAATAGTAGTTAAAAAATATTTACATTTGTATGCAGTAACAGGGAGATTGAGTCTTCAACTATACTTCTAAAGTATTTATCAAGTGAATTGCATAGCATGCATTAAATACATAAGTCCAAAAAACATAGGAGACTCTACTTGTTTTTTGTAGAAATGAGGAATTCTTATTGCCATAAAAATAAAAATAAAAAAAGAAGAAGAAGACCATGCCTTGCATAGGACATTACCATTTAGCATTTAGTTCTGTCGCGACTTCCATTGTGAAATGATTGGACAAAAATAAAGAGCCACTTAATCTTTGACTAAGCTAATCATGATAGATTACTATCTAAAATGTGGCCTCCAGGGTGTGGGGTTGCAGCAGGCTCCTTGAGTATTTAAAGTTCTAGCCACTGTACGACGGACACAACATCCCCACCATGGCAACACAGTACTTATTATTTGCACCGTCATCACAAGTTGATGTTTAATGTAGATCGACATGAGGTTGATCACCCATGAAAAAGTGAAACAATGAACCCAAGCAATGCGTATTCTTTGTTCTACTTGCATCATAAATTTCATTTGAGGCCACCATACCGATCTTTCTTTCGAACTTTTAAACATACTTACGCTATAATTCATCATACTTTAAGACTCCAATTTCTGATACTAACACCTTTCAAAAATATCAACTAAAGTTGAGGTTGAATGGCTCGATTAGAGTGGTATCTCCACTGAGAACCCAAACATAGCACCAACAGCAACCGACTCAGGGCAATGTGCCACAAGAAGTATGGGTGAGTACTACATACCTTCAGTACAATGCTGTCATACATTTAAAGAAAGTGTTTACTTCAATAAGCATGTATGACACACTTCTATTGTCACTTGGGTTGCGATACAAACTCATTGAGAACCTATGTGGTCTTGACTTGTAGATTAATGAAGTTCACTAAGTGTATGCAAGGAAATACGAGAACCCGAGTTCATCTGAGGCCATCATTTGTAATGACAATGACCTCAAGTCTAGCATGATGTACCACAATAGGCCCTTATATATATCATCTAAATTAGCCACTAGAGTGGTCACAAAAATAATGATTTACCAATGTCCATAGTTAATCTATTTCCTCTTTGGACTCTATTCCTTTGTGGTTTGAACAAAAAGGGATTTAGCCAACAACAACCTCATGATTTAAAGTTTCAACAAAATGGTTATAAAACTATTGGAATAGCTTGGCTTAAACTCAAAGTTTGAAATGTTGACTCTGAGGTGCTATTATATATAATAGACGTTGATGTATCGTATAATGCATTATGAGATCATCTATGGTTGCATGACATTGAAATAGTCCTATATCAATCCTCCGCCAATGTTTAAATACATTAAAGATAGCATAGAGAAGCATGTTTGGGTTGTCACTTGTCCTTTTAGTGTTGCAGAGTCACATCTAGCTGATGTTAGATTCTACTTCACAGAGTCTTCAGAAGCTTGGTAATCAAAACTTAACAATTCAGGTGTGTCGGCTCAACAACATTAATCAAATCATTATCTTCCTTCGTGGTTTAGACATTGATAACCCTCCAGAATAGTTTGAGGCACTACCAATGTGGGAATACAAGAATACACTGCCATTGTGCTATACTAAAGAATCTTAGCATGATCCAAAGGATGCGTGTTGATCCATATTATACAAGAGCTCAGCTCCCCTATGAAGCCATGCTTACACAGAGCTGGAAATCTACACTATACGAAGAGACCAACCTCTAACTATCTAATAATGGTGCTGGCTGATGTAAAGTCTAAACTTGTCATCACCTCGCACGCACAAATTGCGTCACTATCTTAGAGGTTGACGACACTTCGCCTTCAACAACATGCTCAAAAAATGACACCCCCTAGCAGAAAGATGTTGTTGTCTTTCCTTGGACGTATCGTGAGATGTGCGGGT
This sequence comes from Warburgia ugandensis, assembly GCA_035236585.1. NCBI lineage: Eukaryota > Viridiplantae > Streptophyta > Magnoliopsida > Canellales > Canellaceae > Warburgia > Warburgia ugandensis. The sequence continues at coordinate 45,071,252 of CP141134.1, forward strand.
AAGACCCTTAACTAATCATACTTAAATTAGCTCTCAATTCCTTAAAACATCCTATAAATTAGTAGTAAAGACACTTCAAGCCTGAATTACAATAACAAATCAAGGATGAAGTTGACAGTTCATTAAGGTTGATTTGTTAGGGAAATCAAATATCCCTAATGGATTACAAATATTGTCCTTGTACAATAGACAAATGAACAAGTAAGTTTATGCATTGATTTTTACAATTTAAATTCCACTTTTCCCATAGACTACTTTCATTACTAATGACTAAAATCCTCATACATGACGTCGCGCTATGAGCAACTATCTTTTATGGATGGATCTTCGAGCAAGAATCAGATCAGGATGGATTCTTGAAATGAAGAATGTAAGGCATTCCTTACTTTAAAAGGCATATTTGCTACAAAATTATTTCATTCATCCTTAAAAACACCGGTGCTACTTATTAGTGGACCATGACCATATTCTTTGATGGTATGTCCCACTACAAAGTCAAATGCTATGTCGACAACCTAGTAGTTAAATCAAGACAAACTCAATCACATCTTGACGACTTGGAGATCGTATTCCGACACTTGCAAAAACATCAACTGAAAATGAATTACTTGAATATGCATTTGAGGAAAAATTCTAGAGAGCTCCTTGGCCTTATAGTGCGACGTCAAGGAATTGAAATTGATCAATTCTAAATCAAGGCAATTCAATCAATGCCACTTCCCAAGATCATGCATGAAATTTGAAGTCTTCAAGGCATGCTAGCCTATATCAGATGCTTCATTGCTAATCTGTTAGGAAAATGCCAATCATTTGCTGGGTTCATGAAGAAGACAATACCATTCATATGGAATAACGCTTGTCAAAATGCCTTCGACAACATTAAGTAGTATTCGCTTAGTCCACCAGTCCTGGTAGCACCAAAAGATGATAGATCTTTCATCCTTTAAGTTGCACCCTTAATAATTTGTTGATGCCAAGTTAACTCAAATAAATGATGAGGGAAAAGGAAATATTTAAGTCATACAATGGTAAGTGCTGAGACACGATACGTCCAATTGAAAAGGTCTTTCTCACCTTCATTTTTAGAGTTCAGAAATTGCTTCACTACCTCAATCTCATCTAGTACAATTAATATCAAAAGTTTATCCCCTTAAGTACCTCATGACCAAGCCTTCCTTACTATGATGACTCTCTAAATAGTCTTTACTATCATCATAGTTGAAGATTACGTATGTCTCCCCAAAAGCAGTAAAGCTGCAAATTCTTGCTGATTTTCTATTGGCCCATCCTATTCTAGCTAATTCACTGCTTAGTAGTGATTTCTTAACAAAATTTCCTTTTCATCATAGCTGATATCTTTTGAGAACTCTTATTCCATGTCACTTCTCAATCTAAAGGTGTATGACTCGGAGTTGTCCTCATCTCTAACTAACAAATGTGTCTTACTAGTTGCTCGTACGATTGTGCCAACCTATACCAACAATGAAGTAGAGTATGAAGCCTTCATTTTTTTCCTCGAAATAGCATCCTATCTACAAGCCACATAACCTTGCATCTATGTAGACTCACAGCCTGTTGTCTACCAAGTCGCAGGGCGATACGAAGTCTGTAAAGACAAACTACAGTTATATTACACAGATTCCAGCGATTCATGAAGAATCTCAACTGCGTTGATCTTTCACACATGCCCACACATCAAAATAGTTATATAGATGATTTCTCCTGATGGCCTCAATCCGAACAACTTACTACAAAGACCAAGTTGAAGTTATTGAATGAGAGGGACATTTGATGCAGTATAAAACATCTAAAAATTTCAAGCTAGTGGAAAGTTTAGTGCAATAAACAAATACTACTGAACTCGAAGGAGATGTCTTGGCCATTGAATCAGATCCTACACACTAGAAACAACCCTTTATTGATTATATTCTAACGGGTGAGTAGACTGACGAGTAACAATTTTGAGATGAAACTCAACACCGAGCTCCTCACTTTAGTATTTTGAACAACGCCTTATACTGAAGGTCGTATGACGTGATTCTCCTCTAATATGATTATCCCATGGAGAGGTAGAACAATCCCTCTTAGAAGTACACGTTAATATATGCAGAGCAGATCAGTCGAACACCGAGCTGCACTTACAATTGAAATGCTTGGCATACTATTGGCCTAAGATGGTTACAAATTCCATGAACTTGGCCAAAAGATGCATCATGTTTCATATTCACACCAATTTTATTCATAAAACCCTAGAACCACTTCATCCGACTCTGATATCTTGGCTTTTCTGCTCTTGAGTTTTAGGTATCATCAGACCAACTAGTCCATCTTCATCAGCATAGCATTCGTCTAGCTGCAATAGATTATTTCTCCAAATGGGCTGAAGTAGTATCCGTGGTGGAAGTCTCTTGCTCTAAAGTCGCAAAGTTCATCTTACATCACATCATATATAGATTCAGTGCACAAGAATGAATCTTCTTCGAAAACAGAACAACATCTTACAATGAACTTGTGGAGAAATTATAAGGGAGTATTTCATTTGTAACACTTTTCTGCAACATATAAACCTAGAGCCAATAGCCAAGTAGAAGCTTTTAACAAGACCTTGGACAAGACTCTTAAGAAGAACTTCTACAAAACTAAATGAAATTGAAGTGATAAGCTTTTAGGATCTATATGGTCTTACAAAGCAATTCATCAAACTGCCACAGAAACAACTCCGTACCACCTTATCTATGGAAGCAAAGCGGTATTGATGTTGCTACTGGAGGTACAAATACCCTTACTCAAAGTCACTAGTCAAATTTTATATCAGTGGATCAAACCATTGCTACAGCTAAGTTGGACTCACTCAACAAAGTGTGCTTAAAGGTTTAGTAGAATCTAGAAGCCTATAAAGAAAGAATACTAAAGGCATTCAACAAGAAAGCCAATTTATGCTCCTTCAAGAAAGGTGATCTTGTTATGTTAGTAAAATGACCAATTATAGAATAACATGCTCTTGAACAAAGCTTGAGTCAAATTGGGACGGTCCATTCATCATCAAGAAAACGGTGCATACTTAGTTGTCAAGCCAAATAGCACAAATATTCACTTTGTCAATGGGGGGAGTCCTTGAGTGGTATTACCCTTTAGGACACAAGAAAAAGAGAGAAGATGAAGTAGCCTTTACAGCATTACAACCTTTTGCCTCTCCGACGACTAAGAAACCACAACCTTCTGCATCTTCAACAAGCAAAAGCCACAAATCTAAGGATCTTTCTGTGCCGTGCAACATAACAAGCACCATGCAACACTTTGCAACAACAAAAGCTCCTTGCATCTCTATGCTATATACTAAGCAACAACTGTGGCAATAGCCTTAAATACAAAATCTTTGCCAACTCAAGTGAAAGTATCATTAAATGATGCAAAAATGTGAGCAACTCCAAATACTATCTCCCATCTCCAACAAAATATATTACCCAAACAAGACCACTGGGATATGTCTCCTTGACATCCCTTATTAGGACCCTGACTTCCCCGGTCATTCTTCTTGGTATGACTTAAAGTGATCCCTTCTTCCCAAGTGAGAAATAGTGCTCATTCATAGACATCCCTTTATGCTTCCACCTTCATCAAAATCAAAATATGATCATTATAGAATTACTACTCAACTTAGGTGAGCTATTTAAAGTCCCATCTAGTGGCATTGAATTTGGAATCAAGATCCATAGCTTAACGCCCCAAAATCTCAACTACATTATGATTTCAAAGTGTGACAGTTTCCTAGGATAATCGATCATAAAATTAAACATATGATTCCATATAGCATCAAATCTCCAAAAAAGATTTATTAAATGTAATATAGGATGAAAAGTACTATCAAAGGACATTCACAATTCACAATGTCTACCAACTTTCTTAAAAAAATAAAAACCATCTCTATTGCATGATTTTCAAAATTTATTACAAGACACTTAAAATTAATGTGTTTCTTTGTGAACACCATATACCTTAAATATAAATTAAATAAGGAGGAGCTCTTTGACTTTCTGATCAGTTTTAAGAAGTACTTCCATGCACCAACTTCTCTTTTGTAAAAAGGTCTTCTCTCCTTTGCCAACTCCTTTAATATGAGATAATTTAATAGTGTCTCAGATACTAGGGTAGTTTGGTTGAAAAAATTATTTAACAAGATTGTGAAATCAAAGAAAATGTTGGATGAATGGAAGAAGAGCTATATTATACCAGGTTATAAGAATAAAGAAGACACACATAGTTGCATTAATTATTGGGGGATCACATTTATGAGCCATACCATGAAACTTTTTAAAAGAGTGATGGAGAAGAGGATACAATATGAGGCAAGCATATCAGAGAATCAATTTGGTTTCGTGCCTGGGAGGTCTACTATGAAAGCTATTTTCCTGCTTAGATAATTGATAGAGAAATATAGGGAGATGAGAAAGGACCTCCACATGTCTTTATTGACTTAGGAACAGCTTATGGTAGGATCCCGACAAGGTTAATATGGTGGATGTCAGGCGAGAAAGGGTTTCATAAGGGTACATAGACATAATTAGGGTTATCTATGAGGAAGTAATAACAAATGTGGGGACCACTAGCAAAGAGACTAGTGATTTTCCTATCACTATAGGATTGCACCAATGATCGACATTGAGACCATACCTTCTCACATTGGTTGTGGATGAGTTATAAAACATCTACATGAGGTGATTCCATGGTGCATATTATTTGCAAATGATATAGTTTTGATTGATGGTCGAAAAGGAAGGGCGTAAACACAAAGCTAGAGTTATGGAGAGATGCATTAGAATCTAAAGGATTTAAAATTAGTCAAACAAAGACAGTGGAATACAATTTTAGCAAGGAGGGGAGGAGGAGTGGAGTTCCAGTAAAGATTGATAATCAAGAAGTTGATCACTTTTGATACTTGGGATCTTTGTGAGAGTGAGAGATTAAGAGGGAGGTTAACCAAAGAATCTAAGTAGGTTGGAATAAATGGAGATGTGCCTCTGGAGTTTTGTGTGATTAGAGGGTACCACTCGAACTAAAAGAAAAATTCTATAGGATGGCTATAAGGCCGGCCATGCTCTATGGAATAAAGTGTTGGGTAGTTAAGGTACAACATGTATGTAGGATGAATATCGTAGAAATGCGATTGTTGGTATGGATGAGTTGCAAGACAAGAAAGGATAGAATTAAAAATTTAAATATTAGAGGAAACTTAGGAGTAGCACCAATAGGTAACAAACTGAAGGAGATTAGACTTAGATGGTTTGGACATGTCCAACGTAGACCAAAAAGAGCACCGGTTAGAAGGTGTAGGGAGATCCAAGTCAAAGCTTCTAATAGGGCAAGGGAAAGTCCTTAAAGAACATGGATATAAGTGGTGAGAAAATATTTAAAAAAATTTGGACTAAATGAAGATATGACACTTAATAGAGGGGAAAAGAGGAACAAGATTCATGTGATTGAACCTAATCGGGATAAGGCCTTGATGATGATGATGATGATCTTAGTGAACTCATAGTTTGGTATGTACAACTATTCACTAATGATTGGACTTCATGTAGTTTAAGAATATATGTGCAAATAGTATGGCTCAATTCAAATAGTTTCAATACTTTCAATGAAACAATGATTTATATTAAGTAATAACACATTGGAAATCAAGCTCACAATTTCAAGACTTAATAGCAACTGAAAAATTTGTAGAAATAAAACTGTATTTCAATTCAAATAAGATCATGTAATTTTGAAAATCATTTTCAATAAATGATTCACAAAAGTTGATAATTCTTATTCAAGCCAATAAATATGATTTGTGTATTCACACATGATAAATCATAAGTGATCCTCACTGACGAATCAGTGGAGACCACTACTCCTTGATTAGATGAAGTGTTCATTACCACCCAGCAACATGTCCACTTGATCATCTCTGGAAAATTAGTAAAGGTGAATACCAAACATGATCAATATTGGTCTACAGGTATCTAAAGTAGTCCTCCATACAAAATCCTCATTTGACATCTTAATCCAGGCCACAAACATTGCCGATTAGAGAGTTCCACTAAATATCTCCACTGAAGCCTCCATCAGAGCCACTATAATAATAACTTATCATCAAGTCTAGTCAATAGGACATTCTCTAGCCAGATTTCACTCAAAAACTGATAAATCAATTAATACTTTAAAACTTAGATTTCAAATCAATTTCTCGATTCACAATGTCAAATGTTTCATCTGAAACATAGCATATGTATTATAATTCAATTCTAAATTCATTTAGAATTCAATAATTCATTCAATTGTATACTAAAATAAGGAAATTCTAGTAATAGATCATGAAACCACAATTCTATTAATACTTCATAGTCCACTTTAAAAGAATTACTACAAAACTTGTTTGTACCAAAATTCTAAAACTCTCATGTTTATAGATTTCTTAAGGCTTAAACTTTGAAATTTCAAATTGAATTTGGAGGCTAAAATTTATGACATCCCAACTTGTTTTCCAAAAATAAAAAGGAAAAAGGAAAAAGTGATATATATATATATATATATATATAAGGCTATCTATATTTTGTAGTTAAGGAGTAAAAAGGAAAGAAGTGAGGCATAACAATTCCTGTGTAAGTATCATGGCCAGTAAATGAAATTTATAGTAGTAACCTATCATTTAAAACCAAACATGGTTAACACAAATCCTTAATAGCAAATCCCGTACATTAATTGGTATTATAGCATTGTATCTAAATCTAAGTCTATGGCCCAAATTAGAATTGAAAATGTGAAGAGCCAAATAATTTTTTTTATGAGAATAGTAGCCCACTATCTAGCTAACTAAGTCCCTCTCTATATATATTTTTTTCCAAGTCCAATTTTACACATGCATATTGATTTTCTACATTTAAAATATTTTCAACCATCTAAAACATGATCAGTAAGCCAACTAAATACCATATCTATTTATATAATTTTACATCACAATATTCCCAAATTAAAATCAGGAACAAAATCCCAGGGTATAGGTCTCTTAAGAACTAACATGATTTTCTTGCAAATCTTTCATGACAAGCATCTTCATATATACTATCAAATCATGTATGCCATTTAGCATAGATCAAAACATCATGAGTAATCACCACCAAATAGAATCTAGCATAGATTAAAACATCACTAGTAGACACTACATTCAACATGGATAGATAATTTGCCGCCACATTTTCAGAAACTTTCTTGTCTTGAATCTCTATATCGAATGATATGATTTTATTATTGCTGCTAGTGCATAGATCTATTGGAGTATGGGGGGTGTAAGTATAGATCAATCCCATGAACACTCTTAAAATGGAGTTTAATTAAAATCTAAATCATTACACTTTAACCTAGACAAGAAGAATAAATATACAAAGAATGTAAACACTACTATTAGTTTTTCCACCTACAAACGCCACATTAATTATCTTGTATGTTATAATGGAACTACAAAGAGAATACATAAAAGAAAACAAACACAAAAAGAAACTTCTTCCACCTAGCTTGAATTCTGCTGTAGGGATCTCTTGTTGTTTCACTCAATAGGAGCTTGTACACTTATTTTCAACCTAAAATACACTAAACTTACCACCAAGCTTTTCTCATTGTACCCCAACATGACACTACCCTAATTTTATGCTCAATTCCATTCCAAAGATCCTTAGGAATGAAGTAGTAGGAAAGCCAAAGAAAGAGGTGCCTGCATACTTTTCCCAAAAGATCACTACCCTTTAAAAAAGAAAAAGAAAATATGAAGTAGAAAAGATAAAACAATTTATTTTTACATCTCTGTAGCTAGATACTCTTATATAAGAGGTATCTTTAGTTAGGAAAGAGGCAGAGAGGGGACCAAAGGACCAACCATGCCAACTTAGGGTTAGCCATAGAATGAGGCACCCTAGCTTAGTGGTGATTTAGAGTAATTCAAACTTCAAGAGGGGTTGTCAATTGAAAGAGATGCCCCACTAAAGTAATGAATTAAAAAGAAAACTAAATTGCAAATAGTGCACCTTGGCTTAGGACTCATAAAATTCAATCATGAAGGAGATGATGAAGGAACTAGGTACTTATCTAGGTTGAAAGTATTCCTACTATTTAGCATGATGCCTTAAGTTATGAACTAGAATGACTTTATGAATGAAATTGAATACTCTTACCTTTAGTCCTAGGGTTGGGAGGTGTGAAGTTGTGGGAGAGATGGCAAAGGGTGATCTCCCTCCCTCTGTTTCTCCTAACTTGGGCTATGTGCTCTAGAGAAAGTGAGAGATTGTTCTCCTTCTTCTTGACCTTTGTTCATAGAGTTTTAAGGTGGTAACCCAAGGCATTGGATGGCTAGGATCGTAAGGAGAAGGAATAAATGAATTGTAGGGATGAAAGGAAGTAAAATGGAAACAAGGGGAGCGTGGAATTCAATTTGGGGAAAATGCATGCATTGGATGGAGGAAAATCAAAGGGGAATGGTTGTGGAATTGTGATGAAGATGAGAAGGAAAGATAAAATAAGAAAGGAGGAAAAAGATGAAGAAGAATAAAAAAGAAAAATGTAAGGGCTAATGGGGAATGGAAAGGGGATAGGATATGATCTCCTTGAGTTGGGAAAGGTTTACTAGGCTGTTTTAGACAAATGGTTGGATGATAGTCCTTCTTCCTTAGATGCTGGAGAGGGGAGGATGAAGATCTTATCATGGCTAAGGAAGTTTCCAACATTTTTAAATCAGAATAAAATGGCCTTCCTCAAGGGAAGAAGATGTCTTCCTTATTAGTTGATCATGTGCAGCTCTTTGTACAAATGTGAGATAATGGCTTGGGTTGAGCTTTGACTCTTCTTCGTTTCTTCACCCTTGGATCTTATTTCACTTAGGAATGAGTGGATGTGACTGCTTTGAATTTTCTTTGTCCAAAAGATCATGTTTTTATAACATTTTTATTCTCAACCTTAGATCAACATGAATTACAATTGATGGCTTAGATTCCATTGAGATTTCCTAATCCATTCTAGGTCTCCCCCTCTATTCTCTTCCAGCCCACCATTTTTTTGTCTGACCAGTAGGCTTTATGGAGGATAGGACATTTCCACCCTTTGAGTGGAATGTTTTTCTCCTAAAAATAAGGTGCCGCAGCCCATAGAAAAATCTCTACCAATGGGATTCTAGTCTAGTCTTACTTACAACCTTCTCTCTCAATAGCCTATCCTAGTTTGAGTTAGTTATCATTGTTTGCTTAGGCTATCCATAAACAAGGATAGATCTTGACCTTAAATGCTTGAAAAATAAGGATGATTGTCAACTATAGGTTTCCTGTAAATTGTCTCTCCTCCCCTTCTTTATTTTTTCCACCTTTCTTTGGTAAAGTCTTGCATGGGAAAGTTGTTCGCTCCCTTGGTGGTCCCATCTTTTGGTTAAGTAAGAGAGAGATTGAACACAATGTGTCTCATGTGGGCCTTGATCTTTAACTCGCTTTGTTTTAAAAAAAGTTGTTATATAGTTGTATCCAATATATATGATTTTAACTTCCCTAGAAGCTTCACAAGGTGGTGGAATACTTGCATGCATGCATTGAAAGTTCTGTCACCTTTACTTTTGATAAAAACGTCCTATTTTATACAAATAAGGTTGGGAAATGCCTTACAGTTTCCTAACTACTCTGACTTTGATAACGACACCCACTTATCATTTTGCATTTTTTAACTTCATATTTGGCATGCGAGCCTATGATGTTGCTTGGATAGTGGTCTTGCTTTTTTTCTAGGGTTTTTAAAATTTAAAACTAGCATTTTTCAGCTATACGTAATCCAATAAAATGTGAAATAAACCTTAATTAGTGATATTTAAGTGAATTTCAATGCTAAAAACTACTAAATATAGAGATACTAGATGCTATATTTCTAAGTATATCAAATACTCCCAAAATTACATTTTGCTTGTATTTGAGCTAAAGTACAAAATAGAAAATAAGAAATTTAAAAAATCCTAACCACTTTCATAGGCACTGTCATCTACATTTAACATATCTAGAAAGCCTTTAAACTCGTAGGTTTCCCCTAATAAACAAGTTGTGGTCTTGTAAGAGTTTCTAGGAATGAAACCCATAAACATTTTTAAAAACATTAGTGAAAGTCCTTTATTCCTCTATGGGAATTTTCTTTTATTCAACATTCATTAAATTCCCAACTTTAGTATGCTAATAGAAATGATCAAAGTTCAAGATCTTACCCTTTTGCTAGACATTTTCCATTATTCAGCAATCCTTAGAATGTAAGTGTTTTGATAAGTAGTCAATTTTGCATAAAAAGTACTCAAATAGTAGCTCATGTATTAGAAATTATAGAATTATTGTAGGAAAATTTCAAAATTCATGTTACATGCATTTCTGAGCTAATGATTCAAAAATCCAATATTTTGTTAGTTCAAAAGCTAATCCAGAGTAAGTATATATAATTTATAATAATTTTCTAATTATTAGTTAGTCTTTTTTTTTTTTTTTGTAGGTATTGAAAGAGTAATCCAATGGCCAAGAAGATGCCTTCAGATGGGAATCGATCATCTAGACCAAGCCAGAGAGACTGAGACCCATTTCCCATCAATTCAAAGTTCAAGTAAAGGTTAAGATCATCCTAGAGCAAGAACATGAGTTTCAGAAACATATAGAAGAGTTCAAGGTGACTAGAAATGGGCTCATGCAAAATCCACCAACTTTGCATAAGATTTCAAGCCATGCAAATCACTTAAGCCATTCTAGGGGAAGACAAGCCATACAAGCCATTGAAGCCATCAACATGGGCCATTTAAGCCATCCACATGGGTCTACGAAAAGAGTAGTTTCATGCAATTATCTAAATGTTAAAACTGTGATTTTCAAGAGGTTAAATGGAAAGAAAACTTGGTGATTATTAAAATTGGTAGGTGGCATGCATATGTGGACTAATTCAAGATGAGATCTCAAGCTGTATCTTTTCCTCTCTTTCTCAACTTCCCATCGTAGTGAAATTAGAAAGGGTGGTCACAAAAAAGGATGGTGCATTCTTCCCTTCTAATTCCCCACTTTCCTAAGGTTTCCAACTCTTATTTCTATAGTAGCCCTCCATTCCTCCTTCAAGGCTGGAGTTCCATGCCCCTGCAAGAGCATGTTCTCCACACCATCTCCCCTCCATATTCCATTCCTAATTTGCTCCACTATCTCCACTTCCAATCTATCTTTCCTAAGTGTTCCACGTCTAAATTCCCTTCTAATCCTTTCCCAAGTCTCCCAAGTTCCACTCCAAGTCCACAGACAATTTTCTCCCCCAACAGTTTTCCCTTTCCTAAATCCCTTCTCCACGTCCTAATTCACATTCTTATCCACTTTTTCCTATCTTCTCTAGGATAGAATTCTAGCAAATGTTATCACTTTTAGAAAGGGTAACCATCATATAAAACAAGGGAGGCATCCCACGCAATGGGACATATGGGATTCACGCCTCTTTCAAATGTGGGAATTCTATGCCATATACAATGGTGGGAATTCCATGCCATATCCAATGGTGGGTGTGCCTCTTTCTTGCTAAAGTTTCACACCACCTTCACCCTAAGATTTCCACACTACTTACATAGGCTTTTCTTTTGATTTCAATGCATGTTCCACATCAGCCTTTCTACGTGTCTTCTTTAATCTTTTCAACAACTTTTTCAAGTTGTTTCAAATGCATATTTCCTTTCCTTGTTGCTAAGCCTTGTCTTCTTTGTTTCATGCTCATGTTTCTTGGTTGTCTCCTTGTGTTTTGCTTCTAGTTTACTCTAGCTTTATTTTATCCATGGCCAACTATCTCTTATAGTGATAGCTAGGAGATAGTATGTAATATCCTAAATTTTTGGATAAATTGAAAATTTATTAAATCAATTAAATTAAAAATTTATAGATGCAATTTGATCCTGAAAACTTAAGAATTTGAAAGTGCTCATCAATAGGATTCCAATGCCACAAAGAATGCATAAAACGGAGCTCAAACGAGGGAGTTATGAGCCGTTGAAGTTATAGGGGTATTTTAGTAATTTGGTAGAAACGTAAAACACAGGGGCCCGAATTGATAACGGCACCCCCCTTCTTCTACACGTCTCTATCAAATCTGGTGAAATTGCTAGAGAAACTAGCGGAAAGAGACGTGAAGGGAAGAGTTTCTCCTTCCCTTAGACGCTAAGGCCTATATCTTTCCCCCCCAAGCACCAAAACACTCTATCCTGCCCACTTTCACTGAGTTTTACTCTAAACCCAAGCTCGGAAAAAAAAATAAAGTTTTTTGGCGAGTGGAACTCCGGCAACGTCCATTAATGCCCAGCCAGACGAGGTAAGTCCTAATCCCTTAAATATTTATTTATTAAATAGGACATATAAATAGAAATACATTAAAAATCAGGAAAAATCAAGTTTTTCCTGGGAACCCTATGCACACTACTGTTGGAGCGCGATTTCATGGATGAAACCACATCTGTTTGCAAATCGGACCGTCCATCTAGTGCATGATAGACCCATGGATAAACCCTTTAAATTTGGGAGAGATCCAATGGTTGGTTTCTCCAAAAAACGTGAAAACCAGTACCTAGGGAAGTTTTTAGGAACTTGAGAAAAACCATTTAAAAAACATAGTTTTTGGCAAAATCAATGCAAAAGGAGGGTATAAACGAAATCTAGACGAAATTATGAGAAAAACAGCGCAAAAATCGCAAGATTTGGATGCTTGTGGGCTTGCCGGAGAAGACCGGAATCCGATCGTCTTCTTCGGTGGCGGTGACCGCGTCAGCACCTTGGCGCTAATGCCGGGACACCCAGCAAGACGCCCAATGGAAACACATGATGAGCGCACGCCTTTAAGCGCGCGCAGCGTCCACGTGCGCGGGAGCCCCTGCGCGGGCTGTCTTGGGAAGTCATGACTTACGGTGTCACGGTAACGAGGACGCACTCGGCGCGTCCTCGCGAAGCGTTCTGAGGCCAGGCGTCTTCGTGACACCGGTTTACGTCGGTATAAACCGACGTAAACCAACGCCACCGGTGTAAACCACCTGTGGTGGTCGGTCAACCCCATTTTGTGAGTATTTTTACTAAAAATTGATTTTTGGGAGCTATAGGAGTCCAAATCATAATTCGAAAGAGGCGTTGTGACCGTATTAATGACGCAGACCTAGTTTTAACTTAAAAACTTATAAATGACCACTTTTAATTTAGAAAATTTTAAAATAGTGATGTGACATGTATAGGTGCCCTTGATACCAATTAAGGGGATTATTAGCAAGCTAAGTGGTCTCACATTGAGGTAGGTGATGATAATTAATGCTTTGCCTTGATTTTAAAACCATGCATAAATATAGCATCATGCGTGATTGTGTTTTTAATTGCATTTATTATTTGCCGTCGATTTCATGCGACTTTGAGTACATTATGATTATTACAAATTGAAATCTTTTATTGAATAAACTCATGAAAAATGTTTTTATGAGCATGATATTAATTAATTATGCTTAAATAGAGACTTCTTTCTTATTATATATTGGAAATGCATGGATTGACATGGAAATAAGAATAAAGGCTTGTTAGCTGGTCCTTTTATAGGCTAACCCCAGGATGAGGGGCGTGTCTTGGGGATTATAAGCTACAAGTGCTCTTGAGTTTTAGCATATACATATGATTTTCATGTTTTTATAATTGATGATGAGTGCTCTCACCCGGTGGGCGTCATGCTAGGAGGGATAAGGCTGGCCACCCACCCTCTGAGATTATGATGTGATGATATTGTGATATGATAGACACCTGCCCATAGATGGCATTCGGTAGGGGTTTGGTAACATGGATAGTCCACACTACCGGTCTGGGCCTTTCCATGGGGACAGACGCTAAGTCTCCCGTTATGGTGTTGATGAAGAGCGGTAGTGGTTGAGACCCATGGGGGGTTGCCATTGCAGCATGATGGCCCATATTCTTATTATGTGTGTGTATAATGAGCATGGTTATGGATGGTATGCCTGGGTGTGACGACACTCAGAGGTTGGCTATGAGTACTCATGATCAGTGAAATTCATGCGAAGTTGTGAGACCCATTACCTTAGGGTGCCCTTATTCTTATTGTATGCTCATTTACATTGATTCATGTCATGTTTTAACTCCGTGAAATGCATGTTTAAGCATATGGAATAAATTGGCATTTATGTTGGCATGACTTATGATACTGATATCTTCATAGATGATAGACTTTTTATTTTATCAGTACTGTTATTCATTTATTTTATTTTATTATATTAATTGTCTATGTACCTACACAAGCGATAGCTTGCTGAGGCATTGCTTTGTTTTGCAATGCCTTAGATCTCGAGCGCTATAACAGGAAAGGCAAGGCTGTTGAGAAACCATGAGAGCTGCGGAAGATCCTTTTACCTAGAATTTTAAACAGTGATGTGAGTCAATAAACAAGATTATCATTTGAATTTAATTATGGATTGTATACTTTATATTTTGGATTTGATTGAGATGTTTAGACATATGTTGGACATTTATAAGGGATGTTATGATGGATAGACCCTGGGCCATATTATTATTGTGTTTTGGATATTTATTTGATTCAAAATAAAGGCACCGATTTATTCGACGTTGATTGATACGCGTATTGTTTTAAATCTATTATCATAAAAATTTATTTATGTTTTAAATTATATATGTGACATTTTGAGAAAGGAAAAATAACACCTGGAATTTTAAGAGATGTTTTAGTAAAATGATAAATAAAACTTTTCTCATGAGATCCCAAATGCTCTTATTAAAAATGCTATTATCATTATTAAAAAGAATGGCTTAAAAACCTGGGGTGTTACATAGTAGCTTTTGAATCATCTTTGTTCTCCTTTATTTTCTTGCTTTGTTTAGTTGATTTTTCCTTGCTATTTATCATCTCTATTTTTTCATCTTCTTTGAATCATTTTTATCCAATTTTCACTCTCTCTTTGGTTATTGGGTTCACATGCATTTCATCTTATGAAGATTGATGGTTGGATTGAAGATTAAAATCAAGATCTTGTGCTTCCATTTTCTTGAATGTTGTGCACTCCCTTGTTTAACTTTCCAAGTTTAAGTTATTTTGCATGTTGTTCAACATTCATGTAATATTTTGAATGCAATTAGATAAACTTTATTGATCATGCGCACCTTGTTTTTGGATGTTCTAAGTCCATTTTTTCAATGAACCATGTGCACCATTCTAGCTTATTGTTACAGGCACACTTTTCATTCTATGTTTCATGTGCACTCTCCATTTTCCATGTGCACTCCTTTGATTCTTGTTCCTTTAGTTTAATGATTTATTTAATTGATTAATCTTATGATAGATTTTATTATTCACTACATAAGTTTAGTTGCATCTTTACATTATTTTTAAGAACTTTCTAAGTTTCATTAGTTTAAGTTTCTAGTCTCATGCTTGTTTTCAATTCCATGTTCTTTTGATTCTTAAATTAATTCAACATCTAATCTCTTTTTGCTTGGATAATTAATCAAAATAAAGTTCCAATTGCATAAAAATCTATGACATTCCTCATGGGATCGACCTTACTCAGGTACATCCTGCTACTTTAATTCATGTTCTTGTTAGTAATATTTCTCAGAGTATATCAATGAGAATTTAAGGTCAATATGTTTTTTCAAAAGAGTGTAAGAATTTATATTTAGAAGTCTAGACTTATGTAGCCTATATACAAGTTCCACTCTGAGATATAACTATAATAAAATGGCTTTAGTATGTTGGTAGTTTGAACAAATTTTCATGCATCCTTATTAAGTTGTTAAAGCTAAAGTACTAATGGGTGAGAATTCTATGAGAGAAACTAAGCAACTTAGCCTTCTTGAATTTTGTGGGTATATTCTCTATATACCTACATGAAGCCTAACTCATCCATTAAGAGTAACTTAAGGGGTTGTTGCATATGTTAAATAAAATTGTAATTCCTATGAAAATTATAATCATTTTAATTTTTATGATTTTTTGCATGTTTTTCTTAGGACTAGCAAAATTCTAGTTGGGGGCACTCAATTGCATAAAAAGTACCCAATTAGTAGCTCATGTATTATGGAAAATTTTCAAAATTCATGACACATACATTTATGAGCTAATGATTCAAAAGTCTAATATTTTGCATATTTAGAAGCTAATCCAGAGTAAGTATATGATTTATCATAATGTCTAACTACTAATTAGGGTTCTTTTTATCTTTTGTAAGTATTGAAAGAGTAACTCCGCCAATGCCGGTCCCAAGCCCGGATAAAAAAGGAGGAGGGTCTTGCGTCAGGTGCCAGCCGGCAAGGGGGAAGGTGAAGATGATTGTATTATTTCTTTCTTACAAATGAATATGCATTTGTATATTAGTTTGTGAGGAAGAAATGAGAATCATCTCCAGCTTCTTAAAAGATGGCAACCCTTGTATCAGGTAGCCAGCCGGCAAGGGGGAAGTTGAAGATGATTCTATTATTTCTTTCTTACAAATAAATATACATTTGTATATTAGTTTGTGAGGGAGAAATGAAAATCATCTTCAGCTTCTAAAAATATGGCCACCCTTGCATCAGGTAGCCAGCCGGCAAGGGTGAAGCTGAAGATGATTTTAATGATTGTAATGATTTTCATGATTTTAATGAAAATCATCTTCAGCTTTTAAAACTATGGCAACCCCAACATGACATGAATCGAAATCTGAAATTCGCTCAAGCTAGGGCGTTCCCCATAAGCGACGCATTGCATCGGATCCCGGATGCGGTGAAAAATAGGCAAGGGTTGCTAGGGCGTTCTCCCAGAAGCGACGCGCTACATCGGATCCCGGGTGTAGTGAAAAATGGGCAAGGGCTGCTAGAGCGTCCCCTCGGAAGCGACGCGCTGCATCAGAACCCAGGTGCAGTGAAAAGTGGACATAGGTTCATACCATGGAGGTCGAGAAAGGCGATAGTAAATAGGGAATCTCCAAATCATAAGATTCGCATCGCTACATGGAATATAGGGACATTGACAGGTAAGAGTTTGGAGTTAGTAGACACGATAAAACGTAGGAGAGTCAACATCGCTTGTATCTAAGAAACCAAGTGGAAAGGGGCTAAAGCTAGAGAAATAGATGGGTATAAATTATGGTACGTAGGAAAGGAAAATAATAGAAATGGCGTAGGAATAATAGTGGATAAGGAATTAAAGGATAAAGTTGTGGACGTTAAAAGAATCAGTGATAGAATAATAATAATAAAAATGATTCTAGGAGAGCAGATTATAAATATTATAAGTGCATATGCACCACAAGTAGGGCTACAAGATATAATTAAGAGACAGTTTTGGGAAGATATGGAGGGAGTCATGCAAGAAATTCCCAACACTGAGGGAATATTTATAGGAGCAGACTTAAATGGCCATGTAGGAAAAGATAAGGAAGGATATGATAGAATACACGGAGGGTATGGTATAGGTGAACGAAACGAGATGGGGGAGAATATCCTCGATTTTGCTTTGTCATATAACCTATCCATTGCAAATACACTCTTTAAGAAGAGGGATGAACACTTAATAACCTTTAAAAGTGGACTTCATAAAAGCCAAATAGACTTTTTTCTACTTAGGAATAATGAACGATCTATATGTAAGGATTGTAAGGTGATACCCGGTGAGAGTTTAACCTCACAACATAGGTTAATGGTTATGGATATTCATATCAAAAGATGGAGTAAAAGAACTGAACTTAATACACATCCAAAAACTAAGTGGTGGAACTTAAAAGGAGAGAAAATAACCTCATTCAAAAATAAGTTGATGGTAGAAGGAAATTGGAATTATGAAATGTAGTAAATACTATGTGGACTAATATGGCTGAGTCCATTAAGAAAGTGGCAAAAGATGTCTTAGGAGTATCTAAAGGTAAAAGGCTATTAACAAAGGAAACATGGTGGTGGAATGAAACAAAGGCAAAAAGCTATTAAAGAAAAACGAATGCATTTTAAAGCATGGCAGAAGATTAGAAATAATGAAAACTATGAACAATATAAGAATGCTAAAAACGTTGCTAAGAGAATAGTAAGTGAGGCTAAACTTAAAGCATATGATGAGCTCTATAATAGACTAGGAACAAGAGAAGGTGAGAAACATGTGTTTAAACTTGCAAAGGTAAGAGAACAGAAGAGTAAGGACTTAGAGCATGTTAGGTGCATTAGAAGCGATGATCAAAGGGTATTAGTCAAAGACGCTGAGATCAAACAAAGGTGGGAAATCTACTTCCAAAAATTGCTAAATGACAATGGCCCTGAGAATAGAGGAATTGAAAATACTATAAATCTAAATAACACTGGATATTATAGATATGAACGTAGGATTAAAATGCTTGAAGTAAAAGAGGCCTTGAGAAAGATGAAATCGGGAAAGGCCATGGGGCCAGATGGTATACCAATAGAGGTTTGGAAGCATATGGGAGATATTGGGGTAGTTTGGTTGACCAAGTTGTTTAACAAGATTATAAAATCAAAGAAAATGCCTCGATGAGTGGAGGAAAAGCTCTATTGTACCAATCTATAAGAATAAAGGAGACATTCAGAGCTGCACTAATTATCGAGGGATCAAACTTATGAGCCACACCATGAAACTTTTTGAAAGAGTCATTGAGAAGAGGCTACGACATGAAACAAGTGTATCGGAGAATCAGTTTGGTTTCATGCCTGGGAGGTCTACCATGGAAGCTATTTTCTTACTAAGACAATTAGTAGAGAAATATAGGGAGAGGAGAAAAGACCTACACATGGTCTTTATTGACTTAGAGAAGGCTTATGATAGAGTCCCTAGAGAGTTAATATGGAGGGTGTTAGGTGTTAAAGGGGTTTCTCAGGGGGATATAGACATAATTAAAGATATGTATGAGGGAGCAAGAACAAATGTTAAGACCACTAGTGGCGTGACCGGTGATTTTCCGTCACCTTGTCGGATTGCACCAAGGATCGGCATTAAGTCCATACCTTTTCACATTAGTTATGGATGAGTTAACAAAACATCTGCATGAGGAGATTCCCTGGTGCATGCTATTTGCGTACGATATAGTCCTACTTGATGAGACAAGGGAGGGTGTCAACATAAAGCTAGAGCTATGGAGAGAAGCAGTAGAATCGAAAGGATTTAAAATTAGCCGAACTAAGACAGAATATATGGAATGTAATTTTAGCAAGGAGAGTAGGAGTGGAGCACCAGTCAAGATTGGTAACCAAGAGGTCCCCATGAGAGACCACTTCCGATACTTAGGATCATTGATCCATGAGAGTGGAGAGATTGAGAGGGAGGTTACCCAGAGAATCCAAGCGGGTTGGAACAAATGGAGATGTGCATCGGGGGTTTTATGTGATCGGCGGGTGCCACTCAAACTAAAGAGAAAATTCTATAGGATGGCTATAAGGCCGGCCATGCTCTATGGATCAGAGTGTTGGGCAGTTAAGGAACATCATACTCATAGGCTGAGTGTTACAGAAATGAGGATGTTGAGATGGATGAGTGGTAAGACAAGAAAGGATAGAATTAGAAATGAAAATATTAGAAGAAATTTAGGGATAGCACCAATAGGTAACAAGATGAGGGAGATTAGACTTAGATGGTTTGGACATGTTCAAAGGAGGCCAACAACGGCACCAGTTAGAAGGAGTGAGGCAATACAAGTTGAAGGTTCTAAAAGGGCAAGGGGAAGGCCCAAAAGAACGTGGATAGAAGTGGTGAGGAAAGATTTAAAAACTTTGGGACTAAATGAAGCCATGGTATTTAATAGAGTGGAATGGAGGAATAAGATTCATGTGGCCGACCCCTAATTGGGATAAGGTCTTGATGATGATGATGATGAAGTATTGAAAGAGTAATCCAATAGCCAAGATTGCTTTAGGTGGGAATTGATTATTCAGACCAACCTAAAGAGATTGGGACCCATTTTCTATCAATTCAAAGTTCAAGTAAGGGTCAAAATCAACCCATTTCAAGAATATGAGTTTCAAAAACACATGGAAGAGTTCAAGGTGATTAGAAATGGGCCCAAACAAAATTCATGCAAAATCCACCACCTTTGCATGAGATTTCAAGCCATATAAGCCACTTGAACTACATGAACCATGTTAGGGAAAGACGGGTGACACAAGCCATTGAAGCCACCAAGTCAAAGCCATCAAAGTGAGTCATTTAAGCCAACCACATGGGTCAACACAAAAAGAGGAGTTTCACTCAATTATCCACATGCAAAAATTGTGATTTTTTAGAGGATAAATTGAAAGAAAACTTGGTGTTTATTAACATTGGTAGGTGGCATGCATGTGTAGACCCATAAAACAAGAGATCTCAAACTCCATCTTTCTCCATCTTTCTCAGCTTCCCATCATGGTGAAATTAGAAAGGGACATCATGCATAAGGATGATACGATCTCCCCTTCTGATTCTCCACCTTCCTAAGGTTTCCAATTGTAATGACTCCAATTTTGTAACATTAAAATCCCAAGTTAGCAATGAAAAGTTCAGTTTTTGAAGTTAAAGGTATTTTGGTCATTTCACTATTCACCTTAATTGAACCCAGAAATTTGGTCCTAAAAATGGTACCATTAGGTGTGTATCAGAAAAAGGAATCCAACAAGACCAAAAATCACCCAAAACGGAGTTAAAATGAGCAAGTTATGGCCCTTTGAAGTTTAGGGGCAAAAATGTAATTTTTACTGAAAAAATGGATTTAGCCTGCAAAACACAGGGGCCCGTTTTGATACGGGCACCCCCTTTCTTCAACCTCCTAGAGGGTTCTAGAACGGCGGTGATTGGAGGAGAAATCACCACCATTCTGGAGGTTTCTCCACGGCCATTCAAGGGAGGTGAGAGCCCCCTCAAGAACCATCTTATAGCTCTATAAATAGAGCTCTTGGGCACCTTTAATGGCAGCCCAAAAGCTTGGAAAAAACCCATTTTGGAGAAGCAACCAAGAGGAGAAACATGGAGAAAAACCCAGCAACGAGTCAGGTATGCCCAAGATCCCTCAAAACCTATTTTCACATTAGTCCTAGGCTTAGTTTCCCTAAGTTTTTGCATGAAAAATCATGCAAAAATGGGCCCTGGAGAGTCATAAAGGACCCAGGGACGATCCCTGGGCCGCACTGGTTCGACAGGGTGGAACCAGGGCATCCCGAGGATGCCTCGGTCCCCCAACGAATGAAACGTTCCAGACCGAATGAAACACGTCGTCCGCGTTCGAGAGAAACTAGCGGGTGCATCCACGGATGCGCCTGCAAATGAAAAAGTCGAGTGGGAATCTAGCACGTCTGCAGACACGCCCGCTGGGGCACATGCCGCTGACGCGCAACTCGCTAGCATTCTGGGATTCCACCTCTTAAAGGCCTTTATGTACATGTGATACTAAAAAGCTTATAACTTGAGATCTAGAGCTCCAATTGAGGCGCCGCGAAAGGCTTTGTGTCCGTGTCGACGACGCGGATACATCCAAACTATAAAATTTCTAATCAAGGCCCAATTTAAGGTAGGCACGACCCTTAGAATAGGATGGTGGCTCGTGGCCACTAGACCTTTGGAAAACTGATGATACCAAGGCCCAATTAGGACCCTAGGACACCCATAGGCATGGGGATGAACCCTTAATGCCTAAGTAATAAGAACAACTACTCTAAAACCTATAAAAGATAGGCCAAACTAACCTTGATTCCCCAAACCATGTTCAGGAGCGTACGAGGACAAAGGGGTTAGCTCGACCTAGCCAGGTAGGTGCTCTATCGCTACTAGACTTTTTAAGAGCCATGATTATTTTATGCATGTTTTAAGTATAAGTTATACAACTTGTTTAGCATGACTTAATTCAGCATACAAATGATAAATGCTTCATGCATAGATATGTTTTGCAAATAATTGCATATACATTATGCATAGATATGTTTTGCAAACAAATGCATATATTGCATGATTTGTGAGCATTGAGTTTTTGAAATATTGCATGTTCTTGAGGGTTACCAAAAGATGCTGGAGTGCCCAAAAGATGCTAGGTAGGCAGTTGTGAGGGCTAGACAGTTGTGAGGGACCCAAAGAGAATAGGTTTTGAAAAAGAGGTTTTTGGCTTGTTTGATTGTACATGATTTGGGCTAATAAGCTCGTGGGCGCTATGCCGATAGGTCTGGGGTGGCCTCCCAGCCTCTACCACTATTAGGTGGATGGGTACCACACCCAAAAAGGGCATGTCCCTGCTTCGACTGCATGTGGTACAGGGGGCTACCACTGGTGTCACGGCACTGGGTCGAAGTGTCATATGCCCCGTGTAGGTATATGATCCTGTGTCCCTAAGTACCCAAGGACCACACAGCAGTGAGGTCGTGGGCATAGTTGGACCCTATGGTTTCGTGGACTTATTTGCATTGCATATGGCATGATATGAGGTTGATCAACCATACCATACTAGATATCCATGAGTTGGATTCAATGAAGCATCTTATGCATATCATTATGTTATGATATATATATATATATATGATACTTTCGACTTGGATTATGTTATTTCCTTAAGTCATCAATATTCCAATTCGATGATGGTTTTTAATCTTGATAATGAACTCGAGTATTCAGACATGCACATGTTTCGAAAGAAGCATATGATTTTAAACATCACATGCATTATAAAACTAGTAGTGATAGACTCCTACTGAGTATAGTATATACTCACCCAATCCTCACCATTTTTTAGACACAAAGTAAACACTTAAGAGCAAGGAACGGTTGTGACAAAAGACACCTAGACTAAGTGCAAGTAAGTAAACCCCTACCTTATCTTTCAATGTTACTTGATTGTAGTTACTCTCTATAGCTGAGGCTGTGACTAACACTTTCTTGGGAATAATGTTGACTTAAAACTTTGCCATGGCTAGATAATTGGAAAATGTGTTTTGACACTTGGGGTTTTATACAAAAGATTGTTTTCCAAAACGAAAAAGATTTTCATGCATTTCATATTTATAAAACAAGAGATCTTGCCTTTTTATCAAATTTGCATCATATAAGAACCCGGGTCTTCACACCAATTCTCATTCCTATAGCAACCCTCCATGCCTCCTTCAAGGTTGGAGTATGATGCCCCATTCAAGGGCAAGTTCTCCATGCCATCTCCCCTCCATGTCCCATTCCTAATTCCTTCCACTATCTCCTCTTCCAATCTATCTTTCCTAAATCTTCCACATCCAAATTCCCTTCTAATCTTTTCCCATGTCTCCGACATTCCATTCCAAGTCCATAGATGATTTTCTACCCCAATGTTTCCCACAATTTTTCCTTTCCTAAATCCCTTCTCCAGTTCTTAATTCACATTCTTATCCTATATTATTCTCTTTCCCATAGTTTTTCCCTTTTTGGAATCTTCCTTAGGATAGAACTCTAGCAAATATTGTCACTTTTAGAAGTGATAACCATCATATGAAACAAGGGAGGCATCCCATGCAAGGGACATATGAGATTCATGTCTCCTTCAAAGGTGGGAATTCCATGCCATATCTAATGGTGGGTGCACCTCTTTCTTGCTGAAGTTTCATGTCTCCTTCACCCTAGGGTTTCCACTCTATTTACTTAGGCTTTTCTTCAGTGTTCAATGCAAGTTCCATAGTAGCCTTTTTATGTCTCTTCTTCAAGTTTTTCAACAAGTTTTCTAAGTTGGTTTGAATGCATACTTTCTTTCCTCGTTGCTAAGCCTAGTCTTCTTTGTTTCATGTGCATGTTTCTTGGTTCTCTCTTTATGCTTTGCTTCTAGTTTGCTCTAGTTTTCTTCGATCCAAGGCCAGCTATCTCTTATAGTGATAGCCAAGTGATAGTAGCTTTCGAATCATCTTTGTTCTCCTTTATTTTCTTGTTCCTTCTTATTTATCATCTCTCTTTGTTCATCTTTATGGATTCATTTTTATCCATTATTCACTCTCGCTTTGGTTGGTTGACGATTGAAATCAAGATCTTGTTCTTCCATGTTCTTAAATGTTGTACACTCCCCTCATTTAAGTTTCCATTTTTAAGTTATTTTGTATGTTGTGCAACATTCATGTAATATTTTGAATGCAATAATATTGATCATGTGCACCTTGCTTTTGGATGTTCTAAGTCTAATTTTCCATTGAATCATGTGCACCGTTCTAGCTTATTGTTAATGCACACTTTTCATTCTATGTTTCATGTGCACTCCCTTGATTCTTGTCTCTTTAGTTTATTGCTTTGTTTCATTAATTATTTTTATGATAGGTTTCATTATTGATTATCTAACTTTAGTTGCATCTTTACATTATTTTTAGGTAGTTTCTAAGTTTAATTTTAGAAAGTGTCATTAGTTTAAGTTTCTAATTTCATGCAATGGGTGAGAATTCTCTGAGAGAAACTAAGGAACTTAGCCTTTTTGAATTTTGTGGGTATATTTTCTATAAACCTTCATGAGGCCTAACTTTTCCACTAAGAGTAACTTAAGTGTTTAAGGGCCTATTGCATATGCTAAATGTAATCATAAGTACCTACAAAAACAATAATCATTTTAATTTTCATTATTTTTTCTATGTTTTTTTTCAGGACTAGCAAAATGTTGGCTTGGGGTAGTCAATTTTGCATAAAAGTAACCAATTAGCAGCTCATGTGTTATAAATTTTAGGGCATTATTGTTGGAAATTTTCAAAATTCATTACTGATTCAAAAATCTAATATTTTGTAGGTTTAGAAGCTAATCCAGAGTATGTGATTTATCATAATTTTCTAGCTATTAGTTAGGGTTCTTTTAATCTTGTATGTATTGAAAGAGTAATCAAATCGCCAAGATCACTTCAAATGGGAATTGATCATCCAAATCAACCTAGAGTCACTAGGATCCATTTTCTATCAATTCAAAGATTGCGTAAGGGTTAGGATCACCTTATTGTAAGAAGATGAGTTTCAAAGGCACTTGGAAGAGTTCAAGGTGACTAGAAACGGGCCCATACAAAATCCATGCAAAATCCACCCCCTTTGCATGAGATTTCAAGCCATATAAGCCACTTGGACTACATGAGTAATGATAGGGAAAGATAAGTGACGAAAGCCATTGAAGCCGCTAAATCAAAGCCATCAAAGTGAGCCATTTAAGCCATCCACATGGGTCAACATGAAAAGAGAGGTTTCATGCAATTATCCACATGCAAAAATCATGATTTTCAAGAGGCTAAATGGAAATAAAACTTGGTGTTTATTAACATTGGGAGGTGTCATGCATATGTGGACCCATAAAAGAAGATATCTCAAGCTCCATCTTTCCCCCTCTTTCTCAACCTCCAATCATGATGAAATTAGAAAGGGGCATCACACACAAGGATGATGCAATCTCCCCTTCTAATTGCTCACCTTATTAAGGTTTCCAAGTCTCATTCCTATAGCAGCCCTCCAAGCCTTCTTCAAGGTTGGAGTTGCATGCCCCACTCAAGGGCAGGTTATCCACCCCATCTCCCCTCCACGTCTCATTCCTAATTCCCTCCACTATCTCCTCTTCCAATCCATCTTTTCGAAGTGTTCCACATCCAAATTCCCTTCTAATCTTTTCCCATGTCTCCCATGTTCCATTCCATAGACTATTTTCTCCCCCAATGTTTCCCAAGTCTCTTTCCCATTGTTATTCCCTCTTTTCTATCTTCCATAGGATAGTCACACCTCCTTAAAAGGTGGGAATTCTAGGCCAATTCAATGGTGGGTGCACCTCTTTCTTGTTGAAGTTTCACATCTCCTTCACCCTATGGTTTTCACCTCGTTTACTTAGGCTTTTGTTTGGAGTTTAATGCATGTTCCATTGTAGAATTTCTATGTCTCTTCTTCAAGTTTTTCAACAACTTTTCCAAGTTTGTTTGAATGCATACTTTCTTTCCTTGTTGCTAAGCATGTCTTCTTTGTTTCATGCACATGTTTCTTAGTTCTCTCCTTATGTTTTGCTTCTAGTTTGCTCTAGGTTTCTTTGATCCAAGGCCAACTATCTCTTATAGTGATAGCCAAGAGATAGTAGCTTTTAAATCATCTTTGTTCTCCTTTATTTGCTTGCTTTGTTTAGTTGCTTATTCCTTACTATTTATCATGTATCTTTGTTCATCTTTTTGGATTCATTTTTATCCATTTTTCACTCTCTCTTGGTTATTGGGTTCACATGCATTCCATCTTGTGAAGATTGATGGTTGGATTGAAGATTGAACTCAAGATCTTGTGCTTCCATGTTCTTGAATGTTGCATACTCCCTTTTTTTAAGTTTTTGAGTTTCAGTTATTGTGTATGTTATGCGACATTCATGCAATATTTTGAAAGCAATAAATAAACTTTATGGATCATGAGCACCTTGCTTTTGGATATTTTAAGTCTAATTTTGCATTGAATAATGTGTCCCATTCTAGCTTATTGTTACATGCACACTTTTCATTCTATGTTTCATGTGCACTCTCCATGTTCAATGGGCACTCCCTTGATTCTTGTTTCTTTAGTTTAATGTTTTTTTTCATTAATTAGTTTCATGATAGATTTTCTTATTCATTGATTTAGTTTTGTTGCATCTTTAGGTTAATTTTTAGGAGGTTTCAAAGTTTAATTTAGAAAGTTTTATTTTTGAAGGTTACATTAGTTTAATTTTATAATTTCATGCTTTCTTTCAATTCCAAGTTCTTTTGATTACTAGATTAATTCAAAATCTAATCTCTTTTGGCTTAGATAATTAACCTAAATGAAGTTCCAATTGCACACAAATTTGTGAGATTCCTTATGGGATGACCTCAATTGTGTACATCATACTACTTTGATTCGTGTGCTTGCGAGTAATATTTAGAACTACATGATGTGTGTATAGGCCATACACACACACACACACATATGTATATAATTATTAATTTTCAAGTAAATTATAACCAGAATTGCCATTTAAATGTATGTTTTGACTTCAAATCTCACAGGATATACTTGATACTATGTAAGAAGTCACTCATATATATATATATATATATCTTAATAATACGTGACTAGAAAAATGTTCAACAAAGTCAAATTCTCATATATTTCATACCAAAGAACAATAACATAGAAAAATTTGATAATGGTCACATGGAAAGGATTCAACTATTAATGAATGTTACCTTTTATTAAAAATACTATTCATTCACAACTAAGTCCAGACCATAAAAGGGCAGCCCTGGTGCACGAAGCTCCTATGTATGTGGGGTCTGGGGAATGGGCAAACCACACAGGTCAATAGTCCGCAACCTTACCTTGCATTTTACAAGAAGCTATTTCCATGCCTTAAACTCATGACCTCAAGATCACACGACGACCACTCTACTGTTGTGCAATGGTTCCTCTCAACTAAGTCCAGGCCATACTACCCCTTAAATCAATCGGGACTTTTAATAGGATAAAACATGAGCTTAGGATAGGGTTATCAAAAGAATGGGTAAAGGATAAACAAAGATTGTTTCGACACACACACACACACACACACACACAAAGGTCTTTTGCTAGTGTATTCACAACTTTCATTTTCTCATAAGAGTGAACATTTCCTTTTTCATTGGCTATTTTTTCTTTTCTCATCTTTCTTTGAATTTTTCTCTTTTTAGTCCTTTTGATCTTCATCACTTGACTTGCATTACTCATAGATTTCTCAAGATATCTCTTCAACCATTTACACATATTTCTGAAATAAACTGAGCAATGGATATATTATAGGGGTTACTAAGGGTACTGGTCAATGGGTTTACAAAGAAAAGGCTCATTAAGAAGGCTAAGTGGCTAACTAGCAAAAAATAACTCATGGAAAGCTAAAGGCTCTTGGTTTATTAAGGATGGTCTCTATCATTTCTTTAGTTACATATGACTTAAATTGACCATAAAACTTGAGAGATATATGGCATAATCATTCTAATGTTTTCTTAATAATTGACCAAGATGAAGTATAATGAAGCTAATTAGGAACTTACATCTACTGAAGGAAAACTTGGAATTTATATATAATCCTCTAGTGGAAGTTCCTCCTCTTCATCAAGGTTTCTCACTTCTAAATACAGTTTCAATTGCTAGTCATTGACGTTGGAAAGCTCACCATCTTTCTCAATCTCAATGGCCCCATGAGGATAGATAGTCTTTACTATGTTTGGATTGGTCCATCAAGACCATATTTTTTTTAGAAATATATGCAAAGGAGAACTATAAAACAAGACATTTTAATCTGATTCAAACATTTTTAACAATATGGTTTTTTCATGAACCATCTTCATATGATCCTTGTACCTTTTGGCACTGTCATATGCATCTCTCCTAAGTTCTTCAAACTCTTGGAGTTGGAATTTACTATGGGTCCCAGTTTTATCATGGTCAAATTTGAGTTGTTTGATTATTCAATAAGCCTTGTGTTCTAGCTTAATAGGCATAACAAGCCTTACCAAAAATTAGGCAGTATGGGGACATACTAATAGGGGTTATATAAGCAGTTCTATAAGCCCATAATATATCATTTAGTCTTAACGACATTTCCTTACAGTTGGAGTTCATTGTTTTTCTAAGATGTGTTTGATTTCCCTATTGGAGACTTCAACTTGCCTGCCTGGTATTGCAGCATGAAGGATGACTCCATATTTCTTCATTACAACCTCAATTACCTAGTTGTAGAAATGCTTTTCTTCATTGCCGATAATAGCCCATGGAGTGCCAAAGCTTAAAAAGATATTATCTTTTAAAAGTCAAACCATAACCTTATAGTCATTGATCTTACATCTATTACCTCTATCCACTTGGACACGTAGTCCACTCCCACTAGGATGTATAAATGTCTGAAACAATTAGGAAATGGACCCATGAAATTGATTCCCCAAAAAATACTTCTACAATCAAAATGTGGTTTAGTGGCATCATATCCATATGACCAATATTCCCTAACCTTTGGTAGCAATCACATGCTTTACAATATTTTCTAGATTCTTTAAAAGTTGTCAGCTGGTAAAATTCACACCATGAGATAGTTCATTATGTTTACATACTAAGGTGTTTAGAAAACCTACATAAGTTGCTCGAAAAGAAAAGTTTTTGTGATGGGCATAAGTTTCACTGGAAGACTCGACTATCAACCTAGACAAGTGATCTACTACCACATTCTAGGAACGATTCTTGTCTTGAATCTCTATGTCTAGTTCTTGTAGCAGGAGAATCCATCAAATAAGTCTTGGTTTAACATCCTTCTTAGAAAGAAGGTACTTCAATGTAGCATGATCCGAATAGATAATCACCTTAGCCCCTAAGAGAAAGGTCCTAAACTAAGGGAAAGACTACATCCAACAACTCTTTCTCTATAGTAGAGTAGTTGAGTTGGGCATCAGTGAGAGTTTTACTAGCATAATATACTATGTGGGAAAATTTATTAAGTCGGTGCTCCAGAACAGCACTAGCCACATAATTGGAAGCATCACACATGACTTGTAATGGCACACTCCAATCCAGCAATTGCATGATGGGTGTAGAGGTGAGCTCTACCTTCAGACTTTAGAAGGCCTTCATGCGTTCTTCATCAAAGACAAAGTTTGCCTCCTTTGCAAGCAAATTGCATAGGGGCATAGAAATTTTGCTAAAGTCCTTAACGAAACATCCATAAAACCAAGCATGGCCCAAGAGCAAGTGGATCTCCTTCACCATCCTAGGAGGGGAAAGATTAGGGTTGAGATCCACTTTAGCCTTGTCAGCCTCTATGCCATTTTGTTAAATAATATGCCTTACAGTATGCCACTTTTTACCATAAAATTACAATTTTCCTAGTTAAGCACTATATTTTTCTCTTTGCACCTCCCTAATACTAGAGCTAGGTGATCCAAGCACTCATCAAAATTAGAACCATATAGTGGAAAATTGTTCACAAGCACCTCAAGGAACATTTCCACCATATCTAAGAAAGTACTCATCATTCACATTGAAAAGTAGTAGGTGCATTGCATAGCCTAAAAGGTATGCATTTATGGGCAAAGGCTCCAAAAGGACAAGTGGAGGTAGTCTTCTCTTGATCCTTTAGTGCTATAGAAATTACTTGTAACTGGAGTAACCATTTAGGAAGTAGTATTACTCATGTTTAGCCAACCTTTCTAGCATTTGGTCAATGAAGGGTAGAGGAATGTGGTCTTTCCTCATGGCCTAGTTCAGTTTTTAGTAATCGATATAAACTCTAGACCTAGTGTTGAGTGGGGACTAACTCATTATCCTCATTTTGAGCTACCGGTACTCCATATTCTTAGGGACAACCTGAACAGGGTTGACCCAAGGACTATAAAAAAGAGGGTAGATGATGCCCACACCTAAGAGCTCAAGCACTTTCAATCGAGCTACCTCGTTCATGTTAGGTTTAACATCCATTACAATTCTTGAGACATTTTTGTATTCTCTTCTAAGTGGATTCGATGCATGCAAACAGTTGAGTTGATACCCTTAATGTTCGAGATGGACCACCCAATTGTTGTCTTAGGTTCCCTTAGAACATTGAGTAGCTTAGCCTCCTATTCTTGATCTAAATCTATAGATAGAGGGACCTAAGACTGCATACTTTAAACTTTCTAGCAATGGTTTTAGGTCTAAAGTGGGTATTTTCTCAGGTAGGTCCTGAGTAGTAGAAGGTAGTATCAGGGATTCTACCTTAGGTTTCCATTTTGACTGTCCACTACCACTATAGCTTTAAGTAGTGAAACATCTTCCTCAATGGAATTGCCTTGATCCATGACTAGATCAAAATCAAAGAATGAAAGATAAGTGTCATGAACTAGGCTTTATATAACATTTATTACAAAAGAGTCTATAGAGTCCATTTGTAGTGCTGCATTGAAAATGTTGAACTCGAGTCTAATGTTGTTGAAGGATAGTTTCATAACACCACTCCAAAAGTTAATGATGGCATTAAATGGTTAAGAATGGTTTGCCCAAGATGATAGGAATTTCATTTTTTGGATTAGATACAGGTTGTGTGCTAGGACGAGAAAGTCTACTAAAAAGAGGAATTTATCCACCTATATCAAAACATCTTCTACTAGTCTAGGAATTTTTACAAATTAGTCTGCTAGTTGGAGGGTGCTAGAGGTAGGTTTTAACTCACCTAAACCTAGTTGCTCATAGACCAAATATAGCAACACATTAACACTAGCCCCTAATCTTGGAGTGCCTTATCATATATGTGTTTTCCAATAATTCATGAGATTGTAGGGCATCTAGGATCTTTATACTTAGGAGGGGTTTAGTGTTGTATAAAGGAACTCACTTGTCCAGCGTGGAAGACCTTTTCCTACACATTAAGCTTACGCTTTTGTGTGCACAAGTTCTTCAAGAATTTGGCATAAGGAGGGGACTCTTTAATAGTAATGAGTAATAGAATATGGATATTAACTTTTCTAACAACGTCCATTATCTCATTAAAGTTGTTCTTCTTCCTCACTGCATTTAGTCTCTGAGGGTAGGGAGCCTTTGGAAAATAGGGAGAATTATGAAGGGGTTCAAATGAAGAGAAGGTTGGATGTGCATTTTCTTTTCACTTCTAAGATTGGGTATGCTTCGCTTTCTTCTCAGTTTGTGGTGTTGTCCTAGTCTGGCCTACTTGGTTATCTACTTATTTTTCACTCCTAGGGGTTGTGATTGACTTGGCCTAATTTGACGTTATTGAGCCAAACTCATACTAACCCTTCGAGTTGGGCACTAGTTAATTAGGGAATTTTTCTTTTTCCCTTTCTTGTAGTGTAGTAGATACCTGACCCATTTGGTACTCCAACTTTGTAATAGACTACAAGTTGGCTTACAAGGTCTACTTTGTGTCATTCTAAAAATGTATAAAAGCTTGCATAAATATATTAAGAGTATCCTGTGATGATTGTCTCCATTGATGTTGAAAAACTATTGAGGAAGTTGCTGCTGCTGTGGTATGTTGTTTTTGGGAAAGTTGTTGAGGGGGATTCCCTAAAGGATCCCCTTGGTGGTTATTCTTTGACCAAGAAAAGATTCGATGCCTAAAACATCTAGGATTGTAGGTCTCACAATATGGGTTGTTGCTAGGGTTGCAATGTGTATTTGTAGAATTCATCTACTTTGAAAAGAACTCATGGAAACCAAAGCCAGATGGACAGAGCTAATATGACGAGCATAACTAGAACAAAAAGAACAAGCCTCAGACTTAGGCTACATGGAAGACCATTTGATTATCATAAATGCATCTAACCTATGGGAAAGAGCATCTATCTTATTCACCTTATAGGCCAACATATCAATTTTACTATAGATATTTAGAGTGACTCCAATCTAATATAACCCGCCTTTCTTTTATAGCTATAAATTTCTTTCCATTCAAGTAGAGTAATCCCATTGCTATGAATTCTTAGCAAGTCTCTCAAAGAAATTCTAGAATTCTATGTTACTTTTTATCTTAAAAGCCCCAACACTAGTGGCATCTGTCATGTAATGGTTCTATTTTGTCATATGTTCATAGAAATACTAGATCTACTACCACTTTTTAGAACCATGGTAGGGATATTTCAAAAGCAAGTCTATCCGATGTTTCTAGCATTCTAAAAATTATCTAACTCTTTTTGCTAGAATTTTATAACTTTCCACCTCAGGGTGTTGGTTTTATGGACTGAGAAATTTTTTTTCATGAATTTCCTGGATGGTTAATTCCATTTGGGGATGGACTCCTACTTCTAGAGAGTTGTGGCACTTAACAATACAACAAATGTCAAGGAATTCCTTTGACATGGAGGTATGGGCCCCTTGTCTAGCCCATAGGAAGTTGGCGAGAGTTGACTAACCCTTGGCTTCAACTTGAAGTGATCTATGTTAGTCACAAGTAAAGCTATACATGATAGTAAGTAGTATGCAACAAGTATAGATATGAACTATATGCTATTTAACTACCAAACAAGGGTGAGTCCATGTACATGCCACCTCCTCTTCCAAGTTACGATAGCTCACCTTTGACCTTTATGAGTGAATTGTGATAAAAAAAATTACAAAGGTGCTCTCACTACAAATTCACTCAAAATGAAATTTTTGACTATCCTAAGTCTTCTTCCAAATCCTTTCCAGATTCATGCACAAATAAAAATAGAAGTATCAAAGATATTTAGGAATAAGGAAATAATGCAAAAAAAAATGGAACTATTATGTATGCAATCCTAAAAGCTACAACTAGTGGTATAGTATTATAACCTAGATCTTAACAACAACTCCATTGCAAGTCCTTAGCAATGGTACTGAAAACTTGATGTGCCTTTATTATTTTTGCAAGTGCATGGATCTATTGGAATATAAAAGGTACAAGTACATGATCCCATAAAAACTTAAAACGGAATTTAATTAAAATCTAAATCATTAGAATTTGGCCTAGACAAGAAGGTTTAAAAAATACTACTTACTTTTAATGCCAAGGAAATAAAGCAACAATTATAAGCTAAAGCAAAGAAATAAAAAAGAACTAAAAAGAGAATATTTTCATTAATTGTCTAATATGTTACAATAAAATTATAAATAGAATACATAAAAGAAAGAATATTAAAACAAACATCTTCCACTGAGCATGAATTCCATTGTAGGGATCTCTTGTTGTATCACTCAATAGGAGCTTATGCACTTCTTTTCAACCAAAAATATAGTAAAAACTACCCCAACACTTTTCTCATTTGTAACCTAACATGCCACTTCCGTAGTTGCCCAATTCCATTCCAACAATCTTTAGGAATGAAGTAGTAGAGCAGCCAAGGAAAGAGGTGCCTATTTACTTTTCCTAAAAAGTAATCATCTTTTGAAAGAAGAAAAGGAATAGATGAAGTAGAAAAATGTAAAACAAACCTTTTTTTTTCCATCTCCTTAGCTAGGTAGCTTTAGTTGGAGAGGGAGAGAGGGGATTAGAGGAAAAACCATTCTAAGTTAGGGTTAGCAATAGGAGCAAGCAACCTAGCTTGGTAGTGATTTAGAGTTATTCAAACTTTAAGAGGGTTGGCCATTAAAAGAGATGGAGCACTAAAGTAATGAATTAAAAAGAAAAGTAAATTGCAAATAGTTGACCATGGTTAGGACTCACTAAATTCAAGCATGAAGGAGACAATGAAGGAAGTAGGTACTTACCTAGATTGAAGTATTCCTACACTTCAACATGATGCCTTAAGCTATGAATTAGATGGCTTTATCAATGGAAGTGAATACTCTTACCTGTGCTCTTAGGGTTTGGGCATCTAAAACTATGGGAGAGATATAATCTCCCTCCCTCTATTCCTCTTAATTGAGGCTCTATGCTCTAGGAAAAGTGATAGATTGTTCTCCTTCTTAGAACTACAAGGGAGTGGTTGAGATAAAAGGAGGAAAATAAGTAAAGGTGGAATAAGGGGGTTTGGAATTCAATATGGGGAAAGTGGACGCATTGGATGGAGGAAAATGGAAGGAATTGGATGTGGGATTGTGATGAGGATGAGAAGGAAAGATAGGGTAATGAAGGAGGAAAGAATGAAGAAAGATAAAAAGAAGAATACAAGAGACAATGCAGAATGAAAAGTGGATATGATATGATCTCCTTGAGCCAGGAAAGATTGAGTGGGTTGTTTTAGATGGATGGTTGGATGTTTATCCTTCTTCCTTAGATAGGGTACATTGGAGGATGAAGATCTTGTCATGGCTAAGGAAGTTTCCTCCATCTTAATCTTGC
Organism: Warburgia ugandensis; assembly: GCA_035236585.1. NCBI lineage: Eukaryota > Viridiplantae > Streptophyta > Magnoliopsida > Canellales > Canellaceae > Warburgia > Warburgia ugandensis. Next base: position 45,105,996 of record CP141134.1, read on the forward strand.
TTAAAGGAAAAGGATGTCTTCCTTTTATGGTTCATTGATCGTGTACATCTCTTTATATAGAATGTGAGATGATGGCTAGGGTTAAGCTTTGATAATTCTTCATTCCTTCACCCTTGGATCATACTTCACTTAGGATTGAGTGGATGTGATTGCTTTGAAGTTTTGTAACGACCTTGGTTTTTATCATACATTGTTATAATTCTTTTCGAAATGTCGAGCCCTTGGTTTGCAAAAGTATTTAGAAAACAAATAGTGGAAAACATTTTTCATGAAAAGACCCTTTTTAAAAAACATCCCGAGTGTCGTTAGCCTTTTCTCAAAAAGGGTTATCGGTGAAATGAGCACTACATTTCTACCAAAAATCCAACAGAGTTTCCTTTATTTTTCAAACATTAGACATTTAATGCATGTCATTGTGAAGTACCTGGTAAACACAATTTTATAAATAAAAGAACAAGGGAGACTCCGTCTCCATCCCATCACATTTTCATACAAGACTTTATATTTTGAAAATAAAAAACTTAACCAAATCAAAATTCATGACTAGGATCAATCTAGTCACAACCATGCAACCACACTTCAAGTTACATGCCCACATATTCGTAGAATAAAGTTATATTAAAGGAAAGTATTACGTCAGTTCACCATATCATTAATCATGTCGCAAACCTGTTTGATATACCTGTTCAGTCCTCTATGAATCTCTAACATGGTCCACTGCTCAATCTTATTTCTTCAAACCTAAGACATTGTAAACAATTTACAATGTCTCAACTAGCTTGCGCTTGTGTAGGTAGTTTCACATCTATTTTGCCAAGTTTTTAATTCAATTCTAAACAGCATTTCAAATCATTTTTCATGCAATTTCTAAAGAATATGGTAATCAAATGAAGGACAAGAAACATGGTTAATGCCATACTTTAATCTCAGTTCTACAGTGTCATGCTAAAATGTTTCAAATAGTATGCATAATAAATGTGTATAACTTTAAATACATCTTTTTCAAATAGTTGAATAATCATAGTAATCTCAAGTTAATTGCAATATAGAACATATCACAAAATCACAAGTAAGCATAACTTGAGAACTATGTAAAAGATCCACTATCTAAGTTGATAAATCAAACATCATAAGGTCCTCAAAGTATTAAAGTCGTGATCGGTTAAACCGCAAATGTCGCTAATCCCAAACTGATAACATCATCATATGCACATATGCATCTTGGCGAACACATCAGCCGGTTGGTCATGAGTACTCATTTAAAGACCATCATCATGCCCATCTACATGGGTCTCAAAATAGAAATCCTATGACACACTATGCTCATGACCAGATCACTAAATCATGCCTCTCTGGTATCTAGAGAATAGCCACTATAGCCTCTACGACGACTACGGATACGTCTCAAAAGGGTGCCGTGACCACCTCCAATGGTTGTTCCTACCACAACAATAAAGAAAAATGATGCCACTTTGGGCATGGATACCTACCACCTTTGGTGGTTAGAGGTCAGGAGGCCACCTCGTATAACCTCTCAGCATAATGCCCACCAAGCTCATTAGCCTGAACAAAGATCCATCTCAATCCCAAATGATCTTAAATCATACAATATATATCTCATGCAAAATCATGCATTCCTTTAACTCAATCTCAAAACATGGGATTTATGTATTCATCATTGCTTTCAAAAGCACTCAACCACATGTAATGAACAACATTTTCTTTTTTCATACAAAAAAATACACCATGGCTATGAAGATACATAAATATAATTCACATGCCTCATTTGCAAATATTACATTCTTTAAAAGCTAACATGATGAAAATATAAGTTTCATGATAGTCAAGAAGCCTCAAATAGGAAATATGATAATCAAATGATTTGATAATTTAAAATTCATATATCTTAACAAACTAATTGCATAGTTAAAATCTCATTGGCAAATAGATGTTAAAACCACCTACCTCTTAGGCGTAATTCTCTGTTTAGCTATGTTCCTTCGTCAACTTGACTTATCGATCACCTAGTCAACCTATAAGTATTCCATATTTTCTTATCACTTTCAAGTTGTATGCTAATAATTAGAAAGGAGTATTTTAACCATGATCTGACAATCCAAATCATTTGTTAATGGTGAAACCGTTAGGTTTTAGTAATCCCTCACCAATCTACCATCAAGATTGTACGATCTCAGTCATTTAAGCTATTGATCTATGTTTCCCTTCATGGTTCACCAATCTTACGTCTATCAAGTTGTAGGTTATCAAAACCAAGCCATTACTTATCATTCTTTGATCTATATTTGTATTTTCAACTCATAACCATTGAATGGTGACCTAATTGTCATTTTTAGATTAAAAATAGATGATGAAAACTCATCCCAAGCCATCAGAGTTTTGATAACTCATTTTTCAACTACCTATCACTAATCGTATATAAGAATAGTATCAGATCACCCCATGATCTGTTATTTACTCTCTAATTGGTGATTCGACAACTAAGATTGGTTGGATCTTATTCTCAACGTGTTATTAAACCTTGTTAGCCAATGAATAAGTGAAATATCTCTTCCTATGTCAATTTAGGTTTTGGAATGCAATGGTGATGTCTAATCACCAACCAACCATCGCTAGGTTCCTCAACCATCGCTAGGTTCCTCTTTCCCCCAACTGTCTAATCGAATGGTTCAGATTATTCGATAACTTTTTATCCAAATTTTAGAATTCCAGTCACATTCTAACTAATTCAAGGTTTTAGAATTCATCTGTGGCGTCTGATCATCGATTAGATGTCACAGATCCACTATTTAAATAATGACAGATTGGATGGCCTAGATCATTCGGTCTGTTTCACTTCCAATTCTTAAAATTTTGACTCATCCTATCATTTTAAAGGATGAGGAACTTACTAGTAGTATCTGATAATTGATCAGATGTTGCTCGTCACTATTTACACAGTAATAGATCGGACAATCTAGATTGTTCGATTTGTTGCCCAATAAAGATCAACATTTCAGTCAAATCCTAACCACCAAAGTCTATGCTTCACTATTTTTACGCATAATTCACAATTTAAACAATTGGATCAATGTGGATTGGGTATCAAGAGTTAGATCACTCCTGTCTGGACTTCGATCGAATGATCAGAGCCTTGAATGGTTTGATCAACACTCTTAACCTTCTTTGTTTGTGGAATACAAACAAGATCAAAGGTTCTGATGTTGTTTTGGTGTAAAGAAATTAAACCCTAATTGAAAAATCTAGATTTTCCTAATCTACAGACAAAGTAAATAAAGAAGTGGAGAATTTGTGCGAAAAACTCACCTCTGTGGGTGTCCATGCTCTTCGATCGTCGCCGAAAAAGACCCTATTTGATGTTTTTCCTGTGACTGTTTCATGTTGTTACTGTTCTTGCTCCAATCTAGTACCAATCCTCCTCTGATCATGATGAAACCAAAGGGGTTTTACTCCTCTCATTGTGGGGAGTTGATTGAGTGGTCGAATTTTAGATCAAAGTTGCCATTGTTGCTGGCGATCATTGTCTCTTTGGTAACCCTAAAACCCCAGATCCATTCTCCTTCAGAGTGAGCTCGATTTTCAAACGAGCAAAGCTTCTTCCCCACTCTTCTTCTCTTCTCCTCTCATTCCTGTCTTCTTCTCCATCGGTTCACTCTCTCTTCAGTGTGATCTAGGTTTTCCAGGCGTGCTGGGTTTTCTTCTCCCTCTCTCCTTTCCTTTCCCTTCTCCTTCTCTCCTTCTCACTTCTCACTTCTCACTTCTCACTTCTCCTCCTCCCTCTTCTTCCTCTTCTCCTCCTCCTCCACCAATGTCAAGTTTCCCCTCCTAGGCGTGGTTCTTCTTTCAAAAGTTTTTTTTTCTTTTCTGTCGGCTTTGGAAAGGTAGACCTGACATTGTGTTGGGTTCCCTTAAGTGAGGGGTTGCTAGTATCAAATTTGGTCCCCTTTGTTTAAAGCATTTTTCTATTTTTTTTCTATCATGTTTTTACCAAAATGCCCTTCATATTCAAACATCCATATCTCCTTCATCCGAACTCTGATTTATCCAAACTAGGTGTTGTTTGAATCACCTTTTCAAGTACAATCAAATATAAAGTTATTGTTGTCTAATTTAATGTCTTTCAAAAGGTAAATTCAGTGAAACCTAAATATGAAGATTCTCCCATTTATGTTTATCAAAATCAATTTATAATCCTTTAAAATAGAATTAAATATTAGGATTGTTACAAGTTTCCTCATCCAAAAGATCATGTTTTGTAGCTCTTTTATTCTCAACCCTTGAATCAACCTACATTAGAATGGATAGCTTATATTCCATTGAGATGTCCTTATCCACTCTAGATCTTCCACTCTATTCTCTCCCATCCCACCATTTTTTTCTTTGAGAAATAGGCTTTAAGGAGGATAGGACATTTCCACCCTTAGATGGAACATTTTTCTTCAAAAATAAAGTTGGGCAGCTTGTCAAAAAAATCTCTGCCAATGGGGTTCTAGTTTGGTCTTCCTTGCAGTCTTCTCTCTCATTGGCAAATGTTTGAGTTAGTTATCATTAATTGCTTAGGATATCCATAAACACAGATGGATCTTAGCCTTTAATGCTTGAAAAGTAAGGATGATTGTTAATTGTAGTCCTATAAATTGACTCTCTCCTCACCTCCTTTATTTTCTCCACCTTTCTTTCTTATTTCCTTCATGTAAAAAAAGTGGAACCAAGGGGGAATACATCATAATGCATAGTAAAGTCATCCAACTACCATGGTGGTCCCCTCTTTAGGTTAAGTAAGAGAGAGGGTGGAATGTGTCTTACGAGGGCCTTGATTTCTGACTTGTTTTGTTTTAGAAAAAGTTCATATATAGTTGTATCCAATGTATGTGATTTGAGCTTCCCTTAAAAGCTTCCCAAGGCTGTGGAATACCTCCATGCATGCATTGAAGTGCTGTCACCTTTATTTTTTATAAGAACACTCTATTTTGTATGGATAAGTTAGGAAATGATTTAGGGTTTTTGACTACTTTTGGCTTTGATAATGGCACCAATTTATATCATCAAATTCTTATAGTAATAAAATCCAATGGATCAATCTAAGCTTAGCATATTTCTTTAACAAAAGATACTTTGGTATAGCATGTTTAGAATAGATTATGACCTTAGATCCTCATTGATAAGATTAAAGTTATCCATTCTGGATATGACAACCAAAAAATATTTTTTCGTAGTTGAGTAATTAAGTTGGGCATCATTTAGAGTCTTGCTAGCATAATATATCACATGGGGTAGTTTTGCAAAATGCTACCGCAAAACAACACCAATCACATAATTAGAAGAGTAACAAAATATTTTGACTGGTGCACTCCAATTTGGTAGTCAAATGATAGGCATATAGGTGATTCAGCCTTTAGGTACTCAAATGCTTTCATACAATTTTATCAAAGTCAAATTTTTCCTCCTTTGCAAGAAGATTACAAAGAGGTCTAGAAATCTAGCTAAAGTCCTTCATGAATCTTCTATAAAATATAGCATGGCCCAAGAATAAGTGAATCTCTTCCACTGCTTAGGAGAAAAAGATTAGAAATGAGATCCACTTTATCTTTGTTAACCTCAATGTCATTGTATGATATATTGTTCCCTAGAACTATTCCACTTTATGCCATGAAATGACACTTTTCTAGTTTAGCACTAAATCTTTCTCTTGGCACCTAACTATTACTAAGGCTAGGTAGGCCAAATACACACCAAATATTTTGGGTACAACTTCAATCAAGTTGACCCATGAACTATCAGGGATGGGATATATGATTCTTACATCTAAAAACTTCAACACCTCAACTATTACTACCTTCATATTAGGGTTCTACCCTTTTTAGATTTGCCTAGATGTTTTGACATTATCTTCAAAGTAAATTCAATGCAAGCAAATGGCTGGGCTTATTCCCATAATATTTATTATGTAACACCCTATAGCTATCTTATATTCTATAAGAACACTAAGTAGTTTACCCTCTTGTTCTTTATTTAAATATGAAGCAACAATTATAGGCAAGGTCTCAAATGAACCTAAAAGTTCAGATTTTGAGCTACTTGGCAATGGTTGTAGGTTTAGAGTAGGGGAATTCAACATAGATGCAACATTCAGAAGTAGAAGTGGCTCCACTTTAGCTTTCCATTTAGAAGTGTCTAATACAAGTACTGTATCTAATAGTAAATTCACTTCATTGATGCAATTGTCTATATCAAAATCCCCATTAAAATAAACTAGACATGAAGTGGATTAGAGTTGGAGAATGTAAGGAAAGTATCATAGACTAGACTCTCAATCTTGTTGACTTCAAAAGAATCTACAAATTCTATATGTTGTCTGGCATTAAATGCATTCAACTTAAGCTTCAGTTGTTAAAGGATAATTTCATGATTTCATTTCTACTAATGGGTATACATAACACACACACATGTCGCTATACTTAGAATGCTTTATCCCTTAAAATCATTTAATTATCACTACATAGGGTTAATTCTACTATTTTACAAGTCCAGGGTACAAATGTAAAAATGCATAAAATTACTAATTTTACCCTAGAAAGTGTAATTTCGCATTCCAAGCTACACATGCCATAAATAAAATCATGGATGCTTAAAAGGATCATTGGGTGTTACTTTTCAAGAAAGAACAACCAAAAGGCCTACTTACAACTCCATCTCAAATGAGAGTGAAAAAGGGACAAATTTCAAGTTCATGTACAATAACACAAATGTCACCACTTTTGGAAGCTTATGGAAAAAGCTCAATTCATGTACATCAGAATCATATACAATGAAAGCTTCTTAGAAGAAAAAGAAGAATGAGAACACATGAAGACTTTTACTTATTTTGTCTCTTCTATTCAACCAATGATTAGAAGCCTTATCCATACAAGATATTGAAGCATAATTGGTCCACATGGAATATGTGATGATCTCCACGAATCAAGGACATTCATCCTAGGGAAATACAATCCAATGGTGGAGAAGGGATGAAGCTCATCCATTCATGTAAGAGTAGGAATGATCTAAGGGCTGGGAATGAATTACTGATAAGATCAAAATCCTAGCCATCTTTCCTATGTTGAAAAGTTGAACCAAAATCTTAAGGAAAGGAAGATCTAAACCATCCCATTCTGATCCAACCTTCATATCATCCTAGAATTTCTAAATCACGCACACACACACACACACCCTCCTTAGGACTTTCTAAATATGAAAAACCTTAAAATTTTCTACCAATTTTCCATTTCTTTCATTATCTTCCCACCAATTTCTTTTTCCTCTAAATCCTTATCTTTTCTTCCCTTTTCCCTTATATTTCACTATTATTTTCTCCCATTTTTTTCACCACACTTTCCTACTTTGAAAATCACACCTCACCCATTATAATAGCCACTTTCCTATTTTAATTCCACTCTTTCCCTTCACTCTTAAGTTATCTCCTTCTAATTCTTTCTTTTCCTTCACCCCTAAGTATTTCCCTTAATTATTTCTTTTTCCTCTACCACTTTTTTCTTTTTCTTTCCATTCTTGTCTCCCATGTTCCAATTTGAATACCACGCCCCCCCTAACCCTTGGTTTGGTTCTAATTAATATGTCTTGATCTCCACCCTTGAATTCCCTTAACCTTTATGCTAAAAATCTATAAATAGAGGTGCTATGAATAGGGTTTTCATATTTCAACTTTCCTTGAGTGCATAGCCAAATCAAAGGGGAAACAGATGGAGGAAGATCACCCTCACCCATGCTCCCTTTAGGCTTCCATAATCAAATTCCTTGGAGATAAAGGTAGGGTCTCAACCTAAGTTCAACTTCTTTCTTATTTTCCTTTCTTTCTCTTCCATATCCCTTCTCTTGCATGCATACATGTTAGCTCATTCATTGTTGTTGTTTAATCTTTTCATTCCATCTTAGAATCAATCCATAAATTGCACACATCCTTCATGTAGTTACACACATGGTTTTTAGTATAGTTTCCCTTATGCTTTCATGTTAATTCCTTACTTTTCCATACTTGTAGTTCATGTAAAGCATAGTAGTTTACTTTATTCTAGGTTAACATAAATGCATTACCATGTTTTCCTTCCATTAGATTAGGAATTACCTTCATTAAGATATTATGTTTTCAATGCATCCACAAAGCATTCCACCAATTTTTGGTGGATGCATCTTTTTCATGATCACTTGCATGACATCCTTAGTAACATGTTTAGGTTGCATTCATGGTAGATTTGCATGATAATTTTGTTTTGTTAGGTTACATTTACTTTGTAGAGTAGGTAGTAACATAGTTTCTCATTTAGCTTGCTTAGTTTCCAAGTTTTTAGGCACTTTCCTATTTTAGAAGTAGTTAGTTTTCAATTTTGGGTTTCATGTTAGAAATTCGATCCCTTACTTTTTAGCTTTAGAAACTTTCTGATTTGATTTTCATTTATCGTAAGAATATTTTAGAATTAATTTAGGACCATTTTAGAAAGTACTTACACGGTAGATTCTTAGAGCTAGTACTTTCCTAGCTTAGAAGTAGCACATTCTTAATTTAGAAACCATGTTTGACTTTCTATTTTCAAATTTTCTTTTCAAGGAAATGTTTATAAACTTCATGCACAATAGTTCATTAGCTTTAGAGAGCATTCTTAGTTTAAAAATTCATGTATATGTTGTAGGATTAGACACACACACACACACACACACACACACACACACACAAACTAACTAACTACTTTCCATTTTTGAAGTTTCACGTCCATTCTCAATTTCCTTCATTCACACACTTTTTCTATGTTTCCTTATCTTTCCACTTTTTATTTCCATGTTTCTCACATACCCTTTCTAATTTTAGGTTCATGTATCATTCCTTTTTATTTCTTCCCCCTGCCTTTTTTTTTTTTTTTTTTTTTTTTTTTTTTTTTTTTTATGGATTTGAACCAAGAAAAATGAAAGGATTCTTAAAAAAATGAAAATTTCTAATTTCTTGATTAAGGTTGAAAAAAGACATGCAAATCCATCCATAATCCACTTAGGTTCCTAACTAAAGGACTTCGTGTTGGTGGGTAGGGATACACAATGTACCTATTTCTCACTTCATGTTCTAAGGTTAGGAATGTGTGAGTCCTGAAACAAAGGCCACTGTCTACAATTTGTTTTCTTTTCTTCTATTTCATGTTTATGGAAGGAAGCCTCCTCTATGATTCAACTTCCTTAAAGATGAATGACCTCTAATCCTCTCCTTATCATGTTTAAGGAAGGAAGCCTCCTCTGTGATTTAACTTCCTTGAAGATGAATGACCTCTAATCCTCTCCTTATCTGAACTCTCTGAAGTTGCCCTCTTTCATTCAAGATTTTTTGGCTTAGGAAAAAATGCAGCAACCTTTTTTATTTCCTTTTTCTTCATTCTTCTTTCTTTCTTAGGTGGTGATTGTTAGGAAAAAGTGATACGACTCCCCTTCTCTTGGTTTGCCTATTACATCATTCCTAAAGATCATTAGATGGGATTTCCTAGTTTCTAGCATGTTGAGATATAGAGGATAGAAAGCTTGGTGATAATTTAGTGTATTTTGGGTTGAAGAGAAGTGTACAAGTTCCTATTGAGTGACACAACATGTTGGCCCTACAACGGAATTGAAGCCTGAATTTGAAGGATTTTCTATTTACATACTTTCTTTCCCTTGCTTACATAACAATTCCTTATAATTTCTCATTGATGAAATAATCCTTTTTCCTTTTTCTTTATTAACTTGTTCCTTAATTTAATTTATAGTTAATGTTGTTTTAGAAAGACACTTTAATGTTTAGTCTCTTATAGTTTAGATAGTTTCTTTAATTTTTAGTTAATTTTAGTTTTAAATAGTTTCCTTAGTTGTAATTTAGAATATTTCCTTTTCTAGTTACTTGTAGTTTTAGAAAGTTTCCTAGTTTATTTCATTACTTATTTAGATAGTGTCTTAGTTTCTTTAATTACTTGCTTTCTAATTTAGATGTTTCCTTTTAGTAGTTGTTTCTTTTCTAATTAGTTGCTTGTCTTTGGTTTTATATATAAATGTCCTTCACTTGATTGCTTGATTAGGTTAAAGTAAGATGACCTAAATTCGAATTAAGTCTCTTTTATCAAAGTGTCTTCATGGGCTTGGCCTGTATTTGCCAATTCTATACTCCAAAAGAGTCATGCACTCGTAGTATTATTTAAGACACATCAAGTTTTTGGCGCTGTTGTTGGGGACTCGCAATGGTACTTAATTACATTTGGGTTGTAACACTTTACCACTAGTCGTAGTCTTAGAATTACATGTAGAATAGTTTCCATACTTTCCTTATTCCTGAAGAAGTTAATACTTTCCTTTTCTTTTTGTGCAAGACTTTTGACGTGAATAAAGCTTTGGAGGAAGACCTTAGGATAGTTTCTAATTATATTTTTATTTGAGTAAATTATAGTGAGGACGAAGTTGTATTTTTTTTATACATGATTTATTTATTTAAATTAAGGGTTATAATAATATAGGTCAATGGTGGGCCATCCTAAACTAGAAAAGGAGGTGGCCAATACATGGACCCACCCTTATATGAGAAGCCTATTTCTATGACCCCACCGTGAGACTATTCTTTCCTTCTTTCCAATTCTTAGATTAGATGCATTTGAATGGTAGTGTAGGGCATATAGAAAACATTTTCTTAGTTGTTGCATTTTAGGGTTTTGCATTAGATTTACTACTTTCCTTGCATAAATAGGACACATTTATTGCTTTAAGGTGTTTATATATTGATTGAACTATGTGGAATTGTTTAAGACATTAGTAAGGGAACTTCAACACCTTAAGATTGAGGGTGGATTTTATCAGCTCTTCTTGGCCCAGCTAGGTTAAATAGCATCTGACACCCTCCAACCTTCTAACTTTTAATTTAAAATCAATTTAGAATGGACCTTAGCAGCCATTCGTGCTCATAAGACTCTAGTGGCCCCTATCTAATTTACTACACTGGTATCTAAATGACTAGCTTTGGCAAAATATTCTATGACTTAGATCAACTACAACTAACTGATGAGGGTTTGAAGTGGTTAGTTAAGATCAAAATTTAATTGGTACGTAGTAGGGTTAATCTGAAAGAAAGGAGTAGTTACCTAAGGTTAGAAATAATATAAAAGCTTCTCCCACAAAGAAATTGAAGAAAAACATTTCCAAATATTGTTTAGGGTTAGGAATATTGGTTGTCCTTATTTGTTTGCTTGTTTCAACATTTAGGTCTCATGTTCTAGTTTAGGTCTCCCCTAGACTAGAGGGGAAGAATAGACTTTCATTGTAGACAAGTACACTGGACCTCTCTAATAAGTGCTCTTTGACCATGAGAAATTAGGATGCCTAGCTCATCTTGGATTATAGGTCTCAAAGCTAAGATTGCAATATACATTCATAGCATTTGCTTGCCCAAAATGATATTCATGGTACGCATGATTGACTAAACAAGCTGATGATAAGTCCACTAGGCTGGACCAAGTAGAGCAAGCCTCCTATGGAGGTTTCATGGATGATCTTCCAACCATGAAGGCATCAATTCTTTGGAACATGGTATCAAACTTATCCATTAGTTGAGCCAAGGAGATTAGTTTATGGTACACATTAGGGGTTACTCTTATTTCATAGAGGCTTCCTTTCCTTAAAGGCTGAGAAAATCCATCTCATTGGTTTGAATAATCCCATTGCTGGAAATTTTCAGCTAAGGTTTCAAATAATTCCTAGGCCTCTATCTCATTCTTTAGTCATGAGGGTACCTCCACCAATGGCATCTACTATTCTTCTATTCTGAGGTGTAAGTGTTTCATAAAAGTAGGAACTTGCTGGCACTTCTCAAATCCTTGGTGCGGACATTTTTGCAACAATTCATTTCATCGTTCCTAGTACTCATAATATGGTTCATCTTCTTGCTGCTAAAAGTTTATGATTTCCCTTTAAAGAGCATTGGTTTTATGTACGGGGAAGAAGTTATTCAGAAACTTTTTCAATAATTGGCCCCACATGGTAATGGAACCTACCTTTTATGAATTCAACCAAGATATCTTTCAAGGAGAATGGAAACAACCTAAGTCTAATGGATTCATCTAGAAATTTTTAGAACTTGAATGTGGCACATGTATCAAGGAATTCCTTGATGTGAAGGTATGGATCCTCTCTCTCTCTAGACCGCAATAAGATGGGAGTAACTGAATGACTCCAAGTTCTAGCTCCAAATGGGTTGCATTGGTAGGTGGTAATGCAACGCACGAGGGAGTATTTAATTGTAGTGGCACATAAAAGTCTTTTATGGCCTAGGCTTCAACTATAGCTGGGTTTACCATGGGGTTCTATATTTGTTCTCTTACCCCTTATTTGAGGGTATGTTCAATCTTAGAATCAAACAGTGCTAATTTCATGTTGGGATTGGTGACCATGCTGCACTATGATGTACTCCTAACTAAATGTGACTACTAACTCTAAATGATATGCAATCAATCGCTGATGGTATGCTAGTGAGGTATTTTGTTATTCTGTGTTAATGTGTAGGGAGTAGCTTTTAGACCTAAATGTAGATAGTGCCTTTTTATCTAGGCTCAGCTATTGCTTACCAGTTAGGTCCTACTCAAAGTGATTAATACAATTCTTAGTAAGGAGATGTTTAGACCTTAGTAAATGTCAACAAAAGGCATGAAAAAATTACTTGGATTTTGTTTACCTACTATAACCACAATGCTCAGAAGCCATTGGAGTGACATTAAATCTATTCATTCAAAAAGGGTCCTACAAGCTCGAAAACCTTAAGACTCTTCCTACTTGATTTTAAATTAGAATTTAAGGGTTGGGATCATGAGCATACAAGAATTGATTTGATTACCTAGGTGGGCCAAGGATCTAATGATGAAATCTAGTCCTTATCTTTTGAGGATTCCTGTGGGGCCCCTACTATCAATTTGATCATCCACCATAAAGCTGTAAATGTATAGTACATTGTAAGAAAATAAACTAATGCTTACCTATAGCTAAATAATGAAGGGTCCACACCTTAACAGATGGGGCACTATAACTAAATAGCCTATGCCTTGGTTATAGCTGAGCTTAGGCTAATCCTTGTTAGATATGTACAATTCTAATGCAACAATCCTAAAAGTTATGCAACAATTTAATAGGCATGAGTTATATTATATGAATTACACTACCAAAATTGCAACTTATAGTAAATGCGATTACATTAGAAAAGTAAAGAGAGGGTTAGCTACTTACAATGAGGTACTGGATGTGAGTGGGCTTATACAAGTGTGGGGCCATCCAATCCTGGATTGGAAGTGGCCCACACTTGACCTATATTATTACAACCCATTTTTAAATAAAATTATACTTGGCCTCACTATAAGTCATCTCAAAAATAAAAAACCTAATTCAAAAAAAGAAAAGAAAAGCAAATCCTAATTGCTCGAATGAATCTTTGACCCACAAGCTTATCACTACTCCTTTTGCTAAATTCTAGTGACATGAAATAAAGAAAATGTGTCAATTTCTAAGGAATGAGCAAAATATGCATAAACTCTAAACTAATGCAACTTGAACTACATCTAAAAATAAGTCATTCTAAACTAGAATTCAATTACAAAATCCATTGTAATTCCTTGACAACAACACCAAAAACTAAATGTGTTCTAATTAGTACCTGCAAGTGCACAAATCAAAATAGTATAATTTCATGCAACTAAGGTCAATCCCATGAGGAATCTCACAAATTTGTAAGCAATTGAAATCTTATTTAGATTATCCAAATCAAAAGAGATTAGATTGTGATTTAATCTAGGATTTAAAAGCACATGGAATTAGAAACATGCATAAAATTAGAACTCAAACTAAGCTTCCTAAAAGTAAAGGATTTCTTAAAATAACATTAGAAACCTCTAAGAATGAAATTAGAAACTATCTATAAATAACATGCATTCAAGAAAGGAAGCAAATTCAAAAATAGGAACACAAACAACTTAGAAACCTAAATCTAGAATGAACTTACTAAAGCTAGAACTTAGAAACTTTCTTTAAATAGAAACTTCCTAGAAGTAAACTTCTAACATGCAACTAAGCTTAAAGAAACTTCCTAAAGATGATTACTTTTTAAAGATGAATGCTTTCAAGAACTAGAATGAAGAACTTCCTAAAAATTAAAATCTTACCTAAACATCCAACAACATGATCCATGAATAATAATGAAATTTAAACATGCAACCGAACATGATCAATGAATAAAACCTAATCTAAGTATTTAACAAACATGAGTAATGAAGATTTACAAAGCATGCATGATAGAGAGCAAAGAACAACAAAAGTGCACATGAAACTAGAACTTATTTATTGCCATGTAATACCTTACAATATTGTGTCTAACATACAACATGAAAATATAATATCTTGACTTCAAGTTCCAGTTCTAATGCTATCTATGGATCAATCATCAATGTGTAGCATGCATTGAACCAAAAGAGAGAAACAAGGAAGAAAATATGGTAAATAAGTCTAAGGGTCAATGAGGGATGATAACTAGAAAAGGACAAGGAGAAATCTAAGGCTGATACTAAGGAAAAGCAAGGAATACTAACCTTGACTTGAATGCTTAGAAAGATGATCCAAAGGCTACTTTCTCTTAGCTATCACTACAAGAGATCGATGGCTCTTGGATGAAAGAGAAATAGAACTTCAATGGAAGCAAAACACCATATAAAATTGCTCAAGAGAAGTGTGCATAAATCATAGGAGTAAATGCTCAAAAGGAAAGAAAAATTGTGTGGAAACACATGTAAGATGCAAAAAGAAAAAAAAAAACCTTCCTCCCTTTCCACTACAATTTGAACATATTTATAGATAAATTCCTTACTAGTTTTTAGCCTAAGGAAAAGGGGAAAGAGGGATAAGGATTGGGGAAAGGACGTTGGATAAGACAAGGGAACTTAAGAAATGGAAACAAAGGAAATTGCATGCAAGCCTCCTCCCTAAGTGGTTCACATTGGAGGGAAAGAGAGGGAGAGAGAAAAGGAAAGTCTAATGGTGAGGTCTCTTCCATGATTGGTCCACTGAACATTCCACCTAGCCATGTTTATAGAGTCTGCTTGTTTCCTCGTATTTTTCCTCTTAAAGTCTTTTTTCTCAAGTGGAAAATTGTGTGCAATTTCCTCAAAAACTTGTGAACCCGTGTAGCTTGGCTTAAGTGGCTCCTCTTTTATGGATCTGACTTAATGGATTTAGTGGCTTGCATCTTGGCTTACATGGCTTGGTTTCTTCTAGCCGTTATTTCAAGGCTCATCTAGCCCAAGTAGATTTCATCGCTTGAAATCACATGCAAAGGGGTGGAATTCTACTACCTTTTGCATGGATTTTTTGTGGGCCCATTTTTAATCACCTCCAAATGTTTCTGAGGCTCATCTACTTGTTTTGGAACGATCCTAAAATTTACTTGAACTTTGAAATGGTAGAAAACTGGTCCTAGCCTCTTTGAGTTGATCTAGATCATTGATTACAATCTAAAGTGATCTGGACCATTTGATCATTCTCTTAAAGGCTATAATAGATTAAAAACACTATTTAGTATCTAAAAAATTATAATAAATCACATACTTAATCTAGATTAGATTGTGCACCTACAATATTTCAGATTTTTTGGATTATCAAATCAGAAATACATGTGCCCAGAATAATACCATATAGTCTATGACATGTATTACTAATAAGGTACTTTCATGCAAAATTGACTACTTATCATACACCATCTCTTAGTATATGCACGATCGTCTATAACTTAATCGTCATCTAGTACCTTTAGATATAGAGATTGAACAATCTGTGAGGCAAGGCTAAAGTGCTTTAGTAGATCAAGGGATTGTTGCCACATAAATGGACAATAAGTAAGTAGAAGTAAAATCATTGAAGGATTACTCTTCACTAATTGAATTCAACTCACATTCATGCATAGCATTACCCACATCAAATATAGATCACTTTGAGTTGAAATCAAGGGTTATTCTACTCCTACCTACTTTTTATGGTTGGATAAAGACCCATACATTGTGTCAAGAAATTTCTTAACATTTGCATAGCTTTCAAATTCTACAACCTCTCTTATGACTCCATTACGATGAGGCTATTCCTATTTTCCCTTAAGAACAAAGGTAAGGCATGGTTCAACTCTTTATAAGTAGGGTCCATCACCATATGTGAGAAAATATCTAAATAAGTTTTTCCTATTCCATAAAACCAGCACCCTCGAGCACAAAATTATAAATTTCCAGCAAAAGGAGGGAGAGCATTTCTATGAATACTGGGAATGCTAGAAGGACTTGCTTTTGAAATGTCCTCACCATGGTTTTCAGAAGTGGCAGCAATTCAATATTTTTACTATGGTCTAAAACCATAAAATCAACGTATGATAGATGTAACTAGTGGAAGGGCTTTCATGACTAAAAGCAATGTGGAAGCCTAGAATTTCTTTGAAACACTTGATAATAATTTCCAGCAATGGGATTACTCTATCTGCATGGAAAGAAATTCACAGCCACGAAGGAAAGGTAGAATATATGAAGTAGGGGTCACTCCAGATTTGTATACCAAAATTGATAAGTTGACCTAGGAGGTAGGAAAAATAGATGATCTAACACAGCTGTTTGATTCCTTCTTGATGAATAGACCACGTATGCAACCTCAAATTGAGGTTTGCTTAATACTAATCCCATTTCATCTTTCTATCCTCTAGCTCTAGTTTCCCTAAGTTCTTTTGAAACAAGCAAATTCTACAAACATATATCACCAATTTAGCAATAGTAACCCACGTCCTAATCCTTACAACTGTAGATGAGCTATGCATCCTAACTCTTCTTGGTCAAAGAAAAATTACCAAGAGGGTCCATCATGGAATTCCCCTCAACAACCTTTTCCTAGGAACAATATGTCTACATAGTAGCCATCTCCACAGTTTTCACCCCAACCAAGGAAACAATCACTGGATGAAACTCTGAATATGTTCATGCAAGGGAGTATGTAATTTCAAATTGACACAAAAAGATTTCAAAATGATACTAAACAAATATTACATGCCAATTTGTAGTCTAATGCAATGTTGGAATATCATATGGGGTGGCTATCTGATTATTTTCAAGAGAGGAAAAAGTGAAAGTTTGCAAGTCAAATAGTACTAAATCTTAAGGGTTAGTATAAGATTAGTTTCACACCATCTGATCAAGTCAAATCCACCAAAACTCTTAGGACTGGAAAACAAGTAGATAATCAGGAAGGTCATACTAGGGATAACCACAACCTAAGGCGAAAGAAAAGCCTACCCAATCTTAGAAAGAGCAAGAAAAATTATAGCCTGCATCCTCTTCATTTGAACCCCTTCTTGATGCACCTAATGTCCGAAAAGCTCCATTTTCGAAAAGACTAAATAATGTTAAGAAGAAGAACACTTCCAATGAGATAATGGATATATTCAAACAAGTTGATATCAATATCCCATCACTCATTGCCATTAAAAAATTTTGTCCTTATGCTAAGTTCCTAAAGGACCTATGTACACAAAAGTGTTAGCTTATTGTGCATAAGAGGGCCTTTCTCACTGGTCAAACTAGTTCTTTTTTGCAATACCTGACCCCTCTAAAGTAAAAAGATCCTAAATGTGCTATAGTCTCATGTGTTATTGGGGAACACTTATTTGATAAGGCATTCTTAGATTTAGGGGCTAGTGTTAACATGTTGCCCCAATTAATCTATGAGCAACTAGGTTTAGGTGAGATGAAACCTATTGCTATTACCCTACAATTAGTAGACCAATATGTCAAAATTCCTAGAAGTGTAGTAGAGGATGTCTTAATCCTAGTGGACTATTTTCTCCTTCTAGTGGACCTTTTAGTCCTAGACACAAAACTTGTATTGAATCTAGATGCTGAAATTCTTATCATCTTGGGCCTTCCACTTTTATCCACATCTAATGTAATAATTAGCTACAGAAATGGTGTCAAGATATTTTGGTAATATAAAACTTGGTTCAACATTTTTAATGCTGCACAATAAATTAACTTTAAAGATTCTTTTATTATGAATGTTATAGAAAGTATAGTTCATGACACTTTCATCTTTTGAGTCTGATCAAGTTAGTCTCATTGAGGAAGTAGACCCACACTAGACCTAAATCCCTGCTAGAAAGTTTACAATATGCATTTTTAAATCCCTCAAAACCTTGCCTATTATCATAGCCTCATATTGAAATCAAGAAAAGGAATATAAGCTACTTAATATCAAGAAAAGGAATTAGCCCCACCATTTGCATGCACTAAATTCATTTAGAGGAGAATGCTAAAACATCTTTGGAATCACAATGGCAGCTAAACCCTCACCTAAAGGAGGTAGTTAGGGTAGAGGTCTTCAAGTTTTTAGATGTAGGTATCATTTACCCCATTTCTAATAGTGCAAGTGTTCATCCACTTCAGATTGTCCCTAAAATGTCTGAAGTAAGGGTAGTTGCAATGATAACAAGGAATTAA
This sequence comes from Warburgia ugandensis, assembly GCA_035236585.1. NCBI lineage: Eukaryota > Viridiplantae > Streptophyta > Magnoliopsida > Canellales > Canellaceae > Warburgia > Warburgia ugandensis. The sequence continues at coordinate 45,124,559 of CP141134.1, forward strand.
TCCCCACTTGTGTGACCACCAGGTGGAGAGTCTATTACCGACCATGTAAGCTAAAGTCAGTCATGAGAAAAGACCACTTTCCTCTTCCTCTTGTAGACCAAATGATAGAAAGTTTAGTAGGTCATGAATATTACTATTTATGGTATGGATATTTCAGCTATAACTAAATTCCAATAGCACCAGAGGATCAGGAGAAGACTACAAGTTGCTTTGGAACATTTGCCTATAGATACATAACCTTTTGGCTATGCAATGCACTAACGACTTCTCAATGGTGTATGATGAGTATCTTTTTTTATATGGTGGAGAGATACCTTGAGGTGTTTATGGATGATTTCTCAATGATTGGATCTACTTTTGATGAGTGCTTGACCTTCTTAGCTCTTGTGTCTACTAGGAAAAATATCATTTTATGATGAAAAGAGGCATATGCTAGGGTATATAACATGACTTAATGGCATAGATGACCTCATCTCCAACTTCCCCCCTCCAAGGACTGTGAAGGAAATATACTCATTCCTAGGCCATGCTAGATGATTTATCAAAGATTTTAACAAAATATCTAAGGCCCTATGCAATCTGGTAGAGAAGGAGGTGATTTTTAACTTTGATGAAAATTGCATGAAAGCCTTTGAATGTATTAAAGCCAAGTTCATCTTACACCCGTCACATGAATGCCAAATTGGAATGCTCCATTTGAGATTATGTGTGATGCTTCTAATTACACAATTGGTGGTATTTTGGGGCAGTAAATTTCTATAATTCCCCATGTAATTTATTATAGCAGAGACTCTTAATGATGCCCAAGTCAACTATTGTACAATAGAAAACGAATTTTTAGCAGTAGTTTTTTTCTTGGACAAATTTAGGTCCTACTTCTTAGGGTCTAAAGTAATCATCTATTGGAATCATGCCACATTAAAGTACCTTCCATCTAAGAAGGATGTTAAACCTATACTTATTCGATGGATGCTATTACTACAAGAGTTTGTATAGAAATAAGGGACAAGAATGGTTTCAAAATTATTGTAGCAAATCACCTATAGAGCTTCATAGTTGAGTCTTCTAATGAACATGTACCAATAAAAGAAGCTTTCCCTTATGAGCAACTCATGTAGGTTTCCTAGTTACTAACATTGATGACTATCTTGTTACAAATAAACTTTCATCACATTGGTAAGAGCAAGATACATCAAATTTTCTAGCCAAGGTTATATAGAACAATCTATATTTATTCGAGTACTGTCCCAATCAAATCATTAGGAAAGGTATCCTTAATAGTGACATAATAAAATCATCTTCTTTTGTCATGACCATGCTTGTGGGGACCATTTCAATACTAAAAGAACTGCTACAAAGATTTTGCAGTGTGGATTTTATTCACCCACAATTTTCAATGATTCTCATGCATATTGTAAAGCATGTGATCATTGCCTAAAGGTAGGAAACATAGGACATAGGGACATGAGGCTACTAAACCCAACATTAATTGTTGAACTTTTTGATGTTTGGATAATAGATTCATGGGTCCTTTCATTAACTCTCATAGAAATATATACATCCCAATGGGAGTGGACTATGTGTCTAAATGGGTAGAGGCAGTAGCATGAAATATAAATGATCACAAAGTGGTAGTCTAGTTTTTAAAAGGGAATATCTTGTCACATTTTGGCACTTCAACACTATCATTAACAATGGAGGCAGGCACTTCTACAATTGGGTATTTGACGCTTTAATGAAGAAATATGGAATCACCTACAGAGTTGCAATGCTCTACAATCCCCATACTAGTGGGAAAGTTGAGGTGTCCAATAGGAAAATTAAGCCCATACTAGAGAAGATGGTGAACTCTAATAGGAAGGATTGGTCTTGAAGATTAATTAATGCAATTTAGGCTTATTAAAGTGCATAAAAGTTCCCTATTGGAATAACCTCCTTACTGCTTAGTTCTTTGAAAGCTTGTCATTTGCCTATTGAGCTAGAACGTAAAGCATATTGGGCAATAAAATAAATCAACTTTGATGAATACAAAGCTGAGTCCCATACGAAGTTCCAACTCCAAGAGTTGGAAGAAATTAGGAGAGATGCATACAATAGTGCTGAAAGGTACAGGGATGGTATGAAGATGGTTAACCAGGTTAGAAGATCTTTCTCTATAATTCTCATCTACATCTCTTTCCTAGAAAGTTAGGCTCTTAATGACCAGTGACCTAAACCATACTTTGAAATGAGAAACCTTGATGAAGAGGAGGAATTCCTATTAGAGGGACCTATTTATTAAGACTATTTTCACAACAAGTCATATGTATCATGGTCTACGATGTAGTTTGTATTTTCTATTTATCTAGTCACATCAATAGATCAATTCACTAACCATGGAAAGCAAGTAATATCAGTCTATCCCTTGTCACTTTACTTAGTTGTTTCATTTGTCCATGCTTTTATTTGGAAGCATTGGGGACAAAGTTTGATTTAAGTTTGGGGTAGGGTATTCAAATTTTGATGTGTCCACAATTATTTTTAAGTTTTTAGAACTTATATTGAAAATTTTCAAAATTATTGATAAAAATTTCAACTATATACATATGGCTAATTGGTGCTATGAATATTTCAAGTTTAAATTTTCATGAAATACTTTAGAAAAAGTAAAAAGATAAAATAATTGTATACAAATCTATTAATCTGCTACAATTCAAAAGATAGCTTGAATAGTCAAGAAATCAAACTTGTCATCCTTGTAGAGGAACTTTTTATCAAAAACTTGAAATATTCATAGCTCAAATTAGCCATATGTATGTAGTTAAAGTTGAAGAGAAATTGTAACTTAGAGATCTTGAAGAAGATAAGTGGAGACTTTTAACCCATGTAAGCTTTAGAGCCACTCTTTTTTGGAGAGGTTTATACATAAATTCTAATTTTATTTTTAGCGGACAATAATTCCCTAGTTGGTCTTGTTATTATTTATTTCAGTCAACTATTAGGAAAACATCTAAAAGACTATACCAATTATCTCAATTTTATGGTTATATTTAAGTCATATGATACTAGAAAATGATAGAGGCCATCTTTGACTAACCTAAGTCCTTTAGCCTTCCCTAGAAATGTTCCACTAGTTAGACGCCTGAGCCTTTATAAGTAGCCTTTTCTTTGTTAACCCATTAACCATTACCCTTATTGAAACCTCATAATATATCCATTACCTACTTGTTTTGGAAATATATAGAGTTGGTTGGAGAGATATCTTCAGAAAAGTAGGAGCAATACAAGTTAAGAGCTGAACATAAAAGAAGATAAAATCAAAAGGCTTTACCAAAAGTCAAAGTGATGAAAAATGAGAAAAGAAAAGAAAAAGATACCCAATGGAAAGGAAATGTTCACTCTTATGGATGGAAAAAGAAAGTTGTGAGTACACTAATAGAAGACCTTTACATATTATCCAAACAACTTTTCTTTACCCTCATACTATTCTTTTGGTAACTCTATCCTAAGCCTATGTTTCATCCTAATGGAAGTCCTAACTTGATATTAGGAGAAGTATGACTTGGATATGGATATGAGTGAGTAGGGGTTTGGCAGAGTGTAATAGTCATAATAGTTTATACAATTTCATGAGACCATTATCAATGCTTTCTAAGTTATCATTTTTTTATGAGAAAATATGTGAGAATTTTGAATTTGATGAATATTATTCTACTTACATAATTAAGAAGATTTAACCCTTTTCTGAGTGACTTCTTTCTGAGTGGCAAAGTATATCTTGTGAGACTTAAGTCAAGGCATACATTTGGATGGCAATTTAGGTTATAATTTCCTTGGAAACCTAAAATTGTATATATATATATATTGGCTATTTATTCACGCACCTTCTGAGGTTTGATGAAGTAATGGGATATCTTTAGCATAAGTGTAGGATTTTGAATTGTGGATCAATAGCATGCTAAAGTTAGAAGTTAATATAATCTAAGCGTAAGAAGATTCTTTAAGAAAAATGTAGGACTTGCATAAAAATTTTGAAAATATTTACTAGTATCATTTCTAAAGACCCTAGGAGATTACAACTCATCCATTATGGGTAACCTAGGTGTTTAAAGGCCTTTTGCATATGCTAAATGCAGGCAATAGCACCTTCTAAAGCGGTTAGGATTTTTTTTTTAGACCTTTTCTTTTCTATAGTTATGCTCGAAGACTAGTAAAATTTAACTCTGGGAATATTTAATGGGTATAGATATATTAAATATATATCCCCATACTTAGAATGTTTTAGCCTTAAAAATTACTTAATTATCACTAATTAGGGTTAATTCTACTATTGTACAAGTCTAAGGTGCAAATGTAGAAAATGCATAAAATTACAAATTTACCCTAGAAAGAACAATTTCACATTCTAAACTACATGACATGCCATGCATGCCATAAGTGAAGTCTTGGATGTTCAAAAGGATCAATAGGTGTCACTATTGAAGTTAGAATGGCCAAAAACCCTATATACAACAACTCAAATGAGAATGAAAAGGTGGAAATTTTCAAATTCAAGCACAATTGCATACATAGCACCACCTTTGGAAGATTATGTTAGAAGCTCAATTCATATACATCAGAATCATCTGCAATAAAAGCTTCTTACTAGAAAAAAAAGAATGGGACCATATGAAGACTTTTACATATTTTCTCTCTCCTACTCAACCAAAGGAAAAGAATCAACCAATGATTGAAGCCTTATCCATACAAGATATTGAAGCATTCTTCATCTATGTCGAATGTATGAAGATCTACAAGAATCAAGGTTATTCATCCTAGGGCAATACAATCTAATGGTGGAAAAGAGATGAAGTCTAAAGAAGGTTTACATGTCATAAATAGATCCCATCTATTCAAGCAAGGGTAGGTATGATCTAAGGGCTGGGAATGAAGTATTGACAAGATCAAAACCATAGCCACCTTTCCCATGTTGAAAATTCAAATCAAAACCCTAAGGAAAGGAATATCTAAGCCATCCATTCCCATCCAACCTTTATATCATCCTATGGGCTTCTAAATAACTCTCTCTCTCTCTCTCTCTCTCTCTCTCTGACACACACACACACACACACAATAAGAAATTGAAATTGTTCATTTGGAAATTTCCTGAAAAGCTAATCATAGAAGGCAAAAACTGAGAAGGCCATTTTGTATTTATTAATCAAGAATGTTGCTCCAATCCTAACCAAAGAGCAATTGCAGTACTGATCAAACACACACACACACACACACACACACACACACACACACACACACACACACACACACACTCATGAAATCCATACTCCAACCTCCTTAGGACTTTTTAAATACAAAAAACCATAAAAAATTTCACCAATTTTCTAAGTCTTTCATTATTTTTCCACTTATTCCTTATCTTTTCATCCTTTTCCCCTTATTTTTTTCTCTCTTATTTTCTCCCAAATTTTCACTACATTTTCCTAATTTGAAAATCACACCTCCACGCAGCCCCGCCCCGGCCCCGCTCCAACATCCACTTTCCTATTTTGGTTCCACTCTTTCCCTCACTATTAAGTTATCTCCTTGGTTTTCCTTCCAATATTTTCTTTTCCTTCACCCCTAAGTATTTCTTTTTCCTATCCCACCTTATTCATTTTTATTCTCATCTCACATGTTCCAATTTGAATTCCACATCCTCCTACCTAGCCCTTGGTTTGGTTCTAATTAAAATGGCTTGATTTCCACCCTTTAATTCCCTTAACCCTTATGCTAGAAATTTATAAATAGAGGTGTTACGAATAGGGTTTTCATCTTTAAAATTTCTCTCAAGTGCATTACTAAATCAAAGGAGAAATAAAGGGAGGAAGATCACCCAAGCTCCCTTCAAGCTTCTATGATTAAATTTCTTGGAGATAAAGGTAGGGTCTCAGCCTAAGTTCAATTTCTTTCTTTCTTATTTTCCTTTGTTTCTCTTCCATCTCTCTTCAGTTCCATGCATACATGTTAGCTCACTCATTCATGTTGTTTAATATTTTCATTCCATATTAGAATATATCCATAAATTTCACTCATCCTTCATGTAAGTACACACATGGTTTTTAGTGCAATTTCCTGGTGTAGCTTTAAAATCACTTATAATCACACGAATCAAAGTAGTATTTACACATGAGAGAGGTCCAACCCATAAGGAATCTCATGAAATTGTATGTTGGGTGGATCTTATTTAAAGCGCTTAACTTCAGTCAAAGAAAGATATTGATTTGGTTGAATTAGGAAATTAAATTGCATAAAAAAGAGACATGCTTGAAATTAATAACTAGAATTAAAGGAAGCATACCAAAATTAAAACTAAGAAATGAAATTAGAAAATAACCTAACTAACATGCATTTAAAAAAAAAAAAAACTAATGCTAAAAAAGCATGAAATAAACTAAGCAACTAACTTAACGAAACTACTAAAATAGAAACTTTCCAAATTTAACACTTTCCCAAACTAGAATGAGAAACTTTTTAAAAATAGAACTTTCTAAAACCAAATTAGGAAACTTTCTCACACTAAAATAACATGTAAAATAAGTAACCAATGAGATCTAACTAGATTTAACAAGAAACATGTATGTATATGAAAACTACAAGTAAGGAGACTTTCTAAATTTAACACTCTTTGATCCTAAAACTTTCTAAAGATGAAACTTTCCAAAATAAAAAAGGAAACTTTCTAAAACTAGACCAAGATGAAAAAAACTTCTAAAAGAAGATTCAAACAACTAAACTAACCACAAATCAAAAAGCAAAGTGACCTAGCACCAATAGGATCCATGGATTGTACGCATGGTTCATGGGTCCAAAAATGGCCAAAATTGATGCTTTTAATGCAAACAACCATTCAACCTAAGATATGACCTTAGTATAAAATATAAAAATCTAAATGGGTTCCTAAGGATTCAAGCAAATAAAGTGTTTGATGGATGGAAACAAAGCACAAAGATGGAGGGTAAAAATTCCATAATATAAGTACTTAAGAAACTCAATTCAAAGCAAGCATATAAAACTACTAACAAAGCAATTTCTATGATAAATATACTTTGATACTAGACACAATCAGGAACAAGAATCTCATTGATCTTTATTGCATTCATGCCAAAATACATCAAGAACAATGCATATAACAGATACATTCAAATATGGAAATTGCACCTAATTCATGGACATAAAACTTGATCCAAAACACAAATACAACTCAATCTAATGATCTAAAAAAAAAGTAAGATAGCATTCAAGTGAACTTAGGAGAGATTCTAAGAGACTTGAAAGATGGCTGGAATGATGAACTAACAAAAGGGAAAAACACATAAAATTAAACCAGAACTAAGGGAAAAAATGTGAGATCCTACAATGGAAAGCAAAAATTCAAGCTATTTTTTCTCTTGGTTATCATTACCAGACAAGATCTAACTTGAATCTTGAGAGAATAATAAAAAAAATAATAATAAAATTAAGGCAAATAAAAGAGGTAAAGCTATGTAAGAAGATGAATGAAAAACTAGAATAGCAAAACAATGGAAACTAAAGTAATGAAACTAAAACTATGAAAGCAAACTACTAACTTGAATTGTAGAGCAAATAACAAAGGTAATAATAAGAAATCCAAAGGAACAAAAGCACCAAAAGAATACCAAAGTTCAGCACCAAAGATTTCCAAAGGAGAGCTATGTTTCAAGGTTGTCTCACCCAACCCCTAGTTGGAAAAAACATGGGAAGCCTTGGAATTTATAGATGCTTGGATTCCCAACTTATGAAAGGGTTGAATCAATAAAAAGGTAGGTCTAGATCTAGGGTTTTCAATGTAGAAAATTTAGGTGGAGAGTTAGATAAGAAAGATGATGTAATCAAAGTGATGTAAGAGAGACGGGTTGGTTGGTTTCCTAATTTGGAAGGGGGAAGGTGCCATTTCCCTTGGAAAGTAAGTGGAACTCCTTCCCTTTTAATTTGATGATGAATTCTTGATGGAAAGAGGGACAAAAAAGAAGAAAATAGTAAGGAAAGATGGATAAAAATCTAGGGTTTATTGTGCTATGAATGGACTTAGACTTAGGGGTTTACTAAATAGGAAACCACTTGAAATTGCCAACTAAGCAAGGGCAAGGTGGCCCGCATCCTCTTCTAAGAAGGTGGCTTCATTCTTAAGTCAAAAATGTGGAACAGTAGATTAAGGATGAGAAATGGATTAAGAAGGTGGAGTTTCCTCCCTTGATGGGTCTCTTAGTGCATGATTACCTTTTACAATTATCTCTTAAAATCCCTTAAAAATCACACTTTTAATATAGGAAAGTTGCTTGAATTGATGTTCCAATCATGTGGTTCCATATGGCACTCCTCCTTGGCTTGATGTTTCACTTTGATGGTTCATGCCTTGGTTGCTTAAGTGGCTTCAATGCTTGATTTTAAGGCTTAAGTAGCTCATGTGGCTTGCACAGGTTTCTTAATTAAACCAGGAAACCTCATGAATGGCTTCAATTCTTATCTCTATCAAGCTCGGCCTTTGGATGACTTCCTCAATACTTACAAAAGGTAAAGAAAAAAACTAATTAAGTCCTAGAAAATTATGGCCATTCAAATAATTACTCTAGATTGGCTCTTGAACCTGCAAAATATAAAACTTTTGAATTATAGGTTAAAAATGTATGTGTTACAAAATTTCAAAAAAACAAACCATAAAATTATGCTTATCTTTTACAACACATGGACTACTAATTGTGTACTTTTTATACAAAATTGAACACTTATTACAATCCCCAATTAGCATTTTGTTTGTACCAAGAAAAACATGTGAAAAAACATGAAAACAAAAATGGTTGCCATTTTCATAGGTACTCGTCATTACATTTAGCATGTGCAACAAGCCCTTAACTCATAAGTTTCCCCTAGTGAATGAGTATGCCTCATGATGGTTTGCAATGAATAACCCACAAAATTCCATAAGGCTGTCTTTTTATTTATCTCAGAGTTATTTCATCCATTAGCACTCTACTTGTTTCAACAACTTAATAAAGATGAATAAGGAATTCCACAATTTATCCACATACCAAGTCATTTTATTCCAGTTTCATCTCAGAGTACAGTGTGTGTATACCTACATAAGTTAGATCTTTTAAATAGATATGCTTTTAGTCTGTTGGAATAATGTCTTGACCTTAAATTCTCATTGGTACACTCTCAGAAAGAAAGCCCTCAAAGAAAGGGGACAAACAAATTTCACTCACTATGTGCCCGAGTCCAATAATCTAATGGTTCACATAATTTCTTAATCTCAAATGAGACAAAGAAATATGATCACTTAGAACAGATGTCATTACCAAGACCGGTAGAAATAGTTCACCTTTATTCCTTGCTATTTATATCCTCATCAAGGCTATGTATCGCCTAAGATCAATAAGTCTTCAAATAAAATGAAATGTATGCTTAAGTTAAGTTTTGAAAGGAAGGGTATAAGTATTAAAAATTTCAAATCTAAGTATAGGTCTTCAATAATAAGTTGGACAACTTTTCCTTTTTATTATACTAATGTGAATATTTGTTATGTATATTCCTTTCTCTTTTCTTCATAACTTTTTATTTTCTTTTTCTGATAATACTCTTTTTCTTTCTTTTCTTTGTATTTCTAAGAAGGAACACTTTTCTTTCTACTTCTTTGAAGAAAGGCTTTCTCTATGTAGACACTTCCAATATTTTTCACTTCTTTGACTTTTGACCATTTTGTAATTTTTCTACCATTTTCATTCAGTTTTTAAAGAAAGATAACAGATATTCTTATTGGGGTTTCTTGGGGTCAGGTTTTAAAAAGAGTCTTTTTAAAAAGGCTCAATAGTCTAACAAATGGTATAATATGCTGTGTAGGCTTTATATCTCTGGGCTAAAATAAGGATGGCCTATATCATTTCCTAAGTTTCATAAAGCTTATTAAACTCAATAAATATTCAGAAAAGAAAATTAATTCTCCTAGTTGGTTCTTACGAAATAACCAAAACAAATATACTAGGATCTTTTCATCATAATGTACCCTGAAGAAAATATGGAATTATTTATAACCCTTAGAAAGATGACACTCTCTAATACTCACAGGGTATATAGGGCTCTACTAATATTCATAGCCATCTATTACTCTATACTTATACACTGTGTAAGTGTATTCAGAGATTTAACTTTCATAAAACACTTTAAGACATGAATAAATGCAAAATTAGATATATGGATTTCTATTATTAAGAAGTTAAAGTAGTGGGAATACTACACTTCAAACAATCTAATTCTCATCACAGTAAAAGAACTTTGACCTAAAAAAACTTTGAAAAACTCAATGACTTTGAATTTTTTTATTTTTTATTTTTTAACAAGAACATGAAGAAAAACTCAACAATTTCATGCATGTCTATACCCCCCAACTTGAACTAAACATTGCTCCTAATATTTTGAATTATAGGACACCTATATAATAAATGGGTAATGTAGAATATTTAGGCTTTAAACTCCTAGGTTGCCTCCTACTAAGCACAAAGTTTAACATCCTTGGCCAGAGATGCTATGCAATGATAATGATGATGATGAATGTGGCTAATGTATGCAAGCGTCATGGAACATGCTATGATGGGTCCTAATAGACTGGTTCCTGAAGTAATGTTTCTTCCATTTCAGGGTTTATCAACTTTAAGAAGGGTTTCAACCTTTGTCCATTAACTTTGGAGATCTCTCCATCCTTTTCTATCTTAACAGTCCCATGAGGGTAAACAATACATATCGTGTAGGATGTAGTCCATTGATATCTATGTTTTCCTAAACATAGATACAATCTAGAACTATACAAAAGGTTCTTCTATCTTGGGGTGAAGAACTTTCTTAAAAAATGTCTATCAAGAGTGCTTTTCATGTGGTCTTCATCATCCTTCCTTAGTTCATCCATTTCATTAAGTTGGAGTCTTCTATGGGTTCTAGCAATATCTAAGTCAAAGTTGAGTTTTTTGTTTGCACAATATACTCTATGCTAAAGTTCTACTAGTAGGTAGTAGGCCTTTCCATAGACTAGGTAGGGTGACATGCTTGTAGGAGTTTTAAATGTTGTATGATAGGCCCATAAAGCAACATTAAATCTCAAAGACTAGTCTTTCCTATTTGGATTGACTATCTTTTCCAAAATTCATTTTATTTCTTTATTAGACAATTTTACCTATCCAATGGTTTATGGATGATATGGGGCAGAAATTTTATGGGTAACACCATATTTGTTCATTAAATTTTCAAATACCTTAATACAAAAATGTTGACCCCCATCACTAATTGTGGGCCTAGCAGCACTAAAATGTACAAATATATTTTTCTTTAAGAACTTGACCATCATCCTGTGGTTATTGGTTTTACATAGAATGGCTTCCACCCATTTTGAAACACAGTCCACCCCCAGAAGGATGTACAAATAATCAAAAGAATTAGGAAAAGGTCCCATAAAATCAATGCCCCAAACAATAAAAGGCTCAATTATTAAAATGGGGCTTAAGGGCGTCATATTCCTTTTTCCTATGCTCCCTAACTGTTAACCTCTAGCACATGCTAAGCAGTAAGCATTTGAATTCCTAGAATTGGTAGGCCAATAAAAATCACATTGCAAAATCTTTGCATCTGCCTTTTTGTCCTCTAGAGGCATGGTATTGACAAAAGGAAATGGTTTTATGTTGTTCATTGTCTAATATACATCTCCTAATGACTTGATCAGGACAATACTTAAACAAATATGGATCATCCCAAGTAAAGACTTTAATCTTGTTGACAAACCCTTTTTTATCCTATTTTGAAGAATGAGTTGGCATTTGTCCAATGAAAAGATAATTGACTATATCATCATACCAAGGTAACTAAAAAATGTGCAACAATGGTTCATCAGGAAAGGTTTGTATTATAGGAACATTCTCATTAGTAGAATCCACAACTAGCCTAGATAAGTGGTCTACTATGACATTCTTATAACCTTTTTTATCCAAAACTTTTAGGTCAAATTCTTGTAGCAATAGTATCAATCAGATCAACCTAAGTTTTGCATCTTTCTTTAAAAGAAGATATTTAAGTGCTCCATGATCTAAGTATATTATAACCTTAGATCCTAGCAAGTAAGATCTAAATTTATCTAGTGTAAGTACAACTACCAATAACCCTTTTGAGTTGTGTAATGTTGAGTTTGTTGCTAGCATAATATATTACATAGGAAAGTTTATCAATATGCTGCCCTAACATAGCCCCAATTACATAGTCTAAAGCTTCACACATTATTTCAAATGGTGCATGCTAGTCTCACTGTTGAATAATAGCTACAAAAGTTAACTCATTCTTTAGGCACTCAACTGCTTTCATGTAGTCATCATCAAAGTCAAAAGATGCCTCCTTAATAAGTAAATTACATAGGGGCTTGGTAATTTTACTAAAGTCCTTGATGAGTCTTTTGTAGAAACCAGCATGGCCTAAAAATGAGTGGATTTCCTTCACCATCCTTGAGGAGGAAGGTTAGAGATTAAGTCCACTTTAGCTTTATCCACTTTTATACCATTATGGGAAATAATGTCGTAAAAAACAATGCCATTTTGAACAATAAAATGACATTTTTTCCAATTTAATACTAAGTTCTTTTCCTAGCACGTAGCAAGGACAAGTTTTAAAAGGTACATGCATTCATCTAAAGAAGAACTAAATACTAAGAAATCATCCATAAACACCTCTATGAATCTCTCTACCAAACCTAAAAATATGCTCAACATACACCTTTGAAAAGTAACTGGAGCATTTTAAAGTCCAAAAGGCATACAATGGTAGGCAAAGGTTCCAAAATGGTAGGTGAAGGTGCTCTTCTCCTAATCGTAAGGTGCTATAAGGATTTGGTTATGGCTAGAACAACCATTAAGAAAGCAGTAATACTATGTCCTACTGACCTTTTTAGCATTTGGTCTATGAATGGTAAGATAAAAGTGGTTTTTTCTTGTGACTGAGTTTAGTTTTCAATAATCTACACAAACTCTCCATCCGGTAGTTATGCATGGGGACTAGCTCGTTATTCTCATTTTGGATTACTGTGATTCCTGATTTCTTAGGAACAACCTGAACTAGGCTGGCCTAAGTGCTGTTATATATGGGGCAAACGATACCAACATCTAGGAGCTTAAGTACTTCATTTATCATAACCTCCTTCATGTTAGGGTTTAATCTTCTCTATGTTTCCCTAGATGGTTTGGAATTATCTTCTAGGTGTATTCTACATGCACACAATAGGACTAATTCTCTTAACATCTGTTATGGACCACCTTATAACAGTATTATGTTCACTGAGAACATCAAGAAGCCTACCTTCTTGTTCTTTATCTAGATCTGTGGCTATGATAACACACAAGGTTTCATCAGGTCCTAAGTAGGAGTACTCTAGATTCTCATGTAAAGGTTTAAGGAGCAAGGTGGGTGGTTTTTCTATGGATGGGACAAGTACAAATTTTGATGGAGGAAGTGGTTCCACATGGGGGCCCCATTTAGAGGTATCCATTGCAAGTGCAACATCAAAAAGATTACATACCTCTTCAATGGATTTATTTATAGCAAATTCATAATTAAAATGTGCTAGACTAGCCTCAACTAGTGGGATAGATGATGGTGTATTAGCATCTTCAAGTACACCTTCAATTAAATTTACTACACATGAATCATCTAGGTCTAGATGCTGATGGTGGGAATTAAAAACATTAAACTTGAGTTTCATATTGCTGAAGGATATTTTCATCATACTATTTCTTTAGCTAATGATGGCATTGGATATGGCAAAAAATGGATGTCCAAAAATACAAGGATCTGACTACCTAGGTCTACAGGAAAATAAAATCTACATGAAAGTAAAATTGGTCCACCTATACTAAAACATCTTCAACCATACCACATGGAATCTTGATTGATCTATCTACTAACTATAAAATGGTATAGGTTGGCTTAAGGTCACCAAGCCCTAATTGCTCATAAATAGAATATGGCAACAAATTCACACTAGCCCCTAGATCAAGTAGCATCTTATCTATGACATGATTTTCAATTACACAAGAAATAGTAGGACATGTAGAGTCTCTAAACTTTGGTGGGGTCTGATGTTGGATCAAAGAGCTCACCTGCTAGGTGAAGAAGGCTTTATATTGCACATTAATCTTTCATTTTTAGTGCAAAGCTCTTTAAGAAACAGGTATAAGCAGGAATATCCTTAATAGTATTGAGTAATTGGATGTTAATTTGCACATGCTTGAGTACGTCCATTATCTCATTCAAATTTGTTCCTTTCTTAGTCTTGTTGAGTAATTGAGGGGATGGAGCTGTAGGCACATAAGGTGCCTCCACTATAAGCTCAGGTGGAGTAGGAGATTTCTATCTAGTCTCTTTCTCCTATATTTTAGTTGGTTCACTCTCCTCGATAGTATCCTTAGTCTTTCCTACTTTATTATCAACCTGACGACCACTTCTAAGGGTAGTGATAGGCTTTGCTTGTTCATGTGTTCTTTGTAAATTTGAAGATGACCCTAATTCATATTGACCCTTTGGGTTTGGAATTGGCTGACTGGGAAGCTATCCCCTTACTTTATCACTCAAAGTAGCTAACAATTGTCCAATTTATATTTCTAATTTGGAAATGGCTTGAGAATTAACATTTTATCTCTATCGGCTATCAATGATGACTTGTAAAGTTTCATCATGGTATTTTATAAGTTTTCTTCATAAATGATTGATAGTTTCCTCAAAGGATGGTTTCCTTGGTTACTTAGGGAATTGAAAACTAGGTGGTTGTGGGGGAACTAAAGTTTTAGGGGAGTTCTAAGCAGCGGTTCATAGATGGAGCTCCTTGGTAATTGTTCTTGAACCATGAGAAGTTAGGATGCCTAGCCCATCCTGGATTATATGTCTCTGAGTAGGGGTTATTACTATGATTGCAATATGCATTAAGAGCATTTGCTTGTCAAAATATTTTCAATTTATATGCTATTAAATGAACAAGTTAAAGTTAAATGTGCTCGACTTGAACAAGTAGAACAAACCTCTTGTTGAGGTTTTGTGGGTGTATTGTAGCCAAGAATTCTTAGAACATATGTTCAAGCTTGTCAAATCTTCCAAGCAAGGATTCAAGCTTGCCCATACTTTCAATTAAGGAATCGAGCTTATATGACATATCTGAGGTCACTCCTATTTCATATTGACCTCCTTTCCTTTGAGGCTGGGTATCTCTCTCTCTCTCTCTCTCTCTCTCTCTCTCATTGGAATAGTCCCATTGCTGGGAATTGTTAGATAAAGTTTGGAAAAAATTCTAGGCCTCTATTTTAAGTTTTAGCATAAGGGCCGCTCCACTAGTTGCATCTACCATTTGTTTATTTTGAGGTGTTAATGCCTCATAGAATTATTGAACGTGCTACCATTTTTCAAATCCATGGTGAGGCACTTCTGTAGTAATTTGTTTCACCTTTCCCAACATTCATAATATTGCTCATCATCTTTTTGCTAGAAATTAATGATCTCCCTTGGAATGACATTAGTCTTATGGACAGGATGGAAGTTGTTCATAAACTTCTTCGACAACTGGTCCCATGTGACAATGGATCCGACCTTTAAAGAATTCAGCCTTGATTTGCCTTATCTTTTAATGAAAAGGAAGACAACCTAAGTCTAATAGAATCATCCAAAACATTTCAAAATTTGAATGTGGGACAAATATCAAGGAACTCCTTCATATGTAAGTATGGATCTTCTTTATCAAATATCTATGAACTCCTTGATATGTAGGTGTGGATCCTCTTTATCTTGACCATAAAATGTTGGAAGTAACTGAAATACTCTAGGTTTTAGTTTAAAATAGTCTGCATTGGTGGGTGGTAAAGTGATGCATGATGGAGTATTTAATTTAAGTGGCACATAGAAATCTCCAATTGCCTTATGCTCGACTTCAATTGGTGGGCTTACCATGGGGTCAAGAATTTGATTTCTTAACCTTGCCTATGAGTACGTTTGTTATTAGGATCTAAGGGTACTAATTTAGTATTCTGAGATCAGCATCCTTGTGCACTATAATGAAACCTAACTAAATGATGCAACCTTATTCTAAAGAACTCCTAACTCTATATGCTATGCAAGTAAATAATTTCTAATGCTAATGAGATGTCTTTTTTATTTTTATTAATATGTGAGGTTGTAGCTTTTAACCTAAAGCTAGGCATCTCCTTTAATCTAGACTTGATTATTGCTTACCAGTTAGGTCTTGCCCAAGGTAGTTAATACAATTCTCATGGAAGGAGGCATCTATACCTTGACAACCATCAACAAAAGGCATAGGAAAATCACTTGGATTTTTTATACCCGCTATAATCACAAAGTTCAAGAGCCACTGGAGTGACAATAGATCACCTCTTTCAAAAAGAGTCCTATAGGCTTAAAACCCTAGGTCTCTTGCTACTCAATTTGAAATTAAGATTAATGGTTGAGATCACAAGCATATAATGAGTTATTTGAATTCTTAGTCAAGTCAAGGATCTGGTGATGAAATCTCGTTCTTATCTTATGAGGGTTCCTATGGGTCCCTAACTAGTATTATGTTGCATCTACCATAAAGTAATAAACATGCAATGCAAATACAAGAGATCAAACTAATGCAACCTATATGCAATCCAACCAAGGGTTAAATATGTGCAATCTAATGCAACAACCCTAAATAAGATGCAACACATACGATGAAGGGTCCTAAACTATGTGAACTACTCTACCAACCAAGGAAAATTACACAAAATGCAACTACACTAAGAAAATAAAAGAGAGTGAAGATGGCTAATAGTGAGGTTTTTGATGAAGATCAACTGTGGGCCACCATACCCCACACTTGCCCTACATTTATACAACCCATTTAAAATTGAATAAATAAATTTCAAGTTATAATGGTGCCTCACTACAAGTTCACTCAAAAGGAAAACCCCCATTCTAAGAAAACAATCAAATTTGATGAAGCTTTAGCCCATAAGATTGCTGCTGCTCCTTTGCCAAATTCTTGTTGCACAAAATAAGTAAGATGGATCAAATTATGATTAATTATAAAGATATCTAAATGCAATATAAAAATCCTAATCTAATGCAACCAAGATTACAACTAACAAATCCATTGCTATTCCATAGGAATGGTGCCAAAAACTTGATGTAGTTTTAAAATTACTCACAAGCACATGAATCAAAGTAGTAATTGCATGCGAGAGGTCTAACCCAAGAGAAATCTCACAAATTTGTACACTGGGCAAATCTTATTTAAAGTGCTTAACTTCAGCTAAAGAGAGATATTGATTTAGTTGAATTGGGAAATTAAAGTGCATAAAAGAAAGACATGCTTGAAATTAACAATTAGAATTAAAGGAAACTTACTAAAACCAAAAATAAGTAATGAAATTAGAAACTAACCTAAATAAAATGAATGTAACAAAAGAAACTAGTGCAAAACTAGCATGAATTAAACTAACTAACTAACTTAAGAAAACTACTAAAATAGAAACTTTCCAAATTTAACACTTTTCTAAACTAGAATTAGAAACTTTCTTAAGATAGAACTTTCTAAAAAAAAAATTAAGAAAATTTCTCAAGATAAACTAACATGAAAATACAAGTAACCAATGTGATCTAACTAGATTTAACAAGAAATTGGAAACATGCATGTAAATGAAAACTACAAGTAAGGAGACTTTCTAAATTTAACACTTTTATCCTAAAATTTTCTGAAGATGAAACTTTCCAAAATCAAAAAGGAAACTTTCTAAACCTAAACCAATATGCAAAAAACTTCTAAAACAATATTTAAACAACTAAACTAACCATAAATAAAAAAGGAACATGACCTAGTGCCATGTGCATGATCCTTGGATTGTGTGCATGGTTCATGGGTCCAAAATGATCAGAATTGATGCTTTTAATGCCAACAAACATGTAACCTGAGCTATGAACTTAACAAAAAAACCTAATTACCTAAATGGATTGCTAAGAATCCAAGTAAATAAAGTGTTTTGATGGCTGAAAGCAAAGCACAAAGATTGAAGTTAAAAATTCCAAAATCTATGTACGTAAGAAACTCAATTCAAAATGAGCATATAAAACTATTGAGCCAGCAATTTCTATGCTAAATAACAGTCATGATATAAAGTATTTTGATACTAGAAACAATTAGTAACAAGAAACCTCAATAATCTTTATTGTACTCATGCATAAATACATTAGGAATAGTGCACATAAAAGATACACTCAAATCTGGTTGGGCCTAATTCATGTGCCTAAAACTTGATTCAAAACACAAATACAACTCAATATAATGATCTCAAACTAAAGTAAGATGACATGCAAGTGAATTTAATAGAGATTCCAATGGAAAATAAATTAGAAAGATGGCTGGAATGATGAACTAACAAAAGTGAAAAACACATAAAACTAAACCTGCACCAATGAAAAAAATGTTGGATTCTAAGATGGAATGCAAGGATTCAAGCTATTTCTTCTCTTGGATGTCACTAGGAGAGAAGATCTAAATTGAATCTTAAGAGAATAATGAGTAAAAAATAATAAAATAAAAGCAAAGAAAAGAAAAGAGGGAAAGCATCAAGAATACCAAAGGCCTGCAGTAAAGATCACCAAATGAGAGCTATGTTTCAATGTTGTCTAACCTAACCCCTCTTGCAAATAGACATGGGAAGCCTTGAAATTTATAGATGCTTGGGTTCTCAACTTATGGAAGGATTGAATCAATAAAAATGTATATCTAGGCCTAGCATTTTCAAGGAAGCAAAGTTAGGTGGAGAGTTAGGTAAGCAAGATGATGTAAGAAAGATGGGCGGGTTAGTTTCCTAATTTAGAAGGGGGAAGGCATCAATAGATGGTTGATGGAAAGAGGGAGAAAAAAGAAGAAAAAACTATCATTTATTGTACTTTGAATGGACTTAGATTTAGTGATTTCTTAATAAGGAAACCACTTGAAATTGCTAACTAACCAAGGGGTTCTCCTTTTAGGAAGGTGGCTCCCTCCCTATGTCAAAACTGTTGAACCCTAGGCTGACTGGTAGATTAGGGATGAGAAATGGATTAAGATGGTAGAGTTTTCTCTCTTGATGGGTCTCTTAATGCCTGATCATCTTAACTTTACAATTATCACTAAAAAATCCCTTAAAGGTTACACTTTTAATGTAAAAAAGTTGGTTGAATTATTTCTCCAATCATGTAGCTCCATGTGGCACTCCTTGGCTTGATGGATCACTTTGTTAGTTCATTCCTTGGTGGCTTAAGTGACTTCCTTATTATCCTTTTTAACAACTTATATGGCTTAGGTGGCTTGAATGGTTCCCATGCAAAGGTGGTGGAATGCATTGCTTGTTCTTAGGCCCATTTCTAGTAATCTATTCCTTCTCAATTGCCTCCTTACTTGCCTCAAGGTGATCTTTATCCTTGATCTCACTTTGGATTGATGAAATTTAGGCACTAGCTTGCACAAGTTTCCAGCTAGACTGGGAAACCTCATGAATGGCTTCAATTCTTATCTAGATCAAAATTTTCCTTTGGATGCCTTCCTCAACACCTACAAAAGATTATAAATAAATAAATAAATAAAATTTGAGTCCTAGCAAATCACAACCATTCATATACTTACTATGGATTAGCTCTTGAACCTAGAAAATATCAAACTTTTGAATTATTAGGTTAGAGATTCATCTGTTATAAAATTCTACAAAAAACCCTAAAATTATGCTTACCTTTTATAATACATGGACTACTAATTGGGTACTTTTTATACAAAATTGAGCACATCATTTTCCTTAAGTTTTGCACGTGAATTCCTTAATTTTCCATACTTGTAGTTAATGAAAAGCATAGTAGTTTACTTTATTCTAGATTAGCATAGATACATTACCATGTTTCCTTTCCATTTGGATTAGGAATTACCTTCATTTAGATCCTATGTTTTTAACATATTACACCAATTTTTAGCAGATGCATCTTTTTCATAACCACTTGTATGACATCTTTAGTAACATGTTTAGGTTGCATTCATGGTAGATTTGCATGATAATTTTGTTTCCTTAGGTTAGCTTTACTTTATAGATCTAGTTTGTGGCATAATTTCTCATTTAGCTTACTTACTTTTCATGTTTTTAACACTTCCTAGTTTAGAAGTAGGTAGTTTCTAGTTTTGAATTTCATGTTAGAACCTAGATGCCTCACTATTTACCTTTAGAAACTTTCTAATTTGTTTTGCATTTATCTCAAGAATGTTTTAGGGTTAGTTTAGGTTCATTTTAGAAAGTATTTGGATAATGGATTCTTGATTCTAGCACTTTCCTAGCTTAGAAGTAGCGCTTTTCTAATTTAAAAATATGTTTGACTTCCTATTTTTCATTGCTTATTTTCAACAAAAAGTTTAACAACTTCATACATAGTAGTACATTAAATTTATAAATCATTCTTAGTTTAAAAATTCATGCATATCATGGTAGAATTAGGCATCTTAGTTGCATGTAGCATAAGCATATCACTTTTCATTTAAAAACCCACACATGCTTTCCATTTTCTTAGTAGCACATATGGATCCTTCCATTCTAGGTTTTCTTGCATCTCACATTATTTCCTATTCCATTCTCACTTTCCTTCATTCACACACTCTTTCCATGTTACCTTATCTTTCCACTTTCTATTTTCATGTTTCACACAACCCCATTTTCTAATTTTAGGTTCAAGCATTATCCATGTTAGTTGGAATTCATGCACCTTTCCTTTTTCTTTCTTTTTTAGTTTCCTTTTATAGATTTGGACTAAGAAAAAGGAACAGATTTTTAGAAATAAGGAACTTTATAATTTTTTTAATTAAGGTTGATGAAAACATGCAAATCCATCCATAAGCCACTTAAGTTCTTAGCTTAAGTCCTTCATGTTCGTGGGTAGGGATACATAATGTACCTATTTCTCCCTTTATCTCCTAAGGCTAGGAATGGGTTAGTCCTCAAACAAGGGCCACTATCTGCAATTTGCTTTCTTTTCTTCTACTTCATGTTTAATGAAGGAAGCCTCCTCTATGGTTCAACTTTTTAAAGTTGAATGACCTATAATCTCCTATTTATCTAAAAGCTCTAAAGCTGACCTCTTTCATTCAAGAGTTTCTGGTTTATGAAAAATGCAGCAACCTTTTCCATTTCCTTTTTCTTAATTCTTCTTTCTTTCTTAGGTGGTAATTGTTAGGGAAAAACTGTTAGGACTCCTCTTTTCTTGGTTTCCCTAATACATAATTCCTAAGGATCATTAGATGAGATTTGATGGTTTCTGGCATTTTGAGGGACAAAGGCTGAAAAGCTTGGTGGCTATTTAGTGTAAGCTCCTATTGAGTGACACAACATGTTGGCCCTTCAATAGAATTCAGCCCCGATTTGAATGATTTTTTTACTTACATGCTTTCTTTCTCTTGCTTATGTAACAATTTCTTATAATTTGGCCATCAATGAAATAGTTCCTTTTCCTTTTTCTTTACTAATCAGTTCCTTAATTTAATTTCTAGTTAGTGTAGCTTTATAAAGGTACTTTAATATGTACTTAGTTATAGTTTAGATAGTTTCTTTAATTTTTAGTTAATTATAGTTTTAGATAGTTTCCTTGGTTGTAAAATTGAATGTTTCCTTTTCTAGTTAGTTGTAATTTTAGAAAGTTTCATAATTTATTTCCTTGGTTATTTAGATAGTCTCTTAGTTTCTTTAATTACGTGCTTTCTAATATAGAGTTACTTTTTAATTGCTTAGATGTTTAGCTTAGATGTTTCCTTTTTTTGTAGTTGTTTCCTTCTTAATTAGTTGCATGTCTTTAGTCTTAGTTATAAATTTCCTTCACTTGAATGCTTGGCTAGGTTAAAGTAAGATTACCTAAATTCTATTTAACTCTCATTTATCA
This sequence comes from Warburgia ugandensis, assembly GCA_035236585.1. Classification (NCBI taxonomy): domain Eukaryota; kingdom Viridiplantae; phylum Streptophyta; class Magnoliopsida; order Canellales; family Canellaceae; genus Warburgia; species Warburgia ugandensis. Next base: position 45,146,531 of record CP141134.1, read on the forward strand.
AAGAGAGATCAACCAGTATTTGCCTATTCTATACTTCATTTTTATAAAGTTGTGCATTTGCGGTATTATTTAAGACACATCAACTAATGCTAATCATGGTAGATGGGGCCAAGAATGGTTATCCTAAAATAAACAGTATCTGACTACCAAGATGAGCTACTGGTTGGGTGTCTAAATCCAAAAAATCTACAGGGAATAAAAAATTTCAATCTGCACCAAACATCATATGCCACACCATGATGAATTTTCACTGATCTATCTCCCAATAACAGTTTGGTGGTCGTAGGCTTCATCTCGCTTAAACAAAGTTGCATGTAGACTAAGTATTGCAACAGGCTTACACTAGCTCCAAAGTCAAGTAGTGCTTTGTCACTAGTTTATTCCCTTATCACACATGATATAGCAGGGCACCAACGATCACTATACTTTAGAGGGGTGTTGTGCTATATGATTGAGCTAACTTTCTTGGGGAGAAAAGCGTTCTTTTGTACATTTAGCCTTCATTTTATGTCCTAAAATCCTTTAGAAACATGGTATATGAAGGTATTTCTTTAATGGCATTAAGTAGTGGAATGTTAATATTGACTTGTTTGAACATAACCATTATTTCATGAAAATTGCCACACTTCTTTGCTATATTAAGTCTTTAAGGATAGTGAGCCTTAAGAATATATGGTGCATTAGGAGGAGGTTCGAAGAAGAGGGAGATGGCTGAACCTTCTCTTTACCCTTTTGAGCTTATGTAGGCTTATGTAGGCTTCTCTTTCTCCTCAATAACTGGGGAATCGTTAGTTAGTCCTACCTTCTTATCTATATGTTTTCCATTCCTAAGGCTAGTGATTGATTTAGCTTTTTCTTATAATTTTTTGTCCTTAGTAGAGTTGCCACCCTTAAATTGATTCTTATGGTTTAGTATAGGCTACCCCATTTAGGAATGTAGGTATCAGAATATGGGTTGCTAATTGTGACGACCCGAGTTTTTGAAACATGATTTGTAAACTATTTTGAAAGGCAGGGCCCTTAAGAGTGTAAAAAAAATTTCGCAAAACAAAGCAGCGGAAATTCTTTTCTTTAGAACTTGTTTTGAAAACCCAAGTCACTACTTCATACATAACATAAGTACCATTTGTGTACAAAATAAAATTCCATTGAAGGAATATACTTTTATTATACTCCAAGATCCATCCAGTGGTTCATAGTACAGCCAAATCTAGTACAATACTTGTCCAAATTACATAATTCAAAACTCAAGCTCACCATACAATAAAACTCTCAACAAAGAAAATGCATGTCTTTACGGGTATACCTTGAAGATTATTCTCTTCAAGTCTTCTATAGTCTTCAACTCCTAACTCTCCTTCCCTGGATCTGAGATATTGCAACAAGTACAATATCTCAGCAAGCAATGCTTGGTAGGGGATTCAAGAAACATAACATTGACAATGTAATTCCAATACTTCATAATCCCATTATCCTTAAACATACTCTTTACTTTGTAAGTTATGTATATCTATATACATACATACCCTTCATGGGTAAACCAGTTAAATTTGTGAAAATAGTCAAATATCATTCCCAACTAAGCTAATCAATTCTTTTCATTTTAAGAATTTAGTATTACAGCTAATCTTATACTGGGAATTTTCCTTCTTGGGAAATATTGGTAATATACAATTACCTAGCATTTCATTATGCTACAACATAAGGCATTTCACTATGCCTATTCTCATATGCATCGTAGTGCAAAATAATCAAAAAGGTTGCTATGCTGCAGTCTAATCCGTACTAGCGTACTCGGATAACTACCCTGTTCACCACTGATATCACGGTGGAAAATATTATGTCACTGCCCATATGGGGGGGCAAGACTTTCACAGTGGTGGCCTTCCCATAATTGCCACCACCCGACTTTTAGCCTCTCATTGGGCAAGGTATCATCATATCATCAAATTTCAAGGAGCGGGTGGCCAAACCCTCATAACTCCTCTAGCAATAGCATTCCCCTAGGCTTATGCCTATTAAAACAAACTCACAAGCCTCCAAGCTTGTATGTAAAATAGATTTCATATATATCAGACCATATGTCTGTTTACTTAGGACTGAAATATTTTCTAGTTTCTTATTCACTTATAGTTTAGTCCTTAACGATCTTATATGTGTTTGGTTGGATCATAAGGTTTTGAAGAGATTTAATCTAAGTGTTAACATTACTCTTGTCAACATAAGATCATGAGTATAATCATGTATATCTCATGTAAATGCATTCATCAAATCCTCCTACCTTTAAGGAGTGATCTCTTTTCCCCAAATCTTCCATGATCCTGACTGATGTATATGATCTGTACATCCATACGTATTGTCAATATATAAATTATGAACAATCCTATTGATCACTAGATATGATGTTTAGAATGATCTTTAGATCATTCATATCTAAGTTTTTTTTTTTTCTATCTTTAAGTCTTTGTATGTCCATCTCCTTGATCTTGATCTTTCATAGATCCATTGATTTACAATCTTCACATGTTGATAAAGATCTAGGTCCGAGATCTTCTATCATCTAGTTCTTCTTTGATCTAAGTTCAGTTATTGGATCATCCCTATAGAGGATGATCTTGGTTTTCTTCCTTGAATCATCTTTGATCAAGGGTTTGGATTATCTAATCTAATGAACTATAACAAGTATACTAATAAACATGCATACTAAGTACAATATAGTGTTCTTATTCTTATTGTTCTTGATCATCCAAGATCTAATGGATCTTGTTTGATCATCCTTATCTTACTTACTATTTTTATTAGGGTTAGGTAATTTACTAACCTTTTATGCTCTTATTATTATTATTATTATTATTCAACCAGTTAATGTGCTGGTCGAAGGTAGCTTATTCAATCCTAAATCTAGACTACTCCTCTTATTTCCAATTGGCTAAGGCTTACTAGTTGAATGGGTGAACACAAAGTGGTTACTTCAATCCTCATGTAAGGAGGCATTTAGACCTCACAAACGTCAACAGAAGGTAGGGAAAGAGCGAGGCTCTATTAGATAACCCCCTTAACCACTATGTTCATCATTCACTAGAATGACTATAGCTCAACCTTTCATAAGGTTCCTATAAGCATGTTTACCCTAAGTACTCTTTCTAATGGATTTAAATTAAGTCCATGAATATTTATAATGTCATTCATGGGGTTTATTATTCTTTTCCTAATTTGGGCCAAGGACTTGATAATCCTTATATTGTCCTACTAACTATAGCCCTTACTAATTAAGTCCAAAGTACTCCATTCTTAATTGTGTAATGAAACTCTACTTTCTCATTAGAATACATTTTTGATGTTTTATGCTCTTTATCTCATAACAAGTAGATCTACTAATAACATTTAACCATAAATGAATTATAAATTCAAAGCATAAAACTACATAATTTAACATTTAATGATAATAAGGCAAGGGACTTAAAATAATTAAATCTAGCACCTTATGATAACAATGAAATCACATATCATGCTAAAGTCTAAATGTTATACTAGCATGCTTTATAAAATAATCATATTTAAAATGCTATTATATAAAATGAAACTAATTACATTAACATTTTTAGAAACTTTTACTTATGATCCAACCATTTGATCTTAGATCTTTTCCTTTGATTAAGGATTTTGTTATATTTAGGGAATTTTCTTTGTTAAGATCAAAAGATCATATTAATCTATTTTTGTTATAATCCATCCATGATTTCCTTGGATTTCATCATATCAACATTCATTATATCCATCCCAAGGGTCTGATCACACTTGATCTCATTGATCAAGTGGGTCCCTTTGTATTTTTAGGGTTTTTCTACCATAATGGGTAGATCCCTTAACATATCTCATATATATCCAAATAAACCATAGATCTCACTTTATTTCAATAGTATATCATTATTAAAACATATTTTAAAGATTTGATCATCTCAGATCTTGAAGATCTAGATAATTAGAAACTTGTTTCTTTAATACAAATTTTTTTTACTGAATAGTATGTCTATTTTATCATTTCATCAGAAAATAGAAGTTTCAAGCTTTTCATAGCTTCTTTTCGATCTCAATTTGGAGTTCAGATGACTCCGAAATTGGATTTGGAAGTTCACAGTCTTTCCTAGGGCTTAGATTTGATCTGGGCCCAAGGAATGGACGGCCCAGATCGTTCGGGCGGAAAACCAAGCCGGGTGGAACGAGTCGGGCCCGTCCACTATGCTAAAATGCAGAAGCACCCGCACAGGGCATCCATGGACGCGCGCAGGGCGTCATTCGTCCGATCGGTAGATCGGACAGTCCGTTTGGACCGTCCAATCAATCCCTTCTCAATTGAGGGACCAAACCTTCTCAGATCTTTGTGAAAATTCTACCCTAGGGCTTTTGGACCCTTCAAGATTGATTGGTGTAGTTATATTTTTCATCGGAGCACTCCATCATCCTGAATTAAGGGTTCTGGTGTTTACTTTATTTTTACCTTTTTATTACCAAAATAAATTACAGTAAAATAAAAATTACTTAAAGCAGTAGTAAACATCTATATAAAGTATTCCCACATACTTGATTTGATAAAAAATGGTGTTTATGTGTCCAATTTAAAAGAAATACCCTTTGATGAAGATATGGCCCAAGATCCACCTTTCTTACAAATTTCCGTTGTTTGAACCGTTGGATCTTGAAATTTCTTTGGGGGTTTTGTAGAATAGATATGTTGGGAAGTTTTGGACGGTGAAATTGATCAAATTAGATCTGGAACAGAGTGCCTAATTGATTTTAGGTCTCTTGTTCCAATCTAAAAATAAAAACAAATTGAAAAGAGAGATATCTCTTGGAAATTTTGGGTTTTTGGGGAGGGATCTAGGTCTAATTTTTCAAGGAGAGTGAAGAAAATTTTGTGGGGATTTTATGAGGATTTTTGGGGTTGTACTTATAGGCATTTTGGGTCTTTTTTCATTATTATAATTTTTTATTTTTTATTATTAAATGGCATGAAAGTCTCCCATGCTCCATTTTTTTATCCACATGCCCTATTTTTCTTCCCCCAAGACTAGCTGATGTTTGTTGACCCATGAATTCATGTGGGCTGCTGATAAGATTGGTTTTTGGGTCCCTTGTGGGCCCTATGTGAGCCCCACATGGTGTAAAAAGACCGTTTTGCCATTTATGTATAATATTTTGGGTTTTATACCCATGATCTTGGATTTGAGTGTACTTAGCGGTGTTGGATTCGTATTTCTCAGTAAATTCTAAATTTTGATGTCTCATATTTTGATTTTTGGGAGATTTTGATTTTTGGGTAAAATTACTATTTTACCCTTTTGTCCAAGAAATGAAGAAACTTAAGGATTTTTCATCCGAATTCAAAAGTTGTCATGCTTACAGTATTTTTGAAGGGTTTGCTAAGTTTAATTTCAATTTTACATGTCTTATGATTTGATTATAATTTTATAAAAAGTATATTCTAAATAACCCTAATATTTCAGCCCAAAATATCTGAAACTCAAACTTTATTGATTTTCTCAATCAATTACAAAAATTGGGGTTATTACACTAATGTTAGGGTTTATGAATCCATTCATTGCTTTCACTTGCTCTAAAAAGTATTCAGGGAAAGTAGAGGTAGATGAACATGAAGTAGTTGGATAAATGGAACCAAAACAAATTGAGCAAACCTCAAATTGAGGTTGCATCAAAGAACCATTAGACAACATGAATGCATCTAACTTTCATGTGTTACTGTCTATTTTATCAAATTTACATGATAACATATCTATTTTACTATACAAATCATGAGTGGCCCATATCTCATATAAATCACCCTTTTTCTGAGGAAGTGAATTTCTTTCCAATTTGTTAGAGTAATCCCATTGCTAGGTATTTTCTTAGAGTGTCTCAAAGAAATTCTAGGCTCCACATCACTTTTTAGCATGAAAGCTCCACCACTTGTGTCATCAATCATACATCAGTTCTGTGGAGCCAGATTTTGTAGAAGTATTAGACCTATTGCCACTTCTTGAAGCCTTGTTGTGGACATCTCAATAACAAGTCCTTCCACCATTCCTATCACTCGTAAAAAATGCTTACCTTTTTTTTTATTGAAAATTGATTATTTCCATGTTAAGGGTGTTGGTATCGTGGATTGGGAAAAAATTATTTAGAAATTACCTAAATAGTTGCTCCCAAGTAGTGATAGAACTAACTTTTAAAGAATTTAGTCATGCCTTCACTTTATCTTTTAAAGAGAAGGGGAATAGCCTTAATACAATTGAATCATTGGAGAAGTTGTGGTATTTGAATGTTGCACATATTCCCACAAATTTCTTCATATGGTGGTAGGGATCCTCTTTATCTAGACCATAAAATATTGGCAAAAGCCAGATGACACCTAGTTTTAACTAAAAATGTTCTGCTTTAGTCACATGTATGACTACACATGACGATGAGTTCAATTGGACAGGGGTGGAGTAGTCTCTTAATGTCTTGCCTAACAATTCATTCGATATTAGGATCTAAAAACACTAAGTTTGGGTCCAATGATTGACACCCATGCATACACTAGTGATTGGTGCAGTTAACTCAACCTTGTATATGATGAAAAGTATTCATTAGATGCAATGAGAGAGTGTTGTTGTTTAATTAAATTAATGCTAAAGGTACCTTAAACTAAATGTCGTATCTTATATGCAAATGATGCACATAAAAGGGCACACACATTAAATCTATCTCTAAGGCAAAACAAGCTAAGATCTATATGTCTTTAATTTTTTGCACAAGGAGAGGCTTTTAAATTATTTCTAACCTAAGTAACTCTCTTCCAGATTGTCTTACTGTGATGACTCGGGTTTTTGTAACACATTTTGTAATACATTTTTCAAAGGCAGGGCCCTTAATAGTAAAAGAATTTCTCAAATAATATAGCAAAAATTCTTTTCTTTAAAATTCGTTTATAACAAAACTCAAGCCTCACCTCAAGGTACATAATATATATATAGACATTTTGTATAAAATAAAATTTTATTGAATACCAGGAATCATCCAGTAGTTCACTCTTACACAGCCCCTGTATTATAATTACAAATCATTGTCCAAATTACATAATCCAAATTTCAAACCTTACCTTACATTAAAAACTCTCAATACAATACAATGCTCTCAAATAAAAATTATATGTCTTCAAGGGACATACCCTGATTGATTATTCTCTTTAAGTCTTCTACCATCTTGAGCTCCTAATTCTCCTTCACTTTTTCTGAGATATTGTAAACATTCAAACATTTAAAATATCTTAGCAAGCTATGCTTGGTAGGGGATACAAAAATATACTACTTCACTAATATAAGAATACATACCTCAGTCATTATTCCATCATGGTTATCTACTCATGAGTTATCTCAACATAAAGTATATATGTTATTTATGTAGTATAGGATAAATATGTTAAAATAGTGAAAATTTCTCAAAACTTGTTCCTTCCCCTGACTCCCACTTAGGAGATCAATATTTAGCCAATTCTCATATGGGGATTTTCTTTTCAGGAACTAAAGTATTGGCATGTCATCATGCCATGGCATCACACTGTGCCTATCATATGTGCATCATAATACAAAAATACTTCAGGTCTACTATGCTGCAGTCTAAATTCGTATAGGGCACCCGAATAACTGCATACTAATCCACTGATACCAACTGTAGAAATAACAAAATCCATGTCATCATGCCATGGCATCACACTGTGCCTATCATATGTGCATCATAATACAAAATACTTCAGGTCTACTATGCTGCAGTCTAAATTCGTACAGGGCTCCCAAATAACTGCATACTAATCAACTGATACCAACTGTCGAAATAACAAAATCCATGTCTACATAGGGGGACCATGGCTGTCACAGTAGTGGCCTTCCCATAATTGCCCCACCTGACATTTAGCGTCTCTTTGGGCATGGTATCCATCATATAAATTTTAGGAAGCGGGTTGCCAAACCCTCATAACTTCCATAGCATGGCATCCCCAGTCCTAGTACTATGTAAAACAAAATCACAAGCTACCATGCTTGTATGTAAAATATATTGTACATATCAAATGTTGTGTTTGTTTAACTAAGGCTGAAATATTTTCTATGCCCTATTCTTAAGGTTTCCTTAGTCTACGCATCTCATTACTTCCACCTCATTTAATTAGATCATTAAATTGGATCAGTTGAATTAGATCATGGGGTTGGTTCACTTAGTTGGATCATTATCATGCCAAGGTACCAAATATACTTATATCATGAAGGCCTATAATTCTAGACAGAAGATCATCTATGTATACACATGAATCCTTAATACATTCTTGTACATCCACCTACCTCAAAGTGGTATCATGGTCTTGATTCATACATCTCAAGTGATATTCATTCCATACTATCCATCATGATCTTGATTCACACATCTGTCAAACCATACGTATAAAGTTATTCTTCCATACACGTATTCTCCCTACATGTATTTGGGTCACCCTATGAGGGATGCCCTAACTTTCCTTGAATCCTATATGATCAAGGTTTCAAACCTTCTAAGTTCACAGTCTACACTATAAGTAAAATCATAGAAAAATACTACAATCTACATTATATTTCTTTTCTTTTTGTTTGTGATCTTTCAAGATCTCTCTTGGATCTTGTTTGATCTTTCTTGTCTTATTTACAATTTTTATTGGGATTAGATAATTTACTAACCTTTTGTGCTCTTATTATTATTACTCAACCAATTAATGTTTTACTGGTTGAGGATAGCTTATTCCATCCTAAGTGTAAACAGCTCCTCTTATGTCAAATTGGCTAAGGCTTACTAGCTAAATGGTTGAACACGAAGTGGTTACTTCAATCCTCATGTAAGGAGGCATTTAGACCTCACAAACGTCAACGGAAAGTAGGGGAAGAGTAGGGCTCTATTAGAGAAACCCCTTAGCCACCATGTTCACTATTCATTAGTGTGACCTTAGCTCAACCTTTCATAAGGTTCTTATGAGTATTTCAACCCTAAGTACTCTTTCTAATTGATTTTAATTAAGTCCATGAATATTAAGATGTCATTCATGGAGTTTCATTATTCTCATATTTTGGGCCAAGGAATTTATATTCCTTATATTATCCTACTAATTATGGCCCTTACTATCATTAAGTCCATGCCATTCATTCCATATAAATGTCCTTCAACTCTAATTTCATTTAATTACATTTTCAATGTAATGTAATTTTCATAACATAAGCATTAAAGGATAAATAAATAAATAAATCTAGAATTAAATATACTAAGCAATAAATGACAATTATAATAACATTCAATAATTCAAATGAAAATATAACATTCCCTAACTATTCATCATGATCCAATAGTCATTATTCATTTTTTCATCTCTTTTAGGGTTTAGATCTTGATCTTTTCATTTTCCTTTAGATCTAATACATCTTCTTGATGTAATTTCATTATTAGATCATTGATGCTTCTCATCAAATAATCTGATCTTTCTTGATCCAATTGATCAAGAAGTTCTTAAGTCATTTTATCCAATTTAAGGGTATAGATCTTAATCTATCCTAAATCATCATCATCAAGTCCATCAATCCACATGATATTATCTTTATATCATCGTCCAAATATATCCATACTATCAGATCATCCTTGATCAACTTGAACAAGGAGATTACCATTCATTTTCATGGATTTTACTACTTTTAAGGCTAGATCTCTTAATTAAACATAGATCAGTCACTTATAACCATTGATTCCATGTTTCAAAATCACAAGATCATCAATGGATCAGAATTATATAGTTTGATCATTCCAAATCTCACTAATCATAAAAATTAGTAATACTTTTTTTTATTAATAGAATTTTACATGCATCAAAACATAAATTTTATAAGTTTAGTAGGTTTTACTCATCAAAAGGAATCCAACCCAACTTTCCAATCTCAATTTGGAGTTAAATTGATATCAAAATTGGGATTTTAATATTTCAGCCCGTTTTAAGGGCTGAATTTTGATCTTACTATTTTTGTTTATTTACTTGATCTAGAAACCAAGAAATTTTACTATTATCATGATCCCTAAGGTTTTAATAAGTTCAGTAACTTCTACAAGAGACAAGAAACATATACAAACTTTCAGATCAAAAATCAAAGCTGAATTAAGCTCTTAATTGTAAAAATAAGATTCTAGTTCAAAATTTGGACGGCCCAGATCAAATATGGGCTTACGGGTGCGAGGGCAACCAGCGGCCCGCTCCCGTTACTACCTATTATAAGTGGTCTATGGAGGTGACTCGCTGTAGGTGAGAGGGTCCAGATCTGGACCATCGGATCTCCTCCATCCTTGACTATCAGTGGCCCAAATTTCATCTCCTAAGGTTTTTGGGACCCAAGAATCCATCCAATGCCTCAGAGATTTCATCTGAGCCATCCAAGATGGTGGATCTCAACCCTGTTGTTGTATCCATCATCTCTGATGGATCAATGGTCGAGGAGATCCCGTGGATGCTGGAAAACTAAACTAAATGCCGTAATTGAAAGGGGAAGAAAGGTGCACCTACCTGTGTCGGTCTGATGATGAAAGGGTCACCGGAGAAGATATAAGAAGCCCTAGATGCTAGAAATTATATAGAGTTAGATTTCTCCCTTATCGTTGCCAGAGATGGAGTGAAACCTTGGGGCTTTTGTAGATCACCCCTCCCTGAAGAGTTTCAATAGTTCCAGATCAAGGTTTATTGGTCAAACTGGTAGGAATAATAAGAATTTACCATTGGAGACCATACTTAGTACCGTTCTTGTTTTTATTTTGATTTTCCTAGCGATCCAAGAGGAGGATCACCAAAATTTCTTAGGGCTTTTGTAGATCTCCTCAGTCTGAACAGATCCAATGATCAAGATTGAAAGTTACTGGTTGTAAATGGATGACTAATTCAAATAGGGTTTCCCAGGTGAAAACCTTGGTTCATTAGGGACAACGCGTCCCTAGATGCACTCCTATAACAGACATGAATTGTCTGTCGGGTGTGTCTATGGATACTCTCCCAGGGAAAGTGAGAGAAAGAAAGGAAAAAAGAAAATTTTGGGAAAGATTGTAGAGGATTTTGGAGCTGTGATTTTAGGGCATGGTAGAGGACCTCATGAAGAACATTAGAAAATTTTTTGGGATTTTTATGAGCTATTTATAGGGATTTTTGGAATTTTCCATGATTACATGTAATTATCATGTTCAATTCTTTTCATTATTCAATGCTCATTGGATTCCCACTACCACCTCCTTCTCCATTAGTAGGTGATAGTGGTTTGACTCATGATTACACACTTTCTGGCCATTAGATTCCTTTGTGGGTCCCTTGTGGGGCCACGGGTGTGAAAAGACCATTTTGCACTTTTATTTCCAAAAATGGAGAAAAATAGTGTTTATTCCCATGAACTGGAAATTGAACGTACTTAGTGGCATTGGATTCATACTTCTAAGTACATTCCAAATTTTTATGTCTTAAGTCTCGGTTATGAGTAAAATTACCATTTTACCCTTTTGTTCATAAAAATGTAGAAAAATAAGGAATTTTCATTCAAATTCAGAATTTGTCATGCTTATAGTCATTCTGAAGGGTTCATTGAGTATGTTTTCAATTATACATGTCTTATCCTTTGATTGTACTTCTACGAGAAGTGCATTTTTAATAACCCTAATATTCCAACCTGATTTTTCTTAAAATTTTCAATTTCATTATTTATTCAACCTCCTTACAAGAGTTAGGGGTGTTACACTTACTTCTTACTAGTTATATATTATATTAATCAACCACTTGACACCCTCCTCAATTAGTCATAGGTAATCTAGGTCATCAAGTGCGTTTACAGAGCTAGTTGTTTAAATACCAACGTAGTTAATCAAGTAGGGGCCACAGGAGTGATAGTAACCCTCCTCCTTAAAGGGTCCTATGAGCTCATGGGCCTCTATAATTCTCTTCTAATTATTTTCAAATTTGTTTATAAAAGGTTAGGGCACATACTAGGTGATGATTGACCTACGTGGACCAAGATGTGGTGATAAAATCTACCCTTGATCTTATAGGGGTGATTGCTCGTACTAATCAATTTGTCATTTCTATGATAGTTCAATCAATCATATATCACCTTAAAGCAATAAGTGTGCCCTAAATGCAATAAGAAGTAGTAAACTAATGCAATAAACCTAAATTGCACACTAGATGGAATTATCTAACATCCAAATGGAAACCAAATTAATATGCAAACCCCTAATCTAGGAAATTTTCTCATATAGGAGTGAATCCATATATATACCACCTCCTCTTTCAAGTTAGAATGGTTCATCCCTTACCTATATTATTACAGCGCTTTTTATTTTAAATGAATCTCAATAAAAAAAAAGTAAAATAACAGTCCTCAGTAAAATGTATTCAAAAATAAGAATTGTGCACCATCTTCATTTCTCCTCTGTTTCCTTATCCAAATTCTTGCAAAAAAAAAAAGTTCTATAATTCACAGTAATTAGTGAAATATGTAAAAATGCAACTAAAAATATATGCATAATTGTATGGGTCTACTATAGCACAAAGAAGGCAAATACGAGCTGATCCCAGGAGGACTCTATTTTTGTATATTCACAAAATTTCAATTCAAACACTAATCAAATAATTTAAGCAATTAAATCAAATATACCAAAATACACTAAAGAGAGATAAAATTAACCAATTAACTAAATCTAGAGTTTAGAATGCACCACAATAAACTTAAACATATCAAATTCAAGTAAATTAAGTTTTATTATTAAAAATCCCTAATGTCTATATTTTCTCACTTTTAGGATTTTTAATAATTAAGTTTATTTTTCCAAGCATAATTTGTCTTCTTAGAGCACAAACTGTCTAAGATTCTCTAAACTTAATCAATTAACCTTGCAGAACTAATATCTCATTTTAAGAAATCACAAGTTGTATAAGGTAATTTGCTAGCCCTAAAATTGATAATTATGTACTTTTAATCTAAAAATTACTTATATTGAGCATACCTAAACCTAAGGTGGTTTCATCCTAACCCTAGATTAAAAACTTAGCATAAGCAATACACTGAGCTAAACATCATAAAAACACTACTAACTAATATACTAATGCTAATGTTAACCAATAAGAAATAACAACTAATTGCAAAAGAAAACTAAGATAATAGTAAAGCAAGAAACTAAACACTGATGAAAAGGAAACGCTATTTTTTCATTGACATTAAATTTAAATGTATTACAATATATTATAAGAATTGAACTAAAGCATAAAGCATAAAGAAACTAAATCCTATGGATAAGAATAATATCACCTAGGTTTTCTTTGTTGTGTCACTCAACCAAAGTCCAAACAAAGTCTCTCCAACCTGCATTACCACCATGCTTTCATCCACCAACAGATGTTGTACCCTTGTTATGTCACTTAACAAAGATAAAGGACATCACTCAACTTAAACCATCATCCATGGATAGGAGAGATGAAAGGAAGATAATAGAGATGAGGGATTGCTTGAAGCATCAAGAGATAGAGATAGTGATGGTCATTGGATTGAGAGTGGGATGAGGAGATCTATGATGCATTAGGGCATATGAGGTATGTGTGGGGTGTGGGATAGAAGATGGAGAGAGATGATATAAAGGAAAAGGAAATATGATGGGAGAGAGGGAAAAGGTTATGTGTTATGGTTTAGGAAGTATGGAAGAGAGGAAGATGAGTGATATGTAGGAGAGATGGAGTGATAGAGAGGTGATTTACTGAATATGAGAGATAAGGTGGGTTTTGCATTGAAGAATGAGGAAGATGGGATGAGGAATGGGTGAGTGGTGAGAATGATGATCTCCTTCCTTTGATTCTCTTCCTCTCCTTAGTTTATGTTGCTTCTTGGAAGATGGGATAAATCCTTCTTATTCCCTTTTCTTTCTTTCTTTTTTGGTCACATTGAAGCACCAAAGAAGGTGGGGGGGATATGAAAATTGTGTAGCAAATTGTGTTGAATGCTTCTCTATTTGTAGTTCACGTGGAAGGCTTAAGGAGGTGGAAGTTTCCTTTAAGGAAACACCCTCATGTCTCTTCCCTGTAAATAATATCCAAGTCCCCCTTTATTTTCTCTCTTCTCATCTCCTTATGTTATCTTATCACCCTTTCTTGTAGAATGCTTGGAGTCCTCCTTGTGGAACCTTAAGGCAGTTGATGTTTCCTTTAGGAAAATCCCTCCTTTTCTATTTCATTTTCAATCTTTGTATCATGCTCGCCCTAAGATAAAGAGATAGGATTCGTATAGTTGAATATCAATTGTAGATTTCCCATAAATGCTCTCTCTCTCTCTCTCTCTCTCTCTCTCTCTCTCTCTCTCTCTCTCTCTCTCTCCACTACACATTTTTCTCACATTATTTCTCCTTATTTTTCTCATGTAAATTATATATGTGTGTGTGTGTGTGTCTAACAAGTCCTCCCTTTTGTTCAAATCATGGAATCACATGTGTGCTCCGATTTTGAAGTTAAGAGAGAGTGAAAGTGGGTGAAAGTAGTCTTCCTACAAGGCCAATTTCTAACTTGTTTTGTTTCATAAATAAATCATATACATGTTCATCCATTGTATATGAATCTAGCTTCTCTTAGAAGCTCCCCAAAGTGGTGGATATGAAAATCGTGTTCAATGCTTCTCCATTTGTAGTTCACATGGAAGGCTTAAGGAGTTGGAAGTTTCCTCAAGGAAACTCCCCCTATCTCCTCCATGTAAATAATATCCAAGTCCCCCTTTATTTTCTCTCTTCTTCTTATCTCCTTATGTCATCTTATCACTCTTTCTTGTAGAATGCTTGGAGTCCTCCACGTGGAACCTTGAGGAGGTTGAAGTTTCCTTTAGGAAACTCCCTCCTTTCCTCTTTCATTTCAACCTTTGGATCATGCTTACCCTATGATGAAGAGATAGGATTCATATGATTGAATATAAATCGTAGATTTCCTATAAATGCTCTCTCTCTCTCTCCACTACACATTTTCCTTATATTATTTCTCCTTACTCTTTTCATGCAAAAAAAAAAAATATTTTTATATGTGTAACACATTCTCCCTTTTGTTCAAATTATGGAAAGCCAGTTTCTTACTTATTTTGTTTCATAAATAAATCATATACATGTTAATCCATTGTATACAAATCTAACTTCTCTTAGAAGCTCCCCAAAGTGGTGGAATGAGCATGCATTTGTGAGAAGCTTGCCACCTAGTCACTAATATTGGCACTCTCTTTAGTACTAATAAGGTTGGTTGCTGGCTTGGGGTTTCTAATTATGTTGAATTTGATTCAAACATCCCCATAGTATTATGAACTTCTGAACTTCATAGTATATGGCATGTGGGGTCATCATATTGCTCGGACAGTAGAATTGTTCTCTTTTAGGATTTTAGTTGCCAAAAATGTATATTTTCTCAATTGTACCCTAATCCCACAAAATGTGAAGTAAACCCTAATTAGTAATATTTAAAGTAAATTCATGATTAAAATTTGGTGCATATAGGGATATTATAAATAATATTTCTTTGTATATCACCAAACATTACTAGGATGTTTTTTGAGAATGTTTTCAATAACTATGCCTCATGACGTGATGTCCTCAAAATTGTCAGGCACATTCTTCAGTAATATTGTAGTTTAGATTTTTGGCACACATTTGCAGAACCACTTTCTACATTAATTTTTGAGGGCCTAGGAGGCTTAGGTTGCTCCATCTTGAGATGAAGTCCACCGCCATCTCATTTGGTCCATAACCATCTTGATAGCTTGTAAGCTTAGCATTCTACCTCTTAACTATAGAAGTGGGCAAGGAATGCCTTTTGCATATGTTCCTAGTTAGAGATGGAATTAGGACATAGGTTACTAAATCAAGTGAAGGCTCTTCTTGATAGGGTTTCAATATATAGCCTAAGTAGTAAGACTTCCTTATGCAACTATACTAATCAAATTGGAATAGCTGGCCTATGCCAATTTGCCCCTTCTTGGACCTTTATCAATTATCACTATTTCTTTTTAAATGGCTGAATAAAAAAGGAGAAAATTGGATGAAATTTGAAAATTGTATTCATGTTGGTTATGTGAAAGGTGTGACTTGAAAACTGCATAACCCATTTAATAATAATAATAATAATAATAAATTTAAGAGGAGCTATGATGTTTAATGAAGAAGAGTCTCGAGATTGGCACAACAACAAAATAAAATTTTGGTTTGGTGGGTTAATTCAAAAGAGGGTGAACTTGCTACAAATGAAGAGATAGGACTCCACCTACCTATCCACTTTCTTTGGTTTTGTCAAATTCAAGTTGCTTTGTTTCACCTTCAAAGAAGAGAACAAGATGAGAGAACTTATGCAAACATAAGAAGAATTTCTAATGAAAAGTAGGCTGATATTACCTCGCTTGCAAAATGGGTGATACCTTAATTGAATTTATTAGAACTAAAAAGCAACCAGTTAACATTTTCACCAAACTATTGAGTGAAGATAGATTGCAAATGATTTATGTTGCTTCAATCATGAATTTCTATAACAACCCAAAATCTTAAATTACATTTTGTATAACTTTTTAGTTATTTTTGAAGAAAATTTGAATTTGGAATTCCATGTTTTAAGTTTTAGGGAATTGACTTTTGATGGAAACTTGATTGACTTCACTAGACTGTGAATGATTTAATGTTTCTTAGATCATGACTTTTTGTAACAACCCCAATTTTTAAATTGCATTTTGTATAATTTCTAAGTTATTTTTGGAGAAAATTTTAATTTGGACTTCCATGTTTTAAGTTTCAAGAAATTTTTTTGGAGTACTTGATTAATCCCTAAAACATCAATAATTAGATTATACTTAAAAAATTGATTCCAATGGCATTTTGAATATGGAGGGAAAATTTAGTAATTTTACTTAGTTGGGCCCACTTGCGAAATTCAAGGGAAGAAAAGCTAACACTAATCATTAAGTAAAAAGGGAGGATCTTCTTTGATAATGACACCAACCTTTTACTAAATACCGAATTAGTTTTTCCTCTCTCTCTCTCTCTCTCTCTCTCTCTCTCTCTCTCTCTCTCTCTCTCTGACCAGCCACCATCAAACACTAGTGTCGATCTCTCTGCCACTTCTCCAATGTTGGCAGGTAACCTAAATTTAAAAAATACATAAATAAAATTTTTTTATGTTTTTCTTCTCCACCCTTTTTTCCCACTAAGCACCACCGAAACTAGCCACCTGAAACAGCCACCAGTGTGCTCGAGGTAGCTTCTTGAGCCCAGCTCGCTAGCAATGTAACACACATTTCCCTATTTTCCTTCTCCCCTCTAGCTCGATCAAGGAGAAATGCATTGCATGCAAGTTCTCCCCTTTCCCTACTTCCCTTTATTTCTCCCTCTCAGATCAGATAACAAACGGTGACTGGAGCAAGCTGCAATTCACCACATCTTTCCCCCACTAGCCAACCTCCACAATGATGAGTTTTGGGTCGAACAAGGCGTGTGTGATGCAAGAGCCCAAAAACCCAAAACTCTTCCATCAGCATCATTTTTCCCACTTCCCTATCACTGATGGTAGAACCCCTACGACTGTAATCAATCACTGGGTGCAAGATGCATAGTGACTAAAATGAATTAGATTAAAGATCTAAGATGTTCATCATATTACCCTTGATGTCACAGAAAAACCCCCTCAAGTGATTCAATAATAGGGTTTAATTCGAAAAAAATATTAATGCAGTAGTGACATATTGCTACAATCATGCTGATCCACAATGATCCAATGGCTATCCAATATTTTTGGAGATCTGTTGAACACATATTGGAACAATTATAGATTTTCAAGTAATCAAGGATGGAATATTGAATGGTCAATCTTAATCGCTAATCAATATGTGGATTTGATGGTTATGAAACTAGTAGAATAGGTAAATTCCACAACAAGGTAGGTGAAATCAAGATTTTTATGTTTTTTATATATTTGAATTGTAATTTGCATAGTAAGTTTTGACTAAGTATGTGATAAATGAAGTTAGACATGCATACTATGTTTTGAATTATGATTTGAATTACGTATACAAATGTGCATGTTATCCACAATTTGTCTTGTATGAGATATCTAGAATATTTGTTTAATGGTATTTTGTGTAGGTGATTGCCCATTAC
The DNA here is from genome assembly GCA_035236585.1 of Warburgia ugandensis. Taxonomy (NCBI): domain Eukaryota; kingdom Viridiplantae; phylum Streptophyta; class Magnoliopsida; order Canellales; family Canellaceae; genus Warburgia; species Warburgia ugandensis. Next base: position 45,164,753 of record CP141134.1, read on the forward strand.
ATATATACATACATATATATATATATATATATTTGTGGATTTTTTTGAATGACATTTCATGCAAAGAAAAATCATACTACTTGTGAAAGTTAGCCTCGTCTAGGGTAAGTTATAAAATCCTTGTCATTTTATTGATGAGAGCAGTTGATAAGGGGGGGGGGGATGGCGGGGGGGGGTGCTTGTGCAATGTGGCATCCATGAGGCATGGTGTAGTACATGAGGTATCCACATACGAGCATAGTGGGACAAGATCATCTACGTACTTAGTATACCTTATTGTGATTGAGATGCGAGATGATGCGTTGGTCATTCTAGCAAGGGTATGGACCATATGTGCCTTGGTGTCCTATACCAAGACACCACTATATGAGACTGGCTAGTATTGTACATATAATAGTCGGATATTTTGACCATCCTTTCATATGTTTTGTGTTACATTGGGATTTGATAATACTGCATGTATGAGAGTTTAATGTTTCACACATATTTTAGTATGTCTACGTTTCTCATTGAATTAAGTATTTTATATGTTTTGTGATTTAAATGAACTGTATTGGCATGGACGTGCTGAAGTTTTTTACTTTCACTTTCCATAATAAAACTCAGTTCTAGATGTGGATATTGTTATATGGATGTGTTTCATAAGTTTATATTAACTGAGATTGATTTATAAGCATATGAAAATATGCAAAATAATATGTTTTAGATGTATATTATCAAAATTTTGTTCTAGATTTGTATCAAGACTATTGATATTGAGTTCAGTTCTTATTGACCATATAAATTTAAAATTGAATAGTTTTGACATGAATGTGTCATTTGTAAGCTGATGAAATTCATACGAGTATCATGTTTTGAGATCACATATTTTTGTCAGACGTGAATCATTGTCAAAAGCATTGATTTTAGTAACTCATAAAATTGTGTTTTATTTCTTATTCATCTTGTTCCACCTATACAAGCCCAAGCTTACTAAGATATTGTATTTGTTTAGAATATCTTAGATTTGATGAAATAGAATAGCAAGAAGAAAATGAAAGATAGAATGAAGAATTGTAAAAGAGATCAGTGGCAATGACATCAAAGTAAGTATAAAAATATATGTATGTCTCTTTTAGAATTGATGTATTAGACCTTTACATTATGACATGTTTTGTGGACATGTATAAGAGACATATAGATGATGGCTATAATTGGACAAATTATGGCCATTATAAAATTTGTTTTCAAGCTCTTTCTTTAAAAGTGAGAAATGTTTTGTTTTCAAACTTAAATACATATGGATATAATTGAGTGGAGATAGAGTCTCCTTTATTATTTATATATATGATTGATGTCTATCAGGGATACCACATTGCATGTTTAAAATGTGTAATATATTTGGTAAAAATAAAATGATCATTTTACCATCATATCCTTGTTTGTAAAGTATAATGACATTTAGAGTTTTTGGTAAAAATATTTTCATAAAAAGTATTTTTACTATCTATTTTCTAAAAGAAACTTTCAACTAGGCCACTCTTTTCAAAAAGAATAAAGAAAGGTCATTTAAAAACCAGAGTCGTTGGGCTTTCATCCCAAGCTCTTTCAAAAACACTTAAAAACATACAAATATATATATATATATATATATAAGTTCATAACAACAACTTTTGTAATTGGTATATTAAATGTACGATAACTCTATTATAAATGTGTTCTAGAAGAGTGGATAGTTGACTATTAAGTTAGCAATAGTTGACTACCCACTTATGATTCTTTTGTAGAACTTGTTAGAGATGGCTACATATATGGAATTGAGTGCTAATACTCTATTCATTTTATGTGATGATTGTCATTAACAACTAACTATCATTCTTATGATAACCAATTGTCATTCAAATTATTTTAATATTTATTTTTCTTCTTTCTTGCAACCTACTATCTATTAAGTTTTCACTTTAAACTCAAAATTTGATTTCATTTTCTCATGTCACTCTATCTCTCTCAAAAGCTATTGTGGTTTGATTGAATCCCTAAAATCCTATCTCTCAATTCAACCATCAAAAACTTAATCATATCATCCAAAGCCTCTTATAGAATGAGGAAAAAGACACTCCATCCTATCTCTCAATTCCACCACTAACTCTGAAACTCATTTGGAATCCTCATCATGGACTTTTTACATTGGAACAATTTGAAAAAGAGGCTAGTATATTAGAAGCTTTAATAATTGTACTAGATAGACTTGAAATCTCACCCAAACATGAGACTAAAGTTAGTGAGCTCCAACCACAAATGAGACCTCTCCATTTTGTTGTATGTCAGTGTTTGATATCTAAGAGCAGTTGTTTCTCACATAGTAACAATTTTGATTATGAACTTTTTGTTAGAGGAAAGGAGTTCAATCTTGCTAGAGTTATAATTGAACACATGATTTAAGCCAAGAGACAGGAAAATCACCTCTACCATATGGAATGTTAATAACTAAGATGGCAGCAATATGTAATATCCCCTTATAGGTGAAAAATCATCAAACATGAAGGGGAAAGTGGAAACACAGTCTTAAATGGGATCATTACATCCTATTTGGTAGAACTTAGGTGGGAGATCAACAAGCTCCACCTCTTGGCCAAGACAATAGGGTTGAGATTGAAGCATATGTTAGAAGATGACAAGTACAAAAAAAGTAAGTTGAAAATATGATACAAAAGGAGATTACAACAACTAAGAGAATTGGAGAAGGAATTACTAGTGTACAATATGAAGCATTGTTCTCTCCAATGCAACAACTCTTAAAGAACAAAGCAAGAAAGAAGTCTAGAGAAGCTAGATCCTGTAGGGTTCAAGGTGGATCTAGAAAAGCCAGATCAGATTCTAAAGGATAATAAGAGGATGAAGCTTGATTTGAAGGGTATGGGAAGTTAAGCATTCTTGAAGGAGAAAATGAGAACCTTATTAGAGAAGAAGAGTTTATTAGTGGCAAGGTGCTTTCGGATCTAACCAATGAAGCATTTGCAATAGGTCTAGTAGAACATAATTTCCACCCTCAAGCAAGTCCTCTTTTGTTCATAAAATCAAAGATCCAATCTCTACTTCTAAGTCCACTTCAACCACCACAAAAGGTTAGCTCAAAATCAAAATGTCCCACACTTAGACACCAAAGGACTCCTTAATTGAGCCTCTATCTCTTATTCTCAAGCCAAAGTAGACTTCAGAAGATGCCAAAGTAGACTTCAGAAAATACCAAAGTTGCCAAGCTTTGGGACTCTTACACTAATCCTCTAATGTAGATGACCAAGGAACCTAGTGGTGCACCTAAAGCCTCACATGGGACCCTTTGTCTCAATCTTTGACCTTTAAAACTTCCCTATGTACCTCAATCTTTAATGGCTCCATCTACTATACCTCAAACTATACATAATCCAAGCCACTAAATCTTATCACTCAAGCCACTAATATAGAGTTATTGAAGATTTTGTTTTGTATTTTACTTTGATATTCTTTAAAAATGTCTTATACATGGATGAACTGATGATTTTTGTGTGAAATTATTGAAATTATCTTCTTTCATATCAATGAAACTCCATTTCATTCATTATTTATTTTATGTAATCTATGGGCTTTACTTTTGTTATTGAATGTGAGCATAAATTAAGGGGAGCATGTATCCAAACTCAAATTTGTGCATATTTCTTCACATCCCATGGGGAGTATAGTTTTGTCTTACAAAACTTCCATATCTACTCATTTTTTTCTTCTAACAAAAAGTGGTAGAGAATCATTGAAAGAAACATGATTGAATATATATTCTTGTTTCATTTTTTCCCCCTTTTTCACAAGGTTTTATCATCATAAGGAAGAGGGAGATTGTGATCTCAAATCTTTTTTATTTTAAATGATAACAAAAACTCGATTATGATGGTGTAACCTTGGTAGTCAATTACACTTTTTTTAGATTAATTGGAGTTAAATAATTTCTTGAAGAGTTGAAGATAATTCAAATCTAAAATTTCTTCAAGTATACTAGTTAGCTACTTTGATCCCAACTGACTGGCATTTCAAGTTTAGCAAACAATTGCTCTAAGTAAATGGATGCTAGTCAACTGCTAGCTTCGCTCCAACTAATTATGAATCAAGACTATTTAGTTTTTTGTCCAACCATTGCAACTCTCGAATTTTGATTTCTTCCATGTTGGTTGTCACCAGTTCTCATGTCAAGAAATAGCCAACTACTTAAGAGATGGTTGTTGCTTGAAGGCAGACGACTACATAAGACAATGAAGTATTAAGACCTTTAAAATCTACTGTTGAACTTAAACTAGCTAAATGTTGAGAGCTTCCTTAGAAAAGCAATTTGGGCATTCAGTATCAAGATAGCTACTGTATTCCATCCAGTCAACTATCTAATACATTCAAAGAAAATGAACTATAATTAAAATTGATCTCAATTGACAACATGTAGGTGAAAAACAGCTACCTTTCAACTTTTGAATTTTAGATTTTAGGGCTTCAAGTAATCGACTGCCTTGAAGCACCATTAGACTCAAAACTTAGAAAATTCATTTGGAAATTTAGTTTCAAATATTAATAGTTGACCACCACTTTAAACAAGTCAACTACTAAGTTCAGTTTATGCTAGGTCTCTTTCTATAATTGAAATTTTGAACTTTTAAATGGAAGAATTCACACTCCAAAGGCTTATATTTTGAGTCTAAGAGATCTCTTGGTTAGAAAACTATAAATTAAAGGTTCAAAAAATCATTTCATGGAATTCTAAACATCAAGTGAGCAAAGCATCTCCAAGATCACTATTTCAATTCATATTTTCTCATCTTTATAAATCACCATCTCTCCCTATTATGTTTAAGTTGTGTATTACTAACAGAGAGGAAATCTTCTTTTAGTAATTTCTACTTTGTAATTGAGTGAGTCGTATAGCTCTCTTGTTCTAAAGTTTTCCAAGTATTTGTAAACATGAAGAGCTTGCTACAAATACTCATTTCCTATGTTTGTGGCTAGTATAGGATCATGGTGTGTGAAATCTTGTAAAGAGTTAGTGGAACTCAAAGTAGGTATTACTTTGAGAGAATGGAAGTAGGTTCCTTGGTTGATTGGCCCCACCACTATAAAATTCCAGTTTCAAGCTTCTCATGTGCTAAGTTATCATTTCTGAATTATATTGGATTGCTGAGTACTTGAGTGTAGATTTTGTAAAATATTTTAAATTTTGATTTAATTTGACCCCCGCCTCCTAATACTTTATAGTTTCAATAAGAGTTTACCAACATTTAGGATATTGTGTTTAATGCCTAGAAATAGATAACATTGGAGATGCACTTGACTTCTTTTTTGTTTGAACAAGGATATCACCACTTTCATTTATGGAAAGTCAGTCATCATCGTGAATTCTGACTTCAATGTGGAGAGACTCATCTATGTGCATGAACATGCTACAACAACTATCAAGGAACTTCTTGCACATTACAAGCAAGAAAAAGAGAATCATTTTCTTTATGTTCTACTCTTTCATGCATGAAAGAAGACTCCTTCTTGGCCTCCACTAACTTACTTCTTCAAAACTTGACAGTATGACCAAATTTTTGACAAATAAGATTGCACTTTAGATAAAGGTCATCCTTTTCCTCTTCCTTTAGAAGAAGAAGATCCATTTTCCTCTTTCTCATTTTCTTAGGTCCTTCCTCTTATTAGATGAACTTATTCCTCTTCTTCTTACTCATCCTTACAAAGGAGTTAAAAAGCTTGCTGTAGAGGAGGAGAGTCAAATTGCTTCATTTGAAGTTGAAGGAATTTGAGAGATCCCAATGAACTTTTCAAGGATGGTGTAGTCAAATATTTAGATTCTTCAATTGGTAAAACAATATACTCAAATTTTTGGGCCAAACTTCTAACTATTTTCTCCATAACTTTTCTATCTTCAATTTCATCACCATTAGTCATCCATTGATTAATAAGAAAAGGTGAACCAATTATAGAAATCTTCTACCACTTCCAAATCTTCATTGACATAGAATCAAACTCACTTCTAATAGTTTGTAGTCTTACCCATTTTACTTCTCTTATCCTTGTAGGATGTATAGAGTATGTCCCATGCTTACTCTATAGATGTTGCTGATGAGATGATCTCCTACTCTTAATAGATGAAGTGCAACACCTTCTTGTATTTCTTTCAATTTCATTCAACTCTTGTAGTTCTTATGAAAAAACAGCAAATGAATTCTCTAATTCCTTATACCTAGTCTTAGCAAGATCCTATAGGTATTGAGACCTATAGAGAACCTTAATCTAAATCCATTGGTTATAGTTCTTCTCATTGGATTGAGGAAATTGGGGTTACAAATTGGGTTGTTGTCAGCAGCTATTGTCACCTTTAAAATTCAAGTTTTGATACCATTTTGTTAGGATTTGACCAATTTGGTGGAGGGGGAAGAGATTTCAAGAGAACAAAGTTATTCTCATGGTGCAAAACATAATAAAATTACAGAAGCTATATTCATATACTACCCAAGAGACTTGAATTTCATAGGCTGCATCTCTAATCCACAGTTAGCATAATTAATGACATACATTCTTCTAAGCTTTAACCTACACAATATCAAATGTACATACATGAAGAAAATGATAACATCTTTAATAATAATAAAACATAATTACACTAATCAAGAAATAATTGAGAAATCAACACATGTTTCTAGGTTTCGAGGTTTCAAGGTATGTATCTTCCATTAGGTTCTTCAATTTTCCTATCTTACTTGAATCTTCCAAATGTTACTTTAAGCCAACAAAATTTTTTTTTTTTTAAATCCAAGTCTAGTTTAGATTCTAGCACTAATGCGTATGCGTGCTCTTTTTCTGTAAGCTACATCATTCAAATTGGTCTCTTATAACATGGATAATTTGAGTATCAAGGGCTCCCATTGAAATATACATACATGTACATATTGGAGAGTCTAAGAATTGCAAGTCCTTTCTTCAAGCATCCAAGGAGCATGATGGGAAGGAGTCTAAATGCTTCAGAATTTCCTTACCAACTAAAAACTTTGAAAAGGGAACTTGACATGCACAAAGGTGCAAATTCATGCAAATGAAAACATTTCTTCTCCCTTGGTTAGACTTCCCCAATTGATTGTAGCACTTGTAAACTAAGAGCAGGGAAAATTAACAGAGAGAACTTACATGGCTAAATCATGCGCCAACAATATGTCATATTGTTGGCCAACTTCCTATCTGCTTAATTGAGGAATTGAGCGAGTTTCAGTCCTGAGACCTTTCATTTGTCAGATGCGCATGCAAGAGCCCAATAGGGCATTCCGTGTGGGGGTGTGCATATCAGACAAATAATATTGTTTGTCCTTTTCTTATCAGCAAAAGGCTTTATATCGCAAATATGGTGCACTACATGAATCAACTACATATTGCTTTTTAACTGGAAAAAGTAAAAGAAAAAAAAAAACATACATGATGCTTTATCCTGGGTCAATAATCAAACATAGACCATCTGCTTGGTGCTAAAATAGTAAGAAATCTAGCCCTTCGCAGTCAGTATCAGAACTACAACCCAAATAAGTTGATTATTTTCTGGATTTTGGGCTGAGGAGAAGAGGTTGTTCCCTTTGTAGAGTCACACCCAACGTCTCATTCATATCGAGCTGACTCCGCTTCATGTTATATGGAAGACTCCAGTCAAAGTAATGGATCAAACAAGCGAGAATCAAACGCATTTGTCTACTAGCCATGAGTAGTCCAGGACAAATTCTTCTTCCAGCACTGAAAGGGATGAACCCAAAATCATTCCCTTTATAATCAAGATGCGAGTCAATGAACCGCTCAGGCGAGAAGCTTAATGGATCTTCCCAGTTGTTGGGATCTCTTCCAATCGCCCATGCATTCACCTGCACTAAGGAGTCTTTGGGGATTGTATAGTTCATCATCTCGCATGAATCAATGGCACGATGAGGAAGAAGAAGTGGAACAGGTGGGTGTAATCTCAAGGTCTCCTTTACACAAGCATGCAGATAAGGAAGTTCTGGGAGATTAGACTCCTTCACCACATTGTCTTTAATTTCTTTCGCGAGTTCTTCTTGAGCATTTGCCATTGCTTCTGGGTGTTTTATAAGTTCAGCCATTGCCCATTCAATTGCCGTGACACTAGCATCAGTCCCAGCTATAAATAACTCCTGCCCATGAAGATAACTGTTAGAAAGAACTTCAGTCACCAAGAGAAGAACTAAATTTTGTTTGAAGATGAATGAGGTGGAAATTGCCAAAAGGCAATGTCGGATACAGTGGGCAAACTCGTTTTAGCAGTTCTAATCAGATGAAGAGGACTCCTCGTACATGTTGTATTTCAAAACTTGTGTACACAGTCCATGCTTACTAGGAACATCCTTTTGGAGCACAACATATCTCGCCAGTTTCAGAGGTTTCTGTTTCGAAAATTAGTACTGAAACTCATTTCACGTAAGAGTTTCTACTGCGTTTACTTACAACCCAATAGTGACTTTTGCAGTTTGCTTCAATAATTTAGGTGTACATGTTCGTTTTTCATGTTTTAAAATTAATCATAACACTATTATTTATTTTAGAAGTAAAAAAGTTTCGCAACTTTTTGTTGGGACAGATAATCAAGACCAAACATCCTTCTTTTATTGGGTGATAAATTCTAACCAGTCTTGTTGTGCATGTAAGATGGACTGCTTGGAAAGTCCAAAATTTCCTGTAATAAAATGTGGACACTAACTGTGAGACGCACGGCATTATCACATTACTTACTATCCAAAAAATATTAAAAAATTTGTCTAATTATTTGTGAGCCGGGCCCACCATTAATACCATCTTCTAAATTTAGCTCCCTGACCAAATATTTTGAGTTCTTTGTGGGCTTTCGGCGGTTCTTTTCTTCAATAGAGAAAACTCTCCGACGACTGGTTTACATATTCTACGGATAGTCCACCTCGGGAGTAGGCCTTGGTCTCAGATTTGAGGTAGCTTATCTCTATTCCAAAATGGATGTGAAAATCCATCCTCGTCGCGGGCTCACATCTACCCGAAGTGGATGTGAAAGTCTACCCCAAGAGTGGATCTCAGAAGTGCTGGAGATGTTGTGAGTTTAGTAAGGTAAGCGTATGGAAATTATCTATAACTGAAAAGTAAATATATTACAATAAGGTGTGGACTTGTCCGAGAAATCATATATTTAATTAGCAACCAGTCATCGCCCTGCCTATAAGGAAGCAAAAATATAGAAAATTCAGGCAAAAATAATAACTCAGGACGACTCTTTTTTTCATTGGATAGGCATGACTTTTAAAAAATCTAAACCAGTAATCTTGTTCGAGCTCCAATTGCACATGCACCAAAACTCACTCCAGTTGAATGATTTAGGCCAATGTTTCAGTGTGCTGAAAATCGCAACAATCGATTTCTTGGAACTGATAATAGGGCTTATAATCATCCGATTAGCATGATTTTCGCAGGTAGTGCAAACAATGGGGTTCGGTAGAGGCGCGAACAAGATAGAATGGATCAGATTCACCAAGAAGGTCCTGGATGACACCTCCGCCGTAGTGGCCGGCATCTGTAGTTATCATTTCTCAAAACCCTAACCAATGAGTAGTTAGACATATTTATCTGATTCATGAGATAGTCAACTAAACATTGTTAGAGGACCTAGGAGATTATTATTTGGATAACGCTACCTTTGAGTCCCACATGCAGTCTGACTTTTTCTTGAACAAGTACTTGCATGTGATCTCAAAACATGCAAGAGCACTTAATTCGACGTATTAGGTGAGGCCGACTTACGAGTAAAACTATTCTATTTCGTTCTTTCTAAATCTCCTCATATCACCAGGCTCGATTAACACCGAAAAAAATAAAAACATCCACATAGATTGGAGTGTCCAATTTGTGGGCCATCTCACCCTTTGCGTATAGGAGAGAGGAGATCTAGAGAGAGGGGGGGAGGGATAGATTCCATACCATAAGCAAGTTGTTTATCTGATTATTGGTAAACGATTTTTCGAGTAAAACGTCCAAGAAATCTGTTTGTCCGAAAATATCACCACTTTTGCCTTCTCTTCTTTCCTGAATGGTAACTTCCCATATAGAACTGACTTTCCCAATGATATCGACAGCCTTCTTCTTTAGGCCCTGGAGATCAAGACCATCTAAGATCGGGTAGAAGTCAGCCATGTTTGGAGTGGTCGCCAACTCTCCCATACTACCAAAAAGTTCTTTCATTTCTCCACCAATTTTCCCTCCCTCCATTTCAATGAAATCCCTCGATAAACAAATGTTACTCAACATGTTGCACACTGTAGCAAACACCACGTCGGCCACCTCCACCACTTCACCTTCCTTTCCAACCAGAAAGTCAATCATTCTCATCATCTTATTCTCTCTCAACGGCGCTTGTGCATCGGTGGCTTTAGCAGAAAACAACTCTGCTCGACAAATAGTGCGCAGGTGTTTCCATGGGTCGCTGCACTCACGTGCCCAAGTCATGAACAAGTCCTCAGGATCTGGTCTCTTGATGCTTGATAACTTAGGGACATGTCAACCGGAGAGTTGACGGTCATGGGTCTTGAGAATTTCTGTGGCTGCAGCGGCAGATGAGCCAACGACAGGGACCGAGGTGCCGAGCCTCAGTGACATAAGTTGGCCATAGACTTGTGCTAAACGGGTTAGTTCGACGTGAGGATTCTTTCCTACAGTAAGAAGGTTCCCAACGAGGGGCCATGGATATGGACCAGGTGGAAGATGAGATTTTAGTGAAGAAGTTCGTCTAAGGTGGTTGAAGACGAGTAGGAGAATGGGCATTATAAGAAGGATGGAAATAAAAGCCATAGTAGCCAAAACAGAGGAGTTGCATAATGCAACAAGGATTCCAGTATATATAGGGGAGAATACGTGGTGGGGAGGTCCTCAATAAATACAAGGATGCGTAACAAATAAATAACTGAACTAGAAAAAGAAATGGTCGTACCTTGCAATTCTTGCTAAGATTGTATGAGATTTGACTCTCTTTCTCTGCAACGAAGTGCTGGTATGTGCACTTTTTAGGAAACAATGTACCAATCACCATCTACCACCACTTCGTATCAAATTGATACCCTCTGCTTCTAAAACTGAAAGTAGACTCCCTCTATTACGTGAGATTTCACGGCAGTTACGTCAAATTTACTAAGGGAACAGTATTTTCGAGCTCGCTAGTGGTTATTTTATTACAAGTTAGGTTTTTTGCTATGCCTATTGCGTCATATCTGAATTTGGAATAAACTGCAATTATGTTCTAATACCCATAGGCCTTACTTGACATTACATGCTAACTACTTTGTAGATGATCAATTAAAATGGAAATGAATGCTCTAGTGTTGGGTTTGAATGTGCTTTTGAGTGTAACTCAATAAGAATAGTGGGATATGCATGGGTTTAGTTCTTTTCCCTTACTGGGCTTCGCAGCTCACCTCATTGTTTTGCAAGTAACAGTCAAGCTAAGAAGAGGAAGGTGGTTGAATGAAATGAAAGAAGCCTGATTGGAGATGCAAGATTTTGTATTGTATATATATATATGTGCTGACGCCGAGCATGAGTTATATCTCATTTTTGACAATTAGCCTTATGCATCCTATATGTTTTATTTTGATAGGGCATGTATGAGACTCACTTGAACTCTTGGTTATCAAGCAAGTGTTAATGATGTATTGTGATGAGTAGTATGGAGACTGAGTCTCTTTTAAGGTTTTATAACTATCATATTGTTTATCAGGTAAAACACATTGCATGCGTTAAATGCATAAGTCCGAAAAATAGGGGAGACTCTACCAAAATTTCAGTAGAACTCAGTAGTTAAAAGAGAAGAAAATTTTATTGATTAAACACATAATTGCATAGGATAAGAGCACTTAGCTCTCTCAATACTTTCGTTGTGATATACATTATAAAAAAATAAATAAATTTTAAAAAGAAGAGAAAAAGGGCCACGTAGGCCTTGCTCAACCCAATCACTCTGCTTGATTATATTAAACCGCGACCTCAGGGATTGGAGTTGCGACAGCTTGGTATCAGAGCAAGGCTGTAGATCACTGTGGAGAACTTCTTTTATTATTGCTTGTGATCATTAAAGTTTGAATGTTTAGTGGCTTCTAAACTAACCTTGTTGATTGTTGACTACTTTTAGCATGATTTATAAGTGACTAATCCTTATAGTTTGATGTTGTGAATGGCATAGTCATGGTTGAGACCAGCAATGATGGCTCGAGTGCTGGAGGGTCAGCGTTGTGTGCACGTGATCCAGTCCAAGACGCCATAGGACAGATGGCCCAGGCAATTGTCGATGCTATAGGCAGGGGAGCAGGAGGTCAGCCTCAGCTGCACTCGTCCCTCTAGCTCCTAGAGAGTGCATAAGCAGGGAAACACTTGCCTTACGAGAGTTTAGGAAGTTGGGGCTCCCCAAGTTTGATGGGATGTCAAATCCCATCGAAGTAGAGGATTGGTTAGAGCAAATACAAAGGATCTTCGAGCATAGAAAATCGACGAAGATCTGAAGGTAATGGTGGCCACGTTTTAGTTCACTAGTGAGGCTATTCACTGGTTGCAGGCAGTAAGAGGTGTTAAAGCCTATGAGGAGTGGACTTGGGAACTTTTTAGATAGGCCTATTTGACAAAGTATTTTCCTAGTGTTCAGAGAGATGCTAAAGTGGCTGAGTTTTTTAGGCTCACGCAATGTGACATGACTATAGGATAATACACTGCTAGGTTTGATCAATTGTCACGATATGCATCATTGATGATCCCCACTGCTAGGGATAAGCCTATCACTTCATTTAAGGCCTAAGATCCTCTATCCGGTAGTGGTTAGTACCTTCCAAGTTGGAAGACTATGCTAAGGCCATAGATAGAGCACAACTAATTGAGCAAGATTAGGGTAGAGAAACTAGTGTGTCTGAGTTCAGAAAGAGAAGTTTTGGGAAATCTCACTTGCATGGCGGCAAGGATAAGAGGAGGAAGGGGTATCCTCCTTAGGCGCAGAACACATATGCACATTCTCTATCCCTTGGAGTGTCCAGTAAGACTTGTTATGGCTATGGACAAGAGGGCCATTACAAGAGAGATAGGCCTAAGCAAAAGCCACGCAAGGCAAAGTGCAAAGTAGCAATAGATCACATCCTCAGGGTCTGCCACTAGCATAGAGGGTAGATGCACCATTCAGAGGAGTACCTCCTATTTTTTAGTAGAGGACACATGGCAAAGTTTATGCATTGACACAACAAGACACCCCTCCTGATCACACAGTTATAGAAAGTACATTTTTGTTGTTTCATACTTGGGTCAGTGTTGTTTGATTTGGGTGCAACACAATTTTTTATTTCATCTTCAATTATTCATGACTTAAGCATGGAAATAGAACCATTAGACTCAACATTGCAAGTTGAGTTGCCTATAGGGATGAGCATTAGCTCCAGCAGAGTGTGTCGAAATTGTGATATTGACATGGTAGGTCATAAGGTGAGGTTTGATCTGGTGGTAATGGACATTACTCCTTATGATGTGATCATGGGCATGGATTTCCTATCTGAGTACCGTGCCATTATTGATTGTAGTCGAAGGAGCATTAACCTCGTCTTACCTAGTGGAGTCCATTTTTATTTCTCTACCACAAAGGATTATGGCTACCCACAAGTTCATGTTGGTTACAAACACTAGAAAGACTATGGTGGGTGGATGGCGAGCATGGTGGGTTGTGATGAGGTTGATGCTAGCATTGAATCCATGCCAATAGTAAGGGAGTTTGTAGATGTTTTCCCTAATGAGTTATTAGGATTACCTCCAAGGAGGGAGGTTGACTTCGCTATTGAGCTTTTACCTGGCGTTTCTCTAATTTCAATAGCTCCACATTGCATGGCACATGTTGAATTATAGGAGCTAAAGGTGCAGTTGGAGGAGTTGTAAGGCAAAGGTTTCATTCGCCCTAGCACGTCACCATGGGGATCTCCAGTGTTGTTTGTAAGGAAGAAGGATGACACATTGCAACTATGTATTGACTACCGAAAATTAAATAGGGTGACGATCAAGAACAAATACCCATTGCCGAGGATTGACGACTTGTTTGATCAACTGGGGAATCTAGGTGGTTTTCTAGGATTGACTTGCGATCTGGATACCATCAGCTACAGGTGAGGGACGAGGATGTCCCTAAAACGGTATTCAGGACTCAATATGGTCACTTTGAGTTTGTTGTGATGCCTTTTGGGTTGACGAATGCTCCAGTAGCTTTTATGAGCTTAATGAATAGAATCTTCCTCTCTTATTTGGATCAATTCATTGTCGTGTTTGTGAATGACATGTTGATCTACTCAAGGTCTAAAAAGGAGCATGAACAACACTTGTCTATTGTGTTGCAATTGTTGAGGGAACACCAGCCATATGTGAAACTTAGCAAGTGTGAGTTTTGGGAAACCAAGGTAAATTTCCTAGGGCATGTGGTTTCTAGTGATGGGATTTCAGTCGACTCGTCAAAAGTAGAAGTTATGCTAAGTTGGGAAAGACTAAGGAACATAACTGAGATCAGGAGTTTTCTTAGGCTTGTAGGTTATTTCAGGAGGTTTGTGAAGGACTTCTCACGCATTGCAGCATCCATGACAAGGCTTACGAAATAGGGTGTGGTATTTGAATGGGATGATTCATGTGAGCAGTCATTTCAGGAGCTAAAGAAATGGTTAACCTCCGCACCTGTGCTCATCATTCCTGAGCGAGGTGTGGGTTATGTTGTGTACTGTGATGCCTCACATTTAGGACTAGGATGTGTCCTGATGTAAGAAGGAAGAGTAGTGGCGTATGGTTCTCATCAATTCAAACCAAATGAGAAGAAATATCCTACTCATGACTTGGAGCTGGCAGCAGTGGTGTTTGCCTTGAAACTTTGGAAGCATTATTTGTATGGTAAAAGGTTTGATGTCTTCACAAACCATAAAAGCTTAAAGTACATCTTCACTTAGAAGGATTTAAATATGAGGCAGATTAGATGGGTTGAATACTTGGAGAACTTTGATTTCACACTTCAGTATCACCTAGGAAAGGCAAACGTTGCTGCAAATGCACTACGTAGAAAGTCTGGATGTTTGATGGCTGGACTTCAAGGTTTCAAATGGAAGGTGTGTGAGTCATTGACCGAGTATGACTTGCATATCGATTCATTTGAAAGTGGTGCATTTTTGTGCCAAATGATTGCTCAACCTTCTATAATACAAGAAGTCTTGCAGGCATAGAAGGATGATGAAGAGGCTAAAAGTATTAGAGCCCGAATAGAAGAAGGGGAGAGTGTTGAGCAATGGATCGTGGACTCTTTTGGGGGGGTACAATATTTGAGTAGGCTGATGGTTCCTTCAGTTGAAGAGGTGAAGAGAGGATTGCTGAGTAAGGCACATCGGTCTAAATTTTCGATACATCCCGACAGTACAAAGATGTATCATGACCTTAGGAGACACTTTTGGTGGAAGGGCATGAAGAAGGACATTGCTGAATTTGTTGCTCAATGTTTGACCTATCAATAGGTTAAAGAAAAACATCAGAAGCCTGCAGGGTTACTACAGCCATTACCAGTGGTGGAATGGAAATGGGAGCACATTACCATGATTTTTGTGGTAGGTCTTTAGCGTAGTAAGCAAGGTTGGAATAGCATGTGGGTGATTGTACATAGACTGACCAAGTTAGTGCACTTCTGCCACTGAAGGTTACTGATTCACTCGAGACATTGAGTCAGTTGTACGTACGTGAGGTGGTAAGGTTGCATGGGGTACCTATATCGATTGTGTCAGATAGAGATTCAAGGTTTACTTCTCAGTTCTGGAAGAGTTTACAGCAAGCGATGGGCACAAGGTTGACTTTTAGCTTTGCATTTCATCCCTAAACAAATGGGCAGTCTGAGAGAGTGATTCAGGTGCTTGAAGATATGTTGAGAGCTTGTGTGCTAGACTTCCAAGAAAAGTGAGCCGAATATTTATCTTTGGTGGAATTCTCGTACAACAACAATTTCCAATCTAGCATAGAGATGGCACCATTTGAGGCACTATATGATAGGCTGTGCCGATCCCTAGTTTGTTGGGCAGAGGTTGGTGAGACATCATTATTAGGCCCTGAGATAGTCAGAGAAACCACAGAAAAGGTAAAGCAAATCAGGCAGCCGCTGTTGACAGCTCATAGTAGGATCAAGAGCTATGCTGGCCGAAGGAGGCAACCTTTGGAGTTTGAGAAAGGAGATTATGTGTTCCTAAAGGCTCGGCCAAGACTAGGAGTGATGTGTTTTGTTAAACATGGGAAGTTATCTCCTCGATTTATTGGACTATTTGAGATTCTATAGCGTGTTGGCGAAGTCGCTTATCAGTTGGCCTTGCCTCCACAATTATCGTTGATTTAGAATATTTTTCATGTGTCGATGCTGTAGAAATATGAGTGAGACCCTTCTCATGTTCTTGATTGGACAAATCTTGCCATTCAAGAGGATGTCTCATATGAGGAGAAACCGATACGGGTGGTTGACTGAAGAGAACAAGTGTTGTGTCAAAGAGTGATACCACTTGTAAAGGTGATATGGCAACATCATGGGACAAAAGAAGCCACGTGGGAGCTGGAGTCAAAAGTTTAGCAAAAATACCCAGAACTATTTGAGGACTTAGGTATTTATTTAATTTTGAGGATGAAATTTCTTTAAGTGGGGGAGTGTTGTCACATCCATGTCCTAAAGAGTAGATTAAAATGTGAATTGGCACACTAATCTTCACAAATACGGTGAAACAACATAAATAGAGAAAATTGTATAAAATTTCAAGTAATTAAAAAGTAAAAATCAAGAACATTGAAAATTAATGATGAAAGGTCATTCATTATACTATGCTCGGAGAGAGCTTTCCAATGACACTAAGAACACATGAAACAGAGATCGGGAACAAAAGATCAAAGAGTTTTACCACTGTTGTGGAGGGGGTCCAAATTGATAATGGCACCACCTCTAGTGAGCGTGACCTGAAGAGCGACGTGGGAACGACTTTACACGTGGGAGTGGAACTCACTGCGTGGAGCTCTACTCCCACGCGTCTAAAATCAAGAAAGGAGGAAAGCTAGCAAACCCCCTTTCACTCCTCCATTCCCAGTAGCCCTCCCGTTCCCCATTTCCCCAGTTCTCCCCCTCTTCCAATCAAGCCCCACAGGCATTGGAACCTGGCGGTTCATGTTACTCTAGCAGAATGAAACCACCACGCCTACAACCGTCCCCTCTCTCTGCCGGATCTCTGATCCATCGACGACATCTTACACCGATGGAGGTCATGGGTAAGTCCTCTCTTCCACTCTCCTTCTCCCCTTATTCCTTTCTCCATTTCTCTTCCACGCCTGTAACCTTTTTTCCAACAAACTGGGATGATGAGAAACCCATTGGAGTCAGGGAATACAATGAGAGGAACGACATTGGATCGAAAATCCAAACTATTTAGAATGTTCATTGAGTGTTTTTGAGTGAAACCCCTTTTGTTTCATAAAAATCCGTCAAGAAATGGCACAACAATCCTCAAAAACCAACAACTAGGGTAATTTCAAAAACCATTGAAAAACCCGGCAAAAAAGAAGAAGATAGTTTTAGTAGAAATCGAGAGGGTAAAACACTAGAAAACAAAAATTTAGCAAATTCTAAACATTCTCATGAAAAATTGCTAAAAAATGAGGTCCTTGTGTCATTGGCAATGATAGGAATCTTGTCACCTTCTTTGGCGATGGCGACATTTTTCGGCATCCCTAAAAAAATGTGAAAAATGGAAATTTTTTCGATATGGGCAAATCACACTCGATCTTTTCATCTATGAAGACGGATCATTGATCGGGAATTGATTGGTCCATGAAATTGTGATCGAAAGCTTGTTTGTGCATAAGGAAAAATTGAGATCTTAACATCCGACTGTTAAAAATGTGATCGAAAGGTAAATCTGGGTAAAATGTAACTCCAATTAACTACCAGTAATGAATTATCACAAAAATGACTAACCAATTATGGACAAATTGATGAGAGATCCTATCTGACCATCCAATGCTTGATCAGGGAATATCAAAGGTTAGGAAAGGAGTTCAGACCATAAATCATGGCTAAAAGCATTGAATTATGGAATAACTTACCTAAATGTTGGAAATTGAAACTTCTAAATGAACGCACTCGATCTAGACCATCGATGTAAGACCAATGGTGCTGATCTAATTGGATAGCGACCAATTGGTGTGCAAATCCTTGATCTAGATATATGAGGTTAGATCAAGAACATTGTGAATAAAGAGCTAAAAGTGATTATAGGAAATTGCATGGAATTCTGAAATTTACTTAGAACTTGTATTCGTTGCAGAGATTTGAGCGTAGTGTGAATGACGTTGGCAGGTGAATTTTGAGTTGTACTTTGAGAGCAGGTAAGGACCCTAAACCCTTCGACTCCTCAAATTCTTGTTGATTTATTCTCTTGAAATTAACATTATAAAAGTGTAAAATGAATATGTTATCACCTTGGTTGAATGGAAGATAGAAATTGTAATTACTTATTTAAATTGTCATGTAATAGTCTGATTTACTATGCTTAACTATTATGATGGGGCAAACTGTTATACAATGGTCAATCCCAAGATAGTAAGCCCTGAGGGCCGCCCGGTAAGCTATGATGACGCCTTCTAAGATGGTAAACCCTGAGGAAAAGGGCTACTTAGTTGATTGCAACTAAGGTGAATTCGCCTAAGATGGTAAATCTTGAGGAACGAACTATCAGGTATTGAGCCTCTCAAGATGGTAAACCCTGAGGGAAAGGGTTGCCTATTTCCTTAGAATCATGGTGGAGCCACCCAAGATGGTAAACCCTGAGGGACAAGCTGTCAAGTATTAAGCCTCCCAAGATGGTAAATCCTGAGAGAAAGGGCTACCTAGTCTTTTAGGATCAGGATGGAGCCACCCAAGGTGGTATACCCTGAGGGATGAGCTAGCAAATTTGAAACACCCAAGATGTAAACCCTAAGGGAAAGGGCTACCTGGTTGATTTCAACTAAGGTGGAGCCACCCAAGATGGTAAATCCTAAGGTAACCTGACTTTGGCTCTGCCCAAGATGGTAAACCTTGAGGGTCTGGTTGCCTTGTTGATGATACTCATAGTGGGCCGCCCAAGATGATAAACCTTGAGGGAGATGAGTACTGGATCATGGCAGTAATGTCATGCCTGTTTAATACTTCTAAAGAAACCATTAAATGAGTATGCAACTTTGTTGAATGTTATGCTTATGGTTTGCATTTTAACTTTAGAATGAAGTCCATAACTTAGTTACTCATCTATTGAATGTTCTGTGGTTGGACATGAATGGGGAATTGTTATGGGGTGTGCTTGTTTGCATGCTATGACTATTGCATCATATCTTCATCATCATCATCATCAAGACCTTATCCTAATTAGGGGTTGGCCACATGAATCTTATTCCTCCATTCCACCATATTAAATACCATGGCTTCATTTAGTCCCAAAGTTTTTAAATTTTTCCTCATCAATTCTATCCATGTTCTTTTGAGCCTTTCCCTTGCCCTTTAAGAACCTTCTGCTTGTATTGCCTCACTCCTTCTAACCAGTGCTGTTGTTGGTCTCGTTTGAACATGTCCAAACCATCTAAGTCTAGAAACCCTCATCTTGTTACCTATATATTGCGTCATATCTGAATTTGGAATAAACTGCAATTCTGTTCTAATACTCATAGGCCTTACTTGACAGTACATGCTAACTACTTTGTAGATGATCAGTTAAAATGAAAATGAATGCTTTAGTGTTGGGTTTGAATGTGCTTTTGAGTGTAGCTCAATAAGTGTGACGACCCGGGTTTTCTCATGCATTTTTAAATGAAAAATCTAAATTCCTAAGGCCCCCTATTAAAAAAACAATGCAGTGCAGCAAAAAAATCTTTTATTTGAAATTCGATTTGAAAACCCCGAGTGTCATTTGCTTTCACAACAACCAAAGTAGTTTTTGAAAAGCTTTAGAAATCATAAGTGTTTTTCCCCAGATCTATCCAATCACAGCACATAGCCCAACTATAATTAAATACAAATACATGTCCAAAGGGTTGAGAATTTACTTACAAGTATAATTGTTTCCTTTTTTTTTATTCACTTACTCGTAGCACTAACATAGATGTCCTCTACTCATGGATGGAATCATCTTGAAAAACGTTAAGGATAGGGTGAGTATATACTATACTCAGTAGGAGTCTATCACTACTAGTTTTATAATGCATGAGATGTTTTAAAATCATATGCTCTTTCAAAACATGTGCAAGTCTGAATACTCAAGTTCAATATTGATATTAAAATCCATTGTCAAACTGAAATACTAACAACTTAAAGGATCATAAGATGCTTCATTGAATCCAACTCATGGATATCTATCATGGTATGGTCGACCAACCTCATATCATGCCATATGCAATGCAAATAAGTCCATGAAACCATAGGGTCTCACTATGCCCACGACCTCACCGTCGTGTGGTCCCCGGGTACCTAGGGACACAGGATCATATACCTCCACGGGGCATATGACACTTCGACCTAGTGTCGTGACACCAGTGGTAGCCCCCTGTACCACATGCAGTCTAAGCAGGGACATGCCCTTTTTGGGCGTGGTACCCATCCACCTAATAGTGGTAGAGGCTGGGTGGCCAACTCAAACCCCTTGGCATAGCACCCACGAGCTTACTAGCCCAAATCATGTACGATCAAATAAGCCAAAAACCTCTTTTCAAAACCTATTCTCTTTGGGTCCCTCACAATTTCCTAGCCCTCAGCACTTTAGCGTCTTTTGGCAACCCTCAAGGACATGCAATCTTTGCAAGAACTTAATGCTCATAGATCATGCAATGTATGGAATAGTTTGCAAAACATATCTATGCATAATGTATATACAAAACATGTCTATGCATAAAGCATTTGTCACATGCATGCTAAACAAGTCATATACTTAAATCATGTATTTGAAAACAATCATGGCTCTTTTTAAAAGTCTAGTAGCGATAGAGCACCTACCTGGCTAGGTCGCGTTAACCCCTTTGTCTTCGTACGCTCCTGAACATGGTTTGGGGAATCAAGGTTAGTTTGGCCCATCTTTTATGGGTTTTAGAGTAGTTGGTCTTATCACTTAGGCATTAAGGGTCCATCCCTATGCCTATGGGTGTCCTAAGGTCCTAATTGGGCCTTGCTATCCTCAATTTTCCAAAGGTCTAGCGGCCACGCGCCACCATCCTATTCTAAGGTTTATGCCCACTTTTTATTGGGCCTTGATCAGGGATTTTATAATTTGAGTGTGTCCGCGTTGTCGACACAGACACAACGCCTTTTGTGGCGCCTCAATCGGAGCTCTAGATCTCAAGTTATAAGCGTTTTAGTGTCACACGTACATAAGGGTCTCAAGAGTGAAATGACGGAATGCTAGGGCGCTATTCGTCAGCGGCATGCACCCGCCTTTTCTAAAGGAGCGGAAAATCCCAACTTCTAGCGCCTTGCGTCTGTGGTGTGCACCTCAGCGGGCGCGTCTGCAGACGCGCCGGGGTTTGCCCGTCTCTCTCTTTTGCGGGCATGTCCCCGAACGCGCCCGTTGGTTTTTCTCAGATGCGATCGACGCGTCACGTTCTGACTGGAACGTTTCATCGTCTGGGGGACCGAGGCATCCTCAGGACACCCTGGTTTGACCCTATCGAACCAGTGCGGCCCAGGGAATGTCCCTGGGTCCTTGGTGGCTCTCTAGGGCTCCATTTTGCATGGTTTTTCATGCAAAAACATAGGGAAATTGATCTTAGAACTACTGTGAAGATGGGTTTTGAGGGATCTTGGGCATACCTGGCTCATTGCTGGGTTTTTCTCCTTGTTTTCCCCTCTAGGTTGCTTCTCCTCAAAGGGTTTTCTTCAAGCTTTTGGGTTGCCATTAGAGGCACTCAAGAGCTCTATTTATAGAGCTATAAGAGGGTTTTGGAGGGGGCTCTCACCGCCTTTGAATGGCGGTGGAGAAACCTCCAGAATGGTGGTGATTTCTCCTCCAATCACCGCTGTTCTAGAACCCTCTAGGAGGTTGAAGATGAAAGGTGCCCGTATCAAAATTGGCCCCTGTGTTTTGCAGGCTAAATCCATTTTTTTGTAAAATTTACATTTTTGCCCCTGAACTTCAAAGGGCCATAACTTGCTCATTTTAACTCCGTTTTAAGTGATTTTAGTCTTTTTGGATTCCTTTTTTCAAGATGCACCTAATGATACCATTTTCAGGACCAATTTTCTGGGTTCAGTCAATGTGAATAGTGAAATGACTAAAATGCCCTTATCTTCAAAAACTGAACTTTTCATTGCTATCTTGGGGTTTTAATATTACAAAATTGGATTCATTACAATAAAAATGGTGGGATATGCATGGGTTTATTTCTTTTCCCTTACTAGGCTTCGCAACACACCTTATTGTTTTGTAGGTACTAGTCAAGCTAAGAAGAGGAAGGTGGTTGAATGAAATGAAGAAAGCCTAATTAGAGATGCAAAATTTTGTATTGTATATGTGTGTGTGTGTGTGTGTGTGTGTGTGTGTGTGTGTGTGTGTGTGTGTGTGCTAACACCAAGTATGAGTTATATCTCATTTTTGACAATTAGCCTTATGCATCCTATATGTTTTATTTTGATAATGCATGTATAAGACTCACTTGAACTCCTAGTTATTAAGCAAGTGTTAATGATGTATTGTGATGAGTAGTATGGAGACTAAGTCTCCTTTAAGATTTTATAACTGACATATTGTTTATCAGGTAAATTGCATTGCATGCGCTAAATGCATAAGTCCAAAAAATAGGGGAGACTCTACCAAAATTTTGGTAGAACTCAATAATTAAAAGAGAAGAAAATTTTATTAGTTATACGCATAAGCACATATGATAAGAGCACTTAGCTCTCTCAATACTTCTGCTGTAATATACATTATTAAAGAGAGAGAGAGAGAGAGAGAGAGAGAGAGAGAGAGAGAGAGAGAAGCAAGGCAACATAGGCCTTGCTTAGCCCAATCACTATGCTTGATTATGTTAAACTGCAACCTCGAGGATTGGGGTCGTGACATAGTAAGAGGCCAGATAATCATGAAATAGTTCCATATTAGCTCTTTGATCATGTGTAAGCTTGTATTATAGAGATGGAATACTATGTAATATTTGATATATGTAATAAAAGGATGATAAATGAAAGTTATCCAAAAAATTCTTGATTTGCTCAATCTTGTCCAAAATTTGGGTTCGATATGATAGTAAGAGGCCAGATAATCATGAAATAGTTGCATATTAGATCTTTGATCATGTGTAAGCTTGCATTATAGAGATGGAATACTATGTAATATTTGATATGTGTAATAAAAGGATGATAAATGGAAGTTATCTGAAAAATTCTTAATTTGCTTGTTCTTTTATATATATATATATTATGTGTGTACAAAGTGCGTGATTGAATGCTAAATTATATGAAAAATAGGTACCCTTCTTAGTAAGGGTTTTAAAGTGAGATAAAAAAATTACTTTAAAAATAGTTTTTAAGTCAAATTTTCATTTCTAACTTTAAAAATAGTTTTTAAAGTCATTTTTTATTTCTAACTTTAAAAACTATTTTTAAAGTGGTTTTATATTCTGACATTAAAAACATTTTTTTAAGTCATTTTTGTGTCTATCGTTTATAGGAGTTCTCTTTGTGAATCGATGTCACACCCCCTTGGAGAGCTCCTATGTAACTCCATATTTAGCTCTTCTTTTAGGTTAGAATGAAGTATCCCTCTCTCTCCTTGGGTATCATCATTTGGATCTAGTTGATGCTTATGTTTTTTTTTTTTTTAATATTTGAGTAAGGGCATTGATGTGTGGTTAGGGTTTTGTGTCTTAATTTTTCATTTTTGCTTTGCATTTGCATTTATAACCCTATATTCAGCTTTTCTTTTTGGATCCCAGGAGGAAGTATCCCTTCATTTGGATCTTTTAGTTTCGATTGTTTTTTTGTTTTTGTTTCCATTTTCTAACTAAGCTTATCATTTTGATTAAGAGTTTTAATGTATTTAGTTTTGGTATCTAGTTCTTTGTTTATTAGGGCCTTACAATCCTATCATCTTCCTTGTTCTAAGTTTCCTTTCATTTCTTGTGTTCTTTCAATTCAATGACCATCTTATGATAATTTAGCTTGAGTGTTTTTTTCCTTTTTTCTATTTAAGAAGAGTTACTCCAAAGCAAATCTTAATAAAATAAGAAGGAAATGGTCTGAGTATGTAATAAGTTTCAATAAAAATAACTGGAGTAATTATATCAATCTAAATTACCTTATTCACTAATAAAATATTCTTTTTATTAATATGCATGTTTTGTTCTAGTTTTCAATATTTTCATTGAAGTATATATATGTTTTATGGGATGAATGAGGAGAACTTGGAGTGTGGATGTAAATGAGTATGTGTGTATGGACTTGTACTTGTAAATGAAGTGAATAAAGTGAATGCATTGTGGTTTCTTTTATCAAGTCTTTTCAAGATAGCTATGGATTAATGATGAATTTAGATGTTTTATATCCAATGTTAAAGTGAATGTATATTTCTTTTTTATGTGTTCAAAGATTGTAAGAATAATGTAGCAAGTGGTACATTAAATGTTTGTAAAAATGCAAGCAGTGAAAGCAATGTAAATAAAAGAAAAAACATGAACTTTTACGTAGGGGTTTTGGAATTCTGACTTTAACAGTTACTTTTAAAGTTGGAATTTTGAACCGACCTTAAAAGTTTCATGAATTTTAAGAACTTTTAAACTCAAAATTCAAAAACTAACTTTTAAAAGTTCTTTTAAAGTTGAAATTCTGAACTGACTTTAAAACTTAGTTGTTAAAATCAAAATTGTAGAAACTGACTTTTAAAAGTTACTCTTAAAGTTGGAATTCTGGAACGACTTTAAAACTTCCATGAATTCTCAAAATTTAAAAAACGGACTTTAAAAGTGACCTTTAAAGTTAAAATTCTAGATCCAACTTTAAAAGTTTTAGATTTTTAAAGTCAAAATTCTAGAAACCAACTTTAAAAGTTCCTAGAATTCTAACTTTAGCAATTCATAATTCTTTTGAAATTCCTAAATTTTAAAGTTGGTTGCATAACTAACATTAGAATTTTGACTTTTAAAGTCTATTTTCTTTCAATTGATTTTAAAAGTCTCTTGTGTAGTAGTGGCATCTCCTAAAGTACGATTGCTGGAGGTTTGAGCCACCGCTTTCCCCTTCGACTGTACACTAGAGAGGCATCACTTCATCACCCTGTAATGTCTATAATCTCTCTCTCTCTCTCTCTCTCTCTCTCTCTCTCTCTTCAATGTCCACTTTTTCTTTTTATTTTTTTCACTTTTTCATGGATTGAGATGTTCATATAATTTAAACGCAATCAGATATCCTTGTTACCAAACTCATCGATATTGGAATCTTTAAGGCCTTTATTTATGGCCTTTTTGTGCTTGCCCAATGGATGGTGTAAAACAGAATAACCCTCCTATGATTCATTGGGCAAGCATAAGGAAGACTGAAATAGAAGCCCTAGAGATTCCTAATAGTTGTGAGTTTGGTGCTAAGGACATGTGATTGTGGATGAATCATATAATCATTTCGAATCCATGAGAAAAATGTAAAATTAGGGCCATACTTCATTTTTCTTCATTACAATCCATAGAAAGGGTTGTATGCCAAAAAATCTTAGTCTTCTCTCTCTCTCTCACTCACTCTCTAAATCTCTAGCAATTATATGATGCACTAGTAACTCATAGCCATCCCTAAAATTGAAAAACAGGCCTATTGTTTCATGTTTTTTCTATGATCCAAGATGTTCATTTCATTCGTCCTATCTAAGATGACCTAGGTATCAAATCTCAAGTCAGTTGGACATATCTAGGACGTCTAATTTTAGAGCTTTTGAAACAAAAAAATAGATGATGTAACACAGCAAACCTCCAAAACGTAGAATACCATCTATTTTTTGGCATCAAATACTCCCAAAATGGAGAACCTAGACACATTCAATTGACACGTGATTTTGTAACTAGGCCATTTGAGATGGGACAAATTAGGTGGACGTCTTAGATCGCTGAAGAAACATGAAAAAGAAGGCCCGCTTTTCATTTTTAAAAAATGCTTAAGATACATCCTTGATATAAAAGGTTGTATTATATAATTACTCCTCTCTCTCTCTCTCTCTCTCTCTCTCTCTCTCTCTCTCTCTCTCTATATATATATATATATATAATGCAAATATGGCATTGTTTTGCATTAAAAAAAAAAGCATGTTGATCCCACTTTCATATTTTCTTAGTGATCCAAACTAGTCATCTAATCCGGCATGTCTCATATAGCCAAGTACTGAACATCTCTTCTATTAAATATCTATAAGACCTTATTTTCATGGACCTTTTTGGTTGTAAAATACATGGTTTTGAGCTTATTTTGTGTTACACTGTATTAATTTTACAACCACATAAAGGTCCAGGATAGTTGATGTACCAAACATCTCTTCCAAAAATTAGGCCGACTACTATTCTCTTAACCATGTTTCCGTTTCCGTTTCCGTTCTGGTTCCCATTCCCCTTTCCCTTAAAAATGTTTTTTTTTTTTTTTTTTGGTTGGTTATAATCGAAGAACATGGATCATCCAAGTGAAGCAACGTATATGGTTAAGAAGATCCATCAAAGGAAGCAACGTATATGGTTAAGAAAAAATGGATTTATTATCAGTCAGTCTTATAATTAATACGGAACAACTTTGACTACGTAGACCGAAGGAAAAAATAGTCCCCCAAGGGGGCATGCATGATGGTCTTTTCTTTACGTAATTGAATATGCTCAATCGGTTAGATTTAATATATTTTCCGACATCTTCAAATAAACACAACTGCTTATGGCGATAACCAGTTGGCTTATTAATTACACATGATCCCATTAAAATCGATTAATTTAGAAAAGGAATTGATAGGAAGCCTCGTTCTCCTTCAAATGGACGGAACACTCAAGAGACACCCGTACTTTACCTAGCTATATAGTTATAGTCTTGCATTCGTTGTGTTGTGTGCGAGAGAGGGAGAGCATGTATTTTCTCTTGTAGTAAACGAATGAGCACTTCACAAAATGCGACCAAATACATCCGTCCTGTACCATGCCACAATTGTCCAAGAAACATAAATGTCGCCGACAGTTTACTTGCCCACTTGTTCGTAGAGCCAGGTGCATGGTGTCAAAGTTCCAACTCGGGAGCCAAAGTCCAGCGCTTCTGATGAGACAACCATACACCTGTCCTCTTTATTCTTGTCCTGGTGCTCGAGTTTGGAACAGATAAGAAAAAAACAATTCAAAGTCCGGCGTAAATCGGTGAGGACAACATTCAACTATTTCAGCAAACATACCTCAAAACCTTAAAAAAGAATTTGGTAAAAAATATATTTTCTTGATTTGAGCTTTAACTATTAGCGTGCGTTTAGAAAACTTATTTTTATTTTTATTGTATTTTTTATTTTGAAAATAAAAATTAATTTAGTGTTAAATAGAAAGAATACAATAAAAATAATTTGATAAACACACATAATTTGCATTATTATCTAAATTTACAAATAGTATTTGATAAGTTGACAAATTATTTGTCGATATGAGCTTTTTTCTCTATCTATTGACACATACAACCCCAACATCAAACTCTGGTCACCCAGTGAAAGACTTCACTTTGCGCCACTATGAAATTTGAGTTTTACAGAGTAAATTTATTTTAATTTCTTAAAAATTTCTTTTAAATTAAAAAATATAAGAACTTTTGAAGTGTTGGGGAAAAATTGGGTCATCAAACTGTAAAATTTTTTTCCATAATTTGAAAATTTTTGTGACTATGGATAAGTCAAAAGCACCATAATGCATCACATATCCAATGAGAGTTTGGTTTATTATAATTTTATCAGAGTATAAGTGGTTGGCCGACACAAGACTTCATATTTACTATGCTGAAAGTAAATTTGAAGCTCAGCTTTTAATTGAAACTAAAATTTCAAGTTTACTAAGATTTCATATAACGGAGAGGAACGACACGGCCTCTGTTGTTATGCTCAACAATAGAATTCTTTATTTCCTTACCGTATCCATTTATTTCGCTTACAAGGTTGAAGAATGACCACGACCTTTTGAATTCGAAGTTCAAGTCGTTTTGCCTCTCAGATTGGAAAGTAATAAATAATAGAAATAAAAGTTTATGCTATAATATCGCAATTTGTACATCATGCTACTAACTTTCTTCAAAGTTTATGTTATAATATTGCAATTTGTACATCATGTTACTAACTTTATTCCTAATCATTCATTTGCAACTTGCAAGCTCTTGGTCAGTTATTGTTAGCGACATTAAATGAGATTGTGGGCTACAGAAACTCAAGGCGAGGCCCCAAATGTCAATGGTTAAGAATAACCAATAGTGAGACCACGCACATAACGGAATGTGCGGACAAGAACTCAAGATGAACCCATTGGCAAAGCTTACGTAATCCGGTTCATGTGATTATGCCCGATCATATCTTACTAATACTGCTGTGGGGCCTTAAGTTGCTTAGTAACCTTTAATTAGAAACTAATTAGCAAAACAAATTGGAGTTCTTGAAGATTTTGAAGTTAAACCATCATCATGATGATGATTAACATCTTGTTAATGAGACGGTTAGGTTGCCGTTGGCAGCCATTCTCTAATTTTCAAATTCTGGAACTTGAGAA
Source organism: Warburgia ugandensis (assembly GCA_035236585.1). Taxonomy (NCBI): domain Eukaryota; kingdom Viridiplantae; phylum Streptophyta; class Magnoliopsida; order Canellales; family Canellaceae; genus Warburgia; species Warburgia ugandensis. The sequence continues at coordinate 45,193,565 of CP141134.1, forward strand.
TCAAACTCCACTTGTTTGATGTTAAATCAAGGTTTCAAACGGCTTGAGAATCAGACTCGTAGAGACAATTTGTCAGGTCAAATATCCTGTAGCGATCTCTACTACAGCGCTTGATTAGTCAAGCTGCAGCTCTTGCTTTCTTGTAAAAGGTCGAAACTACTTGTAAATACTAGAATCCTAAGAGGAAAACCATCATGGTGCGAGACCACGTTAAATTTCCGATCCACTGCTTCACTTTTACATAAGGGATACATCTTTGGTTAATCAGAATCGTCAGATCCTTTCGTCTAACTTTTCCAAAGATTTTGTATGTCACGTCTACCAAATATCACAATAGTTGCACAAATCTGGCAACCAAAATACTTAGTAGTACAATTCCCAAGAAAAAGAAAAAGTAATTGAAATTTGCACTGTTGCTATACTGATTTCTAATTTCCCAATCATACATTTCCAGTTATCAAGTAACATTTGTTTTATCATATGCTAGGATCACCCTATTGCTCCATTTGGACTACTAGACATCCAATGATCTAAAGTCTAAGAAATCAGATGAACATGGCCATATCCTTCTAGTGCAGTGGCGCAAGAAGTCACTCACCAGTGAGACCTGGGTTGGAGACTGGATGGGAGTCTGTTTAACTTTTAATATAACAGAACCATAAGTAGGGTCCTTCTTTCAAAATTGAGGCGCTTCACCAACTTACTATAGAACTCCAGAAAAATTACAAGAGGAACGGATATTCCCAATAGTCAAACTCTAACTGTCATCCCCAAAGAAATTTAAGTGATGGTGTCACTTGTCTTCGAGAGCCATGCACTCAATTTGGGAAAGACATTACTATCTATACAAGCCCCATATGAAAGAGTTGAGAATTTGTGTCATTGTCAAACTCTCCCCATAAATCACAAACCAATTTAATTATAAGGACTTAAATTGCGTCATTGACTAGTTCCTTCTAGGAAACAACATTTTCCACAGCGTCCAACCAAAAATTCGAAGTGTTTGAGTGAATGAGAACTTAGCCAATACAAATATTCATCACAAAGCGCGCTTGGAGTTAATGATTTGGAATGACCATAGACTTGAATTTTTAGGGTGATTCAGAAAAAATTATTGCCCAAGAATATTAATGTGTGAAGATATTCCCGCAGCAACTTCTTTTCAATTTTTTGAAATGGTGCACAAAATTCTTAACAAGCAATTTATTCAATAACATGCTGCTCTTATTTTATGTCGTTCAACACTAGCAGGTGGCTAGTGTACGTGGGCCTTGATTGAGTGAAATGTCGTTTGACCTAATCACTTCAAATAATATATATTTAATGGACCTTTTTGCCTTAAATTTTTTTAAGCTACCAATTAAACGGTCAAGATTAACCTAAAATTAATTCAAGATAAAAAATGCCTCAAATGGAATTGTTTGCAAGCAGGTCGCCGGTGCACAGCCACGTGCCAAGTGGTGGAAAATTTTTAGGGTGTTGGAGTCGCCACCTATGTATCTTTTAGTTCAAATGGGTGTCTGAACAGGGTGTGTGAGATTCTGCATGGAAGAGGTCTGTGTGGGTTATGTAACACCCACGTAATTAGTCCTTAACTGTCACTGAAGACTTATTTTCTTAAGGCTTGCTCGAAGAATTAGTAGCTTAGTGAGGCTGGGTTCTCTAATATGATAATATATAATGCAAGATGTTGGCAGGAAACATACATAAAGAAGGAAAAAAAATTGGGTAGTTTAGTGGCTCTTTAGCTTGTCAACTCCAATCCTTATCCAGGCTTATCCCTAAGGAAAAAGGAAAAATGCAAGGATGCTTACATGAAACGTAAATGGAGAAGGATAAAATGTAGAAAGCCTAAGTGGGTTTTTTTTTTTTTTTTTTTTTTTTTTTTTTTTTTTTTTTTTTTTTTACCTATTAGGCTCTGGTCCTTAAACAGGTACTTTTGTAAGAAAGGAGAAAAATATGCAAGTATACTCATAGAATTTAAATAAAGAAAGATAAACTATCAGCTGTTATAGGCAATTCATAGAGAAAGGGAAAAAAATGCAAGGATGCTTAATGTATACACACACACTAGTATGCTACATAATTGCAAATACACACACATATGATTCTAATTTGGTCCTATGCATTGCAGGTCAATCAGATCAAATTGGATGATCCAGATATATGGATTAGATAAGATGAGGAAGCTTTCAGGAAAAAGAGGAATTTGAAGATCATCAGGAAATCATGATAGATAAGGAAGAAGAAGAGGAGTTGAATCAAAATCAAACTTCTCTAGAAGATCTATAAAAAGAGAAGAAATATGAAGAATAAGAAGTTTTGGCAAGGTTGGGCTGTTGGTAGATCTCTCCTACTTCTCCACCCCCCCCCCTCTTTTTCCTTCTCCACGTTCTTCCCCTCTCCTCTTCACTTTCTTTCCCGACCTCTCTCTCTCTCTCTCTCTCTCTCTCTCTCTCTCTCTCTCTCTCTCTCTCTCTCTCTCTCTCTCTCTCTCTCTCTCTCTCTCTCTCTCTCTCTCTCTCTCTCTCTCTCTCTCTCTCTCTCTCTCTCTTGTCCTCTCTTCTACTGACCCATCACTTCTGTCTGTCAAGGCTGAACTACCCTCCTCTAGCTGTCAGGGCTCCTTCTTCTCTGTCACCGGCAAGCACCTGTCAGATTCTCCTCCTGCTCCCTCTCATTCTTGATCTCCCCATCTCTATCATCTCTTTCCAGCTTACCTCCCTCCCTTTGTTTCTCCTGCATTGCATTGCTCAGGCCACCTCTCCTCCACCCTATTCTCCTCATCTCTGTGTCCGCCTGGTAGAACAGTCAACTGGCATCTCACTTGCATTGGCCTTACACCTTCACCAGACCCATCACTGCTCCTCACCTCTTTGTCAAGTCAGACAGCTCTACCCAGCTTACCAGGTCACTCCAATGCCCTTCTCTTCCCCTTTCCTCAATTCCTCTGTCATTCACCGCTCTACCCAAAGGAGGAAACCTTCTATTGTCCTCTTCCTTCTCCTCTTCTTCCCTCCATCTCCTCTCTTCTGCCCCCTCCCCACTGTCTTCTTCCCTTCTCCTCTAGCAGTTTCTTTTTTCTAATTGAAATTCTCATTTTTTGTTAATTTCATTTCCACCCATAGCACTTCTCTTAAATGCTAGATCTATCACCATTTTAATTCCATTTGCATCCTTGTTGTTATTCTAGTTCAATTTTATCTTCATTTTTCCTATCCATGGATTGTATAATCTAGGGCTATTTATTTAGTTTAATTTTCTGTCTTTTTAGAACTAAAAATTTTGTAATTTGTATTATTTAAATAAATCTAAAATTTTATTTCACAGTTAGTTTATTTATATTATTTTCTTTTTCTTATACAATTAAATTTTATTTGAACTCCATCTTTTAAGTCGAGTCCTCATGGATCGACCCATACTTACATAAGCTACATTACAATAGCCCTCCATGAGCCACAACAAAAATTTCAAATTTTAATTAAAAATTCAAAAATAAAAATAAAAAAATCTAAAAGAATTCAAAAATATCAAGAAAATAATTTTTTTCAGGAATTATATACTTTTAAAATTTTAAGCATTTTTAATTTTCTTAGTGCATAATCACTTTATTTTCTGAATTTGGTACTTATTTCTATTTTTCTTTTTCAAGAAATTAGAAAGTGGAGGAAATTGACAAGTAAATCTTTGTCAAATACATAAAAAAATTCTTGCTTTCCTAGAATATGATTTTTCTTTTCTTTCGAGTGAATCTTGTAGTAAGGATCATTGTAACTTTTAATTTTTAATTCTATTTTTAAAAGGGTTGTATAAAATAGGGCAAGTGTGGGATAAGGTGGCCCACACTTAATCGTCATAAAAAAACCCCATTGGCAGTTTTCCTCACTCCTTTTTTTTCCTAGATTAGGGTTTGCATTTAGAATAATTTTGCATTGTTTGGTAGTATAATTGCATGTAGAAAGCATACTTGACATTTGTTGCATTTTTAAGGTTTTGCATTAGTTTAATAATTTTAATTGTATTTTAAGATACGTTTATCACTTTAAGGTGATTTATATGTTGATAAACTGCTATAGAGTGTTGAAATTAATTAGTAAGGGCACTCAACCCCACAAGATCAAGGGTGAATTTGATTACCACCTCTTGGCCCACTTAGGATAATTACCATAAGAATGCAACCCAGCCATTCAAATTAATTTAAAGTTAATTAGAAGAGACCTATATGGTCATCACATGCTTGTAGGACCCTCTTAATAGGATGTGATCTATTGTCACTCTAGTGGCTTTTGATTATTGTGGTTATAGTGGGTGTCTTAAAATCCAAGTGATTTTTCTATACCTTCAGTTGACGTTTGTTGAGGTATAAATGCCTCCTTATTTGAGGATTATATTAACTACTCTAAAGCAGAACCTAACTGATAAGCAATAGTCAACTCTAAAAAAGAAGAAGAGCATTAGATTAGGCTAATCTAAAAGCATTGTCCCTACACAAAATTAAGAAAATCAAAATATTGTGCTTGTTAGTCTTAAGGGATTGTTTGATTGTGTCTTTGATTATGCATCATTTTAGGCATTTAGGTTTTCCTCACTCCTTTAATTTCCTAGATTAGGGTTTGCATTTAGAATAATTTTGCATTGTTTGGTAGTATAATTGCATATAGAAAGCATATTTGACATTTGTTGCATTTTTAAGGTTTTGCATTAGTTTAATAATTTTAATTGTATTTTAAGACACGTTTATCACTTTAAGGTGATTTATATGTTGATAAACTATCGTGGAGTGTTGAAATTAATTAGTAAAGGCACCCAACCCGACAAGATCAAGGGTGAATCTAATCACCCCTCTTGGCCCACTTAGAATAATCACCATAAGAATGCAACCCAGCCATTCAAATTAATTTAAAGTTAATTAGAAGAGACCTATGTGGTCATCACATGCTCGTAGGACCCTCTTAATAGGATGTGATCTATTGTCACTCCCGTGACTTTTGATTATTGTGGTTATAGTGGGTGTCTTAAAATCCAAGTGATTTTCCTATGCCTTCAGTTGACATTTGTTGAGGTATAAAAGCCTCTTTACCTAAGGATTATATTAACTACTCTAGAGTAGAACCTAACTGATAAGCAATAGTCAAATTTAAAAAAAGAAGAAGAGCATTAGATTAGGCTAATCTAAAAGCATTGTCCCTACACAAAATTAAGAAAATCAAAATATTTGTGCTTGTTAGCCTTAAGGGATTATTTGATTGTGTCTTTGATTATGCATCATTTTAGGCATTTAGGTTGCATCATTTAGGATAGTACTCTTCTAAAAAAAAACAAAACAAAACAAAAATTAAAAATTAAAACAAACAAAAATTAAAAAAAAGACAAAAAGATCTTTCATTGTATACAACAATTTATATTGCTGTATATAAAAATTGATTACAAACTCCGCCAATGCCGGTCCCAAGCCTGGATGAAAAAGGAAGAGGGTCTTGCGTCAGGTGCCAGCTGGCAAGGGGGAAGTTGAAGATGATTCTGTTATTTCTTTCTTACAAATGAATATGTATTTGTATATTATTCTGTGAGGAAGAAATGAAAATCATCTCCAGTTTCTTAAAATACAGCCACCCTTGCGTCAGGTTGCCAGCTGGCAAGGGTTTAACTGAAGATGATTTTTGTTATTTATTTTATGCTTGCAAATGAATATGCATTTGTATATTAGTTTGTAAGGAAGAAATGAAAATCATTTTTAACTTTTTAAAACTACGGCAACCCAAACATGACATGAATCGAAAATAGACATTCCCTCAAGCTAGGCCATTCTCATAAGTGACCCACTGCATCGGATCCTGGGTACGGTGAAAAATAGGCAAGGGTTGCTAAGGCGTTCTCCTCGAAGCGATGCGCTACATGGGATCCCAGTTGTAGTGATAAGTGGGCAAGGGCTACTAGAGCATCCCCTCGGAAGCGACGTGCTGCATCAAAACCCAGGTGCAGTGAAAAGTGGACATGGGTTGATACCATGGAGGTTGAGATAGGCAGTAGTAAATAGGGTATCTCCAGAACATAAGATTTGCATTGCTACATGGAATATAGGGACATTGATAGGTAAGAGTTTGGAGTTACTAGACACAATGAAACGTAGGAGAGTCAACATTGCTTGTATCCAAGAAACCAAGTGGAACGGGACTAAAGCTAGAGAAATAGATGGGTATAAATTATGGTACGTAGGAAAGGAAAATAACAAAAATGACATAGGAATAATAGTGGATAAGGAATTAAAGGATAAAGTTGTGGACGTTAAAAGAATCAGTGATAGAATTATAATAATAATAATTGTTCTAGGAGAGCAGATTATAAATGTTATAAGTGCATATGCACCACAAGTAGGGTTACAAGATATAATCAAGAGACAATTTTGGAAAAATATGGAGGGTGTCATACAAGAAATTCCCAACACTGAGGGGGTATTTATAGGAGCAGACTTAAATGGCCATGTAGGAAAAGATAAGGAAGAATATGATAGAATACACGAAGGGTATTGTATAGGAGAATGAAATGAGATGGGGGAGAATATCCTCGATTTTGCTTTGTCATATAACCTATCCATTGCAAATACACTCTTTAAGAAGAGGGATGAACACTTAATAACCTTTAAAGTGGACTTCATAAAAACCAAATAGACTTTTTTCTACTTAGGAATAATGAACGATCTATATGCAAGGATTGTAAGGTGATACTTGGTGAGAGTTTAACCTCACAACATAGGTTAATGGTTAAGGATATCCATATTAAAAGATGGAGTAAAAGAACTGAACTTAATACACATCCAAAAACTAAGTGGTGGAACTTAAAAGGAGAGAAAATAACCTCATTCAAAAATAAGGTTATGGTAGAAGGAAATTGGAACTTTGAAATAGAAGTAAATATCATGTGGACTAATATGGCTGAGTCCATTAAGAAAGTGGCAAAAGATGTCTTAGGAGTATTTAAAGGTAAAAGGCTATTAGCAAAGGAAACATGGTGGTGGAGTGAAGTTATTAAAGAAAAACGGATGCGTTTTAAAGCTTGGCAGAAGATTAGAAATAATGAAAACTATGAACAATATAATAATGCTAAAAACGCTGCTAAGAGAATAGTAAGTGAGGCTAAACTTAAAGCATATGATGAGCTCTATAATAAATTAGGAACAAGAGAAGGTGAAAAAGATGTGTTTAAACTTGCAAAAGTAAGAGAATAGAAGGGTAAGGACTTAGATCATGTTAGGTGTATTAGAAGCGATGATCAAAGGGTATTAGTCAAAGAAGATGAGATCAAACAAAGGTGGGAAACATACTTTCAAAAATTATTAATGATAGTGGCTCTGAGAATATAGGGATTGAAAATAATATAAATCTAAATAACATTGGATATTATAGATATGAACGTAGGATTAGAATACCTGAAGTAAAAGAGGCCTTGAAAAGGATGAAATTAGGAACGGCCATGGGGCCTGATGGTGTACCAATAGAGGTTTGGAAGCATATGGGAGATATTGGGGTAGTTTGGTTGACTAAGTTGTTTAACAAGATCATAAAATCAAAGAAAATGCCTGATGAGTGGAGAAAAAGCTATATTGTACCAATCTATAAGAATAAAGGTGACATTTAGAGCTGCACTAATTATCAAGAGATCAAACTTATGAGCCACACCATGAAACTTTTTGAAAGAGTGATTGAGAAGAGGCTACGACATGAAACAAGTGTATAGGAGAATCAGTTTGGTTTCATGCCTGGGAGGTCTACCATAGAAGCTATTTTCTTGCTAAGACGATTAATAGAGAAATATAGGGAGAGGAGGAAAGACCTACACATGGTCTTTATCAATTTAGAGAAAGCTTATGATAGAGCCCTTAGAGAGTTAATATGGAGGGTGTTGGGTGGTAAGGGGGTTTCTCAGGGGTATTTAGACATAATTAAAGATATGTATGAGGGAGCGGTAACAAATGTTAAGACCACTAGTAGCGTGACTGGTGATTTACGTGTCACTTTAGGATTGCACCAAGGATCGACATTGAGTCCATACCTCTTCACATTAGTTATGGACGAGTTAACAAAACATTTGCATGAGGAGATCCCCTAGTGCATGCTATTTGAAGATGATATAGTCTTACTTGATGAGACAAGGGAGGGTGTAAACATAATGCTAGAGTTATGGAGAGAAGCATTAGAATTTGAAGGATTTAAAATTAGCTGAACTAAGACAAAATATATGGAATGTAATTTTAGCAAGGAGAGTAGGAGTGGAACACTAGTCAAGATTGATAACCAAGAAGTCCGCGTGAAAGACCTCTTTTGGTACTTAGGAACATTGATCCATGAGAGTGGAGAGATTGAGAGAGAGGTTGCCCAGAGAATCCAAGCAGGTTGGAACAAATGGAGATGTGCGTCTGGAGTTTTATGTGATCGGCAGGTGCCACTCAAACTAAAAGAAAAATTCTATAGGGATGGCTATAAGGCTGGCCATGCTCTATGGATCACAGTGTTGGTTAGTTAAGGAACATGATACTCATAGGATGAGCATCGCAGAAATGAGGATGTTGAGATGGATGAGTGGTAAGACAAGAAAGGACAGAATTAGAAATGAAAATATTAGAGGAAATTTAGGGGTAGCACCAATAGGTAATAAGATGAGGGAGATTAGACTTAGATGGTTTGAACATGTCCGAAGGAGACCAACAATGGCACCATTTCAAAGGAGTGAGGCAATACAAGTAGAAGGCTCTAAAAGGGCAAGGGGAAGGCCCAAAAGAACGTGGATAGAAGTGGTGAGGAAAGATTTAAAAACTTTGGGACTAAATGAAACCATGGTATTTAATAGAGTGGAATGGAGGAAAAGGATTCATGTGGCTGACCCCTAATTGGGATAAGGTCTTGATGATGATGATGATGATGATATAAAAATTGATTACAATGGCTTATCAAGAAGGGGATAGATAAAGGATGACTCATACATGGGATAGGTTATTTGCCTCAAAGCAAAATACTGAGTCACATCCAGAACCTCAATACAATAATTATTAAGCTTATTTTGAACTACAATACCCCAATTTTGCATGGCCATATAGCTCAGCATATAATGATTATTATCAGGAGCGAGTGGCTGCATCTCATGCATTCATCGAACCTAGCAATACCTACTATCTTGAGATAAATTACCAAGACCATAATGGATGGGCTGGGCATCCTGAACAATCATGGTCTCAAGATTATCAACCATACAAAATAGAACCAGCATGGCAACCTGATCAACCCTACCAGAATTATCACAAAAATTAGGGATAACGATCATGGATTCAACCTAATCAATCCTTTTGCAATACTCTTATGACACAATATGAGTCTTTCGAGTCAATGCCTTCAGCATAGAAGGAAGACACATTAGGTGAGACCCTTAAGTTATTAGCAGAATCAATTAAATAATGTCATGAAGAGATGGTTTGATTACATGCCGCATTAATGGAAAGGTTTGGAGAATTTAAACCAAATGAGAATAATGATGAGCCATTTATTGATGATAATAGGATGAAAAATTCATGTGATCATTCTGAAATACAAAGTCCCCTAGCATCCATAGAAACCTCTAATATATATATACTCAAGGCAAATCTGAATCATTGTTATGATTCTGATGAAGAGACATCCATTGAGGAAGTAAAGGAATCCTTAAAAACCTCCAACCCATGACCACTCAATTCGTGTCATGCTTATTTTTATGCAATTAATGAAGGCACATCCATTGAAGAGATGAAGGAATTGTTGGAGATTGAGCCACTAATGTACACTTCTCAATTGCAAGCCAGAGTAGAACCCCCTACAGAGCATGATATTGTAATTGAAGCTTGTAACATAGAAGATGTACCTAATTGGGACCTACAGACCTTATTTGAACAACCATTAAATAGGAATTTAGGCCCACCTGAAATCTTACACGTGTCAATAGAATAGGAAGAGAAAGAGTCTAGTGATGTACTAGTACTACATCAACCAACTCTATGGTATACATTAGAAAATAATCAGGACTTAGGCAAAACCATGTTCCCTCCTCTATTAATACAAAAACAACCTTTTTGGGAAGGGCAGAGTATTCTAAGACAATGTAAGGGAAATAGAGAAAAATAAAGGGAGTACAATGGTCATTTTTATCCTTAAATTTAGTCAAGAAAAGGACCATCCACCTCCATATGGTCCAACAAAATTTAAATTCACAGTAGCTCACATTGTCATAATAATACCACCACTTAAAATTTCAAGGTGGAGGAAATATATTGACTACTGTGAAATTTTGAAGATAAGGGATCATCAAAGTGGTCCCACTCAATTTACAATCGTGTTGGTCTACTATGTCATAATTCTACTATCACCAAAAATTTCAGGGTGGATGAAATATATAGACTACTGTAAGATTCTGAAGTGGCATGAGAAATCTTGCCATTTCATTATTAGAATTAGGAAAACTCAGTATAAGTTAGGTATACATTAGGGTACATTAGGATATGTTTGGTAGCACTCACTTGGAGGCAACCCAGAGTTTTTTTTTCTTTTTAAATCTTAGTTTTCTACATCACCCATATTCATCTTAGGTCCTACTTTTTAAACATTGAGGACAATGTTTCTTTCAGGTTGGGAGGTGTAGAATTCTATAAAATTCTAGTATTTTTTAAGTTTTTAGGCAATTTCCTTAATAAAAAAGTGAAAACTTTTTAGTCAATTCTTACACTATGATGAGAATTGGATTTTCTAAAGTATAGTTTGAATAATTTTAGCTTATTAATGGAATTGAAGATGATTAATTCATTATTTTACTCATTTTCTAATGAATTTCATGAAATTAAATCTCAAATCACATCTATACATGTAGTTGCATATGCATAGTCTAGATTGATAAGTAGTTATAACTTAGAAATCTTGAAGATTTTTAGTGGATACCTATAATCTAAGAGAGTTTTAGAGCTATTCATTCTTTTTGAGAGGTTATAAGTATTCCTAATTTTCTTCAGCGTGCTTAACCAAAATTTGGTCCCATCAACTCTCAGATTAGAATATTACCTTTAAAGTTCTAAAAGTTCATTAAATTTGATAGATTATAGGAAATGTAGAAAATGATTTAGGCCATCCTTGATATTAAGCTAGAGACACAAAGCCTACCTCAAAAGTATTTTTACCATTAGTTAGCCAATTTGAACCTTTTATATAAGCCTTTTCTTTTCTCACCCAAATTACCTTTACCCATATTAACCCAGAATAAATTGCCCATTACCCATTTTTTTTGAAAAATAAGTTAAAGATGAATGAAGTAATACTTTTTAGTTGCAATGAAATTATAAAAGTGAATATCAAGAAAAGAAATGTTCTTCAAAGAAATTCAAAAGGTTGAAAAGAAAGAAAACTAAAAAAAAAAAAGTTTGAAGAATGCAAAGAAAAGTGGAAAAAGAAATGTTCACTTCAGGCAAGAAAAGTAAAGAAAAATTGTCAACTTTAGTAGAAGACCTCTACTTATTTTTGAAGAAATTTTGAATACCCTTTATACTCTTTCTTTTGATACCTTGTCCTAAGCATACGTTTCATCCCAGTTAAAGGCCTATTGATTCTAGGATGAACATAATCTTAATGAGGAAATGAATGGATAAGATTTAAAGAGTAATATTTCTAAAAGTTCAAAGGTAATGACATCTTATCATTCCAAAGGGATCAAATATAAATTCCTTAGTAACTCTCGTTCTTCATGAATATATGTAAGATAAATTTGCTTTTATTGACTCTTCTCATATATTTAAAAGAGATATAAATTGAACCCTCTATCTAAAAGATTTTATTTTTAAGTCTATGTCTATCAGTGAGGATTGAGGTTAAAACATATTTTAGGTGGAGTTCAAAAGTTAGAAGTCTACTTAGAGATAGATATTATACTATATGTAGACTGTACACTCACACACTCATTCTGAGATTTGAGCTTGAGTTGAAAGTTTTCAGCATACGAGTGGGGTTTTGAATTCTTCATTCACTTTTATTAATTTTCTAAAGTCGATAGATTTATAGAAGATAATTCTCTAAGGAAAAAGTGGAGTTGACATGAAAATAAAATTTTAGAATTCTGTGATTTGGTTTTTTGCATTTTTTGCTAGGGACTAGGAAAATGCTGGTTTGGGGTGTATTAAGTGTTCAATTTTGGCTAAAATAAAATACCCTTAATTTAGCATCTAATTAGATAATTTAAGCAATCAATTTCAAGATTTTACATAAAATTTTGCATTTTAGCTCTAATTAGCCATCCAACCATTGAATTACAAGATTTAGCGGTTAGATAATCATTAGAGCTAATCAGAGGAGTGATGAATGGTTTAGATTATTCTAATTTGGTCCTATGCATTGTAGATCAATTAGATCAGATTGGATGATCTAGACACATGGATTAGATCAAGATGAGGAAGCTTCCTAGAAAAAGAGGAATTTAAAGATCATTAGGAAACCTAGATCTATAAGGAAGAAGAAGAGGAGTTTGAATCAAATTCAAACTCCTCTGAAAGATCTATAAAAAGAGAAGAAATCTGAAGAATAAGAACTTTTGGCAAGGTTGGGCTGTTGGTAGATTTCTCCTACTTCTCCTCTCCCTCTCTCTTTTTTCTTCTCCACGTTCTTCCCCTCTTCTTCACTTTCTTTCCCAAACTCTACCTCTTCTTTTCTCTCTCTCATTCCATGTCTCTCTATCTCTTCTCGTTGCATTCAGACCCTTTCCCCTTTCTCCTCTCTACCTCCCACTTCTCTTCTCCTTCTCTCACTCCCAATCTCTCTCTCTCTCTCACTCTCTCTCTCTCTCTCTCTCTCTCTCTCTCTCTCTCTCTCTCTCTCTCTCTCTCTCTCTCTCTCTCTCTCTCTCTCTCTCTCTCTCTCATTCCTCTGCCCTGTCTCAGTCACTAGCACCAGTCAATCTCCCTCTCTCTGCTTCACCAAACCAACTAGCAGCCACTCTTATCACCCCTATTCTCTCTCTCTCTCTCTCTCTCTCTCTCTACCAGCCCATCACCTTTATCTATCATGGTCGGACTGCCCTCCTTTGTCTATCATTGCTCCTTCTCTGTCATCAGCAAGCACCTACCGGATTCTCCTCCTACTCCCTCTCATTCTCTGATCTCCCCATATCTCTAGTCTCTTTTCAGCTTATCTCCCTCTGTTTCTCCTGCATCGCACTACCCAGGCCACCCCTCCTGCACCTTGTTCTCCCCATCTCATTGTCAGCTCGGCACAACAATCAACTGTCATCTCACTCGTACGGCCTCACACCTTCACCAGACCCATCACTGCTCCTCTTCTCTCTATCAAGTCGGACGACTCTACCTAGCTTACCCAGCAGCTCCAACACCCTTCTCTTTTCCTTTCCACAATTCCTCTATCGCTCATCACTCAACCTAAAGGAGGAAACCCTCTGTTGTCCTCTTCTTCCCTTCATCTCCCCTCTTCTCCCCCCTCTTCATCATATTCTTCCCTTCTCCTCCAGCAGTTTGTTATTTCTGATTCAAATTTTGATTTTTCTATTAATTTAGTTTCCACCTATAGTACTTCTCTTAAATTCCCGATGTGTCCCCATTTTAATTCCATTTGAGTCCTTGTTATTATTCTAGTTCAGTTTAATCTCTATTCTGCCTATCCACAGACTGTGTAATCTAGGGCTATTTATTTAGTTTAATTTTTTGTCTTTTTAGAACTAAAAATTCTATAATTTGCATTATTTAAATAAATCTAAATTTTTATTTTACATTTAGCTTATTTATGTTATTTTCTTTATTTTTTAGACAATTAAATTCTATTTAAACTCCACCTTTTTAAGCAAGTTCCCATGGGATCAACCCGTATTTGCATAAGCTACACTACAATAGCCCATGCATTTGTAGTAAAATAATCAACATTGGAACAAAACATAGCAAGATGGACAAAAAAACACTTCATTTTTCATCAATGCTACTTTTTCAGCTACTTTATTCTTGGTACCAACTATTAAAAAGTGTTTTTCTCTACTTGCTGCATCAAAAACTAAATAACAGGCTTCTGACAAAAAAAACGAGCAGTTCTAGTAAGATTTGTAATATGAATACCTTTAAGCTTTGCAGAGATGTAAGGTGGGCAACCCACCCAGTGTCAATAGTAGAAGAAGGAGAAAAGGAGAAATAAGAAGACAAACAAGAGTCCTTTCAGGGCTTTTTTTTGTTCCCGTATTGAGCCACCGTCGCAGTATAGTACATTAAATGGTTTTTAAGATGGTTAAAAACGTATATACAAGATGGTTAAAAAACTATCTTATACCTAAACATCTTATAAAATCCAAGAAAATATAAGATGGTTTAATAGCCATTATATATTATTAATAAAATAAGATAGTTTAGAAAACTATCTTATTTTTCTAAACTATATAAGACAGTTACAAAAACCATCTTATATTTTTTCTGAATTTTATAAGATAGTCAGTCATAAACCATATTATTATAGTAAAAATATACGACAATTAGTGAATAGTCATCCTACTTAAAAATCAATATAAGATAGTTTCTTTTGCATTGTCCTATTGTATTTGAACTATATATGATGGTTCTTTAAAACCATCTTGTTTTGTTGGTTTCATTGTCATATTATTCCTGCACTATTTGTATTCTTTTATGGGCTTGTGTTTATACATTTTTCCTGCAAACTATAGATCAAAATACATTCAACAGTCACCATCAATAGAGAAAACACTTCAACTTTATTTTTGTAGGCTGCAATCTTCAAATACAATTCATCTTTTATATCCACCCTTATACCAGTCTTGGAAACCCTTAGTACCAGGACAACTATTCTTTTCTCTCCTGTCTATTCTTGGAATCCCCTACATGCAAAAATATAAAAACTTCAACTTTCACATTTCACATTCAGCACCTTCACAACAAACATACATTCACTTCCTATATTCCATATTGAACTTCAAAATTTTAAAGACATAAAAAGAAAGTGACATGTTGTACATTCATACTTCTTGATACACACATATGTTTGGTTTGACACAACAACTTTCCCTCATTGAAATAAAGAAACCATACACAGAGTCTAAAAAAAGAAAAGAAAAAAGGAAGACATTCACATAAATGAAGTTTAGTTTACATCATAGATAAAAATGTTTACATTCAAGATGATCAATGATCTATAAATTAAAAGTAAAAATATATTCAATCCATTCTAATGTCATTTTGATCTAATTGGGAGTAACTCTAATAACTCTTGTTTTCGAAATTGACCTGCATGACAACAATATTAAATTAGTTCAGGCATTCAATGTTGGAGTTACTTAGAAAATGTAAAAAATTGTAAGAATGATGATTAATAAATTAATTATCTCACTTTTCTAAATTGTATTATCATAAATCCTTTATGAATGAGGGTTCTCATGTAGCTAAGAACATAATATCCACACTCCCAATCAGATTATTGTTTAGGCACTATACAAGAGATAAAACAGAAAAGGTTCAAATATCATGTTTCATTGTAACTTTAGATTATAAATTATACCTAAGAACTAGTAAACCTTACCTTGACCTTTTTCCAAGTGAGTTTTAGTCGGTGCTTATTATCTTGATGTCAGCCCATATATTCAATGCATTGCATATATGTAAGTGAAACGCATTAGATATCAATAGCAAAATAGTTATCAATTGTCCAACCATTATAATTTATAAAATAATAAAGACTTATTTGTTGATGATTTTCAATAGCTAGCCTCAAATGCATGCTTCACAAGAACTAAAAACCAATGCCCACCACCATGCACATCTAAAGTTAGCAGTATTCAACGATACCTATACAAATAATCATTCAATTGAAATTTACAAAACTTATATACATGTGAACACACACACACACACACACACACACACACACACATATATCATATAACATATAACATAATTTAGCAAGACATGTTAAAACTTACCTATTATTGTAGAAAATCAGAAAGGCTTGCCCCTTCTCACATGTAAGAACCTAGGTACATATCTTTTATTTGTTTCTCCATGGGCAAATTCTCCCTCGATGCAGAGATGACAGTAAAGTTAAGGAATTTGTAGACATCCTTGACCTCTAATCTTTACAATTTATCATGTAAATACCTATAGAAATGAAATCATTATTACTTTTCATGTCTTATTAATAAGTAATGTCAATCTAATTCTTAATAGTGTAGTTACATGACACACCTTGTGACGACCTGAGATTTTGTAACACATTTTGTAATACATTTTTCAAAGGCAAGGGCGCTCTTAGTAGTAAAAGCTTTTCACAAAACAAAGTAACAAAAATTCTTTTCTTTAGAACTTGTTTTGTAAAACCTAAGTCATCACTTCATACATAACATATGTAGAATTTTGTACAAGATAAAATTCCATTGAAGGAATATACTTTTATTAAATTCCAAAATCCATCTAGTGGTTCACAGTATAGCCCGGGTATCAGTACATTACTTGTCCAAATTACATAATCTAAATTTCAAAGCTCACCATACAATAAAAACTCTTAATACAATTCAATGCTATCAAATAAAAATACATGTCTTCAAGTGATATACCCTGATTGATTATTCTTCCAAGTCTTCTTAAGTCTTAAGCTCCTAATTCTCCTTCTTTGTATTTGAGATATTGTAAACATTCAAACATTTATAATATCTTAGCAAGCTATGCTTGGTAGAGGATCTAAGAAGCATAATAATTTGACTGTATAATCCTAATACTTCATAATCTCATTATTCATACTCATGGATCAATCTCTTTACTTTGTCATATATGTACATCCTTACACATACATACTATATATGTCGTATGGATATATATACAATCAAAACTGTGAAAATTAGTTAATATCTCAAACATCAATAGTCACACTCAGGCACACTGAGTTGATCAAACATCCAAACTTTGTTGGAAAGTACTCCCTCAATTGGGTAGTATCATCACACTCAGCCATACTGAGTTGATAAAAAATCCATACTCTATTAGAAAAATACTCCCTTATTTGGGCAGTATCAGCATCTCATTATGCCATTCATCATAATGCAAAATACTCAAAAGACTACTATGCTATAGTTTGATTCGTACTAGTGTGCTCGGATAACTACTTTCATACTCCATAGATACCAAATGTGGAAAATCATCTATGTAGAAATACGATTCCAACATCACTAGGTATGCTTGATTCCGAGTTCGGGGGAATAAAACAGATTTTTCTCCATAAAAGGGCAAAATGGTCTTTTCACACCTAGTGGGGCCCACAAGGGTCCCACAAACAAATCCAATGCCCAGAAAACATGTAATGAGTGGTCAAAACACTACTAGCTGCTAGTGGAGAAGGAGGTGGTAGTGGAGGATCCAATGTTAATTTAATATTTAAAAGAATTAAAACATAATTATTACATGTAATTATGAAAAATGCAAAACACCTATAAATACCCCTCCAAAAATCGTCCAAAAATGTTCATTAAAATTCTCACAAAATCATCTTGCTTACTTTAAAAAACTAGATCTAGATTCCTTCCCAAAATTCCAAAACTCCCAAAAATCTCCCTTCTTGCAGTTTCTCTCTCCTTTTTCTAATTGGAACAAGAGACCTAAATTCAATTAGGCACTCTATTCCAAGTTGAATCTCACAAATCTTACAATCCATACAATCCTAGACTACCTTATCTACAAAAGCCTCAAATCAATTTGAAGATCTAACAGTGCAATCAACAGGAAATCACAAAACAAGGGACTATAGGGCTATCTTATCATCAAAGGGTATTATTTCAAATTGGGTTTCAAATATAAGTTTTTTTTCAAATCAGGTTGGTGGAACCACTTTTTATACTTATTTCTTGTTGTTTTATGTAATTTTTAATTTTCTATAAATAGTTTTAGGTTAAAATTTATAAAAATAAAGTAAGGACTAGAACCCTTCAATTCTGGATGATGAAGGGCTCAGATGGAATATCTAAGCCATCCAATCAATCCAGAAGGGTCCCAAAACCCTAGGATAGAAATTTCAAGAATTTTCATTGTAAAGGAATTGATTGGATGGTCCAAACGGACTATCTGATCTCCCAAATCAAGTTGGAAACAGACATGCGTGGCGAAATACGACATGGAAACGGCCTTGCTAGAGCATTTCTGTGCGTGCGCCACATGCGACATTGTCTCGATCGGACAGCCATGCAACAGTGCTGGTCACTGAGGGAGTGTTATGCATGCATCCTGGTGACAAGCACACGGCGATCACTCTGCCCAGCCCGCTCTGCTCGATCAAATCTGGGTCGTCCGTTCTGCTGGACCCTTGGAACGATTGTAAACTTCACAGTTCAATTGTAAAGCCATCTGAACTCCAAATTGAGATCGGAAAGAAACTATGGAAACCTTATAATATCTATTTTCTTCTGAAACCATAATATTTATAAAAACATTCCATAAACTTTCTGTTTTCAAGAATTTAGTTTCTAATTTTCATTACCTTGAAGATCTGAGATGATTAGATCTTAGGGATATGAATTAATGATGATATAATGTTGAAATCAAGTGATATCCATGATTGATTGGGATATATCTAAGATAGATTGAGGGATCTATCCTTTATGGTAGAAAAATCCTAAAAAAATACAAAGGGACCCACTTGATTAATAAAATCAAGTATGATCAGACACTTGGGATGGATGGAATAAATGATATTATGATGGAATCCATTGAGACCATGTATTAAATATAACAAAAACAAGTTGATTAGGTCTTTAGATCTTAATGGAGTAAAAGCCCTAAAATTAATTAAAACCCTTGATTAAAAGGAAAAGATCTAAGATCTAATGGTTGGATCATAAGTAAAGGATTCTAATAATCTTAATATAATTAGTTTCATTATCTTTTATTTGATAATAACATTTTAAATGTGAATTATGTCATAAAGAATGATAGTGTAATTCTTAGATTTTAGCATGCTATGTTCTATATGTTTTTAGATTGTTATATTAGGTTGATAGATTTAATTATCTTAGGGCCATGTTAGTTTACATTTGAAGTTTAAACATGATTCCATTAGATTAATAGTAAAATTTTATGTATTTTATAACTTATAAGCATGCTAGTTTAAGTATAATTTCATTTCATTAAGTTAAGTTACATAGGAAGCATGTTAGTGTAAAATGTTGTTAAGATTATATTAGATTTCTACTTTAAAGTTTATGATTTAAATTTTATTAGTAGATATAATTGTTTAATTAGTGGTTATGTCTTAATATCATAAATCACCAAAAAATAAAATCTAATGAGAAAGTAGAGTTTCATGACACAAATAAGAGTGAATTATTTGACTTGGACTTAATTAGTAAGGGCTATAGTTAGTAGGACAATATAAGGATTATCAAATCCTTGGCCCAAACTAGAATAATAATAAACCCCATGAATGACATTTGAAATGTTCATGAACTTAATTAAAATCAATTAGAAAGAGTACTTAGGGTTAACATGCTCATAAGAACCTTGTTGTAACATCCACTATTTTAAAAATTTTAGGAAAATTTATTTTGGGAATAACAATAATTGTTATCACATATATTTGCATTTAAGGGGGGAGATGGGGGCGGGGGGGGGGGGGTGCTGCCTTAAATGCACTTCCCTCCCCACACCATTTGTACTCACAGTAACTGGCCGTCGTGCAGCCACCGGCGACGACCTTTCGGCGACAGGCATCCCTAGTAACCGGATGAACACGATGGGATCTTACCTTCCTCCATCTAGTCGAACCAAGGTAGGCTTGCCCCACTCTTTTCTGTATACCTTTTTCCAAGTTCATCAACCAGTAAATGCCAAAAAATGGCGTGAACTTGTCGTTTACTAGTAAAGTTTAGGTGTTATTGGTTTCCTTGAAATAAGTTGATGAAACGGTGTCAGATGAGGATCTGGATGGTTCATCTTGAACGTGACACTACAAGGGACAGACCCATAAGATTTCAGGGTGATTGGACGGCTAGGAAGCCGAAAAATACCAAAAACTGTAGGTGAGGGTTTTTAGAAATGTAGTAAAAATCATGAAAAAATGATAGATAATGAATGAATTTGTGAAAATGGAGGGTGGAATTGAAATGTACGTGAAAAGCTAGATAAATAGGTGTAAAAATTGCAAAAAACGGAGCACTTGGGGTCACCGGCGATTGGATTCCGGCGGTCGTCTCCGGCTACGGTGACCCAGTCCAATCACTGTCCCCAGTAATGGTGACCCACAATAGCTTGTCCAGTGTGTTGGGTGGGAAGCGCACACTTGACACGCGGTACCTGTGTCGACACGTGTCATGGCCAGGTGCAACGCGTGGTGTGATGTGCGTGCCATGCAGCACAGCATGCGCACGCCACGTGGGGGACACGGGACAGCACTCGTGTGCGCCATGCGGCATCACATGCACGTGCCATGCGTGGGACGCGTGCGTGTTGCGCAGAGGATGGGGGTTTCCACACAAGTGTGCCACACGGTGCGACATGCTCACGCCACATGGTGCGGCCTGCGAACACGCGGTGGAACGCGCGCACTCCACGCGTTGCGCCATGCGCACAACGTGTGGTGCTATGTGCACATAGTACATAGTACGAAGTGCGCATGACACACGTGCAACGCATGCCTGCGTGACGATGGCACACGCACCGCACGTGTGGCGGGCCTTTTTTCTCAATTTTGAGGGTTTATGACCATCTATTCATAAAAAAAGTGATTCTGGGAGCTACAGAGGTCCAAATCACGATTCGAAAGAGGCGTTGTGATCATCTCAACAAGGCGCACCTAGATTTAAGATAAAAATCTAGTTTAAAGTAACTTTTTAATAGCCAAATTATTAAATGCTATTAGATGATTCAAATCAAACTGATCAATAAATGATTAGGCCTTAGACTTTAGTTGTACATATCAAACATGGGATGATCTAGGAGATTTGAAGTGTAGATCTCATGGAATTGCCAAGAAAAATGATCCTGACGATCAATTTAGGTAACTACCTTAGGATGTGCTGATGAAGAGTGATTTGACCATCCGATCGGTGCATGATCATAGAGATACATGTGACACACTAGACAAAATAGAAATTTTAAGGGTCATGATGAAAATGAGAGGTCTAACAAGCAATAATGACTTATAATGTGACAGGTACGTCATAGTGTACGACTTGATATCGCTTATGCGCCTGACTGGAGTTCGGCATTATCAAGGTAGGTGATTTCATTTGCGATTTTCCATGATTTCTCAAACCATGACTTAGTGACTAAAACTTTGAGGCATAGGGTTGTATGCCCTAGCATGTTGCATGAGATCGTTTTTCATTCTGTATTATCGATATGCATGCTACTTCCCTTGTATACATTTTGTACACTGTTTTTGGCATATTTTAGTTACATGAACTTGACTACAAAGATGTTGACACGTGGGAGTCTCTGTCTTGACAATTGAGACTATGGAGCTTGGCATAGGGTGCATCCCCCTTCCCCCTTAAGTACCTGAGTGCTCCCTATGGGTGAAAGAGTGAAAGGGTGATAGCGGGCGTGAAATGTGTCATTCTGTGAGTGCTGAGTGCTTGAGTGCCCATGTGGGTGAAAGGGTGAAAGGTGAAAGTGGAACTAGAATGCGCTTTTTCATGAGTGCTTGAGTGCCCATTATGGATGAAAGGGTGAAAGTGGATGGTATTGAGAGTTGACCCCACGTTGCCGTGAGTGCGACTGAGACACACATAGTGCTTAATTATGTATGATGTTTTAATGCTTTTGGTATGCATTCATGTGGTTCTTTGGATATTGACTCAAGTGGTTAAGGCTTACTTGTATCTGCATATCTTTTTGGATTTTTCATGTCCTGACACTATGACTTATGTTGCCATATTTATATCATGGAATTGGTGTATTCTACATCGTATGAATATGAGGATTTGTACCATGTTATTTATTATTGCTTTATATTGAATGTTAATCACTTACACAGTCAGAGAGGGAAGCTGGTGGAGTAGTGTGGATCTAGACGAGGACCTGAGGACCCCATAGTTTTTGTCATCGGAGATAGTAGTGTACATTTTTAGACTGGTGTCAGACTTTTGGTACTCTATCTAGATATTGTATATTTTGATAGATTAGACCCATACTACTGTATAGTGTGCATACGCTCACACATGGATGATGTGGTGATCTTGGATGGACCCTGGAGCTTTGGGATTTTTATTATTATCTTCATCTCTTTGTAGTTGCATAATTTCTCATGGTTTAGTATTTGAGCATGCTCAGAGTGTCGAAAAGCACTTTTGGTTTAGCCTTGTGGGTATCTTGGGGTGTAGATGACCCTCGGGATTTTCCTTATTGCGTATTTTCCTTGATAATGCAAAAATTTTTTTTTTTAAGTATTTGAGTTTCATTTCAAGGATCCCGCCTACTTTATAATAATAAACTTTTTACCATTATATATGTATTGGAAAAAGATTTTAAAGAAAATCTGGGGTGTCACACTTGTGAAAGGTTGAGCTAAGGTCACTCTAGAGAATGTTGAACATAGTAGTTAAGGAGGTTTTCTAATAGAGCCTCGCTCTTCCCCTACCTTCTATTGACGTATGTGAGGTCTAAACGCCTCCTTACATGAGGATTGAAATAACCACTTTGTGTTCACCCAGTCAGCTAGTAAGCCTTAGCGAATTAGAAATGAGAGGAGCAGTCTAAACTTAGGTTGAAATAAGTTATCTTCAACCAATAAAACATTAACTAGTTGAATAATAATAATAAGAGCATAGAAGGTTAGTAAATTATCTAACCCTAATAAAAAAATATAAGTAAAATAAGGATGGTTAAACAAGATCCATTGGATCTTCAATGATAAAAAATAATAAGAATAATAATATTGTATTGTACTTGGTATGCATGTTTATTAGTATGTATGTTATAGATCAAATCTAGATCATTAGATTAGATACCCTTGATCAAATATGATTCAAGAAAAAGAATTAGGATCGTCCTCCTCAGGGATGATCAAATAATTGAACTTAGATCTAAGAAGAACTAGATGATAGAAGATCTAGGCTCTTGATCTTTCTCAACAAGAATAGATTGTTGATCAAAGGATCTATGAAAGATCAAGATCAAAGAGATGGATACACAAAGACTTAGAATAGAAAATACTTAGATCTAAAAGATTAAAAGATCATTCTAACCATCGGATCTATTGATCAATAGGATTATTTAGATTGTATGTATATTGACAGTATATATGGATTTACATATTACATACAACAATTAGGATCATGGAAGATCTGGATAGATGGATCCCTACTTGAAGCTAAGAGGATTTGATGAATGCATCTACATGGGATGTACATGTTGAACCCATGACCTTATGTTGACAAGTGTAATGTTAATACTTGTATTAAATCCCCTGAAACTATTATGATCCAACCAAACACATGAAATGGTTAAGTTAGAATTGAGGACGAGACTCTAAGTGAATGTGGAACTAGAAGATATTCCAGCCCTAAGTAAATAGATAGATGTCTGATACATATGAAACCTATTTTACGTACAAGCATGGAGGCTTGTGGTTTTGTTTTAAATAGGCATAAGCTTGGGGGATGCTAAGCTAGGGGAATTGTGAGGGTTTGGCCACCTGCTTCTCAAAATTTAATGATTTGATGATACCTTGCCCTATGAGAGGCTAAAAGTCAGATGGGGCAATTATGGGAAGGCCACCACTGTGAAAGTCCTATCTCCCCATATGGGCAGTGACACAATATTTTTCACCATGGTATCAGTGGTGAACGGGGCAATTATCTGAGCACGCTAGTACAAATCAAACTAGAGCATGGTAGTTCTTTGATTATTTTGTACTATGATGCATGTGAGATAAGCATAGTGAAATGCCTTATGTTTTGGCATGATGAAATGCTAGGTAATTGTATATTGCCAATATTTCTCAAGAAGGAAAATTCCCAGTATAGGACTAGCTGAAATACTAATTTTTCATAGTGGAAAGAATTGATAAGCTTAGTTGGAAATGATATTTGACTACTTTCATAAATTTGACATATTTATCCATGTATAGTATGTATGTATCAGGATATACATATATTACAAAGTAAAGAGTTAGATACATGAGTATGTTTATAGGTAATGGGATTATGAAGTATTAGAATTATACTGTTAATTATTATGCTTCTTGAATCCCCTACCAAGCATAGCTCGCTAAGATATTGTAAATATTTCAATGTTTACAATATCTCAGATACAGAGAAGGAAGTTAGGAGCTTAATACCGTAGAAGACTTGAAGAGAATAATCATCAAGGTATACACCTTGAAGACATGTATTTTGTTTTGTTTGAGAGTATTTTATTGTAATGAGAGTTTCATTGTATGGTGAGCTTTGAGTTTTGGATTATGTAATTTGGACAAGTATTGTAATGGATTTGGGCTATACTGTGAACCACTAAATGGATTTTGGAATTTAATAAAAATATATTCCTTCAATGGAATTTTATCTTGTATAAAAATTCTACTTAGGTTATGTATGAAGTGATGACTTGGGTTTTTCAAAACAAGTTTTGAAGAAAAAAAGAATTTTTGCTGCTTTGCTTTGCAAAATTTTTTTTACTGCTAAGGGCCCTGCCTTTGAAAATGAATTACAAAATCCTTGGTCATATATACGCCTATTTAAAACAAAAACCACATGCCTCCTTCCTTGTATATAAAGTATTCTTTTACTCATCTGATGTCTTATCTATTTATATTATCATCCTCGTATTTTGGTATTCTTATATCGAGGATAGGATTTCACTTCAAACTTAGGGATCATTATGTACAATGAATGATACCCATGTTCATATGAGTTTAGGGATCACCATTCTATATGAATGATTCCCTTGTATTGATTTATTAGACAATTTGTTTGTTTATTTAGGGTGGGAATACTTTCTAGTTCGTTATTCACTTAGTGTTTTCCTTAATTCTAACTTAACCATTTCATATGTTTTTTGGTTGGATCATAAGGGCTTTCAATGGATTTTATACAAGTATTTACATTATAGTTGTCAACATTTCTAGACATAAGATCATGAATTCAACATGTATTTCTCATGTAGATGCATTCATAAAATCCTCCTACCTTCAAGTAGTGATCCATCTCTTCGGATCTTTCATGATCTGACTGATGTATGTAATCTGTAAATCCATACATACTATCAATATTTATACAATTTGAATAATCCTATATATATTTTATCCTATCTATATTCTTTGTTTAATCTTGTCCCTTGATATAAAGGATCTAGATCTTTTGTCCTATCATGATCTATCTTCCTCGGATAGTGTCTATCCTATTGATCAATAGATTTGATGGTTAGAATGATCTTCTAATCTTTTAGATCTAAGTATTTTCTATTCTATGTCTTTGTGCATTCCTTTCTTTGATCTTGATCTTTCATAGATCCTTTGATCAACAATTTAAATTTGCAGATAAAGATCAATGGCTTAGATCTTCTATTATCTAGTTCTTCTTTAATCTAAGTTAAGTTGTTTGATCATCCCTAAGGAGGATGATCTTGGTTCTCTTCCTTGTATCATATTTGATCAAGGGTTCAGACCTTCTATTCTATTTTATCTAAATTATAAGCAATATATATATCATACATCAAAAAGTATTTATTTCTTTTATTGTTCTTGATCATTCAAGATAATTTACTAACCTTTTATGCTCTTATTATTATTATTATTATTATTATTATTATTCAACCAGTTAATGTTTTATTGGTTAAAGATAGCTTATTTCATCCCAAGTCTAGACAGCTCTTCTTATTTCCAATTGACTAAGGCTTACTAGCTGAATGGCTGAACACAAAGTGGTTACTTCAATCCTCATGTAAGGAGGTGTTTAGACCTCACAAACGTCAACGGACGGTGGGGAAAGAGCGAGGCTCTATTAGAAAACCCCCTTAACCACCATGTTCAGCATTCACTATAGTGACCTTAGCTCAACATTTCATAAAGTTTCTATGAGTATTTTAACCCTAAGTACCCTTTCTAATTGATTTTAATTAAATCCATGAAAATTTCAAATGCCATTCATGGGGTTTATTATTCTCTTAGTTTGGGCTAAGGATTTGATAACCCTTATATTATCCTACTAACTATAGCCCTTACTAATATTAAGTCAAAGTCATTCACTCATCTTAATTGTCCATGAATCTCTATATTCCATTAGTTACATTTTTAGTGATTTATGCTCATTATATCTCAACAACTACTTAACAATTGAATCTACTAATAAAATTTGACAATAATTAAATCATAAACTTTAAAGCATAAATCCAATATAAATTTAACAACTATTTATACTAACATGCTTCTTATGAATGTAACTTAACCTAATAGAATAAAACTATACTTAAACTAGCATAATCCTAAGTTATGAAATACATGAAATTTCACTAGTAATCTAATGGAATCATGCTTAAATCTTAAATTCAAACTATCATGGCCCTAAGATAATTAAATTTAGAAAGTTATTATAACAATCTAAGACATTTAGAGCATAGAACGCCAAAATTTAAGAATTACACTATCATGCTTCCTAATTTGCAACTTAAATCACATTTACCATTCTATCTCAAATAAAAGATAAGCAAACTAATTAAATTAAGATTATTAGAAACTTTTACTTATGATCCAACCATTAGATCTTAGATCTTTTCCTTTAAATCAAGGGTTTTAATTACATGTAGGGCTTTTACTCCATTAAGACCCAAAGATCATATCCACTTGTTTTTGTTACATTTAATCCATGATCTAACTAGATTTCATCATAATCCCGTTAATACAATCCATCCAAAGGGTCTGATCATGCTTGATGTCTATAAGCAATGTCATGTGGTGCACTCTAATGTACCTGTCACATCACAAGTCATCTATCACTTGGTGTTCTTACATCTCAAAATAAACAAAACCAAGTGATAATTCCCTTGATCTACTAGTTAATCTTAGATTAATGGCCCAAATCATCTGATTATCCCTCTATTAGGCCAATCCTGAACTAGATGTAGGTTTTTCTAATATCTAGACAAACATCTGGGGTCCTTAATCATCAATCTATGTTATAATCCACTTAATTGATGCCCCATAATCAATGAAGGGTCAATCTCTAACATCTCATGAAGTTTGGAAACAATCTGACTGTTAGATCGCTCCATACCACTTTTAATTGACATCTAATTAGTCTCATCATGATCTCTTAATTTTTTTTATGTTTATTTAATGATCTATATCTATCTCTATGATTATACCTCATTCTGACAATTAGATCACCCTCTGATCAGCCAATCCTAAGGTATCTGATTATATCAATGGCTAAGATCACTTTTCTTAATAATCACATGTAATCTACTTTGTTAATCCCCTAGATCATCTTACATTTGATACATAGAATCAAGTTCTAAGGCCTGATCGTCCATTGATCGGCCTGATCTAGGTCATGTAATGGTATTTTATGATTTGACTATTCAAAAGGTAATCAAATCAAGGTTTTCAAGTTAAATCTAGGTCTGTGTTGTCGAAATGATTGCAATGAATCTTTTAGATCATGATTTGGACGTTTGTAGCTCCTAAAATCACATTTTTAGTGAATGAATGGCCTAATTTCATCCAAAATCAAACTTATATAGGGTAGCGTTCATCCTGCGTGCGTCTCTGTCACCGTCGTGTGACGCACGACGTAACGCATCGTTGCATGCTTCACAATGCTAAGATGCGCACACGTTCATAGCACCCGGAGACAATGCGCGCGTCGATTGCACACGCTCGTGTTATGCACAACGTGTACTAGCTTGCATCCCAATATTTTGTATGGTTTGTCATCATCAAGGACGACGATCAGACTTGTCCATTGTCATTAGAGACGACTGCCAGACTCCGATCGCCATCGGCGACCCCTAAATGTCTATTTTTCATGATTTTGTATCATTTTGTTTAGTTTTTCATGTACATTCCATTTTTAACCTTCCCATCAATAAAATTTTCCATTTTCTCATGTTTTTACTCTATTTTTACCACGTTCACAAAATTTTCCACTTTTACTTTTTTTCAGCATTCCTTACCATCAGATCACCATGAAAATTCATGGGTTTGTTCCTTGATTCATCATGCATAAGATGAATGGTTCATATCATCATCTAACATCGTTTCATTGGTCTATTTTAAAAAGAAGTGTAATGCGTATCACCTCATCAAAAAATAGCAATCCATGCCATTTTTCTGCATTAAAAACAACAAAAATCACTAAAAATAATGGAAAATGGGGCGAGGGGAGAAGAAAAGGCGGCCTACCTTAGTCAGGCTGGCCAATTGGAGTAGAAACCTGTGGGGCATGCTAACGGCAAGTGAAAATGGCGTCCTTGCCGATGAATGGTTGTCACCAATTGTCTATCTCCCGTGATGCGGAAACGGGGGAGACTTTAGTGGCAGGGGCGAGAAAATGACGCAGTGATAAATGGGGGAGGCGTATTTAAAGCTCCCCCATTATTACATTATTTATGTTTGAATTTTAAATTTAAAAATCTATTTTTTTAAGCATTTATGGTGACCTTACCTATTAAATGCCCATCCTGTCATAAATTTCAGGACTTCATATCAAGGGCCCCACTTGTGAAATGACTTTTTTGTCCCTTTTGCAATTTAATTAAAATATATAGAAATTAAAATAATTAGCCACTTTTACTTTGGTCTTCGATTTTAGCGTTCTTAGTGGCATTGGATTTTATTTTTCAAGTACATTTCAATTATTGAGGTCTTAGCTCGTGACTTCATCTCTAAGTTCCCAAATCCCTAATTTCTCAAATTTTCCCAAATTTTCAAAAATTATGAAATTAGCATTTTTTTTCAAATTTAAAATTTGGGGTTATTACACACAGACATTCCTCTCAATGTGCATGATATCAAGCACATTCCACATGTGTAGGGATTTCCAGTACACAAGTTCAAAGAATATTGACTTCTTCTTTCAACAACTTTTAGAGTTATTATCATAGGTTTACTTAGTTGCCTTCTTCTTTTCCCATAAGACATGAAGGTTCTCAACCTGTTCCAATACTTGTTGTTTAGTCAACATCTTTGGAGGTGTCCGAGTCTCCACACTACTGTAAAATTCCCCCATTTTGAAATGGTATGTGATGGTTTCTATGCAACAATCTTCTTTGGTCTAGGAATACTATCTTCCTCCCATGTTGAAGCTGTATGGCACACATTTGTTCACTACAAGTAGGATAGGCATTTTATCCATTAACTTTGAATCTCACTAAATTACCATACATAGGAAAGTTATTTACTATTCACAATAGTAAATCCTTAAAGGTGGATATCTCTTTCTTGTATAAGTCATAAGCTTCAACCCTTAATTCCCACAATGCCCTTAGATCACTGATCAATGAAGCCAAGTACACATCATTGTCATTCCTAGGTTGCTTAGGACTCGATATTAACATACTTAACATCATGAATTTCCTCTTCATAAACAACAATGAAAGGTCTTAACAAATTGTTATAATAGGCCAACACCTATATTTGCTACTCATAGAACCATAAGGATTAATCACATTTGTAGATATTATAAGTCATATGTTTTTGGGTTCATTTCTAAAATTGGGCCACATAGTCTACGAGCTTCTACACTTGGCTCTCTACTAGATGGCATAAATAGTTATCCTCTACTCTCCCCTCAGTATGCCATACTCATTTCTTCACTATTTATGTAATATGAAACATTCTTTTGAACCTTGGAATACAAGATAAATACCATAGGACCTTCATAGGAACATCTTTTACTTGTCAATTAGTTGAATTCTTCTTCAACTTTCATCTTAAATGTCTACAAGTTAGGCATACAATTTTGTCTTTGTTCTCCTTCCTATATAAGATGAAATCATTGGGGCAAGTATGTATCTTCTCATACTTCAACCCTAGTGCAACTAGGGTTTTCTTCGCCTCCCATGTTGACCTAATTACTTTAGTCTCCTTCGACAGCATTTTACTAATCACTTTCAACAATTTCGTAAAACCTTGATATAAAAAGTCAAGTCTCGATTTCATGTTGTAAAGTTCTACCACTATAGACAACTTGGTATAATTTATATACCCAACATACAATGGCTCATCAACTTCCTCCAATGTAGTCTGGAAGTCAAAGTATGCTTCTTGAAACATTAGTGTATCTGTACTATCCACAATACTTCCTATAGTGGCTTCATGATCACTTACACATTCTAACCTTACCGAGGGCCCATGAAGAAGTCCCTCTCCATGCCAGATCCACTAGTGATAGCTTTCATCTACTATATTGAAGCACAAATATTCTCTCAACTCACATATAGTAATCTTTTTTAGGTTTTCATATCTTGAGCATGGACATCGCATGCGATTAAAATCACCAAAGATCTTGAGTGACTGAACTGACAAAACAACTCAAAAGATAAAGAACTATTATTAATTTCTTCATGCTTTCTCTAAGGTCAAAGTACCATTTGTACAAATAAGAATCCCCTTATATGATTTCGTCTTCATGTAGATGGATAGGATCAATGAGACAATTACTTAGAAGTACATTTTTTACAACACTCTATGAACTTTTCTATTCCCTATATTCTCTTAATGATCTTTCCATAGTCATCCAAGCATATTTGTCCATTTTTTCAAAAAATTGAAGTTTAGATGCAGGTGAAGACTTTCTAAACATGAAAAGATTAATAACATTGGGTTAGGCATTTAACTAAATACTTGGTGTGCACATAAAATGTTTACATAGATGCAAATATATATATATATATATATATATTTGAGGACTCAAATTTCCAATTTGAGGATTGGACAAGAAAGATTGATGCAAAAACATAATTGATCCATACACATGAATGATCTACACATAGGAAGGGAAAAACTTAGGAAAGTAATATCATGTGCATAATCAGCCAAATAAATTAAACATATCACAAAAATAGGAAATAATACATACCCACACTGATATCAACTTGCAAAAATACAACTTCGTGACAAAATGTATGCAAATCTAATCAATCTTAGAGTTTTTCATCGAAGTAAGTTAGACTAAAGCCTTCCATGTTGAACTTCACACTATTTTAAAACGAAGATTTAGAGGAGGCTTCCAACAAACTCTATTCTTTAGTTTAAAAAATAAGATGGTTACTAAAATTTTTCATTTTTTATAAAAAAAATAAGACAGTCATGAGACAATTATAAAAAACCATCTTATATATGTTACGGGATGGCTTGAAAAAACTATCTTATTAATTCAAATTTTATAAAACAATGTTTAGAAACCATCTTTTATTATTTTTAATAAGTTGATTATGTTTAAGCCATCTAATTTTTACCATTTCTAAAGTCCTAATCTTAGTTGTGTTTACCCTAGCTAATCAGCTCAAAGGATAGGATTACCCTGAAAGGGGGGCCAACGTAACCTTCCTTAGGCTTACATGATGACACACATACATACACCCAAAAAATCAATGATCTAAAGCAAATAAAAACATAGGATCAAGTTAAAACTCTTATGGCTAAGATCAACATCAACAAATACACTACCAGAAATAAGAAAAAATTGGATGCATTGGAATCAACATTTATTATCAATTGAAGATAGAAATACATTCAAGTTTGAGAAAGCAGTTTACACATGGTTGGCTAGGAGCATAAGCATCCTTATAAGTCACAGAGATGGTGCTCCATTTCAACTTCCCCATCCCTCATGATCTACTAGTTCTTCTTTAGGGCTCTTATTCTCATGGAGAGGTGACCTCTAGGAAGAGAGACTAGAAGTAGGAAACCAAAAGAAATTGAAAGAAAAGCTAAAAGACAACAAAAACTCTAAGTAGAAGAAGCCCCCTGCAAGAGTTAATGCTCTCTTTATATAGCAATGTGGCACTATAGGTGGCTCCTTGATCATTAAAGGATGTTAGCAACTTGGTGCCAAAGAGGTAGGTGAGTAATCGTCTGTCATTAAGCCTTGGCTTCCTTTACTACTAAGAAGAAGAGCAGTGATTTGTCATCTATGAAGGGTGGCTAATTTCTCACATTTAATGCTTATGCTTGGCTCGCTAGAGGCTTAAATTTGGATGATATTAGGATTGAGGTAGTACAACACCTAAAGATGAGGAAAGTGAGAATTGCCAATGTATTGTATCCCTTTTGGAGGTATTTTAAACATTTCCCTTATGGTAATACTCTGTATATTCGATGTTGATGTAGAATTAGCACCTATTAGGTGAGCTTGAGGAGTAATAAAGCCTTCACACGTTTAGGTTGGCCAATATTTCCTTTGGGAGAGTTGTGAATCACCCATTGGTCTTTCTATATGCCTCATATTCACCTACATACCCATCAAGGTATGTGCAAGAAAAAGGAAATTTAGAGTGAGAATAGGGGTGTTTGTAGATGCCCTAGTTTAATTGAAGGTTGAGAAATCAATCAGTTGATCAAAAAATAAAAGATTCCCATTTTGTCACATAGGATTAACTACTCAAAGATAAAATATGGGATTCCCATTCCTCAAGTGGACTGCTCAAAAGAAAAGACATGAGTAGGTAAAGTGTTACTCTCTGATTCTTGGACCAAACATTTCAAGTTGTAGTTAAACAAACCTAGGTATTCCCTTAAACATCAGATCGCTCATCTAACTTTTCAATTGACTGACTCATACAAACAAGTCATGGCATCAAAATCACTAATGCAAGTAGAATAGATGTCTACACCCTCATCGGGCTACAATTTGAAGGATCATCTGCAATGACCATAGTATGGTCTAAAATGTGCAGTGCATGGCAAAGGAGAACTAGAATAGAATCTACTCAGTTGTTTATATTCATCAAAATTGGATTAGCTCAATTCATGAATTATTTGTTTAGTAAGATCACATATAATTGCTTGGACAATTATCTACTTAATCTAATTTTTAGAAATGAGGTGGGTGTTACTTTGTTTTGCCTTTAATTCTCACTAATGAATCATTCACACTTGGGTCGGCAATTGGTTGTTGCCCAAAGAATTCTCATTTTTCATTCATACTTTGATTAATCATGGTGGTGGTAGTTTTGAATATCTCGATGGACATAAAGGGAATAACCAATCTCTCCATCTTATTTCAGGACAAAGGAAAGTTGATCATATCATAATAGTTTCCTTTAGTAAGGAAGTCTATAGTTCAATTAATTCATAATGAAAGAATATCCTACCCATGTTTTTCTCTTGCACCCCGATGCCTCAATTTAATATAATTAAACATAGTAATTGGTTGCACTAATACTTCATTCCTAAGGATCATTGGATGGGATTTGTCGCACGTTAGGTTAAGAAGATGAGAAATCCTTGATGGTAACTTTAGCATATTTTGGAATGAAGAGAAGTATACAAACTCTTATTAAGTGACAAAACACGTGGGCCCTACAACAGAATTCAATCCCAGATTTGAAGGACCTTTGTTTCTTTTATTTACTTTCTTTTCATTGCTTATGGAACAATTCTTTGTAATTTGGCCATTAATGAAATAGTTCTTTTCGTTTTCTTAGTACTTTGTTCCTCACTTTTATTTTCTAATTAGCTGTAGTTTTAAAAAGTTTTCTAATTGATTTTCTTGCTTATTTAGATAGTTCCTAGTTTTCTTAATTGCTTGCTTTCTAATTTAGGGTTTACTTTCTTATTGCTTAGTTAACTTAGTTTCCTTCTTAAGTTAGTTATTTCTTTTTTAGTTAGTTACTTGTTTATTGCTTCCATTTACTTGCTTTATGTCTTTACTTTCCTTATCTTTAGTTTTAAATAAAAATATTCCTTCTTTTGAATGTTTGGCTAGGTTAAAGTAAGATAACCTAAATTCTAATTAGATTCATTTATCAAAGTAAGATAACCTAAATTCTAAAATTTATCAAAGAGACTTCTTGGATCGACCCGTATTTGCTGATTCTATACTCCAATAGAGTTGTGCACTTGTGATAATTATTAAGGCACATCAAGTTTTTCTACACCATTGTCGGGGACTTGCAATAGAGTTTAATTAAGATTTGGGTTTTAATGCTTTACCAGTAGTCATAGATAGGGTTGCATATAATTGTATTTTCATAAATTTTCCTTGTTCCTAATATATTTGATAATTCATATCTCTTTTATCTAGGAATTTGGATGTGAATAAAGCTTTGGAGGAAGACTTTAGGATAGTTTCCAATTAATTTTTTATTTGAGTGGATTGCAGTGAAGATGAAGTTGTATTGTTTATATGTGATTCATCATTTAAAAATTAAGGGTTGTAATAATACGGGTCAAGGGTGGGCCATCCTAACATGGAAGAGGAGGTGGTTGTATGTGGGCCCACCTTTGTACGAGAAGACTATTTCTAGAATCCCACTATGTGACTATTCTGCCCTTCTTTCCCACTCCTAGATTAGGTTGCATTGTTAATTTAGTTGCATTTGAATGGAAGTGTAGAACATATAAAGTGTTTCCTTACTTATTACATTCTAGGATTTGCATTATATTTATAGCTTTTATTATATAAATAGGACACATTTATTTTTTTAAGGTGCTTATATGTTGATCGAACTGCTTAACGGAGCAAGGGTGGATTTCATCACCACACCTTGGCCCACCTAGGTCAAACAACACTTGATCCACCTCAACATTCTAGCTTATAAACTAAAAATCACTTAGACAGGACCATAGCAACCTCTTGAGAAGAAGCAGTTATTGCCACTCCAATGGCCCCTCTGTAATCAACTGAGCCAGTATATAAATGACTAGATCTACCAGCACATTCTATGACTCAAATTAATTTGACTAATTGAGGAGGGTGTGAAGTGGTTGATTAAGATCAAAATCTAACTGGTAAGAAATAAGATTAATTTGAAAGAGAGGAGTAGCTACCTTGGGTTAGAAATAATTTAAAAGGTTCCCCCATAAACAAATTCAAGGTAAAAAGCCTCTCAAATTGTTGCTTAGGTTTAGGAGTCACTATTGTCCTTGTTTATTTATTTGTTTTAGAATTTAGGTTATATATTTTAGTTTATATGTCCCTTAGATTAGAGAAAAGAAAATTTCTTTGGTTGTATATGACAACTTAGTTTCAATGTATACAAGTGCACCATCTGTTGGTGTATGCACGGTCATCGATAACTTAATCCTCATCTAGTACCTTTAGATATAGAGAATGAATGACCAGTGAGGCAAGGCCAAAGGACTATAAAAGATCAAGAGGTCCTTGCTATAAAAATGGCTAAAGAAGCAGTAGAAGTGAAATTGTTGAAAGATTTTCTATATCGGTTTAATTCAACTCACCTTTATGCATAGATTTAACTACAATAAATGTAGACCATTTGAGTTAAAACTAAGAGTTATTCAACTCATACCTAATTTCTATGGGCTAGACAAAGAGGACATGTACCACCATGTCAAGGAATTCCTTAATATTTGTTCTACCTTCAAATACCACAACCTCTAGAATGACTCTATTAGGTTGAGGCTATTATCATTTTTTTTTAATGATAAAGCTAAGGCATTGCTTAACTCTTTAGAAGTAGGGTCTATCACCACATGGGATCAACTATCTAGGAAATTCCTCAATTAGTTTTCCCCAACCCACAAAACTAACATCCTCATGAGAGAAATCATAAATTTCTAGCAGAAAGAGGGAGAGAATTTCTACGAATGCTAGAAACATTGCAAGGACTTCCTTCATAAATATCCCCATCAGGATTTGAAAAGTGACAACAAGTTTAGTATTTTTGTGAAGGCCTAACTAACATATGATAAACACCATTAGTGGAGGGGCTTTCATGACTACAACAGATGTGGAAGCCTAGAATTTCTTTGAATACTTGCTGAGAATTCCTAGCAATGTGATTACCCTACCCTAATGGAAAGAAATTCACAGCCACAAAAGAAAGGCAGTATCTGTGAGATAGGGGTCACTCCTAATCTTTATAGTAAAATAGATTTGTTGACCTTGAAGGTAAACAAAACACATGGTCTTTCTAAATGGTTAGATGCCGTCATGATGAATAGATCTCCTATGTGACCTCTATATGAGGTATGTTAATTCTGTTTTAATCCAAATCACATAGCTCCATCGTGCCCATCAAGCTCTGGTTTCCTTGAGTTCTTTTTAGAGTAGGCGAATGTTATGACTACATATCCCTAATAACCCTTATTCTAAGACCTACAACCCTAGATGGGCTAGGCATCCAAACTTTTCATAGTCAAGGAATAACTACCAAGGTGGCCTAACAAGGAACCCACCTCAACAACCTTTTCCTAGTAATAACATGCCTTAGCAGCCGCCTCAGCAGTTTCCACCCCAACAAAGGAAACCATCACTAGATTTTAGTCATCGTCAGTGATATACATGGTGAGGAATTTTCATCAAAACACATGGAAAAACTTGGAGGAAATGTAGATTGAGATTTTTCCTATGTTCTCATAAAGTTTGGGGGCTGATCAGATGTTGTTTAGTGCCAAAAAACAATGAAAATAACCTTTAGATGGTCATATTAGTGGCAATGATTTTCATCCAATTTAAATCCAATCATATCAAATCTTTCACTCTAAGGGTATAATCAAGTTGTGTTTTGCCTAATCTATCCTCCAAGAGGTCTTTTCCAGTTTTTTTTTTTTTATCACTTATTGATGAAAAAATATTTTTGGCTTTGTATTAGGTACTTGATTCAGTCACTAGTGACAAGATTTAGTTGCCATTGAGGGAAGAAATGAGGAAAATTGGAGACATAAAAAAAATGAAAAAGGGGAAAGCAACTTACTCAACGTCCAAGCAAATGTGTGTGCATGAGATGTTATCGGTGGAGTCCAACGCATTGTTTGTAGGTTACTGGAGAGGAATGGAGGGAGTGAGAGGATGAAATATGAAGATAGAATGGGTTGGGGATGATTAGTGGGTTAAGATTTGACCAGGAGAGAGGGGAAGATGATTAGAGAGGAAAGGAAGCTTGGTTAAGAAATGATCAAGGAAAAAATAAGGGCTTTCCCCTTGTTCTTTGTCCGTGGAGGGAGTTCAGTCCACATGGTGAGTTTGACACCCACATGTCGACTCACTTACAACTGCCTACATTTAATAACAGTTAACTGAAGGGGTGTCACTATCAATTTGGCCACTTCAACAAATAGTGAAATTTTGGGTTTTTAAGTTCCTAGTCTCTGTTTTGTGCATTCTTAGTGCCGTTAAAAAGGCCTCATTGAGAAAAATCCAACCACTAATGGTTCATCTTCAAATTTTAATATTTTAAATTATTTTTTAATATCTCTTGTAATTACGTGAATTTTGATAAAGTTTCCAAATTAAAGCAATTTTGCTCAAAATTTAATTGAAATTGGAAATGAAATTCAAGTCATTCCACCTAAAATTGAACATTTAATGCAGTAGGTTTTGAGGATTCATAATTTACCCAAATTTGAGATCAATAGAGGCCCAAATTCATGCTGGGCCCAACTGCTCAATATAGTTTAGTTGTCCTCTTTCACATAATTTGAGAAGATTAACAAGTTAATTACATATTTGCCTTAATTTCAAGACACAATGTGATAACCCATCATAATTAGTTGCTTGAAAAGTGGTTGCTCTCTCACCTAGCATGAGTAGTTTCTTGGTATTCATTGGGACATCTCCTGCTACCTAGGGTGCAAAGTAGTTTCTCAATGAATAACCAAGTATCACAAATGTGAAGGTCATGAAGCATTTGCCTAAGATTATCTTGGGCATCTCTATTTTCTAGTCATTTAAAAAAATTTAGGTAAAAGCTCTCCTGCCCTCAAGGCATTACTTTCATCCATAAAGTTTATGCCATTCCTTATTCATATGTATCTCAACAAGGTCATGCACAATTATGTCCATCCTTAAAATAGTTCATGGTCATATAAAACACTACTTACCCAAGTAGTCCTCAAACAAAAGTTACCTTGCTCATCACAAGTAGTTTCTTCAAGTGGGGATTAAACTATCCAACCCGAGTAGTTTCCTATTGATCATTAAGGCATCTCTTGTATTGGAAAATTAGTTTGTCTTCGACCCATGGAGCTTCTCACTTGTAAGATGCGTGAGTAGGCCATCCTCACTGAGCGACATCACATTTTCTAGAAGAATGAGCGACACACCTCTAATTTAAGGGCACCAAATGCCACTGAAAACAGTATAGGCAATGCTTTACCCTAACCATGGGAGAGAGTTTCCTCTTGTCCTGGAAAAGGTTTGTATGCTTGAGTCATGAACAATCTAACCTTCATATTTTCTTTCTTTTCTTCATGCACAAGTTTTGGGTATCCTCACGCTCACCTTGATGGCTAAGACTCACTTTTCAAAATTCAAACTTATGGCAATAACTGGTCTAACTAGTTTTGGTCCAAGACTACGGTTAAGTTAGCTATGACCACCTTACCTTCTAATATACACTTGATTACCAAGGTTTTGAAGGAATGTGTTGTTGTAAGTTTTGTCAGATGTCATTACCCCTACAATTCCCACCCATAAAAGCACTAATCAAAGGGTCTTATTTCACCTTTCTTTGTTCGCTCTCGTCACATCGCTTTGTCTACATACTCTCTTATACAACCAAACCATAGCTACTAGAATGGATTCCAATAGAAGTAATCAAGTAAAATCCTTCATTTTCCTTCTATTTGATGAGTGAGAAACCTTTTAGTTCTTCTCCTCTTTCATTTTATCAAGTGTTCACTAAGAATCCCTTTCTCCATTATTATACAGATCTGTAATCCCTCCTACTTATTTTCTATTCCTTTCATAGGTCCTAGACATTTTCTTTTATGTGTCTCAACCTATTGAAGAATCATGCAATCATAAGGTAACCTAATCATCTAGTTTGTAGTCATGTCAATTTGGAGCCCCTGGAGTCCACAGATAATCAGTTTTCTATAGAGCCCATATATGTCAATGAAGAAGCCAACAACAATCTAATGCCAAATGTGAATGTAGCTAGTATGTGAAAACCTAGCTAATCTATACTCCCATGGGTTCAAGTCATGATCCTTTTTGGTCTATGCTCCTCAAAGTTGTGACTAGACTTCTACCCCAGGGGATGAAGCCAAGTCCCATTTTGGTCTATGGTCCCCAAGACCTTGAGTTGGACATACTAGTCTTTGTCCACTTATGGTGATACCTATGGATAACCATCATGAGCCCTAAATTACCCTGATCTTAGCTGTGAAATTATTACCTTATGGATTGACTTGTTAGGTTTAGACCACCTAGGTTTAAGTGAACCATTGGCTAAACACTAGACTACGGTTTGTGTCAACATACTAACCAAGCTTAGGACTATGCCCTCATGCCTAGAAAGGCATGAGTCATGATCCCTAAGTCATTCTTGACTAAGGTATGTGCTGGCTTACACCATACATGCTTATGACTTTGGCCTTTTAGAGCCTAGTGATATATTGTCACCTAGACCTTTTCATGGCTAGCCATATCTTTCCTCTAGTCCCTTTCACTCTTATTGATTCATATTATCTATACATGGATCGTTCTAGCATTAGATCTCTGGATTATAATTAAAAATATGATGGATAAATAAACATTTTGTTTTTTATTATTGACATGTAATTAACAACCTAAAGGGTTTGGAGATATATACGCACTTTCATTTGATTAATGACAACCTAATAGTGGGGAAATTTTGTACTATTTTCTTTATGATTTTGCTTATTTGCAAATGCATAGAACAGGTATTTTAGCTCATATAGGATTTATAACATATTCGATGGGATATATCTCTCCTTTCATCTGAAATTACCTTTTTCTTTATTTTCTTTAAAGATTAACTCAATCGCATCCAGTACTAGAACTAAGAACATAGGTGGCCTCCTTGTGGGAGCACATTTGTCAATATCCTTGCTAATGTGATCAATGTATGTGCCACACAAGTCAAGACCAAGGGTGAAGCTCCTAACTCTACTCTTTAGGGTAGCAATTTGCTTTCCTTACTAAGGGTTCATCATCTAGAGGTGTTGACAAAGGTGTTAGCAATAACACCAATTCCCCTCTTTAGGGTCATAGATTCAGTTTCTCTTCCAAGGGTGCACCATTCTATTGTACTACAAGTTCTAACAATTATACATTGTCCCCTTAATAAAGGTAGTAGCCAAAGATCCTTTCTAAAGGATACACTATCCCTTGGTACCTCTCCAAGGGTACCAATCATAATTCATTTCCCACTACTAGGAGAGTTAAGGGAAAAAGATGGTGCTAGGGTACCTCCATCTATAGGACTAAAGGCATCTAGACCCCTAAAGACTTTAAAAGAGACAACCCTCTTAAGAAGGACACTAAGGGCTCTTCTAGCCTTAAAACTAATAAACCTAGTGTTGTTTTATCACAAATGAACAAGCTATTGTAGTGTAGCATATGCAAGCACGGGTCGATCTCACAAGGACTCACCTTAATAATTTAGAGTTTAAATAAAATTTAATTGTTCAAAATTTAAAATAAAGTGACAAAAATTAAATGAAAGTGCAATTATAATTCAGATATATTTAATCAATGAAAATTACAGAGTTCCAAATTCAAAAAGACAGGAAATTAACTAAAGAAAAAGAAAATTCTGCTTCCCTAACTTGATCACATCAAATCTAATATCTTTAATATTGATTGTCCTTCATCAATATCTTTTTGGTGTTTCTGATTAATGATCCAACGGATGGATTAGGTAGATTCTCCAAAATTTCAAATATTTGGTCTAGATAAGGATTTTGGATTTTAACGGCTTAGATCTAATTTTTGAATCTTAGATTGAAGATCAGGAATGATAAACAAGCTATAAAATATTCTAAAAATTATATCTTGAAGTTGATTGAAAATCGGATGTGAAACAGATGAGAAATTGAAGATATATTGTGGTTAAAGCAGAACCATTGATTTGGTTAAACATGGATGGATAAAACAGTTCCTGGATTAATCATGGAATAACATATAACACAAACAACAGAACATGAATAAAATAGAACATAAATAAGAGTAGAAACAGGATGTAAATGTAATTAAAATTATTGTATTATGGGCAAAAATGGATTTTTCACTAAAAGTTCCTTCTTTTTCCTATAAAGCAGAGAAACTCAACTAGAACATAGGAAGATGGTGGGGTAGGTGATGCCGGCATGGTGGAGACAATGCCGATGAAGCAGAGGTGAAGAAGGTCGGTGATGGAGGGCTGCTTCAGGCACTGCACAATGGAGGAGGAGATGCCGGCGGTGCGGTTGGTGATGATGAAGGGGGCAGAGCAGAGGTGAACAAATGGGATGTCATCCGGCATTAGTAATCAATGGTGGAGCCAATGTTGGACGTCGTAGGTGGTGTGGGCAGAGGTGATGGCTACAAAGGTCAATGTAGTGGATCAAAAGAGAGATGGAGATAGAGTGCTTGCTGGGGCTGGGCAACTGGCAGCGATGGTTGGGGAGTGCTGGTCGGTGGTGGAGATTGGATTCGGGTCGCAATTGGTTCCTAGTTTCTTATTGGAAACAAAGAAGGGGAAAGAGAGGGTCTGGGTAATGATGGTGAAGCAGAGAGAGGGAGACTGAAGGAGAAAGGGAATGTGAGATATAAGGGGGATACGGAAGAAGAGGAAGCTGGGCTGTGTGTGCGGAGTGGGAAAGAATGGAACAATTGATGCTAAAAAATTAAAACTAAACAAGAGCATTGAAAAAGTAAAATAGGGAAGGAGAACATAAAAAAGAAAAGAAAAGAAAAAAAAGGTCATCTAGTTCTCTTGTGCCCTCCTCCTTTTAAAGCCTTTATGCCTTTCTAATTTGGTTCTCCCTAGCTTTCCTTAAGGTGAAGAGTTAATTTCCCACTAGGAAACTTCTATTCCCTTTAATTATGCCTCTTCATTCTAAAATTGATCTCTTTTTTAGAAAATCTTATCCATGATGTCCTTTCCTCTAACTAGAACTCATTTTCTTTTAGAAAACCATCCAATCATGTTTTGTGAGTGATCTGGTTCATTCAATGCCCTTTTGGATAATCTGCATCATTAATTTTTTATTTGACAGTAATCGGCATAATTTGAGCCATCTAATATCCAATCCAACTGATTTGCACCATAGAATTAGCTATTCAAACTACAATCTGTTTGATCTGCAAACTATAAGACTAGCTTAGAGTCATCTAAACTATACATTAAGCATCTGCTTAGCTCAAACAATCATCTAACTGTTAAATTTGACAAATTAATGGTTGGATGGTCAATCTAAGCCAAAATTCATATCTTGTCTAAAAATTATCAAATTGATGTGTTAGATAATCTAATTAAATACTAAATTAAGCATATTTTGGCCAAAATTGAACACTTAACAAACCCCCAACTATATTTTGCTAGTCCCGAGCAAAACATGCAAAATTATTTTTCAAAAACTGATACAAGATACCACTTTTGTAGGTACTCACAATTGCATTTAGCCTATGCAACAAGCCCTTGAACCCCTAGTGGACTAGTTATGCCTCGTGAGCGTTTGTAGGGAATGTACCCATAAAATTCAATAAAGTTAAGTCCCCTATTTTAACTCAAAGAATCCTCATTCATTAGCAATCTACTAGTTTTTCACAACTTAATAAAGAGGATTGACCATTTTACACATCATAGACATATGAAAGACAATTTATTTGAGTTATTTCTCGGAGCGCATGTGTGTGTACGGCCACATAAATCTTAACTTCTAACTAGATATGCTTAAATTACATTAGAAATATGTCTTGACCTCAAATCCTCGCAAGTATACTCTCAGAAATGAAACTCTTAGATAAGGGTTTAAACATATTTCTCTCATTATGTGATCGAATCTAACAAGACAATGGTTCACATAAATCTTTTAAATGCTAATGAGACAAAGGAA
Source organism: Warburgia ugandensis (assembly GCA_035236585.1). Taxonomy (NCBI): domain Eukaryota; kingdom Viridiplantae; phylum Streptophyta; class Magnoliopsida; order Canellales; family Canellaceae; genus Warburgia; species Warburgia ugandensis. The sequence goes on from CP141134.1 coordinate 45,236,512, forward strand.
AGTGATCATTAAGAGTGGATGTTATTATCAAGAATATTAGGGTCTTTTACCTTAATTCCTTTTTTTAATCTCCTCTTTAAGGCTATGTTCCACTTAAGATCAATAGGTCTTTAACTAGGATGAAACGCAGGCTTAGGACAAGTTCAGAAAAGAAGGGTATAAGAGTTTCAAAGGTTCAAAATTGTGTAGAGGTCTTCAATGAATATCTATTAGGACAACTTTTCTTTTGGGTTTGCTTGAAGTGAAGATCTCTTTTATATTTTTGTCTTTATCTCTCTCTCTTGCTCTTTTTGCTTCTTTAGAAGAAAGATGGCTAATTTTCACACTTCTTTGACTTTTTGTCCTCTTTTTGAACTTTTTCTACTAACTCTACTCATTTTGACAATGGATAATGGATATTTATTTTACTGGCTTGTTCTAGGTTAAGGTAAATGGGGTTAAGGAAGAAAAGGCTTAATAATATGCTTAAAGGGCTAACTAGTGGTATGCAATATATTGGATAGGCTTTATATCTCTAGGCTGAACAAGGATGGCCTATATCATTTGTATACACTGAAGAATTTGTGGAGTTACATATAACACTCTAAAAGAAGATAGTCCTTAAACTCACTAAGTTATAGATCTCCACTAATTTTTCTCTAGGTTTCTAAGTCATACCTCTCCATTAGTCTTAACTATGTGCTGTGTGTAAAAGGTTCCCAAGAATTAACTTTCTACACCCACCAACCTGAATGAAACATTGTCCCTAATGTTTGAAAACATAGGATCTTATATGAAAATTGAGTGATGTAGACTCTAAAACCTTGGGTTACCTCCCAGTAAGTGCTAAATTTAAAGTCCTCAGCTTGATGTTAATAATTGAATTTACAATGTGTAAGACAGGCCTCTAGTAGATCGAAGGTAGGTAATGGTGATAGAAGTTTTGGAATTAAATCTTCAATCATGTACCAAGAGTCATTAAGATTCATTGTTGATTGTTGGCATTGAAAACATTGAGCTCAACTTTCATATTGCCAAAGGATAATTATAATACACCATTTCTACAATTTATGATTGCATTGGATGTCATTAAGAATGGACATCTAAGAATCACTAAGATATGACTATTAAGGTCTGCTACAACCTGGGTATCCAGGACAATGAAATCGATAGGGAAATAAAACTAATCCACTTTTATTAATACATCCTCAACCATACCATGAGCAATCTTAATTGCTCTATCAGGTAATTACAATGTGGTGTTGGTTGGTTAAGCTCACCAAGCCCTAGTTGCTCATAGACAGAATATGGCAATAGATTAACACTAGCCCTTAAGTCAAGTAAAGCCCTATTTATGACATGATCTCCTTTAATGCAAGAAATTGTAGAGCATCCTAGATCTCTAAATTTTGGTGAGGTCTTGTGTTGAATTAAAGAGCTCACCTACTCAGTGAGGAAGGCTTTCTTTTGCACACTAAGCTTTAACTTTGTAGTACAAAGCTCTTTAAGAAATTTGGCATAAGAAGGAATGTCCTTTATAGTATTGAGTAATGGAATATTGATTTGTACATGTTTAAACACTTCTATTATCTCATTAAAATTTGTTCCTTTCTTAGCCTTCTTGAGTAATTGAGGGAATAGGGCTTTAGGCACATAGGGTGCCTCCACTATATGTTCTATAGGGTTTTTCTGTCTCTTCTCTTCTTCATGTGTTTTAGTTGCATCTTTCTCATCTGCAGTTTCCTTAGCCTACCCTATTTTGTTGTTGATTTGACAACTGCTCCTAAGGGCGGTTATAGACTTGGCATGCTTATGAGGGCTAAGGTTTGGAGAACTTGACCTTATCTCAAATTAGCCCTTATGATTAGGGATGGGTTGACTATGGAACTGACCCTTTCCTCTATTATGTAGTTTAGCTTACAATTGACTCACTTGCATCTCTAATTTGGCTATGGCTTGAGAGTTGACATGGGATGAATGTCTACTATCATTTTGTAACTAGTGTAAGGCCTTTTTAGTGTCATCATTATATTTTACAATTTTTTCACGCATGGTATGGATGTTTTCCTCTGAGGATTATTTCTTTTGTTGTTGAGGTTGTTGAAAGCCAGGTGGCTACTGGGGAACTATAGTCCTAAGAGGAAAGTTTTGGACAGGGGTATTTATAGATGGTCCCCCTTGGTTGTTATTCTTTGACAAAGACAAATTGGGATGCCTAGCCTATCAAGGGTTGTAGATCTCAGAATATGGGTTGTTGCTAGGCTAGCGATATGCATTCAATGCATTTGCGGTTAACAAGATAGTTGTTTAGTAGTCTATTTGATTGATAAGATGAGGTCATATGGGCTAGCCTAGATCATATAACACAAACCTCTTGTGGAAGTTTATGGGATAAATTATCAACCATGAAAGTTTCAAACATGGTTTCAAGTTTATCCATTCTTCCACCAAATTTTCAATTGTAGAGTCAAGTTTATGGGATAAATCAATATGCACTCCTATCTTATATAGACCCCCCTTCTTAATGGGGTGGTTAGTTCTTTCTCTCCTATTTGATTAATCCCATTACTGAGAATTATTGGCCAATGCTTGAAAGAACTCCCATGCCTCACTTTTATCCTCTAGCATGAGGGTCCATCCACTCACTGCATCTATCATTTGTCTATGTTGAGGCATCAATTCCTCATATAAGTATTGAACCTGCTGCCATTTCTCAAATCCATGATGAGTGCATTTCTGCCACAATTCATTCCATCATTCCCAACATTTATGATATTGTTCACAATCCCTTTGTTGGAAATTGATAATTTTACGATGAAGGGCATTTGTTTTATGAACAGGAAAGAACTTGTTCAAAATCTTCTTAGACAACTGATCCCATATATTTATGAAACTTAAATGTGGCGTAAATATCAAGGAACTCCTTGATATGTAGGTAGGGATCTTCTTAGTCTTGACCATAAAAAGTAGGGAGTAATTGAATGACTCCCAGCTTTAACTCAAAGTGGTCGGCATTTGCGGGAGGTAAAGCTATGCAGAATGGGGTATTAGGTGATAGAGGCACATAGAAATCTCTAATTGTTTTACACTTGACCTTAGCTAGTAGTTTAGCCATGGTGATAGGAACTAGGTTTCTTTCCCCTTCTCTTTAGTTGCGTTGAATCTCTGGGTCAAAAGATATTAGCTCTAGGTTCTGAGATAGACGCCCTTGCATAAACTCACCTAATCTAAAATGTCCTAATCTAAATGCTGACTCTAACACTACGTGATGAGCAAACAAAGTGCACAATCAAATAATCCTTAGGCTAATACACAGCAATGTTTTGATTTTCTTGAATTTGTGTGGGGATGATGCTTTTAGATTAGCCTAATCTAGTGCTCCTCTTCTCTTTTAGATTTGACTACTACTTATCAGTTAGATTCTACACTAAGGTGGTTAATACAATTCTCATGTAAGAAGGCATTTAGACCTCAACAAACATTAACAGAAGGCATGGAAAAATCACTTGGATTTTAACACACCCACTATATCTATAGTGCTCAGAAACCACTAGAGTAACAATAGATCGCATCTTAGTAAGAGGGTCTTGCAAGCATGTGATGGCCCTATAAGTCTCTTCTAAATGATTTTAAATTAATTTCAAAGGTAGGGTTGCGCACTTGTGGTGATTATCCTAGGTGCCCTTACTAATTAATTTTCACATTCCATGGCAGTTTGATCAATATATAAATCACCTTAAAGCAATAAGCATGCCCTAAGAATGCAATTAAAGGCAATAAACTAATACAAAAACCTAAAAATGCAGCAATTATCAAATATACTTTCTTTATGCAATTATTTTACCAAACAATTCAAAATTATTCTATATGCAAACCCTAATCTAGGAAATAAAAGAAGTGAGTGAAACTTATAGTGGGGTTTTTTATGAAGATCTCGTGTGGGCCACCTTATCCCACACCTACCGTATTTTATATAATGCTTTTAGAATTAGAATTAAAAATTGCAAGTTACAATGATCCTCACTACAAGATTTAGTAAAAAAAAAGAAAAGAAAAAATTCTATTCTAGTAAAACAGGGAAATTTTATTTATGTGATGAAGCTCCACTTGTCAATTTCCTCTGCTTTCCAATTTTCTTAAAAAGAAAATTAGAAATAATTATCAAATTTAGGAAATAGGATGATTATGTACTAAGAAAATTGAAAATTGCACCTAAAAATGCTAAAACATTGCAATTCCTAAAAAATTTAATTTTTGGATTTTTTAACTAAATTTTATGAAAACTCCATTGTGGGTTCTCGGCAATGGCGCTAAAAACTTATTGTTTCACCTCAAGTGCACAAGTTATTGTAGTGTAGAATATGCAAGTACGGGTCAATCCCATAGGGACTCGCCTCAATAATTTGAAGTTTAAATAAAATTTAATTGTTCAAAACTTAAAATTAAATGAAAGTGCAATTAGAATTCAGATATATTTAATCAATGAAAATTATAGAGTTCCAAATTCAAAAAGATAGGAAATTACCTTAAAACAAAAATCTACTTACCTAGCTTTTATCACATCATTTTCTTCATATATGATATCTTCAAATTTGATTGGCTTTCATTAGTATCTTTTTGGTGCTTCAAATTAATGATCTAATGGATGGATTAGGCAAATTGTGCAAAATTTCAAAGATCTAGTCTAAATAAGGATTTTGGGTTTTAACAACTTAGATCTAATTTTTGAATCTCAAATTGAAGATCAAGAATGATAAACAAGTTATAAATGTCCTAAAAACAAGATCTAGAAGTTGATTGAAAATCGAATGTGAAATAGATGATAAATTGAAGATATCCTATGATTAAAGCAGAGCCATTGATTTGGTTAAACAGGGACGGATAAAACAGTTTCTAGATTAATCATGGAATAATGCTGAACACAAATAATAGAATAAGAATAAAATAGAACCTAGATAACAACATGAATAGGATGAAAATGTAATTGAAATTATTGTACTATGGGAAAAATTGGAATTTTCACTAAAAGTTCCTTGTTTTTCTCATAAAATAGAGAAACTCAACCAGAACAAAGGAAGATGGTGGGGCAAATGATAACAACATGATGGAGATGATCCTGATGAAGCAGAGGTGAAGAAGGTCAATGATGGAGGGTTGGTTAGGGCGCTGTGCGATGGAGGACGAGATGTCGATGGTGGGGTCAATGACGATGAAAGGGGTAGAGCAAAGGTGAACAGATGGGACATCGTCTGGTGTCAATAATCAGTGGTGGAGCAAATGTTGGACGTTGCCAGTGATGCGATCAGAGATGATGGCTGCAGAGGCTGATGTGATGGATCAAAAGAGAGAGGGGAGATAGAGTGCGTGTCGAGGCTAGGTGACCAGTGGAGATGGTTGGGGACTATTGATCAGTGGTGGAGATGGGGATCGAGTAGTAGTTAGTTCCTGGTTTCCTATTAAAAATCGAGAAGAGGGGCTAGGTGGTGATGGTGAAGCAAAGAGAGGGAGACTAAAGGAGAAAGGGAACGTGAGATAGAATGGGGATATGGAAGAAGAGGAAGTTGTGTTGTGTGTGTGGAGTGGAGTGGAGTGGGAAAGAAAGGAACAATTGATGCTAAAAATTTAAAACTAAAAGGGAGTAGTGAAAAAGTAAAATAGGGAAGGAGAATGTAATAAAAACAAACAAAAAGAAGAGGGGTGTTGTCTTCCTTATAGCTCGTCTGGTTCTCTTGTGTCCTCCTCCTTTTAAAGCCTTAATGACTTTCTAATTTTGTTCTCCCGAGCTTTCCTTATGGTGAAGAGTTAGTTTCCCACTAGGAAACTTCTTTCCCCTTTAATTATGCCTCATCATTCCAAAATCGATATCTTATTTAGGAAATCTTATCCATGATGTTGATTCCTCTAATTAGAACTCTTTTTCTTTTAGGAAACCATCTAATCTTGCTTTGTAAGTGATCTAGATCATTCAATGCCCTTTTGGATAATATGCACCTTTGATTTTTTATTTGACACTAATCAGCACAATTTGAGCCATCTAATATCCAATCCAACTGATATGTACCATAGAATTAGCCATCCAAAGATCTGCAAAATATAAGACTAGCTTAGAGCCATCTAAACCATACATTAAGCATATGCTTAGCTCAGATGATCATCTGATTATTAAATTTGACAAATTAATGATTGGATGATCAATTTAAGCTAAAAATCATATTTTATCTAAAAATTATCTAATGGATGAGTTAGATGATCGAATTAAATGTTAAATTATGGGTATTTGGCCAAAATTAAACACTTAACATCTAGGGTTTGCTTCTCCAATAAACCATCCATTTACAAGAATACAGAGTTCACCATCACACACCTACTGACTAGGCCCAACTCCTTGTAAAAACCAAACCTAAAGACATAAGAAGGTAAATGACTCTGTTAGCTACTTATAGTAAGACCACATGAAGGGCCACTAAAATTTAATATCACGATGAATCTAAAAGAAAGTCAAGCCAAGAAGACTCTACCCCTCTATGGCATTTGTGCCACATCATATGATACATCCACACAAATTGTTCAAATCACATTATCATCGCATGAATGTAACACATATATGTTCTCATAGCTTAAGAATAATATATCCTAGAAATCACATCATAGATGGTATCCATGACACTAAAGCACAAATCATGAGAGTTTATATCTAAACATTTACATTTCAAATAACTTCTCATAATCTTGTCATACATCCCTTTACTTAAGACATAATGATCTACAACTAAAAGTCTAAATATAAATCAAAGTTCAAAGCTCTCACTTAATGTTGTAGTATAATTAAATTTAATTCTAAGACTTACAACTTTTCAAAGGCTTAGTAAAGAATGTTTCATCTGCTGCAAACTTCATCTTAAGTTTCTGCACACTTTACAACCTATGTGATCCATATAACTCATGTATGTCTAAGTTGATTTACATATAATACTATGTGTGTGATATCCCATTTAAATTAGTTACTTTGTTAGTTTCTTATATCCTATTATGAAACTAATTCATTGAATTGGTTGGTTATTTAACCCATCAACGAGGTTTGTTAAGTAGAGGAAACAATTTTTTCTTAATTTAACACCTACTAATGTCCATAGTCCACCTTATAACTAGCAATGAGTCTAACTTTCATTTTGGTCCTATGACCTATGCAACTTATTTTTAAAATTTACTTCTTTCATTTTTCTCCTTATGTAATAAGATTTGTATACATATAGTTTTCAATCTTAAATGAGGTCTAGTTTATTCCCCTATCGCAAAACTTCTTAGGTAACTCTTACCAGGAAACTGCATCAAGCAATCAGTAACCTACCCTGTATGTCGACAATTTTCCAATATCATTTTTCATAGAAACTACAACAATTAAAAATGACACATCTTCATCAGGTTTAAGAACTATGGTTAAAATTTCACTTCAAAATTCTAATGTTTGATATTCAAACCATTAACAGATGTGTCATAGGGTTTTTAGTTAGTTAGTATGGCCGTATTTAGTAACTAAATATTTTACTTGGTGAAATATAATTAAAAAATCACCAAATTTTAAATGAAAATTTTTTTACAAGTATATTTGACACGGTTAAAATTTGTTGAAAAATTCTATAGGTCATTGATTGAATTAGTAGCATCTTTACTCACAAGGCTTTTAGCTAGTGACCATGGCTAATATCCCTTACAAATAGTAACACCTAAATCATTGACTTCTCCCTTTCTCTCACCCAAATTCTTAATTCTAACTCTCATGAAGATGGTAAACATTAAATTAGAAGCATAAGAGTAAAAGTTTCATAGCAAGATACATCTGATAAGTATGCTAAAACATTCAAGAATTCAGTAGTGTGAGTCAGGCAAGTAGTAGAACCCAGTATTAAAAACATGATAAAAACACAAAGTTTCCCTTACTAAAAGCCATGGAGATTCTACTAACATGAAATACTGTTAAAAGCTATTTATGGGAAGATCACTTCTAAAATGCAATCATACCATTGATTTTTTAATAGGAATGGAAAATAGGGTTGTATTGTCATAAAGACGGTGAAGTTTTCTTTGAACAACTATATCATTCATTCAAGAAAAACTTGGAAAATCATGATCTAAGAGTTTTTTCACCTACCTATTTTTCTGCTGATTCTTTTTCTTCTTCCTTCTCTTCCCCCTTTCCTTTATGCCATCCATGATTTTTCCTCAGTCTTCAAGTCTAGACGTTCTCTCTTCCCTTGGGCGTCTTCTCCTTAAGGTAGCCTTAGTTGTTTTTAATCTTTCTCTAGACTAATCTAGGGTGTCCCACTATATAGATGCTTCAATTAGTTTCTTTCTTGGAATAGGACTTAACCTCTTAGATTTTCCTTCAAACATGTGCCTCTCATGTGGATTCCTCTCCAAGTCATCTCTCTCTTCCATGCTTTTGACCTCCTTCTAAACTCTTAAAAATTAGACACCTTTCCCTCTCCTAAAACAAGGTGCCTCCATTCCACATGTGTGGATCCTCCTCAAAGATGTCCTATGGTTCTAACATGTCTCCCTAGCACTCTAAGCTCTTGTGGGCCATATTTTTTAAGCAATCTTACACTCTCATTCCATGGCTAGCTAGGTTATTTCCTTAGGTTCTAATCCTTGCCCTTAATCTCTCCCTATGTTTCATCAATTTTCTATAGTTATTATGCTCCTAGTGTTGATTGTTTGTTGTAAGTACACAGGCTATTGTAGTGTAGCTTATGCAAGTATGGGTCAATCCCACGGGGACTTGACTCAAAAAGATGGAGTTTAAATAAAAATAAATTGTACAAAATTTTAAAATTTTTTTAAATAATAATAAATATAAACTCAAATATTTTGAATTAATGAAAATTACAGAAATCCAAGTTCAACAAGATAGAAAATTAACTAAAAAACAAATAAAATTCACTTCCCTAGCTTGACCATGACGTATTACTTCATATCTAATATTATCAATATTGATCAGGCTTTATCAATCTCTCAATAATACTTCTAATTAAGGATCTAATGGTTAGATTAAGGAGCTTTTTCAAAATTTTGATGAACTGTACTAAGGAAGGATTTTGGGTTTTGCACAACTTAGTTCAAATTTTTGGATTTCAAATTAAGGATCAGGGATGATGAATCAATTAGGAATTGTCATAAGAATGAGATCTAGGAATTGATTGAAAATATAATATGAAAAAGATAAAGAAATAAAGAAACCCTATTTATTAAAGCTAGATGGTTGATTTGGTTTAGCTTAAATAAGACAGGATTTGGATTACACAATTCCTAAATTAATTTGAGAATAAAAAAAAACTTGGATAAGCAGAACAAGGATATGAAAAAAGGGGAATAAGATAATAAAAAAAAAGGATTAAAATGGAACTTCAATTATTGTCCTAAGTGGAAAAATAGAATTTTTTTCATGTTCTGGTTTTAAATGAAAAAACAGAGGAGAAACACAATAGAGGAAGATGGTGACAGAGAGAGTCAAAGATGCAGGGAAGGAGGAAAACTTGGGGAAAAACCCGAATTGCTTTTTCTCCTATGGTGATGGGGGTGGAGAGAGAGAGAGAGAGAGAGAGAGAGAGAGAGAGAGAGAGAGAGAGAGAGAGAGAGAGAGAGAGAGAGAGGAAACGAGATGAAGAGAGACTGGAGTTACTACTCACCTTATTATGCGTCTTACACCCCTTTCTCAATTGTGTTGCCTTTTCTTTATATATATTTTCTAGGAGAGTTTGATTTTGATTCCAACTTAATTTTTTCTCCCTCATCCAAATTTTAGCAATTAGTCCTGATTGTCTTGAATTTCTTATTTTTTGAGTAATTTCCTCCTTGATCTGGTCCATTTACTTTGATCTAGGATATCCAATTCCAATTTGGTTGATCTGCAGTACATAGGACTGAATTAGAATTATTTAAACCATATGTTATACATATGATTAGCTTTGATGGTCATCTGATCATTAAATTTTGAAAATCAATGATTAGATGGTCAATTGTTGCTAAAATACAAAATTTTATGCCAAATTTCAAAATTAATTGATGAGATTATCTAATTTGATGCTAGATTAAGGGTATTTTAGCTGAAATTGAACACAACACACCCCCTAACCAACATTTTGCTTGTCACGAGAAAAATATGCAAAAAACTAATCTCAAAATTCTAAAATTTATTTTGAAATTAACTCCACTTTTTCTGAAAGAATTATCTTCAATAAATCTATCAACTTTAGCATATTAATAAAATTGATTGAAGAATTGAAAACTTTACTCATATGCTAAATACATTCCATTTGAGCTCAGATCTCAAAGTCTATGTGTGTGGATAGTCTACACATGTCTTTATTTCTAAGTAGACTCTAACTTTTTAAATCCTTCTAAAATGTGTCTTGACCTCAATCCTCACTAATGATATACACTCAAAAATAAAATCTCTCAGATTAAAGGTTCAAATCATATCTCTTTTTTAAATATGCGAGCCAGAGTAAATAAAAGTAAATTTATCTAACATATATTCATGAAGAATAGGAGTTACTAAGGAATTTAGTTTTGATCCCTTTAGAATGGATGACATTACCTTTGAATACTTAGAAATACTACTCTTTAAATCATATTCATTCATATCTTTATCAAGACTATATTCATCCTAAAATAAATAGGTCTATAATTGGGACGAGATGTGGGATTAGGACAAGGTACAAATGAAAGGGTATAAAGGATATTCAAATTTTCTTCAAAAATAAGTAGAGATCTTCTACTAAAGTTGAAAATTCTTCTTCACAATGTTTTGAAGTGAATATTTCTTTTTCCACTTTTTTGAATTCTTCAAACTTTTTTTTTTCTTTCTTTTCTTTTTTTTCAACACTTTTGAATCTCTTTGAAGAACATTTCATTTCTTGATATTCACTTTTGTACTTTCATTGCAACTAAAAAGCATTTTTCTTCATTCATCTATAACTTATCTTTTGAAGGAAATAGGTACTAGATAATTTCTACTGGTTAATATGGGTAAAGGTAATTTGGGTAAGAAAAGAAAAGTCTTATATAAAAGGCTCAAATTGGCTATCTATTAAGTCTTCAATTTCAGCCAAAATACCACTAATCTAGTATCTAATTAGATCATCTAATCAATCAATTTTGAAATTTTGCATAAAATTTTGCATTTTAGCACTAATTGACCATCCAACCTTTGATTTGAAAAAATTTAATGGTCAGATGATCATCAGAGCTAATCAAAGGTATAATGTATAGTTAGATGATTCTAATCTAGTCTTATATTTTGCAAATCAGCCAAATTGAAATTAGATGTCCAGATTGAAAACAAAGAAATTGCATGGAAAGAAAAGAACCTTGAGATAATCAAGAAATAAAGCTGGATAAGAAGGAAGAAGAGGATTTTGAATCAAAATCAAACTCCATTAGAAGATCTATCAAAGGGATAGAAGTTTGAGGAAGCTAAAGGCTGGTGGCGACCCTCTCTCTTCTCTCTCTTATTCCATCTTTCTCTCCCACTTCTTCCTCTTCTCTCTTTCTCCTTCTCTAACTCCCTCTCGCTTCTTCCCACTATTCTTCTCCTCTCTGTATATCTCTATTTTTTGGTTCTCTCTTTTTCCCCATCTCTCTCCTACATTCTATCTTCTCTACCTCACCATATTTCTCTCTCTCCCTCTCTCATTCTGACCGACGTGCAGCACCACATGGTACAAGCTTCACCCCCTCTGTCATTTCCCCTTCCTCCTCTCTACCGGTCGATACCAGCGTAGACCAATCGACGAGTTTTTCCCTGCTCTCTTCCCTCTAAATTCTAAAAAGACCAATCTCCCACTTCTTCTTCTCTCTTTCTCCCCATCTCTCTCATCTCATTCTCTCTGCCAGCCAACTTCCCTCTGTCTCACCTCACCAGGTGGAATGCTCTCTCTCTCTCTCTCTCTGTCTCACCTCACCAGGTGGAATGCTCTCTCTCTCTCTCTCTCTCTCTCTCTCTCTCTCTCTCTCTCTCTCTCTCTCTCTCTCTCTCTCTCTCTCTCTCTCTCTCTCTCTCTCTCTCTCTCTCTCTCTCTCTCTCTCTCTCTCTCTCTCTCTCTCTCTCTCTCTCTCTCTCATTCCACCCAATGACACATCCTGCCTCCCTTCTATATCCTTGTTCACCGCACAGACCAACCGACAACCCTCTATCTCCAACTGGCTTTGTCTTCCTCGACACCATCCTAGGTGGTTCCTGAGCCAGCCATCGGTAACCCCTTTCCCTTCTTCCTCTCTATCTCGCACCCTTTATCTTCATCACTGCCCAGATCACTCAGACCCCTCTCTTTATCTCTATTTGCTCAATGCCAGTTGCAAACCACTGACTGCACCCCCAGTTTTTCCCTCTTTCTTTCTATCTATTCTCTTCCACCAACTGGCCAGCACTGGCGCCTGAAGCCACCAATGCAGCATTGCACAGCAGCCAGCCATGACTACCAAACCAACACCGGGGACACGAATTTTCCTCCCTTTTCCTTTCTTCCCCTCCTCCAATCTTCTTCTCTAGTTTCACCTTCTTTCCTCTCTTCTCCAGCTTTCCCCCCTTCATCATCTTTCTTCTCTTCTATCAATTTCTTTGTTTTTCGATTAAAACAAAAAAAAAAACAAAGAAATTTTATTTTTGCCTTTCGAGGCTCTATTTTAATTTCTTCTGTGTCCCTATTTTAATTCTATCTATGTCCTTGTTCTTATCCCGGTGTTCTTTATCGCTGTTCTATCTATCCAAGAATTGCAAAAATCCAACCAATTTGGCTAAGGCTTAACCTAATCAATGGGTTAGCCTTAACAAACAAGAACATTCTAGTTTCTCATGTTTTTCTCATTAGATTTTCAATGATTTTTTAGATATTGTTCTTAGGACATCTCTTATCTTATTCAACATCACTAATCTTCAGTCTAAAATCCAAAAATCAATTTAAGGCATCCAAAACCTAAAATTAATATTTAGTCCAAATTTTTAAAATTATGGGGAATCTTCCTAATCCAACGATTGGATCTTTAATCAAGGACATGTTGGAGAGATTGATGAAGGTTGATCAACTTTTATGATATCAAATTCGAAGATATTAGCTGTGATCAAGTTAGGAAAGTAGATTTTATATGCTTTTAGTTAATTTTATGTCTTTTTGAATTTGGAATTCTATAATTTTTATCAGTTAAATATATTTGAATTTTTATTTCACTGTTATTTTTTTCTGTTATTTTTTTAATTTATGAAAAATTAAATTTTATTTAAACTCAATTTTTTTAAGTCAAGTCCCGATGGACCCATACTTACATCAACTACACTATAATAGCACTTCCACTTGAGGTGAAATAATAAATAAGTTTTTTGCATCATTTTCAAGGACCAGCAATGGAGTTTTCATAAAATTTAATAAATAAATAAAATTAGAAAATAAAAAATTCTAGGAACTGTATTGTTTTAGTGTTCTAGGCATTTTCAAGTGCATTTTTCAATTTTCTTAGTGCATAATCACTCTATTTCCTAAATTTCGCACTGATTACTTTTTTTTTTTCCAGAAAATTAGAAAGTGGGAAAATTGGAAAGCGGAGCTTCATCAAATAAATAGAATTTCCTTGATTTCCTAAAATAGGACTTCTTTTTTTTTTTTTTTTTAAGTGAATCTTGTAGTGAGGCACATTGTAACTTGCATTTCTAATTCCAATTTTAAAAGGGTTGTATTAAAATAGGTCTAGTGTGGGATAAGGTGACTCACACTTGATCTTCATTAGAAACCCCATTATAAGTTTCCCTCTTAATAGAACATGATCTTTTGTCACTCTAGTGGCTTTTGAGCATTATAGTTATAGTAGATGTCTTAAAATCCAAGTGATTTTCCGACACCTTTCGTTGAAGTCTGGTGAGGTCTAAATGCCTCTTGACACAAGAATTGTATTAACCACCTTAGAGAAGAACCTAACTGGTAAGTAGTAGTCAACCTTAAAAGAAAGGCAGAGCATTAGATTAGGTTAATCTAAAAGCATCTCTCCTACACAAATTTAAGAAAATCAAAATATTTCTACTTGTTAGCCTTAAGGGATTGTTTGATTGTGTCCTTTGATTGTGCATCATTCTAAACATTTAGGTTGCATCATTTAGGATAGTCCTTTTCTAAAAAGAAAGAAAAAAAAAATCATTGTATGAACTTTTGGATGCGTGCCAAAACCGAGAGATTAGTTAAGTACGACCAAAAAGACATACAATCAAATCATTTACCACCAATGACTAATCAATGATCAAGGGGTAACTCTCCCCGTGGTAATGTTAGAGGTGATTAAGGCCCTCCTCTAATCATGAATAAGGATCCACCACCTTTAATTGATGATGAATATCAACCTCCACCAAGAAGGAATAATCATCCACAAAGAGATTGGAGAAGGAATTGAAATAGGGAATGAGACCAACAGAGTGGCCATGGAGACCATGATGTGAATTGAAATCCTCATGGAAGAATTTTAAGAGACTACCTTCATCCTACATGCACCAGTACACCATCTTGTGTCATTCTTCCTCAAAATGCTGGTGCACTAGAATTAAAAATGGGAGTAATCTAATTACTTCCCAAATTTCATGGGTTAGATAAAGAGAGTCCTTATTTGCATCTTAAAGAGTTTAATGAGGTATGTAGTACCCAACAAACATAAAACATTGGTCTAAATACTATCAGGCTTAAGCTATTTCCTTTTCTTTAAAGGAAAAAGTAAAAATGTGATTTAATTCATTACTAGTAGGTTCCATAAAGACCTGGAATGAAATGACTAGGAAATTCTTTAAAAAAAATTCCACACACATAAAACAAATATACTTCATCATAAGATAATGACTTTAGCTAGAAGGATAAAAAATCCTTCTACCAATGCTGGGAAAGGTTCGAAGATCTATTACTCACTTGCCCACATTATGGTTATGAACCATAGCACATTATTAGCTTTCTGAATAAATAACTAGATGAGGTAGAGGAGTATTTGGAATGGCTAATTGAAAATCCATAGACCTAGGCTAATTCAGAAAGAGTAGAACATCCGGATAGACCCAAGCCTACTACCACATCTACTAGGGGATGCATGTATACCATGTTTGAAAAATATGAACTTAATGCCAAAGTAGTAACCCTAGCTAGAAAAGTAGAAGCCATAGAAATGGGAAAGAAAAACTTAAAAAAGGATGAACAAGTATGTAGCATTTGTTAAAATACCACCCATTTTACTTAGGAATGTCCTGGCATTCCAGCATTTTAAGAGGCACTTCATGATCAGGCTAATGCACTTAACACTTATAAAAGAACTTTCTTACCATATTCAGAGACATATAATCCCAACTGGAGAAACCATCAAAATTTTAGTTGGAAAAATGGACCAACTATTAATGTCTCACAACTAGGCACATACCAACCTCATCAACAAAACCAAGGACTACTTGCTCCACCCCCATACCCAACTCATCAATTTTCTTCTAGAATTTACTTGTCCCCACCTAAAAGGCTTGTAGAGGATAATATCAATCAATATATTCAAAACCAGGAGAAGAGAACGTCTCAATTAGAAGTTCAACTAAAATAAACCAACAAGTTTATGAATGAAATAAAAAAATATGATGAGTCAATGGATGCAAAATATGGAAAAAGTAAAGTTTCTAGTTCAAGCACAAGAAAACCCTAAGGGTATGGATGCGGTTAGCTATAATACATCTAGTGCATCATCATGCTCTATCATGGAAGAGATTAAGGCTATCACATTCTCAGGAGTTGTAAAATAATTGAGAAAGATGAACCCCAAAAGACTAATAAGGTTGGAAAACCCACTAACAATAAAGAAAAATCTAAAGAAAGGGATCCCACTCCACCTGATAAACCATGTCCAATCCCTGCTTCATTCCCTCAAAGGTTGAGTCAAGCTCCGAAATTTGCCTCTAATGATGAGATCTTAGAGATTTTCAAGCAAGTCAAGATCAACATATCGATCTTGGATGCAATAAAACAGATCCCATCATATGCCAAATTGTTAAAAGACCTCTGCACTATAAAAAGAAAACTAAATGTTCAAAAGAAGTCATTTTTTACTGACAAGTTAGTTCTATTCTTCAATATCATACACCACCCAAATACAAGGATCTAGGTTGCCCCACTCCTGCTTGCATTATTGGCAACTATAAGATTAATCAAGCTTTGCTTGATTTGGGATCTAGTGTGAACCTACTATCGTCCTTGGTATATGAACAGTTAGGTGTGGGTGAACTGAAATCTACGTCTACTACGTTCCAACCAACTGATCATTCTATGAAAATTTTGAGAGGAGTAGTAGAAGATGTGCTTGTCCAGGTAGAACAATTTTGCTTCCCCAGAGATTTTCTAGTTCTTGATACACAATTGGTGGTGAATGAGAAGAATGAAATACTAGTCATCCTAGGATGACCATTTTTGCTACTTCCAATACCTTAATTAATTGTAGCAATGGTGTTATGAAATTGTCCTTTGGTAATATGCCATTAGAGCTAAATATTTTTAACATTTGTAAGCAACCTAGTAAAGCCACTGATGACTTGCACAATGTCAACATGATAAATTCTGTCGTGCAAGATCATTTTCAATCATCTTCCTTATTGGACCCACTTGAGGCCTGTTTGGCCCACTTCAATGAATTTAATGAGGATGACATTAATAGAGGAAGTTTGTAACATCCCTAATTTTTAAATCCCAATGTGAGTGAATTTTGAAAATTGTTAAATTGGGATAAAAAGAAAATAGTGAAATTCCATAATTTTGGAGTTTTATGAGTGAGAAATTTGATAGACATCAAATCAATTGTCAAAGCCTTGATATTTGGACAATGTACTTATGTGGGTCCTAAAATTTAAACAGATCAAAATGGATTAAGAAACATGATAATTATGTGAGTAATCGTGATTATCTCACCTTAACTAAATTTAAGGAAAAAATACTCTTTCTTTACGCTGGTGGATCGCCTAAGGATCGTCACGATGTGACACTTTTTCCACCTCTTCTTCTCTAGCAAAAACGCTTAAAGATTGGATTTCTCTCCAATTGTATAGGTAAATCTCAGTTTCCTTCTCATTTTCCATTACCCAGTATGGATTTCATCATCTTTTGTTGTTTCCCATCATCTAGATTGGAAAATTTCTAGATTTGTGAAATTAATCTAAGGAAAACCTTGACACAATAGAAAAACCATCACAAAAATAACTTAGATGCATGATCTGAACCGTCCATTGGATTTAGTGACCCTTAAAACCTTGGGAAAGGCAAAAACAAAGAAAAAATCAAATCATCTAGACTGCAAACTGAGCCAAAATAGAATAGAAGGTCCGAAAGCATCGTCCCAGATGGACGGCATGCCCAGAACGCCATTTTACAGATGCACGACACAACGCACACAGGGATAATGATGTGCAGTGCAACCATGCGTGCATAACTCACGCATGCATATGGGCATTGCAGCGCTGTCTTTGACCAAGCAGGACACCCGAGTGTCCTGGAGAGTAGAACACACCTGGCGCGCGTCCCAGATGTCTACGTCCTGGGGACACTAGGTCTTTGACTGTTCTGGCCTAGATTTTGATCCAGACCATTGAATAGTGACCTAAAATAATAAATTTGAAATTCTAGAGGCTATATAAGCCTGATCTTTTATCCAAAATGTTTGTTGCAATTGTCTCGATAATGTGGACATGATTTTAGCATCAGAATCTTGATCTGAGCACATCCAATTAGATCAAGCCTTTGAGATGTTATCAATAACTTAGATCAGGCTAATCTGGTGATGATTAGATCCTAGAACTCGAACAATTATATGATCCAAGAGATGGATTGGTTGATCTGATGATCAGATCATGTGTATTCATCCTCAAAATTGATCTAGACCATTAATCTGGCAGAGGATTTTAGATTTGATTTATCAAAGAGTGATTAGACCATCAGATCAAGACATGAACCATAGATACACATTAGAATGGTTAAATAAACATGAAATGAAATTGATTGTGATGATTAAGATTAGAATTGGTGATCTAATCATAAATAGAGGCTTCAAAGAACAATCCAATGGTTGAATCACCCCGAATTCTAATGAAATGGAATGATTAAGCCTTGTGATGATTAGGATGCATCTATTTAGACAAGCATATCTTGAATTGACTTGAATAAGAATAGATCAAATGATCTAAAATGCTGATCTTTAATCAATGATCCAAATTGATGGATATTATGAAAATAAAGAAATATACACAGGATTGAAGGTCTATAAGAGCATGATCGTCATGATTGATGATGATCAAAGACTAGATGAGTAATGGGTGAGAAATTGTGAATAAGTAGTTAACTTGAAATGTATCTATTACTTAACAAATACATTGATGGATACGCAATTGAGTCTGTGGGCTATTCTAAGGATTTGAGAGATGTATTCGAGGTAGGTGGAATTTAAGATGCTAATTTCATAAACTACATGATTTATTTATATACTCATGATGTCATTTTGATACCTACATGAGATTTGAGTAGCATGAATCATTTATAAAATGTGATTACTATCTTATAGTATACATGCGGTATTTATAGCATAAATTATGAAATGGAAAGGATATGGTTTTGTATATGGAGGATGGTTATATTGTGATTATACCTCCATGGATTTGAATGTAAGTCATTCATTTAAAAAGGCATGTTTTTATGGTGCATGACATGTTTTATTATTGCATGATTTTGATGTAAAAGCCATGTAGGCTTGATCTGGAATAGGATACCAGGTATGTATATAATATAGTATTTTTTTCAAGGGTTGATATGAGGCAGGCATGTAACCTGATACTATTATTTTATATCCAGGAATGGAGGATTGGGGATTTTGTTTTCTACAAGCTTGGGGGATGCTATGCTAGGAGGGTATAGGTCTGGCCACCCACCCTCTTAGATTATGAGATGATAAATACCTGCCCGTAGATGGCACTCAGTTGGGGTTGGTATCATGGGTCAGCCACACTACCAATCTGGTCCTCACCCATGCGGATGGACGATGAGTCTCCTATTTTGGTGTCAGTAGGGAGCGGCAATTGATAGATCATGTCTTGGTTATCACGCAGCATAGCTGTTCCTTGTATTCCTATGCACGATGTCGTGATCATGAGGGAGTGATAGCATGTGTGCTTGGTTTTCTTATGAGATCAGGGTGCTATGACCATTAATAACTATAT
The DNA here is from genome assembly GCA_035236585.1 of Warburgia ugandensis. Classification (NCBI taxonomy): domain Eukaryota; kingdom Viridiplantae; phylum Streptophyta; class Magnoliopsida; order Canellales; family Canellaceae; genus Warburgia; species Warburgia ugandensis. The sequence goes on from CP141134.1 coordinate 45,255,743, forward strand.
GACATGGTGAGATGCATGGTATGAGCTCATGACCATTATGGATAGCCAGTGTTGATTGGAGGATGTGGACCCCACATAGGAGGGCTATATTCACTAGTTTATGAGTTTAATACCATTTAACTCCTTTACACATTCAATATCTTTATTTGTAATTTAAATTGTGGTTGGACATGATTTGACATTTCTAGATTTGTTTATGATGTTTACATCTATTCATAAAGTTTACTTGATATACTAATTTGGATCTAAACTTGATGTTTTGTGGTTCAATTTATTCAAGATATTCATATGAAATGCTTTGAAAATTATATTCTAAAGTCTTAGATTCATTCCAAGTTAATCATGTAGACTATTGATTATTAATGCATAATGTTTTGTGCATTAAAATGACTATTGTATTGTGAAAGAAAATATTATATTTTGAATTGCATAAGCATCTTATCCCCCTACCAATCGTTGTGTTATTTTTCCAATGCCTCAGATATTGAGAGACATACACTACTGATGAGGAGCCAAACAAGTTGTTGATTGAGACATCTCAACTAAAGGTATGTTTTTAATTCTACTTGGACTATACAAGTGCATCTGAATTATCTAGACTTGATTATATTGTTGTAGGGAATGTGGCTATTGATTGGATGGATCTTGAAGAAGTAAACTTGTTTTAGAAATGTTTACTTAGAAAATGAAATTTTTATTTGAGTTTTGAGTTGGTGGTTGACACTCAGGGTTTCTCTTAAAATGGAATTCATTGAAAATGTTTTTGTGTATTTTGTTTCCAAAAATTGTGGCCCCACCTTTCAAAAAAATTTGTTTAAAAAGTGTTGAAAAACCTAGGTTGTCACAAAGTTAATGCCCTCCTTGATTTAGTTCCTATTAGGGATACAGAAAAATGGAAACCTCATTTCGAGGAACTTCCATCGAGGTAATCCACTCCCCTTTCATCATTAATAGAATGCCTTGCAAAGCCTGATATTCCAATTGAGCCTTGTAGTGTTGAATATGTACCTAAATGGGACCTACAAACCTTATTTGAATAACCATTAGATAATAATTTTAGGCCCACCTAAAATCTTACATGTATCTGTAGAACAAGAAGAGAAAGAGTCCATTGATGCACTGTCCTTACATCCACTAACAGTAATGTACATATTAAAAGATAATCAGGGATTAAGCCAAACCATATCTCTGTCTCTAGAAAAATAAAAACAATCTTTTAAGGAAATGCAAAGTCAACTTATACCCCAAATTTAGGAAAATGTAAGGGAAAAGGAGGACCATCCTACTCCATATGATCCAACAACATTTAAGTTCATGTTAGTTCACATTGTTATAGTGATACTGCTAGCTAAATTTTCAAGGTGGAGAAATTATATTGATTACCATGAAATTTTGAAGATGGGAGATCATCTGAGCTATCCCACTCAATTTACAATCGTGGTGGTCTACTATGTTATAATGCTACCAACACTAAAAATTTCATGGTGGAGAAAAAATATTGACCATCGCGAGATTCTGAGGCGGTGTGAGAAATTTTGCCATTTCATTGTTAGGATTAAGAAAACTCAATACCAATTAGGTTTAGATTAGACATTAGGATATGTTTAGCATAAGACATTAAACTTAGTACTCACTAGGAGACAACCCAAAGTTTTTTAGAAAATTTATGTGCTTTCTACATCAACCATATTCATTTTAGGTCCTACTTTTTAAATATTGAAAACAATGTTTCTCTTAGGTTGGGGGTGTAGAATTCTAACAAATTCTAGTTTTATTTTAGGTTTTTAGATGATTTCCTTCACTTTTCTATTAAAAAAAATTAAAAAAAAATTAGGTTAATTCCTACACTATGATGAGAATTGAATTTTTTAAAATATAGTTTAGATAACTTTAGCTTATTAATGGAATTGAATATGATTAATTCATCATGTTACTCATTTTCTAAAGTATCCCATCGAAGCTAAGTCCCACATCACATCTGTACACACAATTACATATATAGTCTAAATTGATAAGTAGTTATAACTTAGAGATTCTGAAGAAATTTAATGGAAACCTATAACCTTAGTGAGTTTTAGATCCATTCATTCTTTCTAAGAGGTTATAAATGTTCCTAATTTTCTTCAACGTGCTTAAAGTAGATTTGATCCCACCAAGTTTTTAAATTTGGCCAATTACTTGGATTATTAGAATGCTACCTTTAAAATTCTAAAAGTTCATTAAATCTAATAGATTATAGGGAACCTAGAAAATGATTTAGGCCATCCTTGTTGTTAATCTATAGACATAAAGCCTACCCAAAGAAAATTTTTACCAATAGTTAACCAATTTGAACCTTTTATATAAGCCTTCTCTTTTCTCACCTAAATTACCTTTACCCATATTAACCTAGTATAAATTATCCATTACCACTCTTCTTCTAAAATAAGTTAGAGATGAATAAAGAAATATCTTTAGTTACAATGAAAGTAGAAAAGCGAATATCAATAAAAGAAATGTTCTTCAAAGAAATTCAAAAGTGTTGGAAAAAAAGAAAGTTTGAAGAATGCAGAAAAATGAAAAAAGAAGAAGAAGACAATTTTCACTTTAAGCAACAAAGTAAAGAAGAATTGTCAACATTAGTAGAAGACCTCTACATATTTTTGAAGAAACTTTGAATACCCTTTATACCCTTTCCTTTGTATCTGTCCTAAGCCTAGGTTTTGTCCTAATTAAAGACCTATTGATTCTAGGAGAAATATAAATTTTATGAGGAAATGAATGGATAGGATTTAAAGAGTTGTATTTCTAAATATTCAAAGGTAATGGCATCCATTCTAAAGGGATCAAAACTAAATTCCTTAACTAAATTCCTTTGTAACTCCCGTTCTTCATAAATATATATGTGAGATAAATTTGTTTTTATTTACTCTACTCACATATGTAAAAGAGAGATATGATTTGAACCTTTTTCTAAGAGTTTTATTTTTGAACGTATGTCCTTAGAAGTCTACTTAAGGATAAAGATCTGAGCTCACTTTGAGATCTGAGATCTGAGCTCACTCTATGTAGATTGTACACACACTCACTCTGAGATCTAAGCTCAAATGGAATGTTTTAGCATATGAGTAGGGTTTTGAATTCTTCATTCATTTTTATTAGTTTGCATAAAATTTTATATTTTAGCACTAATTGACCATTCAACCATTGATTTGAAAATTTTAATTCTCAGATGATCATCAAAGCTAATCATAGGTGTAATGTACGATTAGATGATTCTAATCTAGTCTTATATTTTGTAGATTAACCAAATTGAAATTAGATGGATTAGATTGAAAATAAGGAAATTGCATTAAAAGAAAAGAACCTTGAGATAATCAGTAAATAAAGCTAGATAAGAAAGAAGAAGCAGAGTTTAAATCAAAATCAAACTCCTCTAGAAGATATATAAAAGGGATTGAGGTTTGAGGAAGCTAAAGGATGGTGGAAACCCTCTCTCTTCTCTCTCGTTCCTTCTTTCTCTCACACTTCTTCCTCTTCTCTCTTTCTCACTCTCACTCTCATTCTCTCTTTTCTCCTTCTCTTGCTCCCCTCTCTTCTTCTTCTCTCTACTTCTCTCCTCTTTTCTCGTTCTCTCTTTCTCTTCTCTATTTCTCCCCACCACATCTCCTCCTTCTCTCACTGTCACTCTCCCTCTCACACTCCATCTATCCTTCTACTATCTATGTCTCTCTCTCTTCTCTTTCTCCCTATCTCTCTCATGCAATCTCTCCTCTTTTCTCACCATCTTTCTTCCACTCTCATTCTGACTGTTGTGCAACATTGCACGGTACAATACTCCAGCCCCCTCTATCATTCCCTCTTCCTCCTGATCGGTCGACGAGTTTTCCTCTACTCTCTTCCCTCTATCCCAAAAAGTCTTGTCTCCCACTTCTTCTTATCTCTTTATCCCCATCTCACCTCACTAGCTAGAACACTCCTCCCTCTCTCTCTCTCTCTCTCTCTCTCTCTCTCTCTCTCTCTCTCTCTCTCTCTCTCTCTCTCTCTCTCTCTCTCTCTCTCTCTCTCTCTCTCTCTCTCTCTCTCTCTCTCTCTCTCTCTCTCTCCACTCAATGACACATCCCTTCTCTATACCTATTCAGTGCATAGATCGGCCTGCAGGCCTCTACCTTTCGTCGACTCTGTCTTCCCTGATACCATCCTAGGTGGTGCCTTAGCCATCCACTGGCAATCCCCTTCCTTTCTTCCTCTCTATCTTGCACCCTTTATCTTCATCACCACCCCTTCATTGTCTTCCTCCTCTTTCTTTGAGTTCTCTATTTTTTGGTTAAAATAAAAAAAATAGAGATTTTTGTTTTTTTGTCCTTGGAGGCTCTATTTTAAATCCTTCTGTGTCCCTATTTTAATTCCATCTGTATCCCTATTCTTATCCTAGTTTTATTTATCGTTGTTCTATCTATCCAAGAATTGCACAATCCAAGCCGGTTTGGTTAAGGTTAAACCTAATCAACGGGTTAGCCTTAACATATAAGATCATTCTATTTTCTCATGTTTTTCTCATTAGATTTTCAACTAATTTTCAGATTTTGTTTTTAGGACATCTCTTAAATTATTCAACATCTCTTATCTTCAATCTAAAATTCAAAAATTAATCTAAGCTATCTAAAATCCAAAATTAATATTTAGTCTAGATCTTTAAAATTTTGGGGAATCTTCCTAATCCAACCATTAGATTTTTAATCGAGGACATGGTGGAGAGATGATGAAGGTCAATCAACTTTTATGATACTAGATTTGAAGAAATTGGTTGTGATCAAGTTAGGAAAGTAGATTTTATGTGTTTTATAGTTAATTTTATGTCTTTTTGAATTTGGAATTCTATAATTTTCATCAATTAAATAGATCTGAAATTTTATTTCACTGTTAATTAGTTTTTGTTATTTTCTTTAATTTTAGGACAATTAAATTTTACTTAAACTCCATCCTTTTAAGTCAAGTCCCCATGGGATGCACCCATACTTACATTAGCTACCCTACAATAGCCCATGCACTTGCAGTGAAACAATTAACACTAACTAGTGGTAAAAATATTTTTAGGATAGGCTTTATGTCTCTAGATTAATAACAAGGATGGCCAAAATCATTTTCTAGGTTTCTTATGATTTATCAAATTCAATGAACTTTCATAATTTTAAAGATACTACTATAATAATTCAGGTAATTGGCCAAATTTAAAAGTTGATTGGATCAAATTTACTTTAAGCATGTTGAAGAAAAATTAGGAACATTTATGATATCTCAAAAAGAATGAATGGCTCTAAAACTCACTTAGGTTATAGGTCTCTACTAAATTTCTTTTGGAACTCTCTGTTATAACAACTTATCAATTTAGACTATGTATATGCAACTACATGTACAGATGTCATGTGAGACTCAACTTTCATAGAATACTTTAGAAAATGAATAAAATTATGAATTAATCATGTGCAATTCCATTATTACGCTAAAGTTATCTAGACTATCTTCAGAAATTCCAATTCTCATTGTAGTGTTGGACCTAAACATTTTGAAAAATTTTCAATCTTTTAGAAAATAAAAACTAACAAAAAACTAGAATTTGTTAGATTTCTACACCCCCAACCTAAAATAGACGTTGTTCTCAATGTTTAAATAGTAGGATAATGATAATGCATTGAGGAATGAAGAAATGTGAGCTGTTGAAAAGGAAAGTTCTGAAAAATTATGGTACATTATTAAAGATGAAAATTTACAGAGTTCTAAACTTCCCTAGGTCCCATAGAGAATGAGTCAGATAAGCTTTTGAAAAGGAATGGTGTGTGAATTTATCCTACAATTTTGAATTTTTCATTTTATCACAGGGCAATGTAAATATATCTTCAAGTTGCTTCTCATAATTAGAGACAATTGTGGGAGCTTGATGCAGTCTTTATGGAAGTGGAGCAAGGATGTCACATGACTTAATTTGTGGGACATTTTTCCAATCCTCGAGTGCAATATTTATTTAGTTATACCCTTAATAACCATCTAAAAAGCAGTAATACTAGTGTCCTGTAACCCTTTCTAATATTTGATCAAACAAAAGGCAAAGGAAAATGGTCAGTCATAGTGGCTACGTTCAATTTTCTATAGTCAATGCACATATGCCAACCAGTGGTAACTCTAGTGGAGATTAATTCACTATTGGCATTAGTAGTCACTGCCACATTAGACTTATTTGAAACTACTTGAATAGGACTCCCATTTCTTATCACTTACGGGATAGATTATTTCCACATCAAGAAATTTAAGGGCCTCTACTCTAACTGCATCTTTCACATTAGGATTTAACCTTCTCTGCAACTGACAATGTGTTTTAGCATCATCCTCTAAGTAGATTTTAAAGGGTTAATAGCGTTAATCTTTGCTAGGGTCCATCCTATTGCACTTTTGTGTTCCCTAAGGGAATTGATCGATTGTTACTCTTGAGATTTTTCCAATTGAGAGGCAATTATAATAGAAAAAGTTTCTTCATCTCCTAAATAACATATTTGAGTTTAGAAGGTAGAGGGTTCAAATCTAGCTTAGGAGGTTCAACTGAGGATGGAATAGGAGTGGACTCCCTCACTAGAAGTTCCTACAAACAAGGTTTCCATCTTTTGGTGTCCATAGGGAGCACAAAATCAAAGAGGGCATTAACTTCTTCTATTAATGAGTCCTCATGAAATTCATTGAAGTGGGCCAAATAGGCCTCACACAAGTTCATAAGGAAGAGGTTATGAAATGATCTTGCATGACTAAATTTATCATATTGATATAATGCAAGTCATTTGAGATTTCTCCTGGTTGCTTACAGATATCAAAGATGTTCAATTCTAGTGTCATGTTACCAAATGAAAGCTTCACAATACCATTTCTATAGTTTATTAAGGCATTAGACATAGTCAAAAATAGACATCCAAGAATGATAAGAATTTCTTGCTACTGATTCATCAATGGTTGTGTGTCCAAGACCAAGAAATTGACTAGGAAAAAGAATTATTCTATTTGGACTAACAAATATTCTATTATACCCCTAGGTATTACCTCTAATCTAACAGTTAGCTAGAATGTAATGGATGTTGGCTTGAGGTCTCCTAGTCCTAACTGGACATAGACTATGTAGTGTAACAAATTAACACTGGATCCAAGATCTAATAAGGCCTAGTTAATCCTATGGTTGCCTATGATGCAAATGAGAGTGGGGAAACTTGGATCCTTGTACTTCTAGGGTATGTGGTGCTAAATAATTGAACTTGTTCATTCACAAATGTCTCCTTTTGCACATTCAATTTCCTTTTGATTGTGCATAAATTCTTTACAAATTTGGCATATGATGGGATTTTTTTTTTATTGCATCTAAGATTAGTATGTTGATCTTGACTTGCTTAAATATCTCTATAATCTCATCATTAGTGGCACTCTTTTTTACTTAACATAACCTTTGAGCTGGAAACTATTATTTTTCCATATTTTTCATCCATTAACTCGTCATATTTTTTTATTTCATTCATAAACTGGTTGGTTTGTTTTAGTTGAACTTCTAATTGAGATGTTTTCCTCTCCTGGTTGTGGATAAGTTAATGGATATTATCAACTACAAACCTTTTGACTTGGGGCAAGTAAAGTCCAGAAGTAGAAAGTTGATGAGTTGGGTATGAGGTTAGAGCAAGTAGTCCTTAGTTTTGTTTGTAAGGCTAGTATGTGCCTAGTTGTGAGACATTTGCAGTGGGTCCATTTATCTAACTGAAATTTGGATGGTTTCTCTAGTTGGGATTATGTCTCTAAATATGGGGAGAAAGGTCTTTTATAAGTATTACATGTATTAACCTGATCATGAAGTACCTCTTGAAATGCTAGAATGGTGAAACATTTCTGAGTAAGATGTATGGTACTTTCACAAATGTACACACTTGTTCATCCTTATTGGAGTTTTTCTTTCACATTTATATGGCTTTTACTTTTCTAGTTAGGGATACTACTCTAGCATTAATTTCATCTTTGTCAAACATGGCATACATGCCTCGCCTAGTAGATGTGGTAGTGGGGTTGGGTCTATCTAGACCTTCTACCCTTTCTGAATCAGCCCATGTTTGTGCACTTTTACCTAGCCATTCCGAATACTCTTCCACCTCATCTGGTTGTTTATTTAGAAAGTTCCCATTACACATCATCTCTACCAACTGGCACATGTTAGAATTTAGTCCTTCATAAAAGAAGTTGATAATGTGCCTTGGTTCATAGTCATGATATGGGCATGTGAGTAATAGATCTTTAAATCTTTTCCGGCATTGGTAGAATGATTCTTTATCCTTTTAAGTAAAGTTCATTATCTTATTGTGGAGTGTATTTGTTTTATGACTAGGAAAAAAAATTTCAAGATCATTCCAAGTCCTTTTGGAACCTATTGGCAATGTATTGAAACACATTTTAGCTTTTTTCATTTAAAGAGAAAGGAAAGTTTAAGCCTAACAATATCTAGACCAATGTTTTGTGTTCATTGGGTACTAGATACCTCATCAAACTCTTTAAGGTGCAAGTAAGGACTTTCATTATCTAACCCATGGAATTTAGGAAGTAATTAAATTACTCCTATTTTTTATTCTACTACACGAGCATTCTAAGGAAGAATGAGACAAGATGATGTACTAGTGCATGTAGGCTGAAAGTAATCTCTTAAAGTTCTTCCTTGAAGATTTTGATAGACATCATTGTCTCCATGGTCACTTTGTTGGTCCCACTATATGTTTCCATTCCTTCTCCATTCTCTTTGCAAGTGTGATGGCTCCTCATTCATGATGATTGGAGGGCCTTGATCACCTCTAATACTACAATTAGGTGAGTTACCCCTTGATCATTGATTAGTCATTAGTCGTAACTAATCTAATTGTATGTATTTTTGGTGGCACTTGACTAACCTCTCAATTTTGTCGTGAATCCAAAAGTGCATACAATTTTTTTAGAAAAAAACGACCCTAATTGATGCAACCTAAGGGCCTAAAATGATGGATGAACAAGGACACAATTAAATAGTCCCCCAAGTTTAACAAGCAAAAATATTTTGATTTTCTTGAATTTGTGTGCAGGAGATGCTTTTAGATTAACCTAATCTAATGCTCCTCCCTCTTTCATGTTTGACTACTGCTTACCAATAAGGCTCTACTTTAGAGTGGTTAATACAATCTTTATGTTAGGAGGCGTTTAGACCTCAATAGACATCAATGGAAGGGGAAGAAAAATCACTTGGATTTTAAGATACTTGCTATAACCACAATGCTCAAAAGTTACTGAAGTGACAATAGATCGTGTCTTTTAATAGGGTCCTGCAAAAATTGGATGGCCTCTATATGTCTCTTCTAATTATTTTTAAATTAATCTAAAAGGCAAAGTTGTGTGCTTATGGTGATTATTCTAGGTGGACTAAGAGGTGGTGATTAAATCCACCCTTCATCTTGTGGGATCAGGTGCCCTTACTAATTAATTTTCACATTCCATGGTAGTTTGATCAACATACAATCACCTTAAAGTGATAAGCATGCCCTAAAATGCAATTAAAAATAATAAACTAATACAAATCCTAAAATACAATAGTTATAGAATATGCTTTCTATATGTAATTATACTACCAAATAATGCAAAATTATTCTAATAATACAAATCTTAGTCTAAGAATTTTAAGTAGTTAGGATTGCTCATAGTGAGGTCCTAGATAAGATCTTCTCGTACAAGGGAGGGACCATTTACAATTCCACCTCCACTTCCAAGTTATGAAGGCTACCCTTGGCCTATATTATTACATCCCTTTTCAATGAATTGTGATTTAAAAAGTACAATGCATCCTCACTACAATTCACTCAAAATAAAATTTTGACTATCTTAATTGAAGTCTTCTTTAAATTCCTCTTTTTCCAATTTCCCATAAAATAAAAATAGAAAGAAGTACCAAAATGCTAAAACAATGTAATTCCTAAATTTTTTAATTTTCTTAATTTTTTATTTTTTATTGAATTTTATAAAAACTCAATTGCAGGTCCCCAACAATGGTGCCAAAACCTTGTTGATTATTTACCACAAGTACACAGGCTATTGTAGTGTAACTTATGCAAGTACAATCGATCCCACAGGGACTCAACTTAAAAAGATGGGATTTAAATAAAATTTAATTATTCAAAAATTAAAATAAATGATAAAAATTAAATAATAATAATAATAAATTGTAAACTCAAATCTATTTAACTAATGAAAATTAAAGAATTTCAAGTTGAAAAAGATGGAAAATTAACTTAAAAACAAATAAAGTCCACTTCCTAGCTTGATTGTAACAAATTACTTCAAATCTAATATCATTAAAGTCAATAGCCCTCATCAATCTCTCATTGATACTTCTAATTAAGGACCCAATGCCTGGATTAAGTACATTCCCCAAAATTTTGATGATCTGGACTAAGGAAGGATTTTGGGTTTTAGACGGCTTAGATCAAATTTTTGAATTTCTGATTAAAGACCAGGGATGATGAATCAACTAAGAATTGTCCTAAGAATGAGATCTAGAAATCGATTTAAAATATGAAATGAAAAAGATCAAGAAATAAAGAAACCATGTTTATTAATGCTAGACCATGGATTAGGTTAAGCTTAAATAAAAAAGGATTTGGATTACACAGTTCTTTGATTAAATTGAGAATAAAACAAAACCTGGATAGGCAAAATAAGAATAGGAAAAAATAGAAATAAGATGAAAGGATTAAAATGAAATTTCAATTATTGTCCTAAGGGTAAAAATGAGAATTTTTTGCTTTCTGGTTTGAAACAAAAAAACAGAGGAGAAGCCCAACAAAGGAAGAATGACAGAGAGAGCTGAGATGTAGGGAAGTAGGAAAACCCAAATTGGGTTTTCTCCTACAGTGATGGGGGTGGTGTGTGTGTGTGTGTGTGTGTGTGTGTGTGTGTGTGTGTGTGTGTGTGTGTGAGAGAGAGAGAGAGAGAGAGAGAGAGAGAGAGAGAGAAGGAGGAGAGGTAGAGTGTGATGGTTCTACTCCTAAGGTCGTTAGAGCTGACTGGCAAAGAGGAGAGTGCGGATGACAAGGAAGAATGAGAGAGATGAGGAGGAGTGGTGCAATGAGGGGAATCTTTCTGGCTGCGATGGCAAGGGAGATGAGGACAAGGGTCCTACTGAGCTACGTCAATGAACCAAGGAAGAGGGAAGAGAGAAGGTAGACTAGTGCTAGAGTAGAGAAAGAGAGGTTGCGAGAGATAGTAGAGAGAGAGAGAGAGAAAAAAAAAAGTGTGTGTGAGAGAGAGAGAAGCAAAGAGGGAGAGAGTGATGACAAAGAGAAACTAAGAGAGAGATGGGGACGACTGACTCGATTGCACACCAATTGCCAGATAAAATGAGAGAGAGATTAAAGGGCAACTGGTGCCACCCACTAGCTACCCTGCACAGTGTTGCATGGAAAAGGAGAGGGTAAGGGAAAGAGAGAGAAGGAGATGAGAAGAGGTGTGATGTGGGAGATAGCAGAAAAAGAGAAATGAAAAGGGAGAAGGGAGAAGAGAAGGAAAGTGTTGGTGAGAGACGGAGAGTAAGAGGGGAAGTTAGAGAGATAGTAGAGAGGGAAAACGAGAGAGAACGGGGAGATAGTGAAAGTACGGTGAAGGGGCAGGCTAAGTGATACCTAAGAGAGAGAGAGAGAGAGAGAGAGAGAGAGAGAGAGAGAGTGAGAGAGAGAGAGAGAGAGAGAGAGAGAGAGAGAGAGAGAGAGAGAGAGAGAGAGAGAGAGAGAGAGAGAGAGAGAGAGAGAGAGAGAGAGAGAACGAGATGAAGAGAGACTAGACTTACCACTCACCTAATTATGTGTCCTATCCCCTCTTTTCAACTATGCTGTCGTTTCTCCATATAGATTTTTCAAAAGAGTGTGATTTTGATCCCAGCTAAATTTCTTCTCCCTCATACAAATTTTAGCAATCAATGTCCTAATTGTCTTCAATTTCTTCTTTTTCCAAGTAATTTTCTCTTTCTTGATCTAGTCCATATTCTTTGATCTAGACCATCCAATTCCAATTTGGTTGATCTAAAAAATATAAAACTGAAATAGAATCAATCTAAACTGTGTCTTATACATCTAATTAGCTCCAATGATCTTCTGACCATTAAATTTTGCAAATCAATTTGGATGGTCAATTGGAGCTAAAATGTATAATTTCAAAATTGATTGATGAGATGATTTAATTTGATGCTAGATTAAGGGTATTTTTTTCAAAATTGAACACTTAACACCTAGTTTAGGGCATTTTGTACGAGCATATGGTTGGCTAACCCGTAGTGCTCCACAATTACTTGCTTTGATGATTATCTCACCATGATTATATTTTCTACTTTGCTATAAAACATTATTTGTATCCCTTTGGAAATCCTAAATTCACTATCTTTACTTATAGTTACCATATAACATGTTATATTCACATTCTTCACATGGGATTTAAATGTACTTACGATTGAAACTTTACGATGTTACATCCTACCCACCTTACAAAAATTTCATCCTTGAAATTTCATGATGAGGCTATGAATAATTTAAGAAATCTTTGCCTCACGTCCTTTTCCATCCCCCATGTGGCCTCCTCCATTAAGTGATGTTTCCACATGACTTTGACAAGGGACTTTACCCTCTTGTCAATGATTTGCACTACCTTCTCCTCAAAAGTAAGGTCTAGTTTTAATTCCATTAGCATCTGCTCTAACACATGCTTTGGGTTTGGAATATACTTCCTCAGCATTGACATGTGAAACCTTGGCTAAATGTGGTGGTAAGGCTAAATGGTTCGTTACACATCCAATCCACTCAAGGATCTCAAATGGACCTATAGATTTGGGACTCAACTTCCCTTTCACTCCAAATTTCATCTCTCCTCTTGTAGGTGAGATCTTTTATAATACATGATCTCCCACCTAAAATTCTAAGTCTCTTTTCCTATTATCCACATAGATGTTCTATCTCCTATGAGCTACAAGTAGCCCATTTTGAATGATCCTAACCTTTCTACACCTAGCTCTATTAACTCCATCTTCACAAACTAACGTTCCCCAACATCATTCCAATAAGTAGGTGTACAATATAGTCGGTTATATCATCATAAGGTGCCATTCCAATGCTCGAGTGATAGCTATTATTGTAGGTAAATTCTACTAAATGAAGGTATTCATTTAGCTTACTTTCCATTCTAAAGAACAAACCAGAACATATCTTTAATAATTTATATGATCTTTCTTGATTGTCCATCAGTTTGCAGGTGAAGTGCCATACGAAATCTTAGACTAGATCCAAGTTCTTCTTGTACACTCTACCAAAAATGAGATGTAAACCTACCATCTCTATTTGATATGATGGTTAGAGGTACACCATGTAATCTCACAGTCTCTTTAATATAGAGCTTGGCTAAACTGTCCAATGACTGCTTCTGCCCAAAGGGATGGAACTGTGTAGATTTGGTTAATCAGTTGATGATCACCCATATCATATCATGTCCATTATATGACCTAGGTAGTCATAATGTGGTCCCACTTCCACTTAGCAATTTAAGCATTTATCCATCCAATATCTAATGTCCCTTTTCATACCTAGCCACTGAAAATTTCTCTTCAAGTCCTAATACATCTTAATGCCTCCAAGGTGTATGGTATATCTCAACCTATGTGCCTTTTGTCATATATCACACCTCAACGCTACTATTGTTGGCACAACAAGTATGCCTTGAATTGTGTACCTCCATCAAAAGCTACAATGAAACTAGTCTTCCTACTCAACATCTGAGACTCCTTGAACTCTCTATGAGTTCATAAAATATGCTCTAAGAATTTTAATTTCACTATCACATTTGCTATTGCATCCTTCATATTTCTATTCAATGCATCTGCCACCACATTCGCCTTCCCAAGATGATACCAAATGACAAAATCATAGTCCTTCAAATACTTCATCCAATGTTGTTATCATAGATTGAGATCACTTTTTAAGAAAATATATTTGAGGCTCTTATGGTATGTAAAAACCTTAAAATTGTGTTTATATAAATAATGTCTCCAAATCTTCAATGCAAAAACTACTATAGCTAACTCCAGAACATGGGTAGGATAGTTCACCTCATGAGTCTTCAACTGCTTGGATGTGTATGCAATTACCTTGCTTGTTGCATCAAGACACAACCCAAACACTTACCAAAAGCATCACAATATACAAGAAATCTTTTGCTTCCTATTGGTAGGGTTAGAACTAGTGTTGTAGCAAGTCTCCTCTTTAGTTCATGGAAACTTTGCTCAAACTCCACCATTCAAACTTCCTCTCCTTTCGAGTCAACTGCGTTAAAGGCTGAGCAATGCAAGAGAACCCTTCAATGAATCTCTTATAGTATCTTGTAAAACTAAGAAAATTTTCAATCTCCATGACTATCTCAGGTCCCTCCTAATTAGTAATAGCCTCCACTTCTTGAGGTGCACCGGTATACCATCCTTTTGAGATAATATGGCCAAGGAATTGAACCTAATCAAGCCAAAACTCACATTTACTAAATTTTACATAAAGTTGGTGAGTCTGAAGAGTCCTTAGGACAATTTGCAAATGTTTTCTATGCACTTCTACTCTCCTAAAGTAAATAAGAATATCATCAACAAATACAATAATAAATTTGTCGAGATACTCCACGAATATCCTATTCATTAGATTCCTGGGAAATTTCCATCCTACTGTCAAGAATAAACGGCTCTTCATCATCCCTAATTTGTTTTAGTGTCTCCTCAAATTCCTCCCTCCCTCATTTTATTTCCTCAGTGAAATCCTCCATCATTTGTTTTAATTCCTTATTCCTAGCAGCCACGCCTAGTTCTATTATTTCACAAACATGCTACATATTTTCTTCTAATAGTGGTTCTTCATCCTGTAGAGGAAACAACTCATATGGTCGGTATTGCTTTAGCATTGGGGTACTAAAAAGGGACTGAGCAAGTTGAACACACGATGGTTGATCTTGATATTCTAAATAATCATAGTAGTGTTGACCAGGGTGGGACCATTGTGGTTCTTCCTAATATTGGTAATCCTGAGACCATGGTTGTTCATGATGCCTAGCCCATCCATTATAGTCTTAATAATTTGTCTCAAAATAAAAATTGCTAGGGGACGTGAATGCATTAGGTGCATCCACTGGCTCCTGATAGTATTCATTGTCTATGGAATTTGATGTGGACCAGGAAGGATGGAACAGAGATGCTCAGAATAGGTATAGTCATTATGGTATTGAGGTTGTGGCGCAACTTGCCTAGAAGCTATTAGCCTAAGAAATTGACTTTCCATAATATCTAGCCTATCGATCGATGCATCTAATCTATGAAATCTATCCCCTTCTTGATAGTTTTTTTTTTTAATATGAAAATTAGCCTACATGATGCAACCTATCTTCCTAGAATGATGCACAAACAAAGGGCACAAGATAATCCTTGAGGCTAATAAGCAGCAATATTTTGACATTCTTGAATTTGAGTGGGGATGATGCTTTTAATTAGCCTAATCTAGTGCTCCTCCTCTCCTTTAGATTTGACTATTGCTTACCAGTTAGGTTCTGCGCAAGGTGGTTAATACAAGACTCATGTAAGCAAGCGTTTAAACCTCAACAAACATCAACGGAGGCGAGGGAAGAGTGAGGCTCTATTAGACAACCACCAATAACCACAGTGCTCAAAAGCCACTGGTGTGACAATAAATCATGTTTTAGTAAGAGGGTCCTACAAGCATGTGATGGCCCTATAGGTCTCTTCTGATTGATTTTAATTTGATTTGAAGAGTAGGGTAGTGCTCTTGAGGTAATTATCCTATGTGGGCCAAGGAGTGGTGATGAAATCCACCCTTGATCTTGTGGGGATAGGGTGCCCTTACTAATTAATTTTCGCATATCATGAAAATTCGATCAGTATATAAATTATTTTAAAGCATTAATTGTGCCCTCAGAATCAATTAAAACGATAAACTAATGTAAAACCCTAAAAATGCAACAATTATAAAAGATGCTTTCTATAAGAGTTACACCACCAAAAAATACAAATTTACTTTAAATGTAAACCCTAATCTAGGAAATAAATGAGTGAGGAAACTTATAGTAAGGTTTCTGATGAAGATCAAGTGTGGGTCATCTTATCCCAAACTTTCCCACAATATACAACCCTTTAAAAATTAAAATTAAAATTAAAAATAACAAAGGGGCCTCACTACAAGATTCACTCAAAATAAAAGAAAATTTCAAATATAGAAAATCAAGGAAATTTCTATTTTGATGTAGATTCACTTTCTTGTTTCCCTAAAAAAGAAAATTAAAAATAAGTACCAAATTCAGGAAATAAGGTGATTATGCACTAAAAAAAATGAAAAATGCACCTAAAATTGCCTAAACTAATAAAACTATGAACTTTCTAAAAAAAAAAATTTATTTTTTGGAATTTTCAAATATTTTTAATTTTTGAATATTTTGGATTTTGTAAATTAAATTTTATATAAACTCTATTGTGGATCCCCAGCAATGGTGCCAAAAACTTATTGATATTTTCCACAAGCGCACAAAATATTATGCTATAGCTAATGCAAGTACAGGTCGATCTCACAAGGACACACTTTTAGAAATTGAAGTTTTTAATAAAATTTAATTATTTAAAAATTAAAATTAATTTACAAAAATTAACATAAAGAAATCAGACTTCATATTTAGTTTTACAGTAAAATTCTAGAGGTCTAATTCTAGAATGAACAGGGGAAAACAAAAAACAAAAACAAAACCTTAACTAAAACTAGAAAAATTTAGGAAAAATCTACTTCCCTAGCCTACGTACTGTACAATTCTTCAATTTTGGTATCACAAAATTTGATCAAACTCTATCAATATATTCAACATATCCTAGATTAATGATCTAACAGATGAATTTGTCAGATTCTTCAAATTTTCAAAGATGTAATATACTTAAGGAATTTAAGAATTAATGGATTAGATCTATTTTCAAATCCCAAATTGAGGATTAAGAATAACAATTAAATAGGAAACTACCCTAAAAACAAGTTTTAAAATTAAATTAAAATTTTGAATTAAAACAGACAAGAAATAAGAATTTTTCCATAGTTAAACCAGAACCCTTAATTTGGTTAAACAAGAACAGATAAGATAGTTCCTGGATTAACTACGGAATAACATAGAACATGAAGAACTAAAACTAAAATAGCATAAAATAAGAATAGTAATAGTAACAGGATAGAACATGTAATTTGAAATATTCTACTAAGGTCAAAAAGGAAATTTTTTCCAAAACTTCCTTAAAAATTCTGTAAAACAGTAAACTTCAAATCCACTGGAGAAGACTTTGCTAGAGTAGATGAGGTTTCCTAACCAGAGTGGAGAGGTGCTCAGGTGTGGTGGGAGCAGGGCTACTAGATGCAGTGATCGAAGGAGGCCTCGCCTGGGTCAGTGGGGAAGATGACGCCGCATCGAAGACTTGTGCCTAGCCGTGGTGGAGTTGCCGGTCTGGGCGATGATCAGGCTATAGGACCTGGAGCGATGGAAAACAACGCCTGCTAAGGATAGGGCATTGAACACAGAGTGAAGCAGATGCTAGGGGTCATTGGGCCTGGATCAGTGCTATTGGGAGACTTGTGTGTCATCCACTAACTAGGCTCTGGTTCCAATATGGGCATCGTCTGGTTCTAATGTGGGCAAAAAGGGAAACTGGGTGTTGGGTTGTGTGGTTGGATGATTGGGCAATGGATATGGAGTGCATTGCTGAAAGAGGGAAGGTAAATAGAGGGACTTGGAGGAAGCCAATGCTAATCTGGGTTTGATGTTGAAGAGGTGCCCAGGTTCATGGAGAAGTATGTAGATGAGAGGGTGAGCGATAGACATAGGTGGGGGTTGGGTTTGAGCGGTGAAGCAAGGGAGATGAGGGAGCTCTTAGCCAGTGCTGACAAGATGGAAAGGAAGGTGTTGTGCATGAGAGAGAAATCTAAGAGAAGTTTAAGACGGGTTGACTGGAGCATGTAAGGATTCTAGACTTGTGCAGTTGACAAAGAAGAGATGGTAATCGGGTATGATGTGGTAAACAAAGAACAAAAATGTGACACTCCGGGTTTTTCTACACACTAGAATAATAATGTACAAAAATAGTCGGGATCCCTGTTTTAATAAACTTTGATTTCTAAAGTGACCAAAAATAAAAACTTAAGCGAAAGCATTTCTTCCAAAGTCCGGGGAGTCATACAACCACAAAACTACGGATTTAATAGTGAAATGAAATACCATTTTCACCAAAAATCTGACAGAGTTTCCTCTATAATTTGGACCATTGTACATGACCAGTGCAATACAAAATCACCTGATAAAAAAGGTATAATACATATCATAAGGGAGACTTAGTCTCCACACCCATCCACAACCAAATGTTGTTTTCAATAAAATATACTCCAACAATGGATAACAAAATATAACCACTACCAAATACCCAGGGTCCCTCCATACAGCCAACACATCCAACATAAATCCACATTCTGGCATCCAGGTCACATTACATTTTTAACTAAAGTACAGCCCATACTCAAAACCCAAAGTGAGGTCATGAGCAAACCTGATCATCTCTGAACATCGTCTGTGCTTCGCTAGAAGCTGCCATCACTTTTACATGCTCTGTCAGCGCGTCAACCTGTTGTCACTCTCTGTATCTGAGACATTCCAAGTCAAAGCAATGCCTCAGCAAGCTATGCTTGTGTAGGTGATATACATCCAAAGTAAACTCAATAAAAACAAATCACATGGCACAAGGCATAAAGATCATAAGATGATCAAACATAATATAAAGCCTTAAATCACGCAATGAAGGACATACCAAGTCCATGAAATAAATAAGATATCGTCAACCATGATATCAGGACATGCACAATCCAAGAAAATCTAGAAACACATGAATGCGTGTCAAAAGTATCAAACATCATACACAATTAAGCTCTATGAGTGTCTCAAGTACACTCACGGCAATGTGGGGTCAACTCTCTATACCATTTGCTTTCACCCTTGCACCCTCATAGGTGCTCAGGCACTTAGGCACTCATGGGAATGACACGTACCACTTTCGCTTTCACCCATTCACCCTCACAGGCATTCACAAAAAGTCGCATTGCACACCTACTTTCACCCTCACGGGCACTCAGGCACTCATGGGGTGAAAAATCGCATCCTACCATAGCATCAATAGTCTCAAATATCAAGTCAGAGTGACTCCCACATGTCATGAAGACCAACAATCAAGTGAATATCACAAAAGATATCAAGAACAGTGCATGCAATAACCACTAAAAAGATAGCATGCACATGAGAAGCTACATGCTGAAATCAATCTCATGGATATGGTAAGGCATAAATCACATGCCTCAAAAACTCAAATCACCATTTGAGAATCATGAAAAAATTGTGAATGAAATCACCTACCTCGTATCGCAGTAGACCAAACAATGTGCAAACAATATCAAGGTGTATGCCCTAATGTAATTGTCATGCCATAAATCATGTCATGGTTAACATATATAACCAAAATCTATAGCCTGATCATCTATTGATCAGCCTGATCTGAATCATCTAATAGCATTTAGTAGTTTTTCTATTAAAAATTTACTCCAAACTAGATTCTTATTTTAAATCTAGATCCACCTTGTTGAGACGGTCACAACACCTCTTTCAGATCGTGATTTGGACCTCTGTAGCTCCTAAAATCAAGGTTTAAAGGAATAAAGGGCCAAAAAAGACCAGAATCAAGAAAATGGCCCGGCCGCACACGTGTGCACTATGCATGGCGGGTGTGTCTGTGGACGCGTTTCTCATCAGAACCCACGCTGGGTAGCAGGTGAGTCTATAGACGCGCTCTGCGCGTGGCACGCGTTCGCAGCACCGCGCATCGTACGCATGGCACGTTCTAGCTGCACCGCATGGTGCACATGAGTCACACCACGTACCCTGCGTGTGGCGCATGCTCGTCGCACCGCATGGCGCTCTCTCGTCCATGCATTCTCCTCCCCTTCCGGTCGTCGTTGCCAGAGACGATGACCAGACTGGTTCGCCATCACCGGCGACCCCAGGTGCTCCATTTTTTGTGAATTTTATACCTTTGAGTCCAAATTTTTGGGTACATTTCACTTTCACCCTCCATTTTTAAAAACTCCCATAATACATTTTTTTGGGTTTTTCAGTGTCCCTAGCTGTCCGATCCCGATGAAATTTCATGGGTCAATTCCTTACATCATCATGCTCAAGATGAACAGTCCAGATCCTCATCTAACACCGTTACATTGACTTTTTCCCAAGGCAACAGTAACGCCTAATTTTTTTTTACCAGATGATAAACTTGGAAAACAAATGTACAGGAAAGAGTGGGGCGAGCTTACCTCCATATAGCTAGTCAGAGGTAGGTGAGGGCCCGCCGCATTCATCCGGTTGTCGAGAGTGCCTGTCACCAAAAAATCATCGCCAGTGGGTGGATATTACATCCTACCCACCTTAAAGAAAATTTCTTCCTCGAAATTCTTTTCATGTCATTCCTTAATAATTTTAGAAACATCCCACATGATATCATTGTATGGTATCATAAGACCCACATATAGTATCATCCGTTTAGAACCAATGTTGATAAATAGTTTCATATCACGTTCTCCTTAGATAATAGCTCATACATATAAACCAATGTATGTTTCAAGCCATTTCAAATCCGATACTTGTATTGTAGTTAAAACACGTAACAACCACACATATAATGCCATTTGCATCAATCATACTCTCATCCAAGAGTTAATCATTTGTTTACATCTTTAGCATAGTTAAATCACCATGTCAACCAAATTGATGTGTCACAACTCACATATAGGTAATTCCACATCAAGTTCGTTCCAGCATATACTACCTCATCATTAGGTAGCGTATATATCTCTCAATCACACATATCATAATAACCCCTGAACAAGTAAATACATGCCAATCAAAACTGGATCATATATAGTCATCAACAAGCAATCCATGCCAACCAAATCAGAGCTTACTAGCTCAACAACAAGCAAGCATATACCAGTCGAAATCAATGCATACCAGGTCAACAATAGGCAATTATGTGCCCATCAAAATTAGTGTATCAGCTTAGTAGCAGGCAAATCACATGCCAATCAAAATTAGAGCATACCAGCTCAACAACAGGCAGTCACATGCCAATCAAAATCAGAGCATACCAGCTCAGTAACAGGCAACCACATGCCAATCAACATCATAGCATATCAGCTCAGTAACAGGCAACCACACCAATCAAAATCAGAGCATACTAGCTCAGTAATAGGCAACCACATGCCAATAATAATAATCATATAGCACAGTCATACTGTGAGTACCTAGAAGCCTGCCACCTAGTATAAATGCTCTCATACTAAACATACTTTATTGTCACACCTCTCACATGCATGAGAGATCAGGCTCATGTGTATAATATAAAATAGTATCCATGTCATTGCTATCCTGGAGAACTCAATCTTCCAACAGTAACTACTCACTAGACTAAGGAGACTATCAACCTTAGTCATTAGTTTAACTAATCCCAAATTATCATAGTCCCTATAAACTGTATCTCTATCAATCGAGGTACCTTGGTCAAGAGAATTCATCTTCTTTGACCATAATTTCTACTCACATACATTTATAGCGAAAGATGAGTCCTTTCGATACTTAGAATATTACTCACATACATAATTTCTACTCACATACATTTATGCCATCACTTTTACATGCTCTGTCAGTACGTCAACCTATTGTCACTCTCTGTATCTGAGGCATTGCAAATCAAAGCAATGCCTTAGCAAGCTATGCTTGTGTAGATGATATACATCCAAATTAAACTCAATAAAAACAAATCACATGGCACAAGGCATAAAGATCATAAGATGATCAAACATAATATAAAGGCTTAAATCATGCAATGAAGGACATACCAAGTCCATGAAATAAATAAGATATCATCAACCATGATATCAGGACATGCACAATCCGAGAAAATCTAGAAACACATGAATTCATGTCAAAAGTATCAAACATCATACACAGTCAAGCTCTATGAGTGTCTCAAGTACACTCACGGCAATGTGGGGTCAGCTCTCTGTACCATTCTCTTTCACCCTTTCACCTTTGCACCCTCACAAGTGCTCAGGTACTCACGAAAACGACACGTACCACTTTTCGCTTTCCCCCTTTCACCCTCACAGGCATCAGGTACTCAGGCACTCACAAAAAGTTACGTTGCACACCCAGTTTCACCCTCACGGACACTCAAGCACTCACGGGGTGAAAAATCGCATCCTACCATAGGATCAATATTCTCAAATATCGAGTCAGAGCGTCTCCCACATGTCATGAAGACCAACAATCAAGTGAATATCACGAAAGATATCAAGAACAGTGCATGCAATAACCACCAAAAAGATGCACACACATGAGAAGCTACATGCTGAAATCAATCTCATGCATATGGTAAGGCATAAATCACATGCCTCAAAAACTCAAATCACCATTTGAGAATCATGAAAAAATTGTGAATGAAATCACCTACCTCATATCGTAATATCCCAAACAACGTGTAAATGATATCAAGGTGTATGCCCTTATGTACCTGTCATGCCAAAAATGATGTCATGGTTAACGCATATAACCAAAATCTAAAGCTTGATCATCTATTGATCAGCTTGATCTGAATCATCTAATAGCATTTAGTAGTTTTGCTATTAAAAGTTACTCCAAACAAGATTTTTATCTTAAATCTAGATCCGCCTTGTTGAGACGATCCCAACACCTCTTTCGAATCGTGATTTGGACCTCTGTAACTCCTAAAATCAAGGTTTAAAGGAATAAAGGGTAAAACAAGACCAAAATCCAGAAAATGGGCCCTCCGCACGCTCAACACATGCCGTCTACTCACGCGTGCACTGCGCGTGGCGGGCGCGTCTATGGACACGATTTGTGTTAGAACCCATGTGGGGTAGCTAGCGTGTCTGTTGACACGCTTTGCGCGTGGGGCTGAAACAGCACACGTGGCGCGCATTCAGAGCGTTCTAGCCACACTGCGTGGCGCGTGCTCATCGCACTGCGTGGCTCTCTCTCATCCATGCATTCTCTTCCCATTTTGGTCACCGTTGCCAGAGACAACGACTGTACTGGTTCGCTGTCGCCGGTGACCCCAAGTGCTCCGTTTTTTGTTATTTTTTCACCTTTGAGTCTAGTTTTTCACGTACATTTCATTTGCACCCTCCATTTTCACAAATCCCACCTAAATCTATTGTATTTTCATGATTTTTGTCTCATTTTCAAAAACTCCCATAATACGTTTTTTTGGGTTTTCGACATCGCTAGCTATCCGATCCCCATGAAATTTCATGGGTCGGTTCCTTACATCATCATGCTCAAGATGAACATTCCAGGTCCTCATCTGACACCATTACATTGACTTTTTCCCAGGGCAACAGTAACGCCTAATTTTTTTTTACCGGATGATAAACTTGGAAAACAAATGTACAGGAAAGAGTGGGGCGAGCTTACCTTGGTCCGGCTAGTCGGAGGTAGGTGAGGGCCTGCCGCATTCGTCCGGTTGTCGGGAGTGCCTGTCACCAGAAAATCATCACCAGTGGGTGGATATTACAAAAAACTAAAGGGAGATCGTGGCTCTGAACACAAAAGAGAGAGGAGAAAGTGAAGGAGAAGATGGTAAAAGATAAGAAACAAGGAAAACAAACTAGTTGGAAAGGCAGAAAGCCAATAAGAGAAATAAGCATGCAAAGGATAAACAAACGAAAAACAAAAAGCCCCCCTTTCCATTGAGCTCCACGTTTCACTCTTATAAAGTCCTCCTCCTAATTTCTTCTCTCCTTCTTTCCTTATCTTGTAGGGTTAGTTTCCTCCTAGGAAACTACCTCTTCTTCTATAAGAAACCTTCAGATTTTGCTTTATCAGAAATCTAGTCCATTCAATGCTTTCTTAACTCATCTGCACCGTTGAAATTTGATCTGAGTAATCCAACCCTCCTTTACTTGATATACAATGCCAAAGACTATATTAGAGTCATCTAAATCATACATTAAGCATCTACTTAACTCAATTGATCATCTGACCATTAATTTTGACAATTTATAGTTGGATGGTCAATTTGAGCTATATTTTATATTTTATCCAAAAATTACCAAATTAATGAGTTAGATGGTCTAATTAAACGCTAAATTAGGGGTCTTTTAGCCAAAATTAAACACTTAACACCAACAAAGGCTAACCAACCTTCACTAAAAGACAAGCGAAAGGAGAAAAATGGGCTGTAAGGAAGTGGGCATCTCCTTCCTATGAAGGAGACGTCTTTTCCCATGTTGAAAAAGAGTGTCTTTTGCTTGGTTTTGTGCTGATTTTATAAGACTTGTCCTATTTTATCTTGGGTAACCTAATACTAAGTTGTAGTGGGGATTAAAGAGTGTCAAATTGAATAGCTATGATGGGGGAAAAGTGTAGACATCAAATAGGAAAGTGGGGAAGTAGGTTGGCTGCCTTAAGGAGGGGGGAAGGTGGGAGACGCCACCTTTTTAAGGACCATCTCCCCCCTTCCTAAACCATTGAATGCTTCATACTTTGGGAAAGTGAGTGGAGATTGGTTAGGAAAGAGGTGGAGGGTATTAGGTGGAGAAATTTGGTTGGTTGGGAAGTTTCCTAAGAGGTGGAATGAGATAGAGTTTTGGAAATTAAGGAAAATGTGGGAAAAGCATTAAAAATTGGTTTCTCTTATCCCATTGGTCCACATGCCATCTTATTCTAATGGATTTTTCCTTTATTATCTTTAAAATAACTCATGGATAACTCTCTTAAATCTCATGCAATCCTAGCCTTCCATTTAGCTTAGCTTGATGGCTTAGATGGCTAAGTTTTAAGGCTCCATTGGCTAAGCTCATGGATGGCTTAGGAAGATTACATGCCTTGTTTTCTTGGCTTCAACCCTTGGCTTGAGTGGCTTGTATGGTTTGGCCTTAATTCCTTAGCTTGCCACCTTCTTTCATGGCTTATATGGCTAAAGTGGCTTAAGGGCTTCCATGCAAAAGTGGTGTGAATGCATGGCATACTTCATGGGCCCACTTTGGCTATCTTTAGCTCCTTTAATCACATCCATTACTAGTACACAAAATGATCTTGGTCTTTGGTTTATGTTGAAGTGATAATTTTGTGGCTTTGACTCGATCTTTCGATCTTGATCTTCAATTTCATCCCGATTGATCTTAGCTGTTTGATCACCATCTTACTTCCTAAAAAAAGTGAAAAATACTAATTAAATTCTAGAAAAATATGATTAATTATATAATTACCTTGGAACAGCTTCTGGACCTACAAAATAACAAACTTTTGGGTTACTAGGTCAAAAAATTGCATGTGTTATGAATTTTGGTCTAAAAACTTTAATTTACCCCCAATAAGTTGTAACACATGGGTACTAATTGGGTGGTTTTTATGAAAATTTAAAAACTTATCACACCCCCCAACCAGCATTTTTCTAATCTCAAGCAAAACATGGGAAAAATCATTTTACAAAAACAAATACAAGGTGCCACTTTCACAGGTACTTACGATTGCATTTAGCACATGTAATAAGCCCTTAAACCCTTAAGTTGCCCCTAGTGGATGAGTTAGGCCTTGTGAGGATTTGTAGTGAATATGCCCACAAAATTCTCTAAAGTTGACTCCCCTATTTTATATCAAAGAATGCTCATTCATTAGCACTCTACTAGTTTGTCACAACTTAATGGAGAGGATTGACAATTTTACACATCATACACATACTAAAGACATTTCATTCTAGTTATTTCTCAGAGTGCATGTGTGTGTACAGCCACATAAATCCTGACTTCTATCTAGATATGCTTAAATTTCATAGGAAATATATCTTTACCTTAACCCTCTTAGGTATACTCTTATAATTAAGTTCTCAGATAAGGGTTTAAACATATTTCTCTTATTATGTGATTGGATTCAACGAAGCTAATGGTTCACATAAATTTTTGAAGTACTAAAGAGATGAAAGGAAAGTGATCCTTAAGAGTGGAAGTTATCACCAAGAATAGTATAGGTATTTTACCTTAATTCCTTCTTTTTATCTCTTCTTTAAATCTATGTTCTACCTAAGATCCATAGGTTTTTAATTAGGTTGAAATGTAGGCTTAGGTAAGGGTTATGAAAAGTAGGGTATAAGGATTTCAAAGGTTAAAAATGGAGTAGCGATCTTCAATGAATATCTGTTAAGGCACTTTTTGGTTTTGTTGAATTGAATTTCCCTTGTATTTAGTCTTTCACTTTATTTTCTTCTTTTTTCTGATACTTTGGAAAGAACATTGCTAATTTTCTCACTTTTGTGACTTTTTGTCCTCTTTTTTCTACTAACACTACTCATTTTGAAAATAGATAATGGTTATTTATTTTGCTAGTTTTTCTAGGTTAAAGTGATTGGGATTAAGAAAAAAGGCTTAATAGTAGGCTCAAAGGGCTACCTAGTGGTAGATATATTGTGCAGGCTTTATATCTCTAAGATGAACAAGGATTGCCTATATCATTTTCTAAGTTTCCTAAAGCCTATAATATTTAATAAATTTTTTAGAAATAAAGCTATTACTCTTATTTATTGTTGATAGTTAACCAAAACAAGGATAAAAAGATCACATTAAGTTATGTTCACTGAAGAAAATTGTGGAATTACTTATAACTCTCTTGAAAGAAAATAGTCTCAGCCTTCACTAATTTTCCACTGAGTCTCTAAGTCATATCTCTCCATTAGTCTTGACTATGTGCTATGTATAAATGGTTCTTGAGAATTAACTTTCATAAAATGCTTCAACACATGAATAATATTCAGAACTAATCATATACACTCCTATTATGAGGTGACAACATTAGAATTACTAAATTCTAAACATCCAGTTCTCATCATAGTAAGGGAACTCTTCCAAAAAAGAATTTTTTTGTTTTTTTGAAAGCTGAAGAAAATTCAAAATCCCTATATGCATCTACACCTCCCAATCTAAACAAACATTGGCCTCAATGTTTGAAAACACATGATCCTATATGGAAAGATGTGGAAGATGGATATTTAAAAACATCTGGGCTGCCTCCCAGGAAGTGCTATGTTTTACCTCTTCAGCCAAACATAATGATGTGCAATGATGGTACTTTGCAAGGCTTCCTAGAGTGGTAATCTAAGGTAGGTGATGATACTAAGGTGCCTCTAATAGTATCTCAACAATATCAGGATTAGGCATCTCTAGGAATAGTTTCAACCTCTAACTATCTACTTTTTGGATTTCTCCATCCTTCTCAATCATGGTGGTCCTATGAGGATAGATTGTGCATACTATATAAGGTTCGATCCATCTAGATCTGAGTTTTCCTGAGAAGATATGCAATCTAAAGTTATACAATAAGACCTTTTGTCCAAGTGTGAAGTATTTTCTTAAGATTTGGTGATCATGTGCAACCTTCATCCAAACTTTGTATAATTGTGCAAAGTCACATGCATTTTTCCTCAATTCTTCTAAGTTATTGAGTTGGAGTTTTTAGTGGGTCCTAGTAGAATCTAAGACAAAATTGAGCTTTTTGATAATGCAATATAGTTTGTACTCTAACTCTACTGATAAGTGATAAGCCTTTCCACAAACCAGGCAGTAAGGTGTTGTTCCTTTAGGGGTTTTATATGTTGTACACTAAGCCCATAAAGCATCGTTGAGTCTCATAGACTAGTCTTTCCTACTTGGATTGACTGTCTTCTCTAGAATCCACTTTATCTCCCTCTTGGATACTTCTACTTCACTACTTATCTAGGGGTGATATGGGGTAGCTATTCTATTGTTGACATCATACTTTTTCATTAAATTCCCAAACACTTTATTACAAATGGATTTTCCCCCATCACTTATTATGGCTCTTGGAGTACCAAACCTTTCAAAGATATTTTCTTTTAAGAACTTTACCATGACTTTGTAGTCATTATTTTTGTAGGGTATAGCCTCCACCCACTTGGACATGTAGTCCACTAACACTAAGATGTAAAGATTTCCAAAAAGAATTAGGAAAGGGTCCCATGAAATCTATGCCCCAAATGTCGAATGGCTCTACAATAAGTATTAGGTTTAAGGGCATCATATGTCTCCTTCCTAGACTGCCTAATCTTTGACACCTAGCACATGTTGTGCAGTAAGCATGTGCATCCTTAAATATGGTAGGCCAATAAAAACCACACTGTAGAATTTTTGCAGTTGCCTTTCTCAAACTAAAATGGCCCCCACATGCATGATCATGATAGAAGGAGATGATTTGATTATGTTTACTATATGGTATGCACCTCGTAATCACCTGATTGGGACAATACTTGAATAAGTACAGATCATCGCAAGTAAAATATGGAACCTCGGTCAAAAATTTGTTTTTATCTTGTTTTGTCCTAGAACAAGATAATTAATAGTATCACCATACCAAGACAACTGGAAAATATGTAATAACTATTTATCTAGGAAGGATTTAGTTATAGGCATGTGATCACTAGTATGCTCCACCACTAGTCTAGATAAGTGATCTGCTACAACATTTTCAACACCTTTGAATTTCTAAGTCAAACTCTTGTAGCAGTAGTATCCAATGGATCAACCTAGGTTTGGCATCCTTTTTAGAAAAGAGGTTCTTTAAAGCCACATGATTGTAGTACACTATGACTTTAGACCCCAACAAGTAAGGTTTAAACTCATACAAAGCAAACACTACTGCTAAGAACTCTTTCTCTGTAGTCGAATAATTGAGTTGTGCATCATATAATGTTTTACTAGCGTACTATATTACATGGGGAAGTTTATCAATGCTTTTCCCCAAAACAACTCCAACAGTATAATCTGATGCATCACACATAATCCCTAAAGGTGCATTCCAATCTGGTGGTCGGATAATGGGTGCAAAAGTCAACTCCACCTTGAGTTGCTCACATGCTTTCTTACAATCCTCATCAAAGTAAAAAATGGCCTCCTTATGTAAATTACATAAGGGCTTGACAATTTTGCTAAAACCTTGATGAAGCATCTTTAAAACCAAGCATGTCCTAAAAAAGAGAGGATTTCCTTGAACCTCCCTGGTGGAGGAGGGTTGGCTATTATATTCACTTTTACCTTATCGACTTTTATTCCATTGAGTGATTTTATGTGGCTTAAAATCATCCCACTTTGTACCATAAAATGGCATTTTTCTCAGTTTAAAACAAGACTTTTCTCCTAACACCTTGCTAGAATTAACTTTAAGTAGTGCAGGCACTCATCAAATGATAACCCAAATATTGAGAAGTCATCCATAAACACCTCAAGAAACCTTTCTACCATATCAGTGAAAATGCCCAACATAAACCTTTGAAATGTAGTTGGTGTTACAAAGCCCAAAAGGCATACATCGACAAGCAAAGGCCCCAAAGGGCAAGTGAAGGTGGTCTTCTCCTGATCCTTGAATGCTATAGGAATCTGGTTGTAACCAAAATATCCATCCAGAAAATAGTATTGTGGTTCGCCCCTTCCCCATACCCCGCATAGGCAAGAGCTTCGTGCACCAGGGCTGCCCCCTTTTTTATGTCGGGCTAACCTCTTTGGCATTTGGTCAATGAAGGGTAGAGGAACGTGATCTTTCCTCGTGACCGTGTTCAATTTTAGATAGTCAATGCAAACTCTCTAGCCAGTGGTCATGTGGGTGGGTACTAACCCATTCTCCTCAATTTTTACTACAGTGATCCTGGATTTCTTGCATACAACCTAAATAGGGCTGATCCAAGTATTGTCATAGATAGAATATATAATGCCACCATCTAGAAGCTTTAGGACTTCATCTCTGTCCATGTCCTTCATGTGGGGATTAAATCATCTTTGAGTTTCCCTAAAAGATTTTGCACTTTCTTCTAGCTATATCCTATGCATGCATATGGCTAGACTAATCCCTTTTATGCTAGCTATCATCCACCCTAGAGCAGTTTTATGTTCCTTAAGGACATTTAAAAGCTTACCCTCCTGTTCATTATTTAAATTTGATGTTATTATCACAGATAAGGTTTCATCTAGGCCTAGGTATGAATATTTCAAGTTGTCAGGAAAGGGTTTTAGGTCCATAAATGGTGGTTGCTCTATGGAGGGAATTGGAACATATTCAAAAGGTGGGAGTGGTTCCACATAAGGACCCCACTTGGAGGTATCCATGATTGGAGCAACCTACAAAAGATTTTTTACCTCCCCAATAGACTTGTCTATATAATATTCTCCATTAAAGTACATGAGACAACCTCTAGTGGGTCAGAGATGGACAATGGTGGATGAATATTGTTAATTAGACTTTCTATAAAATTGACATCACAGGAATCATTGAGGTCTAAATGTTGTTGATCGGCATTAAATACATTTAGCTTAACTTTCATGTTGCCGAATGACAATTTCATTACACCATTCCTATAGTTAATAATGGCATTAGACATTTCCAAAAATGGATATCCAAGGATGACTATAATCTGACTACTGGGATTAAATCCAATTGGGTGTCTAATATAATGAAGTCAACTAGGTAATAGATTTGGTCCACTTGTATCAAGACATCTTCAACCAAACCACAGGGTATCTTGACTGATCTATCCACAAATTACAGGATGCGTAGTGGCTGGTTTTAACTCACTAAGTCTTAGTTGCTCATAGACAAAGTATGGCAACAAGTTAACACTCACCCCTAGGTCAAGTAATGCCCTATCTATGACATGATCTCCAATAACACATGAAATGGTAGGACACCCTATGTCTCTAAATTTTAGTGGGGTCTTGTATTGAATTAAAGAGCTTACTTGCTCAGTGAGGAAAGATTTCTTTTGTAAATTTAGCTTCTTTTTCTTATGCAAGTCTCTTTTAAGAACTTGGCATAAGTGGGTATGTCTTTAATTGCATTGAACAATGGAATATTGATTTTGAGATGTTTAAATACCTCCATTAACATGTTGAAGTTTGTTCCCTTTCTAGCCTTGTGTAGTAACAGAGGAAAAGGGGCTTTATGATATAGGATGCCTCCACTATAGGTTCTACAAGGTTTTTCTAACTTATCTCTTTCTCTTGTGTTTTGGTTGCCTCTTTCTCCTTTGCAATTTCCTTAGCTTGGCCTACTTTGTTATCAATCTAATAACCACGCCTAAGGTTAGTTATAGACTTTGCATGCTCATGAGGGTTAAGGTTTTGAGAACTTGATCCTATCTCAATTTGGCCTTTTGGGTTAGGGATGGGTTGACTAGGGAACTAACCCTCTCCTCTGTTATGTTGTTCAACTGAAAATTGGCTTACTTGCATATCCAACTTGCCTATGACTT
Source organism: Warburgia ugandensis (assembly GCA_035236585.1). Classification (NCBI taxonomy): domain Eukaryota; kingdom Viridiplantae; phylum Streptophyta; class Magnoliopsida; order Canellales; family Canellaceae; genus Warburgia; species Warburgia ugandensis. The sequence continues at coordinate 45,287,220 of CP141134.1, forward strand.
GAGAGTTGACATGGGCTGAATGTATACTATCATTTTGCAATTGATGTAAGTTCTTTCTGGTGTCATCATTATCTTTTAAAAGTTTTTCAAGTATAGTGTGGATGTTTTCCTCTAAAGATGGTTTCTTTTATTGTTGAGGTTGTTGGAAGCTAGGTGGCTGTTGGGAAACTATAGTTTTATGAGAAAAGTTCTGGGTAACGGGTTCATAGATGGCCTCCCTTGGTAGTTATTCTTCAACTAAGAAAAGTTGGGATGCCTAACCCTTCTAGAGTTGTAGGTCTCAGAATATGAGTTGTTGCTAGGTTGGCGATATGCATTCAATACTTCATTTGATCAATAAGATAGTCATTTAGCATTATATTTGATGGACAATACGTGGTTATATGGGCTGGGCTAGAACATATAACACAAACCTCTTGTGGAGGTTTAAAGGATGAGGTACCCATAAAGGATTGAAACATAGTTTTAAGTTTGTCTGCTCTACCATCGTACTTGTCCAATCTTGCTAGTATAGAGTCAAGTTTATGGGATAGATCAGTCTGCACTCTTAACTCATAGAGACCCCCTCTTCTTAGTAGGCCAGTTGTTTCTCTCTCTTCTATTTGAATATTCCCATTGCTGGGAATGATATGCTAGAGTCTGAAAGAACTCCCAAGCCTCACTCTCATCCTTTAGCATGAGGGTCCCTCCACTCACTGCATCTATCATTCGTCTATTTTGGGGTGTCAATGCCTCTTAGAAGTATTGAACTTGCTATGATTTTTCAAATCCATAATGTGGGCATTTCTACACTAGTTCATTCCACTGTTCTTAACATTTGTAGTATTGTTCATCATCCCTTTGTTGGAAATTAATAATTTCATGATAAAGGGCATTTGTTTTATGAACAAGGAAGAACTTGTTCAAAAGCTTTCTAGACAATTGGTCCCATGTATTGATGGAACCTTCCTCCAAGGAATTCAGCCATGATTTAGCTTTGTCCTTGAGAGAGAACAAGAATAGCCTAGGCTTAATGGTCCAAAAAATTTGAAAACCTAAATGTGTCATAAATATCAAGGAACTCCTTGACATATAGGTAGGGATCTTCTCGGTCTTGACTATAAAAAGTGGGGAGCAATTGTAAGACTCCCTACTTTAAGTCAAAGTGGTCTGCATTTGTAGGAGGCAAAGCTATGCAAGAGGGGGTGTTAAGTTGTTGTGGTGCAAAGAAATCTCTAATGGCTTTACGCTTGACTTCTGCGGGTGGTCTAGCCATGGGGATAACAACTTGGTTTCTTTCCCCTTGTCTTAGGTTGTTTTGAATCTCTAGATTGAAAGGTGTTAGCTTTGGGTACGAAGATGGACGCCATTACATAAACTCTGCTATACTAAATGTCCTAATCTAAATGCTGACTCTAACTCTATGTGATGTGAAATTAAATCCTAGTAAGCACCAATCGAATAATGTTTTGATTACCTTTTCTTAGTACATAGGTGGTAGCTTCTTAAACCTAAATCTAGGTAGCTCCTTTTGTCTAAATTTGACTACTATTTACCAGTTAGGTTCTGCTCAAAAGTGGTTAACACAATCCTCCTATTAGGAAGCATTTAGACCTCAACTAATGTCAACAAAAGGTGTGGAAAAATCACTTTGGTTTTAAGACACCCACTATAACCACAATGCTTAGAAGCCATTGGAATGACAATAGAGCGTATCATTCTTAAAGGGTCTCGATACCCTAAGTTTCTTTCTACTTTATTTTAAATTTAAATTCAAGCGTTGGGATAGTGGCATACAAGGATATTGAATTGATTCCTAGGTGGGCTAAGGAGTTGGTGATGAAATCCAATCCTTATCTTATAAGGGTTCCTGTGGGGCCCTTACTAACATTAATTACATTCCACCATAAAGCTGTAAATATGAAATGTAATACAAAAGTAAACTAATGCAACCTATATGCTATCCAACCAAGGTTAGATAGGTACTCTAATGCAACAATCCTTCGTAAAGATGTAACAATTATCAATGAATGTTACTAATTTATATGAATTATACTAACATCCAAATGAAAATATTAAATGTAAATTATTTTTAAAAATTAAGAATTGAGTAAGAGATACTTACAGTGAGGGGTTTGATGATGATCAAGTGTGGGCCACCATACCCCACACTTGCCTTGTATTATTACAACCCATTAAAATTAAATAATTAAGAAATTACAAGTTATCATGGACCTCACTATAAGTTTCACTCAAATCCTAATATAGAAAAGCAATAAAACCTAATCTAAGATGATGAAGTCCAGGTCCACAGGATCGCCGCCACTCCTTTGCCAATTTTCTAGCACAAAAATCAAATAAATATGGTCAATATGAGGAAAATGGCAACAAATGCAAAAATCCTATTCTAATGCGCCCAAAACCTAAACTAGAGGAAAATAACCTAAATTATGGAACACTACACAATTTGTTGCAACTCCCAGCCAAAATTCAAGTGATTTTTGTCCTAAATTAAGAATCAAAATTAAAACATGAAATTGGAAACTAAGAAAATTCAAGAAACATGCAAAATTGAAAACTTTCCTAAAACATGCACTTTCTAAAATTAAAACTTTCCTAAATTAAAAACTTCTAATTTTATGACTTTCCTAAAGTGAAACATTTCTCAAATGCAAATTAGAAAATTTCCTAAACTAACTTTCCTAAACATGAAATTAATAACTAATCTAATGGAAGCATACTTTAACAAACTACTTGCCTAATCATGCAAAACTAAGAAAAGTAAGCAACCAAATCAATTATTTTAACAAGTATGAAAAATATGATTACTTTCCAACTAACTAAGATACCATACTAGAAAAAAAATGAAAGCAATTACTAAAAACAATGAAAGGAAGCCTACCTAATTAACATACATGTAACCATGAAATGGTATGCATAATTCATTGGATAGGAGTGGATTTAATCAACTACCTTGGAAACGTAAGCATGCAATCTATATCTAACATTAATTAAGCTATCTAAAAATATAATTGAGCTCCTGAAAAATCAAGTGAACAAGATTATATGGTGGTGGAAATTAATATACACCATTCATGCAAAGAAACTCTAGCAGTAAGGTAATTGAAACATTCAATGACTAGAACATGTCAAACATGGAATTTATCACTTCTAATGAATTCAAACATTCAAGAACAAAGTTAATTAACTGATGGACACAAACCTGAGTTGAAAATTCCAATGAATCTCATTGAATCACATCCAAAAATTCATCAACATAACATTCTATACATGTAATCCAAACCTAAAATTTGAATGCTACTACACTTATGTTCACTTAATCTTAATCACTCCTCAATTACAAGCAAACTCTTCTTCAATTGTTCCAACATTCACTCATGAATAAGTATGCTTGAAATCAAGGAAAAATCCTATGCAAAACTAAGGCAACAATCCACTGGAACTTTAAGCAACCAAAGCTGGAAAATCAAGAGGGCTGAAAGAGAATAAAGATGTAATGAAAAATAAAGAACAAAACTGGATTCAAGATGACTTCCCCTGGTTTTCACTCCAAGGGGAAACCAGCCTTGAATCTTAGTTTAAAAGCAAGGAAAGCTAAAGGAGAAACAAGGCAAACTAACATGAAAAGAAGTAGATTCCAGCAATGGCTAACCAACCTTCAAAGATGAATCAAAATCCCACAAATCTTAGGTTGAAAACTTGAAGAAGAAGCAAAAACCTTGGAAGTTTGTGGCAACACCCAAAGAATTCATAAAACAACAAGAAAAAGGAGAAAAATGGGCTGGAAGGAAGTGGGTGTCTCCTTCCTATGGAGGTGACATCTTTTCCTATGTTGAAAAAGAGTGTCTTTTGCTTGAGTTTTGGACTGATTTTATAAGGAAGGGGTAGGTGAGAGACGCCACATTTTCAGAAAGGGGCATCCCCCCCTTCCAAAACCATTGAATGCTTCATACTTTGGAAAAGTGAGTGGAGACTGGTTAGGAAAGAGGTCATGGGTGTTAGGTGGAGAAATTTGAGCCAAGACATAAATTTAATCATTCCAAATCTTAATCAAGGTTCAAGATCATCTTAAGGCAAACAAGAAAGCAACTGAAAGCTCCAAAGGTGACTAGAATGCCCTATTCAAAAGCTATGCAATTCCACCACCTTTGCATGATAGTTGGAGTCATGTAAGCCACCTAAGTCACCTAAACCATGCAAGCCATCAAGCCAAGGGACTAAGCCAGTCATGCCACCAAGCAATGAGCCATCAAAGTGATCCTTGACGCTATTTAAGCCATGCTACATGGAGCCACATGATTGGAAGAATTTTTGAAGCAATTATCCTATGCAAAAATTGTAAATTTTAATAGATAATTGGTAAGGAGTATCACATGGTACCACGGTGGAAAATATTATGTCACTGCCCGTATGGGGGGCAAGACTTTCACAGTGGTGGCCTTCCCATAATTGCCACCACCCGACTTTTAGCCTCTCATTGGGCAAGGTATCATCATATCATCAAATTTCAAGGAGCGGGTGGCCAAACCCTCATAACTCCTCTAGCAATAGCATCCCCTAGGCTCATGCCTATTAAAACAAACTCACAAGCCTCCAAGCTTGTATGTAAAATAGATTTCATATATATCAGACCATATGTCTGTTTACTTAGGGCTGAAATATTTTCTAGTTCCCTATTCACTTATAGTTTAGTCCTTAACCATCTTATAGGTGTTTGGTTGGATCATAAGGTTTTCAAGAGATTTACTACAAGTATTATCATTACTCTTGTCAACATAAGATCATGAGTACAATCATGAATATCTCATGTAAATGCATTCATCAAATCCTCCTACCTTTAAGGATTGATCTCTTTTCCCCAATCTTCCATGATCCTAACTGATGTATGTAATATGTACATCCATACATATTGTCAATATATAAATTATGAATAATCCTATTGATCACTAGATCTGATGTTTAGAATGATCTTTAGATCATTCATATATAAGTATTTTTCTATCTCTAAGTCTTTGTATGTTCATCTCCTTGATCTTGATCTTTCATAGATCCTTTGATTGACAATCTACACATGTTGATAAAGATCAAGGTCCTAGATCTTCTATCATCTAGTTCTTCTTTGATCTAAGTTCAGTTCTTGGATCATCCCCATGGAGGATGATCTTGGTTTTCTTCCTTGAATCACCTTTGATCAAGGGTTTAGATTATCTAATCTAATGAACTATAACAAGTATACTACTAAACATACATACTAAGTACAATATAGTGTTCTTATTCTTATTGTTCTTGATCATCCAAGATCTAATGGATCTTGTTTAATCATCCTTATCTTACTTACTGTTTTTATTAGGGTTAGGTAATTTACTAACCTTTTATGCTCTTATGATTATTATTCAACTAGTTAATGTGCTGGTTGAAGGTAGCTTATTCAAGCCTAAATCTAGACTGCTCCTCTTATTTCCAATTGGCTAAGGCTTACTAGCTGAATGGGTGAACACAAAGTGGTTATTTCAATCCTCATGTAAGAAGGCGTTTAGACCTCACAAACGTCAACAGAAGGTAGGGGAAGAGCGAGGCTCTATTAGATAACCCCATTAACCACTATGTTCATCATTCACCAGAATGACCATAGCTCAACCTTTCATAAGGTTCCTATAAGCATAGTTACCCTAAGTACTCTTTCTAATAGATTTTAATTAAGTCCATGAATATTTATAATGTCATTCATGGGGTATATTATTCTTTTCCTAATTTGGGCCAAGGACTTGATAATCCTTATATTGTCCTACTAACTATAGACCTTATTAAGTCAAAATCATTCATTCATCTTAGTTGTCCATGAATTTCTATATTTCATTAGTTTACATTTTTGGTGATTTATGCTCCTTGTATCTTAACAATTGAATAAAATTTGACAATAAGTAAATCATCAACTTGAAAGCATAAATCAAATATAAGTTTAACAACTATATACTAACATTCTTCCTATGAATGTAACTTAAGCTAGTGAAATAAAACTAACATGATCCTAAGTTATGAAACACATCTTCTATCATATTGAAATCATGTTTAAATCCTAATTTACACTAACATGATCCTAAGATAATCAAATCTACTAAAAAATTACTCATTTAGGGCATATCATACTAAAATTTAAAGATTACACTATCATGCTTTCTAACTTAGAACATAAATCACATTTACACTTCTATATCCAATAAAAGACAATTAAAACTTAAAACATAAATCACATTTACACTTCTATATCCAATAAAAGACAATTAAACTAATTTTATTAAGATTATTATAAACCTTTAAATAAGATCCAACCATTAGATCTTAGGTGTTTTCCTTTAGATTAAGGGTTTTAATTACCTTTAGGGCTTTTAATCCATTAAGATCCAAAAATCATATCCACTTGATTTTGTCACATTTCCTCCATGATCTAACTAGATTCCATTATAATATCATCCCTTTAATCCATCCCAAGGATTTGATCATACTTGATCTCATTGATCAAGTGGATCCCTTTGTGTATTTTTTTATTTTTTTTTTTAGGGTTTTTCTACCATAAAGGGTATATCCCCTATTTTATCCAAGATCTGTCCAAATTAACCATAGATATTAAATTATTAAATTATTATATCATCACTAAAATAAATTTTCAAGATTTGATCACCTCAGATCATGAAGATCTTAGAAATTGGACATTTATTTCCAAAATACAGAAAAATACAGAAATAAATTTTAGAAATATTATGACTTCATTAGAAACTAGACATTACAAGATTTTCATAGCTTCTTTCTTATCTCAATTTGGAGTTCATATGACTCCACAATCTTAAATTGAAGTTTTCAGCCGTTCCTATGATCCAGATTTGATCTAGGCCCACCAGAATTAATCTCTCTCAATTGAGGGTCCAAAACTGCTCAGATCTTTCTGAAACTTCTACCCTATGGGTTTTGGACCATTCTGAATTGATTGGTGGATTCATATTTTTTATCTGAGCACTCGGTCATCATGAATTAAGGATTCTGTTGTTTACATTATTTTTACCTTTTTATTACCAAATTAATTACAGTAAAATAAAAATTACATAAAAAAATACTAAACATATATGAAAAGGATTTACACTTACTTCATTGGAGAGAAAACCTCATTTATATGCCCAATTTAAAAAAATACCTTGTTGATGAAGATATAGCCTAAAATTCACCTTTCTTGCAAATACAATTGTTTGAACCGTTGGATCTTGAAATTTCTTTAGGGGTTTTGTAGAATAGATATGTTGAAAATTTTTGGACGGTGGAATTGATCAAATTAAATCTGGAACAGAGTGCCTAATTGATTTTAAGTCTCTTGTTCCAATCTAAAAAGAAAAACAAGTTGAAAAAAGATCTAACTCTTGAAAATTATGGGTTTTTGGGAAGGGATCTAGATCTAATTTTTAAGGAGAGTGAAGAGAATTTTGTGGGGAATTTATGAGGATTTTTGGAAGATTTTTGGGGTTGTATTTATAGGTATTTTTGGGTCTTTTTCCATGATTATAATATGTTATTTTTTTAATATAAAATGGCATGAAAGTCTTCAATGCTCCCATGCCTAATTTTTCTTCCCCATGATCAGCTGATCTTTGTTGACCCATGTTTCACATGGGCTGCTAATCAAATTGGTTTTTGGGGACGTGGTGGTCCCCATGTAGGCCCCATGTGGGCCCCACATGGTGTAAAAAGTCCGTTTTGCCCTTTATGCATAAAATTTTGGGTTTTATTCCCATGATCTCAGATTTGAGTGTACTTAGTGGTGTTGGATTTGTATTTCTCAGTACATTCTAAATTTTTATGTTTCATATTTTGATTTTTGGGTAAAATTACTATTTTACCCCTTTTGTCCAAAAAATGAAAAACTTAAGGATTTCTCATCCGAATTCTAAATTTGTCGTGCTTACAATCATTTTGAAGGGTTTGATAAGTTTAATTTCAATTTTACATGTCTTATGATTTGATTATACTTTTATAAAAAGTATATTTTAAATAACCCTAATATTTCAGCCCGAAATATCTGAAACTCAAACTTTATTGATTTTTCTCAATCAATTTACAAAAATTGGGGTTATTACAAATAGCATGCTAAATGGACCAATCATAGAAGAGCACATTTCCTATCTTCTTTCCATCTTTATCTCTCTTTATCCCTCTTTTCTCTCTCTTTCCAACCTCCCACATGAATTATATCTTAAGCAAGGTGGGGGTACCACCTTCCTTGAAAATCGTACCTCTCCCTTAAGACTTCCTTTTGGATTCCACCTTTCCACCTCCTTCTACCCACTTTCCTATTTCCAACTTTGATCCACCTTCATAGAGTCCTACTTCTAATTCACATCCACTTCCTTATCACCTCTCTCTTATCGCTGAGGAGAGAATTCTCGCAAACTTAGAAGATTGAACTAACCTATAAAAGCTTCCTAATGCTTCCATATGAAAAGCATATAGAGAGAGGGAGGATCCCTCCCTCCTAAAAAGGTGGAGCCTCACACCTTGCTCCCCTAGGGTTTCAAGATTCATCCCTCCATGGCTCCTTCAAGCTTAGCAAGTCTTCTTCCTTTGGTTTTCAGGTTTTTCTAAGTTGGTTTGTTTACATAGTTTCGTCCCCTTGTTATTTGCTTTTCTTTCTAGCTTCATGCTTCTTGTTTGCTCTAGTTTTGTACTTTAGATCCTTGAATCCTAAGGCTATTAATCTCTTGTAGTGATAGCCAAGAGATGGTAACCTTAGGATCAAGTTAGTTGTTCTTTGTTCTTCCTTTCAATCCTTGTCTTCCCATTGTTTCTCTCTCCTTACCCATCTTTGAGTTTGTTCCGTCTCTTTTTTCCACTCTCTTTCTCTTTGGTTTTCCATTGGATCATGCACATGCTACTTATTGAATAGTGAATGTTGAATTGGAATTTAAGTTAATTTGATTCCTTTCAAGAGGGTGCACTTTTCTTTCCATGTTCATGAACTATGAACGCCATTTTTGTATATATTTGAATTCAATAAAGTAACATGCTTCATGTGCAAGTTTCCATGCTTATTTCCAATACTTCAAGTTTCCATGCATCTTTCACTTAAGCTTTCATGCTCACCATTTTAGTCAAGTTTTCACTTCATAAATCATGCACAATTTCCATATTCCACAAGAACTTTTTGTCAGTCTTTGTTGCATGTTTTATTGAGTAAGATTTGTTCAAGTTTAGTTTAGATTTCATGAGTTAATTGCTCTGCATCTTAGAATAGATTTAGATAGTTTCTATATTTATTTTTAGAAGTATTACATTTAGCAGGCCTCTTTAGTTCATGTTTCTAATTTCATGCATGTTTCCAATTCCTTGTTATCTCAATTCCTAATTTAATCAAACTAATCTCTCTTTGGCTAGGCTGAGTAATTGAAATAAAATCTAATCAATTTTACAAAACTGCGTGCAATTACTACTTTGATTCATGTGCTTGTGAGTAATTTTAAAGCTATACCTTTAGTTATGGGCAACACTATGCATGAAGGTGCGTTACACTAAACTAGAGCTGAATTGTCTCTAAGGGCCTCAATTTCTACTACTTGGTTATCCATTGTAGGGTTACATAGATAGATATGATTTCATAACCCTTTCCTGAAAACCTATTTGATCTTAAGATCTATAACTATTAAATTAGGATTCAAAGATCAATGGCCATACATGCATTAAAGTTGGTGCATTGGATTTTTTCTTTTCTTTTTTGTGTATACAATGAAAGAGTTTTCCTTTTCAACTTTGTGTACAATGAAAGAATTTATTTGTATTCAATGAAAGAGTTTTTTAAAATTTTTAAACTAAGAAAATGAAATCCACACTAAATGATGCAACCTAGTGACTAAAATGATGCACTACCAAAGGCCACAACTAATCAATGCCTAATGCTAACAAGCTGGAAAAAAATTTTATTATCTTGAATTTCCTTAAGCGGAGAAGTTTTAGATTATACTAATCTAGATAGCTTCTCCTCTCTTTCAACCTTATATTACTACTTAGTAATTAGATCCTAACTAAATCAACTACTTCACACACTCCTCATTTAACCATAAGTAATTTGAGTTGTAGAGTATATTAAGAGAGCTAGTCATTTAAAAACCAACACAGTGATTTAGCACAGGGCCATTGGAGTAATAGTAATTTGCCTCCATCCAAGAGTGTTTTATGAGCTAGCCAGCTACTATAGGTCTTTTCTAATTGATTTTAACTTAAATGTGGAAGGTTAGGATGAGATAGATGATGATTAACCTTGGTGGCCAAGAAGTGGTGATAAAACTACAAGCAAAACATAAGCTAATGCAACTACTTATATGCTACTTACACAAAGAGTCTAAGCCTCAATGGACAGGACATTATAACCTAGACACCCTATGTCTTGTTGGTTATAACCAAGATTAGACTATCATTTGAAAAGTAGGTGCTTCTAATGCAACAATCCTATTAAATTTATAGCAACTAAATACGAATGCAATCTATATGAAATTAAGCTATCACAAAAATATACAAAATTAAGTTAACAATGCAAAGCCTAAAGCTAGGAAATGCGAGGAGTTAGGTGGATCTTATGGTGGGTCCTAGATCATAGTCTTCTTGTACAAGGTGAATCCATTTACAAACCACCTCCACTTCAAAGCTAGGATGGTTCACCCTTAACGTGTACTATTACAATCCTTTGAATTGAATTGCAATAAAAATTTAAATTACACTCCAACCTCACTACAATTCCACTCAAAATAAAAAGTAAGCAATAGTCCAAGTAAGCAGCTCCTCCAAATCCTATGCCAAATTCCTACAAAAATAAAAATAATAATGAGTATCAATTATTCACATGAATTAGAAACAAGTATGAAAATTCTAATTTAAATGCAAATATGAGAGATACACTTAAAAATGACTAAATTCTAAATGCATGATTCCTAAATTATGACTATTAGTAAAATAATCTAACCTAGTTCTAATTAAAATTTCATTGTGAGTCCCCAGCAACAATACCAGAAACTTGATCTTGTTTTACTTAAAATTACTGCAAGTGGGTAGATCTATTGAATATAGATGTGCAAGTACAGGTCAATCCCATGAGAACTCAGAATAAATTTAACAAATTAAGAAATCTAGGGTTTTGGACACCAACATAGAATTATAAATACTCATAAAAAAATATCATATATTTAACATATGACATATTAGTATAGCATCAATAAAGACATGGAAGATATGTATGTTAAAAGCTCTAATTCTTATATTTTATTAACTCTCATGATTTTTCTAGCCTAACCTACATGTATTCAAAACATAACTTGTATTTTCTTACAATCAAAAACTTTCTAAGAGTTTATACAAATTAAGCCAATTAATTTATCAAAACTAGAACCTAAACTATGGAAAATACCTAATAATTCCTGCAAGAAGAGTACAAGTGATGTATACTATTTTGTATAGCTTATCATAGAGAATTAATAATTTAAATTCCTAAATCTAATTTTTTTTTTCTATGAATAAAATTACTAATTTTTATGTGGTTTAATACTAGATATAATTAGCTACTCATACTTAACTTGAAAAATACACTCAAATGTAGCCTAAAAACATAACCTAAATAAGAAGACAAAAAATGTTTAAAAATTAACCAAAATATAACTTATCATAATCACTTCCTACAATAAAAAAAATAAGCATGAAATAATTATCAAAAAATTTCTCAAAATTTATTAACAAAACATCCTAAAAATCATGGAAATTCTACCCCAAACCGAGCAAAAACAAGTGGGAAAAGAGTTCCAAAGTTAGCTTAGGTTAGCCAAGTTTCTAACCTTGATTAGGAAATATGAAAATCCATCCCAAGGTAGCTAAAAATCTGACCAAATCCTAAGAAAATCTAAGCATAAAATTGAATTTTAAATCTAGGTAAAATAGAACATAAAACATGTATAATCTAAATAATAGAACACTAAAATTAACCAGAGAATTAAAAATTTTATTAACGCATCATCTTTAGAACATTGCAAGAGTAAAGAAATTTAAAAAGTCACAAGAACATTTCTAGATCAAAAGTAAACAACGAAGATCACCCTTGATGTGTCACCATTGAGAAGCTTCCTAAAATCCACTCCAAGCCAAACAAGAAAGTACAACAGCCACTCCTTCAATCACAACCATAAAACTCTTTCTCTCTTGATGTGTCACTCATCAAAGAGAAGAGAGCAAACTCCAATCAAGCCACAACCCAAGGACCTTCCAAATCCTACAAGACTTCTAGGAGAAAATACCAATCCCAAGAGAGAAACAAACAAAGAAAACATCCAAGACTTTTTCCCAAAAATCATCCCACAGCCCTCCAAGAAGAGGACGTCCTAGCTTTCCTCCTAAACCACTCAAAAGTAAAAAATGTTGAACCCCAAAGAAGCAAGAGAGACAAAGATGCCCAAACTCCTATATGTCAAAAAATGTGAGTTGTTCTCTCTCATTCATCATGATTATTTGGTTCTTCCATTGTCATACTCCCATTGATCCACCTCAAAAGATTTCTCTTAAATCCCTCTTTAGAATCTCTTCAAATTGTCCTAATTCATCCCCCCTTTCTCTCTTTCATAACCACCTAATATTTATTCTAAACAATTGTTATTATTAGCCAATCATCTTCTATGTATAAAATATTCAAATATGGCAGCTTAGGCTAGAAAGTGCATGCATGCATGCAATCAATATCTTGCACCTTCAATTTTGATAATGACAATCCATCTTGGCAGATAAAGGTGGTCTTGCGCGTAGGGTTTCTGAGTGTTATGAAATTGATATGGGCACCCCTAATGCAATATAAACACTTTAGTCTTGGTTGTTGAGTCGTGGATCCTTGCTTTCTCTTGGATTACAAACTAGCTTCTTTTTAAGGTCCAAAATGCTAAAAAAGTACAATTTGCTCCTTTCAACTTAAATCCTACAAAATGCAAGATAAACCTTAACTAATAATAAATTAATTGATTAAAAGGTGTGTAAATGGATGTTTAAGGATACTCTTTGCAATAATTATGTGTATATCAATAATTATATGCATGTTGCAGTTATCTTGTGTGTGTGTGTGTGTGTGTGTGTGTGTGTGTGTGTGTGTGCGTGCGTGCGTGCGTGTAACTCTTCCTATGTGATTTTATAATCTTATTGCTAGTCCTAAGCCCAAATAAAGGAGGAGGATTGCTTCAAGTGCCAACTAGTGAAAAATCCTTTAGCAAACCTTATGACATGAATCTTATTTCATCATTTTCTAATGCTAGGGCATTCCCCATAAGCGATGTATTGCATTGAATCCTATATGTAGTGATGAATGGGCAAGGGCTACTAGGGCATTTCCCCACAAGTGATGTGCTGCATCTGGTCTTGGATGTAGTGAGAAATGAGCAAGAGCTACCATAGTGTTCCCTTAGAAGCAACATGCTGCATCAAAACCAAGGTGCAATAGGGAGTAGGCAAGAGTTCCTACACCATTATAGATATACACAAGAAGTGACTAGCTCAAGAGAATAAGATTGGTATCACCACATGGAATATAGGCACATTGATAGGAACAATATGGAGTTAGTAGATACAATGAGACATAAGAGTCAACGTAGCTTGTATTGTAGAAATTAAGTGGAAAGGGGCTAAAACTAGAGGAATCAATGGGTATAAGTTATGGTATATAAAGAGGACAATAATAGAAATAACATAGGGATAGTAGTGCAATTGTTGACGTGGACCCAGTGATAGAATTCTACTAATAAAGCTTATTTTAGGAGAGAATATCATAAATGTTGTAAGTGCATATACCCCATAAGTAGGGTTAGAGGATAGAATTAAGAGACAATTCTGGGAAGACATAAAGGAAAAATGCAAGAAATTCCCAACATAGAGGGGATATTTATAGGAGCAAACTTAAATAGTCATGTAGGAAAAGGAAAGGAATGATATGATAAGGTACATAGAGGATATGGGGTTGGATAAGGAAATGAGATGGGGAAGCTATCCTAGATTTTGCTTTAGCGTATAACCTAACTCTAGAAAATACATGCTTTAAGAAGAGTGATGAACACTTAAAAACCTTTAAAGTGGACAACATAAAAGCCAAGTAAACCATTTTCTAATTAGGAATACTAAAAGATCAACATATAAGGATTATAAGTTGATACCGAATGAGAGTCTAACCACATAGCATATGTTAATGGCTATGTATATGTATATCAAGAGATTAAAAATGGAAATGAACTTAATAGGCATTCAAAAAATAAGTGGTGGAACTTAAAAGGACACAAGATAACTTCATTCATAAGCAAGTTGTTGGTAAAAGGAAAGTGGAACAGTGAAATTGAAGTAAACACAATGTGGAATAACAGGATCAAGTCCATTAAGAAAGTGGCAAAATATGGTCTAGGAGTATTTAGAGGTAAAAGGCAACTAGTAAAGGAAACTTGGTGGTGGAGGGAAAAAGTGCAAAAAGTTATTAAAGAGAAATGAGTGTACTTTAAAGCATGCCAGAGGACTAGAAATAATAAAAACCTTGAGCAATTTATGAATGTTAAAAAGGTTGCTAAGAGAGTAGTAAGCAAAGATAAACTTATGAGATATGATGCGGGAGCAGTAACAAATGTTAGGACCACTAGCAAAGAGACCAATGATTTCCCCATCACCATAGGATTGCACCAAAGATCAGTGTTAAGCTTGTACCCCTTCAGGTTGGTTATGGAAAAGTTAAAAAAACATATGCATGAGGAGATTCCATGTGCATGTTATTTGTAGATGACATAGTTTTGATTGATTAGATAAGGGATGGCATAAATACAAAAATTGAGTTGTGAAGAGATTGATAACCAAGAAATTCCCCAAAAAGACCACTATCTATTTTTGCAATCAATAATTGTGATAGCAAAGAGATTGAGAGGGATGTCACCCTCAGAATCCAGGCAGGTTGCAACAAAATGAGATGTGCCTCTATAGTTTTGTGTGAGTGGTGGGTGCCACACAAACTAAAAGGAAAATTCTATAGGACGGCTATAAGTCCAACTATGTTCTATGGATTAGAGTGTTGTCAGTTAAGGAATGACATATACATAAGATGAGTGTAGCTGAAATGAAAACATTTCTAGGAAGGTGTGGCATGAAAAACTACTCTCCTGGGTTATTACCTATTGTCAAATGTGAAAATTTTCATGAAAATCAATATCTAAGAAATGTTCTAGAATGGGAAAAGATGTGCAACATTCTTTATGCATATGTTGTTGGTAGTTGGATGTATAATCAAGTCTATACTAGACTAGACATTATGTTTATGGTTGGAATGTTAGGTAGATATCAAAGTAATCCAAACTTGAAGTGTTGAAAAGATGCAAATTGTCATGAGGTATTTGCAAGGAGCCACAAAGTACATGTTTAGATACAAAAGATCTATCCATTT